>SJYO01029184.1:14159447-14227938 GCA_006410555.1 Capra ibex | reverse complement strand
CACTTTAAGTAACAAAACCCCACTTTACAGGATATCTATAGTTAATCCAGATTGACTAGATTACATAGTAAATTTCAAACGCAAAGAAACAATTAAAAGACAAATCAACTAGACAGGTATCCACACTCACCCCATAATTTCAGAGGGTGATAATAACACAATAACAACTAAAGGGGAAAGTATGAACAATCGTAAACAGAATGTATAACGCCCCGAGGATATAACCCCCGTATATATAAATATTAACAATATAGAAGAAGAACCTAACAAAAGTTGAGAATACGTTGGGGTACTTGACACATCGGGTGGTCCAAGGAGACAGGTACCCTAAAGGATCCGTTCTTATGACGGTTACCCAATAGTAAAGGAAGAGGTCCCCTAGAAGGACTGAGTCCCTATCTTGGGGACAGAGGACGTAACCGTCCATCCAAGAAATGATGACTCGGTGGTCCCTTCGGGGAAATAAGGTTATAGTATAACAAAACTACCGTTTATCTACCCCTTTGTTACATATGTCACTGTTTGAAATAAAAGAACCCGAGGTTTTAGTGACGTCTACTACTGACGACGGTACTTTAATTTTCTGTGAACGAGGAACTTTCTTTACGATACTGGTTGGATCTGTCGTATAATATTTCGTCTCTGTAATGAAACGGTTGTTTCCAGGCATATCAGTTCCGATATCGAAAAGGTCATCAGTACATACCTACACGACTTTGAGGTTATGAAACCGGTGGACTACACTTCTCCGTTGAGTAATCTTTTCTGGGACTACGACCCTTTCTAACTTCCGTCCTACTCTACCCCTACTGTCTCCTGCTTTACAAACCTACCGTAGTGACTGAGTTACCTGTACTCAAACTCGTTCGAGGTCCTCTACCACTTCCTGTCCTTTCGGACCGCACGATGTCAGGTATCCCAGTGTTTCCCAACCTGTGTTGACTCGTTGACTTGTTGTTGTTTAACAAAACTAATGGTATCCAAACATCAACCAAAACTCTACTACTTTATACTTAGAAGGTCGAAACAAGTTCTAACGAAATTGATAAGTCCATAAAACTCTACGGTACATTTGAAATCCCACCTAAAAAGATAAAGACGTTTTTTATAGTAACCCTAAAACTATCCTTAAAGTAACTCAGACATCTAGTGAAACCCATCACAACTTTAGAAGTGTTATAATTAAGAAGATTATGTACTTGTACCCAATAGAAAGGTAAATAAATACAGAAGAAATTAAAGAAAAGTCCAAAGGGACCATCGAGTCTACCATTTTAGTAGACGGACGTTACGCCCGCTGGGTCCAAGTAGATCATCAAGATTATCGAAGACACACACACACATTAGACATTTCAAAAATATGTATATCGTAGTGTAGTAAACATTTGTCTATTAAAATGAAAAAGGAAAGATTAAACCTATGGAAATAAAAAAAGATAATTCTTACTTATTGAATTAATCTGATTATCGGATCATTAAAGACTATCGAATTAACGAGACAGATCTTGAAGGTCATGGTACGACTTACCTCCACCACTTCACACGTAAGAACGGAATAGGACTAGAATCTCCTTTTTGAAACAGGAAGTGTTGAATCATGTTACAAAAGATACTCAAAAAATATATACTGAAAATAATACAACTCCATCAAAGGAAGGTAAGGATCAAACGGGTATCGAACATTATGTTTAATTTTTCATGTAAAAACGTCTCTATTTAAAATCCATTCAGTACTAAAGATAAAATTAAAGAAGAAAATAGGTTCGTGAATAGTGAAAGGTCTACCGGTTCTATAAGGATATAAAAACAATAACTAAAGATTAAAAAACATGACAACAATCCATTACCCCAGAAATTTTTGAAATACTTATATAATTTCGAGGAAACACACTTCCTGTAGTAACTAAAATTATTTATAAGGTATCGGTATTCTTCTTTCATGTATGAAAGAAACTTCCCCTGTCTTTTAAAACTAACTTATTGAGGGTAAGAGGTAAAAAGGAAAGACGAAACAGTAAAAGACTTTCTGTAGATAATTGTAAGAAGTGATACACATCAATATGACGAAAGAGACAGATTAAGACCCTTTGAAACGACAAAATAACGAACCGTGTATTTATAAACACTACCGATATAGAAGAATCATAGAAAATGGTAGTACGGTCGAATTTCAGAAACAAGTTTACAATGGAAAAATCTATGCGAAGATTTTCCGTGACAAGTGGTGAGAAAACGTATGTAAAGTAGAAGGGAATAAAACTCAAAAAACTAAACAATATCAAAAGTAAACCCTTATAAGAAAGAAACTTCCTAAATGAATATTTCTCATGTACTTACCAAATGAAAGACTTGAGTACAAATGTTCACAAAAAATGAGAGGGTATACTTATAATGAAATTTAGGAAAAAGGATGTATATAAAGAAAGTCCTAACTTCTTCTCTTTAAAGTACGATCAGATTCAGATACAATACTTTCTAAGAAATGGCAGACTTGGTAGTCCCTTCGGGTTAATATACAATATTTGTTGGAATTTTTTAGATAGACCTATATATATTCTAAAAGGAAAATAACATCGGATCCAAAAAAAATTTTAAAAAAAAATTAAAAAAACGAATCCACAAAATTATCCGAAAGACCCACACGAAGAAAAGAGTAATTTCCAAGAATTTTAAACCCTAGTGAAAATTAGACTTTTGATTTCAAAACATCAAATCTCTTCAAAAGAAAATAACAAAGAGACTAATGACTAAAGGTGGATAAAAAAAGAGAAGAACATGTTGATAACGAATCAATAATCAAAAGACCTAGACGAGAGTTATATGGAATAGAAAAGTAACTATTTAGGGTAAAGTTACATAAAAAGAGAATACAAATGTTTATAAAGAAAATAGAAGACCAAAAGTCGTAACTAGTAAGATAAACTGTAAAAGTGGCTATTTAAAAATTTACCACTTTTTTACAAAAAACCAAAGGGGTAAAGACACAGAGAAATCCCGGAGAACGACAAAAGTAGAATAAAAAGGGAGAAAGGGAATGTTAATCAAGACAGGGTTAATATCAGTACGTAAGAGTAACAAGTCTAACTAACAAGAGAGTACAATGAATTAAAGGAATCGACATGACACTTAAAAGTTATGCACGAATACCTACACAAGTAAGTCATGTGTACATCAAGTCCAACAATTCCCAGAAAGACCGTTATCACTTAACCTTCCACAACCTACTATCTCATTCCTAAAAATAAGGTCACAAGGGAATCGTTCAGTTTCTTCTTTACCTTGGAGTGATACCATACACACGAACACATACACCAGAAAGACAAGAGTCAGAAGGAAGGAATTCACGTTCATAACTATCTTTTCAAGTACTTCCTTAAGGGACCACCAGGTCACCAATCCTGAGACGCGAAAGTGACGGTTTCCAGGCCTAAGTCAGGAACCAGTCCTTTGATTCTAGGATGTTCGGTGAACCGTACCGGTCCTTTTTTTTCACGTACTTTACCCTTGTTACGTCGATAATAGAAGGTCCCTACGGAGTCTAGTCGTTTTACTTAATGGAAGTATCCTGACGAGATCTTTCACCTTCTTGTAATGACTTTTGACGAATAAAGGAGGAACTGGGAAGGAAATAACAAGACTTTTTACTGTAGTACGTGAACAATACAGGAGACCTCTACACCACAAGAGACTAGGTTAATTCTAAGAGACATCTAAGAAAATGATAGTTTGATACGAATAAATTCTATTCATCAGGATGTTTATCGACACTTTTCTTCTCTTCGCTTTTCGTTTCCTCTTTCCCTTTTTATATTCATAGACTTACGTCTCAAGGTTTTTATCGTTCTTCTCTATTCTTTCGGAAGGAGTCACTAGTTACTTTTCTTTATCTCCTTTTGTTGTTTTACCTCTTCTGATCTCTAGAGAAGTTCTTTTAATCTCTATGGTTCCCTTGTAAAGTACGTTTCTACCCGAACTATTTCCTGTCTTTACCATACCTGGATTGTCTTCGTCTTCTATAATTCTTCTCCACCGTTCTTATGTGTCTTCTTGACATGTTTTTTCTAGAAGTTCTATTAATACTACCATACTAGTGAGTGGATCTCGGTCTGTAGAACCTTACACTTCAGTTCACCCGGAATCCTTCGTAGTGATGCTTGTTTCGATCATCTCCACTACCTTAAGGTCAACTCGACTAAGTTTAGGACTTTCTACTACGACACTTTCACGACGTGAGTTATATGGTCGTTTAAACCTTTTGAGTCGTCACCGGTGTCCTGACCTTTTCCAGTCAAAAGTAAGGTTAGGGTTTCTTTCCGTTACCGTTTCTTTCGAGTTTGATGGTGTGTTAACGTGAGTAGAGTGTACGATCATTTCATTACGAGTTTTAAGAGGTTCGGTCCGAAGTCGTTATGCACTTGGCACTTGAAGGTCTACAAGTTCGACCAAAATCTTTTCCGTCTCCTTGGTCTCTAGTTTAACGGTTGTAGACGACCTAGTACCTTTTTCGTTCTCTCAAGGTCTTTTCGTAGATAAAGACGAAATAACTGATACGGTTTCAGAAACTGACACACCTAGTGTTGTTTGATACCTTTTAAGACTTTCTTTACCCTTATGGTCTCGTGGACTAGACGGAGAACTCTTTGGATATACGTCCAGTCCTTCGCTGTCAATCTTGACCTGTACCTTGTTGTCTGACCAAGATTTATCCTTTTCCTCATACAGTTCCGACATATAACAGTGGGACGAATAAATTGAATATACGTCTCATGTAGTACTCTTTACGACCCGACCTTCTTCGTGTTCGACCTTAGTTCTAACGGCCCTCTTTATAGTTATTGGAGTCTATACGTCTACTGTCGTGAGAATACCGTCTTTCACTTCTCCTTGACTTTTCGGAGAACTACTTTCACTTTCTCCTCTCACTTTTTCAACCGAATTTCGAGTTGTAAGTCTTATACTTCTAGTACCGTAAACCAGGGTAGTGAAGTACCCTCTATCTACCCCTTTGTCACCTCTGTCACAGTCTGAAATAAAAAAACCCGACGTTTTAGTGACGTCTACCACTGACGGTACTTTAATTTTCTGTCAATGAGGAACCTTCTTTTCAATACTGGTTGGATCTATCGTACAACTTTTCGTCTCTATAATGAAACGATTGTTTCTAGACAGATCAGTTCCGATACCAGTACATACCTACACTCTTAACCTGACACTTCTTTCGACTCTCGGTTTCTTAACTACGAAAACTTGACACTACAACCTCTTCTGAGAACTCTCAGGGAACCTGACGTTCCTCTAGGTTAGTCAGGTAAGACCCATAAGAAACCTTCCTTACTACGATTTCGACTTTGAGATCATGAAACCGGTGGAGTACGTTTCTCAACTGAGTAACCTTTTCTGACACTATGACCCTCCCTGACCCCTGTCCTCCTTATCCCCTACTGTCTCCTACTCTACCGACCTACCGTAATGGCTGAGCTACCTGGACTCAGACTCACTTGAGGCCCTCTACCACTACCCGTCCCTACGGACCGCACGACGCTAAGTACCCCAATGTTTCTCAGCCTGTACTGACTCGCTGACTTGACTTGACTTGTCAGGAGTTTGTACTGATCCATAATCTTAGTGGAACATACACACATATGAGTAAACGAGTCAGTACAGGTACACCAGGGTACGTGACATCGAGTAGTCCGAGAAGACAGATACCCTAAAGGGTCCATTCTTATGACCTCACCCATCGGTAAGGGAGGAGGTGCCCTAGAAGGACTGGGTCCTTATCTCGGGTAAAAAGAATGTAACCGTCCACCTACCCTTTCACCCCTTTCACTCCTTTGACTTCACCGATTCAGCACAGGCTGAGAAACGTTGGGGTACCTGACATCGGATGGTACGAAGAGGTAGGTACCCTAAAAGGTCCGTTCTCATGACCTCACCCAACGGTAAAGGAAGAGGTCCCGTAGAAGGACTAGGTCCCTAGTTTGGACCCATAGGGTGTAACATCCGTCTGTGAAATGGTAGACTCGGTGGTCCCTTCGGGTAATTTTAGTGGAACCCTGTAATTTTTTTTTCTTTTCATGATAGACGGAGAAAAGGGAGAGGATCCTGTTGACCTAGTTTTCAAAACCACTATCTTAGATCCGTGAACGCGATGGTAAAAGGTTTAACAAATGACCTATCAAAGAAGATCTATATTACAAATAATGGATGAAAGTCTATTCTCCAGTTATTCACAAAGGATTTATTTGGGTAACTATCTACATTAAAATTTTTAAATTTTATCAGTAAACTTATATATAAACGTGTAATATATTTTGGGATTTCGGGGTTTTATATACGTCGTTTAGAGGGAGGGTCGGGACCAAGAATCAGTAGGTCAAGGAGAGGGATCACCTTTAGTGACAACGATCAAAGAACATATAAGAACGTCTCTGTAAGACACGTATTAACTCGTATAAAATGGTTGGTTAGAGGGTAATTACCTAGAAATCTACCTAAAGTTAGACAACGATAATGGTTGTAACGACGTTACTATTTATGAAAAAGATGGACTTAGAGAAGTACACATAGACATAGTAAGGATCTTTACTTCAATAATCTAGTTTCTTATGTTTTACAGGAATATAAGGACCATAGTCAGAGTGAATCAATACTATCAAATAAGAAGATTATAAGATGTCGCAAGATAGAGTATTATAAATTAAATCTCAAAAATTTTTTGGAGATACATCGGTAAGTATTTACTCTCAGTACACAGAAAACGGGGTTAAAGGACACGAAAATTTTAAATAATAATCTATTTTGAAGCCCTTTCTGACTATTTCAAAATTGTACAATTGAAGAGCATTCATTGTATAAACATAAGTTTGACTTCGAAAGACCTTTTACCACGAGATTAAGTCATTATGACTTTGAAAAACGTAACGTAAACTTAGTGAACATCTTGAATTTTTTTTTTATGTCCGCGTGTCCGGAACGAGTACTTGTCCCCAGTCGTTTGACACCGGACACCTGGTCTAGATTCAACGATGGACAAAGACACTTTTTTTTTTTTTTCAAATAATCTTTTACCTATGCGAAAGTAAATATACATCAGATACCGACAAAAGTGTGATGTCCCTTCTTAACTCATCAACACTGTCTCAGGTATACCGGACCTTTAGGATTGTGTTAATGATAGACCTAGAAACATCTTGTTCATACGATACGACTGGGAACGAAATAAGAGTACCTTAGTTTCGGACCATGACTACGGAACCACATGTATGTTACTTTTTCAAGGTAACTTCAACGAGAAATAAACGTGGTTTCAAACTCTTGGTCATAAATTGTGTTTCAATTCATTGATCCACTAATAAAAGAAGGATGTGGTTTCGAAGGAAGGATAGACGAACAGATATTAAGGGACGGGAACTTGAAGGTTGGGAAACCTACTCCGAGATACTTAAAGACATTCGAGAGGGACGATAATACAAGAAGAAGTTAAGTCAAGTCAGCGAGTCAGTATAGATTGAGAAACGCTGGGGTACCTGACGTCGTGCGGTCCTGAGGGACAGGTAGTGGTTGAAGGTCTCGAATGAGTTTAAGTACAGGTAGCTCAACCACCACGGTAGGTTAGTAGAGTAGGAGACAGTAGGGGAAAAGGAGGACGGAAGTTAGAAAGGGTCGTAGTCCCAGAAAAGGTTACTCAGTTAAGAAGTGTAGTTCACCGGTTTCATAAACTCAAAGTCGAAGTCGTAGTCAAGAAGGTTACTTATCAGTCCTGACTAAAGGAAATCCTACCTGACCGACCTAGAAGAACGTCAGGTTCCCTGAGAGTTCTCAGAAGAGGTTGTGGTGTCAAGTTTTCGTAGTCAAGAAGACGTGAGTCGAAAGAAATATCAGATTGAGAGTGTAGGTATGTACTGATGACCTTTTTGGTATCCGAAACTGAGTCAAGTCAAGTCAAGTCAGCGAGTCAGCACAGGCTGAGAAACGCTGGGGTACTTGGTGTCGTGCGGTCCGGAGGGAGAGGTAGTGGTTGAGGGTCTCAGGTGGTTTTGGGTACAGGTAGCTCAACCACTACGGTAGGTTGGTAGAGTAGGAGACAACAGGGGAAGAGGAGGACGGGAGTTAGAAAGGGTAGTAGTCCCAGAAAAGTTTACTCAGTCGACAAGCGTAGTCAACCGGTTTCATAACCTCAAAGTCGAAGTTGTAGTCAGGAAGGTTACTTGTGGGTCCTGACTAGAGGAAATCCTACCTGACCAACCTAGAGGAACATCAAAAACTCATCTACCTGGAAACAACCGTTTTATTACAGACACGAAAAATTATACGATAGATCCAACTAGTATGGAAAAAAAGGTTCCTCGTTCACAGAAAATTAAAGTACCGACGTCAGTGGTAGACGTCACTAAAACCTCGGGGGGGGGGTTATTATTTCAGACGGTGACAAAGGTGACAAAGGGGTAGATAAACGGTACTTTACTACCCTGGTCTACGGTACTAGAATCAAAAGACTAACAACTTAAAATTCAGTTGAAAAAGTGAGAGGAGAAAGTAAAGTAGTTCTCCGAGAAATCAAGGAGAAACGAAAGACGGTATTCCCACCACAGTAGACGTATAGACTCCAACAACTATGAAGAGGACCGTTAGAACTAAGGGTGAACACGAAGTAGGTCGGGTCGTAAAGAGTACTACATGAGAAGTATATTCAATTTATTCCTCCCACTGTTATACGTCGAAACTGCATGAGGAAAGGGATAAACCTTGTGCAGACAACAAGGTACAGGTCAAGATTGACAACAAAGAACTGGACGTATGTCTAAAGAGTTCTCCGTCCAGTCCAACAGACCGTAAGGGTAGAGAAAGTCTTAAAAGGTATCAAACAACACTAGGTGTGTCAGTTTCCGAAACCGTATCAGTTATTTCGTCTTCAGTTATAAAAAGACCTTGAGAGAACCAAAAAACTATTAGGTTGTATACAACCGTTAAACTAGAGACCAAGGAGACGGAAAAGATTTAGGTCGAACTTGTAGAACTTCAAGTACAAAGCGTATGACAACTTCGGACCGAACCTCTTAAAACTCGTAATCAAACGATCGTAAACTCTACTCATGTTAAAACGTCATCAAACTCGTAAGAAACCGTAACGGTAAAAATCCCTGACCTTACTTTTGACTGGAAAAGGTCAGGACACCGGTAACGACGTAAAAGGTTTAAACCGTATAACTCACGTCGTGAAAGTGTCGTAGTAGAAAGTCCTAAACTTTGTCGAGTTGACCATAAGGTAGTGGAGATGATCGAAACAAGTATCACTACGAAGGATTCCGGGTGAACTGAAGTACAAGGTCCTACAGACCGAGATCCACTCACTAGTGTGGTAGTACTAATAGACCCAGTACTTGTAGAAAAACATGTCAAGAAGACACATAAGAACGGTGGAGAAGAATTATAGAAGACGAAGACAATCCAGGTATGGTAAAGACAGGAAATAGCTCGGGTAGAAACGTACTTTATAAGGGAACCATAGAGATTAAAAGAACTGTTCTAGAGATCAGTAAGGATAAGATAACAAAAGGAGATAAAGAACCGTAACTAGTGACTCCTTCCGAAAGAATAGAGAGGAACTATAAGAAACCTTGAGACGTAAGTTTACTCATATAGAAAGGGAAAGAGGAAACGGAAAGTACCCAAAAAAAAGAGGAGTCGATAAACATTCTGGAGGAGTCTGTCGGTAAAACGAAAAAACGTAAAGAATAACAACCCCTACCAGAACTAGTGACGGAGGATATGTTACAGTGTTTGGAGAGAGGTATCAAGAAGTCCATGAGATAGTCTAGATTAAGGAACTTAGATAAACAATGAAGGGACATATTAACATTCCCTAAACTAAATCCAGTATGGACTCACCAGATCACTCCCCCCAAGTACAAACCCTTGCGTACATTCTTAATTTCTAAAATTTTAAATTTTTTTTTTAATTTTTTTTATTTTAAATTTTTTGTTTGTTTGTTTGTTTTTTTTGTAATTGACCGTAAAGGGTCTTGTAGTTTATTTCCGTGCTACTTTCCTCACCCACTCAAATCCACACCGTAAGAGACCAAGAAGAAATTATTTCCCTATTTCAACCTCATAGAATTCTTTATTTCATATAAATTTTTTTTTTTTTGGACCGAAAATCTATGGCTAGAAAGACCATAACGTATTGTAGACCCTACGTTGAGTGAGACCGGATATACCTGTGAATTATATGAGAAATCAAAGGAATCTTTTATACGAAGTAAGCAAGGAAAAAGGACGAATGATACACAATTCAATATCTCTCCGTCAATCGTTACCTTTAGTTATCGGTATCCTCTTACCTCGGGAAACCTTACTTTAATGACCCTAAATCAATCTTCCTAGATACTAACGGGACTCTACATATCTTTCTTACTATGATAGTGTTTCGGACATTCGTCTCCTGGGGTTGTTGTTTCATCAGTCGTAGTCCGGGACCAATTTATTCTATGACCTGATTATCTAGTACGTTACAACCTACACCGACTGCGAAGTTGTCCTACAACACCGTTGACACGTTTGGTCCCTCGTGGGTATACAGATTCTCGTAAGTGTTTTTGTTGAATCTTGACATGACACGGTCTGCTTGTACAGACTCCCGTCGAAGTAACATAGTCCAGATGCAAAGTACTGACAACTTAAGACGTACTGACTATTGGTACTCTCACTAATCACCAGTTCAAATCCACACCGTCTTTACACTATTCTACACAGATGACACCTCTCGACTTTCCACTCCTCCTCAGGTATGATAAGTAAACTTCTTTCTGTGACCTTTCTTAAGAGACCCTTCTACGGACCGTCCATTAGACCCCTAAGACCATGATGAGACCCAAGTCAGATATCAATGAACTAATAACGACCAGAACACCCTTCAAATAACTACTTGTTATATAGGAAGAGAGTGACTAAGAGTGTACCCTCTCTGAACCCCTCCGTAACCCGATTAGTCCGTCCTCTCTCGAATTCGATAAAATTACTGAATAAAAATTTTAGATATATTCAAACATCTCTTATATTAAACTCAATCCATAATCATAATGAAATTTCAAAACACGTTATAAACAAGAAGATTCGACGGAAAAACAATCATTTAGTAACATTTTAATCGTAATTAAACTGTCATTATATAACTCGGTAGGTTAAAAGATAATTAAGACAATCCGGTTTAAACGGTGAAGTAAGAAATCATACGAGAGAAACCACTGGTTTACATACGGATGGGTGGGTGGGGATGGGGGTGTTATATAAACACCCCACATTACATAAGATTTTTGGGAACCTTAACAAAATCTCATTATCATCAAATTCCTTATACTTATATCTTCTTTGGTCCGATCCTATCCCGAAGGGAGCACCAAGTCTACCATTTCTTAGACGGACGTCACACCCTATGGACCCAAACTAGGGACCCAACCTTTCTAGGGGACCTCCTCCCGTACCGTTGGGTGAGTTCATAAGAACGGACCTCTCAGGGGTACCTGTCTCCTCGGACCACCCGATGTCAGGTGCCCCAACATTTCTCAGTCTGTACTGACTTACTGATTCGTGTCGTGTCCGATCCTATTAGTTTTAAATCTTGATCCCGACCGGTCCTCTCTGAATCTACGACTCCTTTCGGTTTGTCACCCCAGACCGTCTATGGTATTTAGTTATGTCTTTACCCTGGTTCAGGTCTTTCCGATTGGATTTGGTACCCCGTCATCCGTTCCAGGTGTCAGATCCCCCGTAGATTGTCACACTTTTCAACCTATACAATTAGGACTCTGTTTACCATACACGACAGAGTTTCGTAAACACTTAGGTGTCTAAGACGACCACTAACACATCAGTATTCAGATCTCTAGTTTCCGTCTCCATGACTCTGGTAATTCATAAAAAGTGTAGACTAAAGGATGGGACACAGAATCTACTCTGGTACATGTTGGATCCACCGTCATCGCCACTTCTTGGGTGGACGGTTACGTCCTCTGTACTCCGTGTTCAAGATAGGAACCCAGTCTTTCTAGGGAACCTCTTCCCGTACCGTTAGGTGAGGTAATAAGAACGGACCTCTTAAGGTACCTGTCTCCTCACACCACCCGATGTACATCAGGTACCCCAGCGTCTCAACCTGTGTTGACTGTACTGAAGCGTGCGTGAGTATTGGGTTTTTTCTTAGACCGAGAGTTTATTGAGTAGAAGGGATATTCTGTCAATAAGGTTGTACCTGGACCCTGTTGAAATATACGTCTGTATTTAACCGACGACGACGACGATTCAGTGAAGTCAGCACAGACTGAGACACGCTGGGGTATCTACCGTCGGGAGGTCAGAGGGGGCAGGGACCCTAAGAGGTCCGTTCTTGTGACCTCACCCAACGGTAAAGGAAGAAGTTGTGTACTTTCACTTTTCACTTTCACTTCAGCGAGTCAGCACAGATCACAACTACAAAAGGGTCTTTACTTCAAAATGGTTTAAATCCGTTACTGTAACTTACTCGAAGAATATCCGTAAGGTCTTGTATTAAGAACCTTTAATAGGTCAACAGTACCGTAGAACGGTGACCAAGACTTCCTTACCGTCCGTAACTTTAAAGGACATATAAAATCTTCAAAAGACACCCTTATCTCTATGTTTGAATATATAATGTCTTAGGTTTACTGTATAAGTCCAAAATAAAAAGGTGACTTGAGTTGACAAAATTAATAAAATGAATCAAGTTAGTGAGTCTAAACTGAAATAATAAATGAGACATGTTCAAAACTTCCTTCTTATCTTAGGATTATAAATAAATCGTAAATTTTCACGATTCGTAACATGACAAATCGATGTAGTAACGGAGTCGTTGGATCCACTTATACTTAACAATAGAAGTGAAATCTTTATTCCGTTGACTCCGAGTCTCTCTAATTCAGTGAACAGATTTCAGTGTGTCGATCATTTACCGTCTCGGTTCTAATCTTGAGTTCACAGAGCCAGAGTTTCCAGGTATAAAAAACAGTGCTCTACGTAGGAATTCGTCTAAAACAATATCCACCTGTTAAATTTAGGGTACATTACTGTTATTTTCACATTATGTAAAACATTCTCTCATGACACGTACTTTATCTAAGTACTATTTACAAACAACGTAATCACCTTTCGACTTATGAACTTTTATGTCACCAAATTATTATTACGAGTGTAAACTGAAGAAAACACATCTTGATATTCATTTTATTTTGGAAAGACTTAAAATCACATTCTAAAGTGGAGGACCTAAAATTAATGACATAAAAAGTAATGGGCTACCACGAAGACGTAAAATTATTGGTATTTGAAAGTCCTTGATTATGGTCACACATAATCATTATTCGAAACGAAATACTTACTTAATTACTTACATAGCCGGTAGAAAAGGGGTTTCCTCTACAATTACTGTAAAAGACTTTGGGTCACTCCGACCACTCAGAATCTGTACATTTTAAAATTTAGACGATAAAATTAGACCTCTAACATGTAAAACAAAGTGAGACCCCTCTTGGGATTACAACGAAATAACAATAAAAGAATCAACAAAGAAAAGTTAGAGTTCTAAGTACATTACGTAACCTTTTATACTCTACGATTTACGGTGTAAATGTTAACAAAAACTTTCCAAATTGGAAATAATTTCATTGACCCATTTATGTTAAGTTTTCCCAAATGAAGAGAACATTTAATTTACCATACAAACATCTCACTTTCCAGTTAAAAGGTCGTCTCAGACTAAAAGTTTTTGAAGTGAAAAACAGAGACTATTAAGTTCTTTCGATTAAACAAAATGTATATACTATGTAGTTGGCATTATGGTAAACAGACTAAAGTTCGAACCAATGAATACCGTGCCCTCGTGAAAAATACTACTTGACATTTACAACTGGAGACTTCTGTTTACACTTTCTTGAAACCTGACTTCATAAACCGAAGGATACGAGTTTCTCCATTTAAGTAGAGGACTCTAAACATTGAGTTAGTCCAAGATGTACAGTGAAACCCAGATAACTCAGTAAAGTATAGAACCTTGTATTTTATAATAAAAGGGATAAAAGTAATTTCTCTTTTAAGTGGAAAAGGAAAAGTAATAGGGGTTTTAAGTGATTTTTAATATTAGGTGAAATTTTTGAGTGTGTGCATACGTTCGTATACCTCACCGTCAGGAGGAAGACCGAAACCAACGTCTATGAACAAAGTTGAGACCTCAGTCATAATTTTAGGACAATGAATTTCTTCTTTACGTACCTCCTTGAGTACGAAACTCTGACGACCGAAACTCTTGTCGGACGGGTCTCTTCTAAATTAACTCTCTACCTCGGAATCCGGACTAAGTAAGGATCCCAAAATTCCCAAAACCAACCAAAATGTGTTTACTTGTCCATCGGTAGATATTTTACTACTTTGATGTACTTATTATTACCGTCTTTGATTTACAATTCATTTACGGTTTATGTTTCTTATCATTTGACAGTAAGGTTGTTCCCATAAACTTGTTAACAAAGAGAATTATACGAAATAAAAAAACAGTCACATCCTCAAGTCGAATCAAGTTGTACAATTAATTCATGAATACACTAGTCCAAACACGAGGTCTGACCCTCAAGTCTCGTTTGTGTCCGATTCCGTGGTTAACAGGGAAGAAGGAAAGAAGAATTAAGTCAAAAGAACCGATGTCCTCGAAAAAGAAAAGGAGGGAGGGAGGGAAGGAAGGAGGAAGGGAGAGAAGAGGGAAGGAAGGTGTTTCACACTTTTGAATACAAGATCTTAAAATCCAACCTTATAACAACCGTAAAAGGGGGTCAAAAAGTGCGAGTGTCCGAATGGAACTCTTGTCTATTCATGCACCGTTCAAAAATAGGTGCAGGATACTTATTGATTTTCAGTCCCCACACTGTTTAGTAAAATGGAGAGACTCGAATATGATCTAATCGAAGAATAAAAAATGTCAAGAATGGAACGGAATGACCGGGTTCTATAAACCGAATCCGAGGAACATTAAATCGGATTATTATACATCGTTGTCGTTACCTAAATTAAATTAAGTTGGTTATAACGAATTAAAGTGTTTTCGTGAGACGAACCGGGATACCCGTTATGTCACTCATTCTCGGTCAGGAAAGGAAACCCAAGAATGTCATAACCACCCCCTCCCCCTTATTAATATGTTCATTAATATTATTCTGTCCTATACTCTTTACGGTATGTCTATTTACTTGTTTTACGATATCACTAAACTTCCTCTCTCGTGTACATTGACCTTTGTAGACTTTTCCAAAGAACCTCAAACACTCTACCCGAAACCTCTTATCCACACTAAATTATTCGTCTTTACGTGTCTTCAAGGAGATTCGTTTTCCCGATTCTTGTCTGTGAACTCTACCTTTGTGTGTCCCCGACAAACAGACATTACACCCCAAGGACATCCCTCACCACCCTCCATTCTGACCTTTCTCTTAGACCTAAGTATACTCCTCCCTAAACGTGTGGTGCGACTCCGTAAACATAAATTAAGATATCCGACACAACTCTACCGTGATTTCTAATTTTTTTTAAACAAACAAAATAAACAAATTGTCTCTCACTATAGTAAAACGTCCCTTTTATTGGATGATCAAACACGTCTGACCTGACTATCCCGTTTCGGTTATACTTTATTGATTAATTTGGGAAAGGAGACCAATGTCGACGTTACGTTCTAGTAATATCTTTGAGTTCTTGTATTGCTCTTCGTCTTTCTTTTTTCAGTGGACACTAAAGTAGTGGATTAGTATGGGTAATAAATGTAAAATCACATAGATAACGTGAGTCAAAAAGTACCATAACAGATAGTAGACGTACAAGACGAAGAAGTATACAGTCCTTTTTCATAGGTCCGGTAAGTTCACTTAACTTTTGATATAAATTTTTTCCATTTAATACAATGACTAAAGATAAATTATAAATGAATAGACTAAACCGAAGAACCTAGAAGGAACACCGTATGTCCTAGAAATCAACGTCGTACACCCTAGATCAAGGGACTGGTCCCTAAGTAGGGTACGGGGGACGTAACCCTCACGTCTCAGTCGGTGATCTGGTGGTCCCTTCAGGAACACAATGAGAATTCTTGTTTGTCATTCAATTCAGGACGATTCAGACGAAATTATTTATATTCTTAATGAACCTTAATCTTACGTTTAATAAACTAATGTCAATCACGACGATACCATATATGAAAAATATTCAGTTAAGTTGTACGATGAGACAGGATAAAGAAGATATCAATCCAGTGATTAAAAAAAAAATAAAAATTTACTTTCTATTAACGAGATGTTATCACAACCAAAGACGGCATGTAGTTGCACTTAGTTACTATCCAGGGGAGGGAGAACTTGAAGGGAGGGTGAAGGGTGGGGCAGAGTGGAGAGATCCAACAGTGTCTCTTACCCAATCTCGTTTAAGGGTGACCGATAAAATGTATACCATTATATATACAAAGGTACGATGAGAAAGGTAAGTAGGGTGGGAGAGGAAGGGGTGAACACACAGGTGTTCAGACAGGAGATACAGACACAGAGGTAACGACAGGACATTTATCCAAGTCGTCATGACAGAAAGATCTAAGATCTGTGTCCGCAATTGTATTCTATAAACAAAAAGAGGAAGACTGAATAAAGTGAGATTATCCGAGTTCCAAGTAGATGGAACGATCTTAACTGAGTTTACGTAAGGAAAAATACCGACTCATTATCAGGGAACATACGTGGTGTCGAAGTAATAGGTAAGTAGACAGTTACCTGTAGCTCCGACGAAGGTACACGATCGATAACATTTATCACGACGTTACCTGTAACCCCACGTACACAGATAAAGTTAATACTAAAGGATCGGAAACTCATCCTCTTCCGTTACCGTGGGGTGAGGTTATGAGAACGGACCTTTTAGGGTACCTACCGTCTCGGACCACCCGACGTCAGGTACTCCAGCGATTCTTAACCTGTACTGACTCACTGAAGTGAAAGTGAAAAGTGAAATTACGTAACCTCTTCCTTTACCGTTGGGTGAGGTGACAAGAACGGACCTCTTAGGGTCCCTGTCCCCTCGGACCACCCGACGGCAGATACCCCAGTGTGTCTCAGTCTGTACTGCCTTCACTGAATCGTCGTCGTCGTCGGAAACTGACACACCTAGTGTTATTTGACACCTTTTAAGAAGTTCTCTACTCTTATGTTCTGATAGACTGGACGGAGAACTCTTCGGATATACGTCCAGTCCTTCGTTCTCAATCTTGACCTGCACCTTGTTGTCTGACCAAGATTTATCCTTTTCCTCATACATCTCCGACATATAACAGTGGGACGAACAAATTGAAGATACGTCTCATGTAGTACTCTTTACGACCCGACGTTCTTCGTGTTCGACCTTAGTTCAAACGGTCCTCTTTATAGTTATTGGAGTCTATACGTCTACTGTGGTGGGAATACCGTCTTTCACTTCTCCTTGACTTTTCGGAGAACTACTTTCACTTTCACCTCTCACTTTTTCAACCGAATTTCGAGTTGTGAGTCTTTTGCTTCTAGTACCATAGACCAGGGTAGTGAAGTACCCTTTATCTACCCCTTTGTCACCTTTGTCACAGTCTGAAACCCCGAGGTTTTAGTGACGTCTACCACTGACGTCGGTACTTTAATTTTTCTGCGAATGAGGAACCTTCCTTTCAATACTGGTTGGATCTATCGTATCACTTTTCGTCTCTATAATGAAACGGTTGTTTCCAGGTAGATCAGTTCCGATACCAAAAAGGACACCAGTACATACCTACACTCTCAACCTGACACTTCTTTCGACTCACGACTTCTTAACCACGAAAACTTGACACCACAACCTCTTCTGAGAACACTCAGGGAACCTGACGTTCCTCTAGGTTGGTCAGGTAGGATTTCCTCCAGTTAGGACCGACAAGTAACCTTCCTGACTACAACTTCGACTTGGAGGTTATGAAACCGGTGGAGTACGTTTCTCAACTGAGTAACCTTTTCTGGGACTACGATCCTCCCTAACCCCCGTCCTCCTCTTCCCCTACTGTCTCCTACTCTACCGACCTACCGTAGTGACTGAGTTACGTGTATTCAAACCCATTTGAGACCCTCAACCACTACCTGTCCCTCCGGACCGCACGACACTAAGTGCCCCAACGTTTCTCAACCTGTGCTGACTCACTGAGTAATTATCAAAAAATTCCTTAGAGGTATGACAAGAGGTGTCACTGATATAGTTAAATGTAAGGGTGGTTGTCACGTCCTCCCAAGGGAAAAGACATGTGGGAGGGGTCTTAAATAACAAACATCTAAAAAAACTACTACCGGTAATACTGACCACACTTCACTATAGAGTAACATCAAAACTAAACGTAAAGAGATTTTTACTCGTTATAACCCGTAGAAAAGTACACAAATAATCGGTAAACACACAGAAACCTCTTTACAGACAAATCCAGAAGACGGGTGAAAAACTAACCAAAAAAACAAAAAGACCTTAACTCAACGTACTCGACGAACCTATTAAAACTTTAATTAGGAAACGGTCAACAAAGTAAACGATAATAAAAGAGGGTAAGACTCCCAACAGAAAAGTGACACAAATATCAAAGGAATCGATACGTCTTCGAAAATGTAAATTAATTCAGGGTGAACAAATAAAAACAAAAATATAGGTAATAAGATCTTCCACCCAGTATCTCCTATAACGACACTAAATTCAGTATCCCACAAGACGGATACAAAAGGACATTGTCAAAATAACAAAGACCAGAATGTAAATCCAGAAATTAGGTAAAACTCAAATAGAAACACATACTACAATCCCTCACAAGATTAAAGTAAGAAAATGTGTATCGACAGGTCAAAAGGGTCGTGGTGGATAACTCCGATAGAAAAGAGGTAAAATATAAGAACGGACGAAACAGTTTCTATTCCACGGGTATCCACACACCCAAGTAGAGACCCGGAAGATAGAACAAGATAACCTGATATACAGACATAAAACACGGTCATGGTATGACAGAACTACTGACATCGAAACATCATATTAGACTTCAGTACTTCCAACTAAGAAGTTGAAGGTAAGAAGAAAGAGTTCTAACGAGACTGATAAGTCCTAAACACAAAGTATATTTAACACTTTAATAAGATCAAGACACTTTTTACGGTAACAATTAAACTATCCCTGACATGACTTAGACATCCAACGTAAACCATCATATCATTAAAAGTGTTATAACCAAGAAGGTTGGGTCCTTGTACCTTATAGAAAGGTAGACAAATACAGCAGAAGCCAAAGAAAGTAGTCACAGAATATCAAAAGACATATGTTGAGAAAACAGAGGAATACGGGTAAAAACTTCTCATAGTTTTTAACCACGATTTAAAACAACTTTCGAAAAAGACTAGATAATTCTAATAACATACGAAAAATAGAAAGTTAACCAATGATACCACATAATGTGACTAAGTGAACGTAAGTGACTTTTTAGAAACATAGGTCCCTATTTGGACTGACCTAATACCACATATTAGGAAAATTACACAACCTAAGACAAACGATCTTAAAACAACTCCTTAAAACGTAGATATTATAAAATTTTTATAATCATATTATAGTTATATACTAAAATAAAGAGAGGTCGAAAAGATCTTAAGATTCAATCAAATAAGGTTTAGTCACTACTAAAAAGTCACAAGTCAAGTCAAGTCAGTGAGTCAGTACATACTAAGAAACGCTGGGGTACTTCACGTCGTGAGATCCGAAAGGACAGGTAGTGGTTGAGGACCTCGAACAAATTTGAGTACAGGTAGATCAACCACTACGGTAGGTTAGTTGAGTAGGAAACAGTATGGGAAAAGGAAGACGGAAGTTAGAAAGGGTCGTAGTCCCAGAAAAGGTTACACAGTCAAGAAGGGTAGTCCACCGGTTTCATAACCTCAAAGTTGAGATCGTAGTCAGGAAGGTTACTTATTAGTCCTGACTAAAGGAAATCCCAACTAACCAACGTAGAGGAACGTCAGGTACCATGAGAGTTCTCAGAAGAAGTTATGGTGTCAAGTTTTCGTAGTTAAGAAGCCGTGAGTCGAAAGAAATACCAGTTTTAGAGTGTAGGTATGTACAGATTACATTTTTGATATCGAAGTTGAGCTACCTGGAAACTGTCGTTCCATTACAGAGACGAAAAATTGTACGACAGATCCAACCAGTATCGAAAAGAAGGTTCTTCGTTCACAGAAATTTAAAGTACCGACGTCAGTGGTAGACGTCACTAAAACTTCGGGTTCTTTTATTTCAGACAGTGATAAAGGTAACAAAGGGTAGATAAACGGTATTTCATTACCCTGGTCTACGGTACTGGAATCAAAAAACTTACGACTCAAAATTCTGTCAAAAAATTGAGAGGAGAAAGTGAAAGTAGTTCTCTGAGAAGTCAAGGAGAAACGAAAGACAGGATCCCCATCACAGTAGACACATAGACTCCAATAACTATAAAGAGGACCTTTAGAACTAAGGTTGAACATGAAGTAGGTCGGACCGTAAAACGTACTAATGAGACGTATATTCAATTTGTTCGTCCCACTGTTATATGTCGGAACTGCATGAGGAAAGGGTTAAACCTTGGTCAAGTAACAAGGTAAAGACCAAAATTGACAACGAAGAACTGGACGTATGTCTAAAGAGTTCTCTGTCCATACCACAAGACCATAAGGATAGAGAACTTCTTAAAAGGTGTCAAACAACACTAGGTGTGTCAGTTTCCGAAATCGTATCAGTTATTTTGTCTTAATCTACAAAAAAATAGTGTAATAGTGGTTCGTTTTCATCTACAAAAATAGTGTCATCTACCTGAAAGTTAATCACACTAAAAGTTGTAATCGTTCAAATAAACCCTTCTCAAAAGTAGTACAAAATAAATAAATAAATAACAAATCAACAGTGACTTAACTATAAAAAGACCAACAAAAGGGAGATAACAATTACGAAGTTAATAAACCTCCCTGATGACTTACAATTTTGGGATCTGTGTTACTGTGTTAATTTTTTTACAAACCATCCTTTTACATCGACAATTTCTAGGGTCTCGAAAATCGTAATATCTATAAAACAAGAAAAAGGTTCCTCTAAACAAAAGACTATAAAATAATAAACTAGTTTCCCAATGTTTTTAATGAAATGGTAGGGACAAAACCAGGAATTAGGGAATTTGAATAAAAATCACCGAAGGAAGAATGTCCAGTACTGTCACAGAGTCAACATAGTCAATCACGGAATAGACAGTACCTGAAAGTTAATTACACTATAAAGTCACGACGAAAGAGTCAAATCGAACAGCCGTCGGAAGGGGTCTGGGGGTAGACGAAATATCGGGACATAAAGTATTGGTGTTACATCGAGGTGGTCCGAGAACACCTACTATGATATTTGACACAACATTACCGAGTATCTTAATCTATCTCCGATAATATGTAGATCGGACCTCACGATTACAGATTTTAATCCGTACCTAAAACATTTGACATTACTTTACCTTTCTTTACTGAAAGTCTACATAAAGACAAGACACAATACACTAGTATTAGGATTACATAATCCCTTGGAACAAACAGAGGGTGGAGTACTAATTTACGACAAGAGAAGGAATTGATCTGATAACTCAAAACACACATCTAGAGTCACAGGGAATTCATAATAATTACGGTATTTCAACCCTACAAGATTAATGGTTACAAAGACGGAGGAATTTAACAAACGGGAAAGACCCAACAGAGACACCGAAATCATGTAATCACTGACTGGGTTATAGTCTGGATACCGGAAATGGGGGAGTATATCACACAAAAACAAATTTCTCCTCCATTCTTATGTAAATCTTATAAAGGGAATTTACTGTCCCAACTCTATTACCTCAGTAAAGGCAAGTTTTCTAGAGACTTTACCTTCACAGACATTTAAACAATACGTCCTAATGGGAAATATGTCCTAAATTTCTTTCATGTTGAACAGGTTTGTATCTTTACATACTTGTATCTTTCGTATATTTAATTACTAACTAATGATAAGACATTCTCCTTAATAGTGAAACGTTTCCCTGAATGGTGATCCAAGAATTTTACCCCTCATGGAGAATCCTGTACATCCAAAAATAACTGTCTTATAACGGATACATAGTTGATGACACCTATGTTCGATTCTCTTTCAATCACATACTTAATAACGGACACCTTCTAGTTGGACGTACTCAATAGAACAAAGACTTGAACCTCATATTTGGTAACCATTTTGTCGTTCAGTAATGTAAAGATAAAGAACTCATGAATGATACAAGGTCCGTGAATACGTACAATAGAGTAGATTTATAGTGTAGTCGAGATACTCAACATTTGGTCGAAATGTTTGTCTGGTTTCGAGCGAGTCAAAACATGTCGTTTATTTACCACTTTCACTTCACTTCAGTGAGTCAGCACAGGCTGAGACACGTTGGGGTACTTGACGTCGGATGGTCCGAGGACACAGGTACCCTAAAAGGTCCGTTCTCATGACCTCATGTAACGGTATTGACTAAGTTTAAACAAAGACAGAAGTTCCTAACATGAGATATGTAATATTCGATTACCTTAACTAAATCTTTTACAGGTACATACACACAAAAAAGGTCTAAGTGTTGATTGTATATATACCATTTCCTGTATGAGTACCTGTCTAGATCAAAATTTAGGAACTTACAGTAGGTTATTTATCAGATTTTAAGAAAGGGAACGACAAGTAAGTCATGTCTGATGTTCTTGAAGGAAATTATCCTTCCACGTAGACGAAACTGTCACTAGAATTTTTTCCTTTTCAGGTTTCCGTTTGTCTCTTCCAAAGACTTGAACAGAGACTAACCCGTTAGATCTAACCACAAGGAAAGGTAATCCCACTGTCTACCATAGTAAATATCGAGTCCATACTCCAAAGAAAAAAGAAGAAGGTTAAAATAACTCTATATAAACTGTATATCGTGACACATTCCAATTCCGTATATCGTATGACTAAACTAAATGTATATAGTGTTTTACTAATAGTGTTATTTAAATCAATTATATGTTGTAGAACAAGTCAAGTCAAGTCAAGCCAACGAGTCAGCACAGGCTGAGACGCTGGGGTACTTAGTGTCGTGCGGTCCGGAGGGACAGGTAGTGGTAGAGGACCTCAAGTGAGTTTAAGTGCAGGTAGCTCAGCCACTACGGTAGAGTAGGAAACAGTAGGGGTAAAGGAGGACGGGGGTTAGGGAGGGTCGTAGTCTCAGAAAAGGTCACTCAGTTGAGAAGCGTACTCCACCGGTTTCATGACCTCAAAGTAGAAATCGTAGTAAGGAAGGTTTCTTGTGGGTCCCGACTAGACGAAATCTTACCTGACCAACCTAGAGGAACGTTAGGTTCCCTAAGAGTTCTCAGAAGAGGTTGGGGTGTCAAGTTTTCGTAGTTAAAAAACCACGAGTCGAAAGAAGTGTCAGGTTGAGAGTGTAGGTATGTACTGGTGACCTCTTTGGTATCGGAACTGATCTACCTGGAAATAACCGTTTCATTACAGAGACGAAAAGTTATACGATAGATCCATCCAGTATTGAAAAGAAGGTTCCTCATTTACAGAAAATTAAAGTACCGACGTTAGTGGTAGACGTCACTAAAACCTCGGGGGGTTTTATTTCAGACTGTGACAAAGGTGACAAAGGGGTAGATAAAGGGTACTTCACTACCCTGGTCTACGGTACTAGAAGCAAAAGACTTACAACTCGAAATTCGGTTGAAAAAGTGAGAGGAGAAAGTGAAAGTAGTTCTCCGAAAAATCAAGGAGAAGTGAAAGACGGTATTAACACCACAGTAGACGTATAGACTCCAATAACTATAAAGAGGACCGTTAGAACTAAGGTCGAACACGAAGAAGGTCGGGTCACAAAGAGTACTACATGAGACGTATATTCAATTTATTCGTCCCACTGTTTTATGTCGGAACTGCATGAGGAAAAGGATAAACCTTGGTCAGACAACAAGGTACAGGTCAAGATTGAACGAAGGACTGGTTCCTAACCGTTCCTCTCTATTCTTTCGGAAGGAGTCGTTAGTTACGTTTCTTTCTCTCCTTTTGTTGTCTTACCCATTCTGATCTTTAGAGAAATTCTTTTAATCTCTATGGTTCCCTTGTAAAGTACGTTTCTACCTGAGCTATTTCCTGTCTTTATGATACCTGGATTGTCTTCGTCTTCTATAATGCTTCTCCACCGTTCTTATGTGTCTTCTTGACATGTTTTTTCTAGAAGTGCTGACTCTATTAGTGCTACCATACTAGGGAGTGGATCTCGGTCTGTAGGACCTTACACTTCAGTTCACCCGGAATCTTTCGTAGTGATGTTTGTTTCGATCACCTCCAATACCGTAAAGTCAACTCGATAAAGTTTAGGAGTTTCTACTACGACACTTTCACGACGTGAGCTATACGGTCGTTTAAACCTTTTACGTCGTCACAAAGGTGTCCTGACCTTTTCCAGTCAAAAGTAAGGTTAGGATTTCTTTCCGTTACGGTTTCTTACGACTTTGATGGCGTGTTAACGTGAGTAGAGTGTACGATCATTTCATTATGAGTTTTAGGAGGTTCGGTCCGAAGTCGTTATACACTTGGCACTTGAAGGTCTACAAGTTCGACCAAAATCTTTTCCGTCTCCTTGGTCTCTAGTTTAACGGTTGTAGACGAGCTAATACCTTTTTCGTTTTCTCAAGGTCTCTTTGTAGATAAAGACGAAATAACTGATACGGTTTCGGAAACTGACACACCTAGTGTCATTTGACACCTTTTAAGACTTTCTCTACCCGTATGGTCTGGCGGGCTGCACGGAGAACTCCTTGTAGAACAATCCGTCAATCTTATCCCTTTTCCTCAAGTTTTACCGTCAATTTCTTCCACCGTTGATCCTCTTGGTGGACCTCCGGTTTGTTTCGTTTCTTTTTCGGGTACTTTTCCCTTTGGCACCCGACCTCACTTCCGGAGACCACCCTTTTATACGAGTTGTACAGGGGAAGGGATTAAACGGAACTCGTACGTGGGATAAACGTAAGGAAACAGATTAAGTAGAACCCATGTTCGGGATAAAACGTACCCCATCTTAGTTAGTCCGAGACCCCTGGTGAATCCCCTCCCTCGTTTCCTATATTTTCCCTTTGGATTTTACCCCACCCTGGGGAGGATGGCCCACAACCAGACGAGAGTACAGAACTCTCACATGGCAAACGACGAACGAATTATTTAGGACGGACGAATTCGACAGAACCCGACAGTAAAGTTAAGAAACGATGTTCTTTTTTCTTAGTTCCCTCTTTTTGGTTGAGTTGTCAGAGTAAGTCCATGTTTTAATTTCTTTATCTTTTTGTTAAAAAAAAGAACACTACTCTTAAGAATCCTAAAGAAGAGAATCGAAAGTCCTTGAAAATATATATATTGTATGTCGACACAATTAATATAAATAGTACAACATGTAGTATAGGGATCATGAATAAATAGAGTATTGATATATAAACATAGAAAACTAGTGGAAGTAGGTTAAAGATGAGGGGGGTTGAAGACCATTGGTGTTTAGACTAGAGGAAAAGACACTCAAACCAAAAAACAAAAATTTTATATTAACTGGATGTTATCAAGAACAATGTGTTATATCACTAAACGATAAAGACATGTAAAGTTTGACTAGTGGTACTATTCAGATCAATGTTACAGTGGTATGTTTCCATAATATATCAATAACTGATATAAAGGGTATGACATGTAAAGTAAGGAAATTGAGTAAATAAAACGTTGACCCTCAAACGTTGACCTATAATGGAGAATTATAGACAGTGGATAAGGAACGACCAAAACTCCAAAAGACTGTTCGGATTAATTCCACGTAAATAATTCTGTCACACCATACCATTTTCCTTTACCCGTAACAACAATTCGTTTTGATCCAAGATTAAGAAAATGGTCAGTAACCGACACTTTGGAACCACTTTAGTGAATTGGTGAGACCCGGAATTAAAGGAGTAGACAAGTAGTAAAAGATAATTTTTTTTTTCAGTTTAAAGGTATCTACCTTAGTGAAGGGGAGATGAAAGTGAAGGTTAGTATATCAGAGTCGGTTAATATGGAGATTAGTGTACCTACCCAAGAACCTATCTATGTATTAGTCTAATTACTATTAGTATCGAATCTTCTCTTTGACAAAAGGTGACCTACACTTCGGCTCCAAAATCCTCAGACCTCGTCGACGTCGGTAAAATACCCATTCCTCTCTAACAGAGTCTTATTTGATCTGACTTTAGTTCTCAGAGTCTCTTAGTCCAGGACCACTGTAGTAAACTCAGGGACGTGGTTCGAAACAGACTTCAATCGTTCCAAGTGGGAACTCGTCCATCTTAGAATCAAAGGTGTCGTCTCAAACTAAACCCCGGGGGATCTCACCTTCGCACCTCAGAATTAGTGACCTAGCGGTCCTTCAGGGTTTAAGAGAAAAAATTTTTCCGTTCAAACTCAATTGAAAAGTCAGGTAACTTTATTTCTATCAGAATTAACAATATATTGGAGAATTTCGACACTGACATTGTTAATTCAATTTATGACAAACTTTTTTACGAATCATGTCTTGGATTCAGAATTCTCAGATACTTCCAATAGGAAAGAGAGGGAAGTTATCATAGGGATCCTCGGACGACAAATTAGGCACTAAAGTAAACACAGAGACACACTGAATCGTCTGGAAACGTGTCCTTCTCAAGTCCCAGTAAGTCGTCAATAGTCGACTCGAGATGGTGTAAGAGAGGGATTAGAAACATGGATCCGACATCTGGTAAAGTCACTTAGCAGTAGTCACAGGTTCATGACTTCTCCTGGAAATGAAGAGAAATATGTCTTCAACATATTTGTCTCCAGGTAAAGTCCAGGACCGGTAACCACTTTACTAACTACCGAATATACATGGTCCTAGTCCCTCTACACATCGAGTCTCGGACTAGTGACGATCACTCGAAAATATCAGTCTGAACCCATTAAGATAAGAAATAAGTAAAAATTAGAAGTTACAAAAACACAGTTTACAATGATAAAAACCATTCACTTTCTTTCACTTCAACGAGTCAACACAGGCTGAGAAACGTTGGGGTACCTTACATCGGATGGTCCAAGGATTCAGGTACCTTAAAAGATCCGTTCTTATGACCTCACCCAACGGTAAAGGAAGAGGTCCCCTAGAAGGGTTGGGTCCCTAACTTGGGGTCCAGAGGGTGTAGCGTCCGTCTGAGAAATGTCAGACTCGGTGTTCCCTTCGGGGTATTCAATTAACCTGACCATACTAGTCATCTTCGTCTAGTACGGTGAAGGAATGAATCTGGGGAAATCAAAGGATAATGAAAACCTTATTTTAAGTTCGTAGAATGAGAATGTATATGTCGGGAAAGGATTTGACTGAAGACAAATGAAGAGTTCGACATACTTTCATTCACTTCAGCGAGTCAGTACAGACTGAGAAACACTGGGGTACCTGACATCGGGTGGTCCGAGGAGGTAGGTACCCTAAGAGGTCCGTTCTTGTGACCTCACCCCACGGTACACGAAAAGGTTTTATTTGATGTATGAAATCGGTCCGGTTTAGTGATTGTTAAGAAACTCGTAGAGACCGAAAGTGTACTCGATAAAGACGACGGACTTTACTTGAAAAGAGTGGAAAAAGTAGTACAATTACGAGGACACGGTAAATTTTGTTGAGTTTGATGTGACAGAGACACGTTCAGAAAAAAAAAAAAAGAAAATCCTGAAGTTTAAAACAAGAGAGAAGTAGAAAGAAATTCGGTGACTTCCACTCACCGTACTTCCTCCTTCCCTTAATTGTGTTCGCGATCACAGATGGTACACTGTCCCTGGTACAAGTTATAAAATATTATCAATATAATAGAATATATTAGAAATATCTTTTAGAGGATTTGAATAACTATTTAAAATTATGTGTATAAATAAATTAAACAGCATTTTCATCCGTACTCCAAAGACATAGTTCCCTCCTGATAACAATAATGTATGTCACTATTGGTGTAACTAAGAAGTACGGGGTAAGAGGGGGAAGTCCATTTCGTTACTCTTGGTCTACCAATATAAGACACGTTCAGAATTATCGTGTGAAAGAGAGGTAGACCAAATTTACGTGGGACGTGAATAGGGATAGTCGGACATCGTGGTAGTGCAGACTGAATAAAGAGACAGAGGAAGAGATCTTGTACTTAAGGAAACTCCCGTCCCTGGTGTAGAATAAGTAAACACAAGGATCGTGGATCATATCATGGGTCTTGTCTCATCCATAAATTTTATACAAATTACGACATCGTAGTAAATTAAAAATCATTTATCGTCTTAAGATTATTAACACGAAGTTCGGGAGTACCTATCTTCACGACAAAACACACTTCTATTTTCACTCTCTGATAGTATATCATTCTTTTTCTCCTATAAAATCTACTTCAGTTTTTTATAGACTCAACTCTAGAACTAAACAAATTTTTCCTATATCGTTAAAGTTCTGTCTCACCATAGTCATGTCTCTATCAGTCTAACTAGTTTCTCTTATTATTCGCTTCTTTCGTCAAGTTGTAATACATTCTTAAACCATAACGAATTTCGAACGTCATTCTTAAGAATGAGTCGTTTACCTGTCAAGTGATTACTGAAGCCTTTTTCAAAGTATTATGTGTGGTTCCTCAACGTCTACCTAATTTATAGATTTACATTTGTAACTTATCACTGTAAAATTTCTGTCGTATCGGACTCAAGTCTGAGACTGAGGTAGTCTATGATAGAGACACTGGAACAGGTTCAGTGGAATAGAGAAGTACCGAATCCAAAGAGTAGATATTGTACCCATATTATTTTCATAATGAACCATCCCAATAAACACTCCCACTGTACTTAATTACGTACACTTCGTTAATCTCCTCACAGACCGTGTAACATTCATGGTATACGACGACGACGATAACGACGATTCAGCGAAGTCAGCACAGGCTGAGACACACTGGGATATCTGCCGTCGGTCGGGTGGTCCAAGGGGACAGGGACCCTAAGAGGTCCGTTCTTGTGACCTCACCCAACGGTAAAGGAAGAGTACTTTCACTTCAGCGAGTCAACACAGGCTGAGAATCGCTGGGGTACCTGACGTCGGATGGTCCGAGGAGGTAGGTACCCTAAAAGGTCCGTCCTCATGACCTCACCCCACGGTAACGGAAGAGGTTTCATGGTATATTTACGACATATAACAAAACGATCTTTTTTCGTGTCCGTTTAGTAATATCGTAGAACTCCACTCCTTTACGACAGTTCCCTATTATTTATCGTTTCCGTGTGAACTTCGTCCTATCTAATTATATAAACTAGTGTACCTTCCATTGAGAGGAAGTCATGGACGAAGTCGAAGTGAGTAAGAGTCCCAAATCGAATATGTAAGAAGGGAGTCTCCCTGAAAGGAACTATAAGGTTAAATTAAGAACACAGTAGGGGGTTAAAAGAAAGAGCATCGAGGGATAAATAACGGAAGTTTCATAAGTAGTGTTATTTAGAAATATATACATACAAATAAATATACAAATTACGGAGGGATCTGTGAACCGTTTGGTTCAAGGTACTCTATTCCTTGGTATACATAAAAATTTTAAAAATAGTTTTTTATAAACGAAATGTTATAACACGACCAAAAAACCAGTTTATTGTGGTACTTAGTCGGTATCCATATATATACAGGGGAGGGAGACCTTGGAGGGAAGGTAGAGGGTAGGGTAGGGTGGGGAGATCCAACAGTGTGTCGTGACCCAACTCGAGGAACACAGTGTGTCGTTTAAGAGTGACCGAGAGACAATATGTATATACCATTATATATACAAGGGTACGATTGGTATAAACAAAAAATTGGTAGAAAAATTTTCGGTTATAGTCCGTCTCAAAGACAATGTATTATTTGTGAAATATGTAAACCGACTTCATAACTTAAATTGTGTCAGTTTAGGATAACTACTCATACGAGTTCCAATACACGGTTTCCACAGACTAACTAGTGCGTAAAACGATCTCTCAAAGAAAGACCCTCTGTCATATTACATCCCCACTTCTCACATCTGTTGTCTCGGTCCATAGAACTTAAGTTTCTACCTAAAACGGGAAATTATCGACATATTTGAAATCCGTTTACTGAAGTAAGTGGGAGTCAAAAGAGAAGATATTTAACTCTGATTATAATTACTAAAAATAAGTTCAGATCCCTATTTGTCTCCTTCCCTTCCTTTTGACACAGTCTGGATTACGGAGAAGTTGACTCTATTATACGTTCTCGAATAAAAGAAAAAAATTCAAATAAAAAATTAACTTCCTATTAACGAAATATCTTAACATAACCAAAGACGGTTTGTCGTTGTACTTAGACGGTCTCCATATATATACAGGAGAGGGAGAACTTGGAGGGAGGGTGGAGGGAGGGGTAGGGTGAGGAGATCAAACAATGTCTCGGGGTCAAACTCGAAGGACTCAGTATGTTTTTCAGGGTAAGTCAAGTCAAGTCAAGTCCAGTCAGCGAGTCAGTACAGGCTGAGAAACGCTGGGGCACTTAGCGTCGTGCGGTCCGGAGGGACAGGTAGTGGTTGAGGGCCTCAAGTGAGTCTGAGTGTAGGTAGCCCAGGCACTACGGGAGGTCGGTAGAGTAGGAGCCAGCAGGGGAAGGGGAGGACGGGGGTTAGGGAGGGTCGTAGTCTCAGAAAAGGTTATTCAGTTGAGAAGCGTACTCCACCGGTTTCATGACCTCAAAGTAACCGATAAAAACTATACCATTACATACAAAGGTACGATAAGAGAGGTAAGTAGGGTGGGAGAGGAAGGAGAGGGGAGGAAAAATGAAAAACGGCAAAATCAACCAACAAAAACCGACACGACCCAGAAGCAACGACGTGTCCGAAAAGAGATCAACACCGCTCGTCCCCGATGAGAAATCAACGACAAACGTCTAAAGAGTGACACCACCGAAGAGAACTAAACCTCGTTACCCGAGATCCCACACACCCGAATCATCGACTCCGAGGACCCAAGCTCTCGTGTCCGAGTCATCGACACCACGTACCCGAATCATCGAGGTTCCGTACACCTTAGAAGACGTGGTCCCTAGGTTGGTACAGAGAACGTAACTAGCCGTCTGAGAAATGTCGACTCAATGGTCCCTTCGGGTTGTATAAAAGTAAGATTGGATGCAGGACCCAAAGACGAACAAAATGAGACTCACCATAATGTAATTTCTAATTCACTTACCAAACCTAGATTAGTTTGTGGAGTAACTAGGAGAAAATTTTTCTTTAACCAATTAAAAAGGAGAATTTAAAAAAGTCTGTTTATCATATTAGTATGACAATGTTCAAGGTTTTTGTTAAAATAACTTTTAAAGTTAACCTCAAAAGAAGTCGAATATTTGAATTAGACTCTTACTTAACTGTAGATATATGACAGCTCAGAAGGGTAAGTCCTTATACCCGAAGGCACTACCGAGTCACCATATCATAGACGGACGGTTACGTCCTCTACCCTCAAGTTAGGGACCCGACCCTTCTAGGGAACTTCTTCCTTTACCGTTGGGTGAGGTGATAAGAATGAACCTATGAGGGTACCTGTCTCCTCGGATCGTCCGATGTCAGGTGTTCCAACGTGTCTCAACCTGTGTTGACTCGTGCGTACGTGTTACGGGTTGAGTCCTAAGTCCTTGTACCATACCCAGAGGTAAATTATTTCGAAAAATTCAAGGAATTGTTAAAAATTTTCAAATAAAATTTGTAAACAAGACTTTTAAAATATCAAATAACGATAACAACTAGTGTAGAAGAATTATCACAGATTGACCAGTAAAACACAAACATATATTCCTGTTACGTCTAAAAATTCATTAGTAATATTGAACGGTAGAAAAATAATCAAGATTATTTTAAAGTCAACTAAAATATCCATTCGTCATTAGAGATATCATTAATTTTGAAAATAAAGAATAAAAGGTTATCAAAAGAGATAGAATAACGTTATAGATCTTAAAGACCTTTCTTGTGATTCACTATCATCATTATAACAAACATAACGGAAGTAGCAAAAACAATAGTATTATGGGGATCTCTCAAAATATCAGTTCATAAAAAAATAAATTTAAATAAATAAAATTAACCTCCAATTAATGAAATGTTATAACATAACGAAAAACGGTATGTAGTTGTACTTAGGCGGTACAATTCTATTATGTAAGTATCAGGAATAAATGATTCTCAACGTAAATAAATTTACTTACTTACAACTTAAAGATAGATAAAAAAACTGGACACAATCACTCTCACAATAAACAAGTCAGTACCGGCTGAAAAACACTGGGGTTTCTGACATCGACGGTTCGAGAAGACAGGTACCCTAAAAGGTCCGTTCTTATGACCTTACCCAACGGTAAGGGAAGAGGTCCCCTAAAAGGACTAGGTTACTAGTTTGGACCCAGAGACGTAACGCCCGTCTAAGAAATGGTAGACTCGGGAAGGGTGATCCCTTCGGAAAAAACTAGATATCCATCCTATTTTATGTAAAAATAGTGAGAAGTCATTTTCCCATGTAATAACTATACTTCATACATCTAAATTTAACAACTACTTAATAACCCTTTTCCGTTTGAACCATTATTAACGTTGAGAAAACATTATAAGAAAATTTAAGTTTATCATGGAGAATCAAAACGTCAATAAAATAAATAAATTACAAAAAATTTATAAATAAACAAAAACTGACGAACATGGGATGGACACCGTACTTCCTAGAAGAGAGAACACCACCACACACCTAAAACAACGGACCACCGTACACCCTAGAATAAGGGGACTGGTCCCTAGATAGGACTCAGGGAACGTAACCCTCCGTCTAAGAATTGGTGACCTGGTGGTCCTTCAGAGATCAATACGTAAATATTACTATGTACTTAAACCAGATAGTGAAAAGAACAGAACACGAAAGTAAACTGTCAGTAAACAACTCACAAATAAAATAAAATCTGTGTCACGATCCGTTCCGTACGAAAACAAAAAAGTTTGAAAAGTTCGGTGTCTGTAGAGTATATACAATTCTCATATACTTTTACGGCGTATCACAACCCTAATAAAATTCAAATATTTCACTCAATCTTAGAAAATATCGGGAACAGTTACTAGACATCATTAAATTTATTGTATCCTTAAATAGATGTGAAAGTCAAGTCAAGTCAGTGAGTCAGCACAGGCTGAGAAACGCTGGGGTACTTGGTGTCGTACGGTCCGGAGGGACAGGTAGTGGTTGAGGGCCTCAGGTGGGTTTGGGAACAGGTAACTCAGTCACTACGGTAGGTTGGTAGAGTAAAAGACAGTAGGGGAAAGGAGGACGGGAGTTAGAAAGGGTCGTAGTCCCAGAAAAGTTTACTCAGTCAAGAAGAGTATTCCACCGGTTTCATAACCTCAAAGTCGAAGTTGTATTAAGGAAGGTTACTTGTGGGTCCTGACTAGAGGAAATCCTACCTGATCAACCTGGAGGAACGTCAGGTCCCCTGAGAGTTCTCAGAAGAGGTTGTGGTGTCAAGTTTTCGTAGTTAAGAAACCGTGAGTCGAAAGAAATATCAGGTTGAGAATGTAGGTATGTACTGATGACCTTTTTGGCATCTGAACTGATCTGTCTGGAAACAACTGTTTCATTACAGAGAGGAAAAATTATACGGTAGATCCAACCAATATTGAAAGGAAGGTTCCTCATTCGTAGAAAATTAAAGTACCGACGTTAGTGGTAGACGTTACTAAAACCTCAGGGGGTTTTATTTCATTCGGTGACAAAGGTGACAAAGAGGTAGATAAACGGTACTTCACTACCCTGGTCTACGGTACTAGAATCAAAAGACTTACAACCCGAAATTCGGTTGAAAAAGTGAGAGGAGAAAGTGAAAGTAGTTCTCCGAGAAATCAAGAAGAAGTGAAAGACGGTATTCCCACCATAGTAGACGTCAAGTCTACACACTTTATTGTATGGGTATTTTAGTGATTCACAAAAAAGAAAATACATTTCAATTTGTAAAATTCATTTACAAATTGAAAATGGATTAAAAAAGAGAAAAACGACATTAATTAAAACCTTCAATAAGAATACATTTTTAAACCACCCTCTGTAAAACGAACTTTTATTCGATATAAAACTCCTAATAAAACTATTACGATTAGAATGATATACCTTCCTTTGTAATCCTCGTCCCTTCTTGAGAGGAGAAAGATCAAGGAAAAGATCAAGGAAAATAAAAGAAAGAAAATTCTCAAAACAAATGTAAAAGATATAAGGGTGTTGTTCCAAAATTTTATTCCTTTTACTTTTCTGAAAAATTTTTAAATTTATGACTGAGTTTTATTACAACTTCTTTAGGTCATAAAGTAAGGAACTTGGTCTACTATTTGAAAATCTCATGACCTATTGTTCTATTGAAATTTATGTCGTTGTTAATCTAAGTAGACTCTCTCTTTTTTTACTTACGTCATCTTCTAGGACACTTCTAATACGGTATGTAAGACTAAATTATTTATCTTTGGGACTTGTAAACTGTGAATATTACTAAAAAGTTCCCTCTTTTCCCGGTTTATTGCGGAAACTCCTTTCATCATTGAGTCCTCTTTTGTACAGTAAAAGTTGGACTCGATCTTTCTGACAGTACCGTTTTAGTGGAAAAGCTTCAGGAATTTTCCGGTTGTTCTGATTTGTTATACACTTCTGACCCAACCACACAAAACAATGACTATTAGTAGGATATGTCACTTCGTAAGTTGAACTTACTACTGTATAACTAGTAACTCGTTTCCTTCTCCTAGTTTGTTGAACCCCTTAACATTACATGAACGTATATAAAAAGTACATACGATATATAGGTGGGTTCGAATACTTAGTTCAGTATAATACTAATAAAGAGATTTTACTCTTTTATTTTAAAGTTTTTCAGTTCATTAAACTAGTTCTAGTCTGTCGATCTCTCTTCGTCTCGATTCAGGACTTGGATCCAACAGACTGAAGTCTAAGACTCGTGTAACTGGAGGTCCAAAGGGAACCATAACTTGTCCCGGGTCCCTTAAACTCACCTGTAACGATACACTGGGGTAGATAGGCCATATAAAAGAGAGGTATGAAAACGTCGGGGTTTAATCACATACCTCGTATGAAGGAGGGAAGAGATTGTCCCCTCTAGAAAGGTCTTTTAAGAAGGGGGGAGTGGTAACCGTTGACGGTGTGACCGTCTGATATCTGTCGACATTTCAGGATGGTCGTCTTCGGTTTTCTCCTAAATCGACCACCTCGTCAACAGTCTCTCAGAGCCCCCTCTGTTTATTTACCAAAAGTTTTTACGGTGGTTGTAAGACAGGAGACTCGTCGACAATCACGTAAATGACAACCGACATCCGGAGACCTCAGGGGACGAGGTTCTACTCCCCTTAAATGGGTCCCATTAATCACGAAGTATGTTAGTAACGTTTTAGGTGTGGTCGAGAACTATAACTAGTTCAACACTGAACGAAATATTTATACTTATCTTATACTTTTTGGTGATCTGTATACCTATCTTAAGTGTCAAACTATCTCCCACTAATTCGACTTGTTAGTCGTGTAAACCGGGGTGATTTTGTCTTAATTACATCCTTTATCCTTTATTGAAACTCTTTTAATGTTAGATCAAAGAATTACTGTAAACTCTCCAATAACGTAGTTATTTTGGTCTCGTTCGACGGTACTGTTTTTTCTTAACCCCTTATTTTTAATGGAAAAGACCAAAAGGTGGATGGAAGACAATTTGAACTAGGATTATGGAATACATATAAGAAGGATCGTGAATGATGTAAAACGTTGGTAAAATTAAAAAGACAAACGAAAAGGAGATGGAGGAAAAGACATAAGATTTTATGTAAAGGGACTCTTGTCACTATCATGACCAAAATAAGTACTGTTGTAAAAGTAAGAGTAGGATTAAAATATCGAATATCACGAACTATAATTCATTCGTTAGTCATTTATAAATGACCTACGTCAGCTTAAAATTTTTGGGGAATTCATTATATTTTATTTGTTTTACTAAGTTGTTTTCGTTGTTTATCTTTTTTCTTGTGACGACTTTGGGTTTCATGACTTACTATCATGGGTGGGTTGTTCAGAGGGGTATTTTAACCTTACCCCTATTTTGTCTTGTCTTTTCTCTCACAATCTTTAATACCCAAAATTTATTGGGTAGTCAAACACTCCTCTATCATCTATTACAAATTTACGATAACTATTTGTCTACGTCCAATTTTACTCACAGAACTTTATTTTTCACTTTGAGTCTTCTGTACTTTGTTTTCAAATATAACTAAATATAACAGCCAATGTACTTTCAGTTTTGAAGATATACTGACTTTATTACGTGATTTCATTTTTATCTTACTAACTTTGGACCCTTTTACATTAGCATAGTATATTATGTCTGTTTCCCGATTAAAGGTTTTTCATAAGTACTTAACCATTCTTTAACTTGTTGGGTTATGTTTTTACTTTTCTTCTATATTTGTCCGTTAAATGGTTTCTTTTCTTTATTTTTACTGGTTATTTATATATTAAGAGTTGTAATATATATAGTTTTTTATTTGTTTTAGGTTTGTCACTCTAAAGGAAAATGGTTTAGTCGTTTTAGATTTTATAATCGATTTTGGACCACAACCATTTCTACAACCTTTTCCTTATTAAATATGTAACAGTTAATCTCACATGTAAATACGTTTGAAATTCCTTTTATGCCTTTTATGAAGTGTTATAGATATTGTTTGAGGAATACCCAAAACTAAGTTGTTTAACTAAAACTCGTTTTAAAAGTCTTTACAAGAGTATTTACAATCGGATCTACAAGTGACATCGTAAACATACGTACATATACAAACACGAACACGTAGACCCAGTGTGTATTATTGTTTTTTCGATAATAACTGACGATGTCATTTTAAGATACATAACAACTTTCTTAATCCATCGAGACCTTCACTTGTATATTTTCTCAACACTTTATACAACCATAAATTTTTACGTTTGTTCCGAATCACTATAGAGTATTTCATACACATTTATATGTACACCCGTATATCCTAAAAAACAACTTCCTCAACGTTCTTTAACACCAATGGTCCACGTCCCAACCTACTCTCGTCGAAAGTTAAAAGTAAAACGCGGGAAATTTTTATAAACTAAACGTTTTGTCGTAAATAATGAAAAAAACTTTATAAGTATACTTAATAATTCCACCCCCTTTAAGTAACAAAACAAAAGAAAAATAAAGAGGTGTGAATGTTTACAATGTAATTTTATTCTTTTAAATAATCATTTCACCTGGATATTATACCGTAAAGATTTATTGATATCCACATAAATTCGTGTTTCATGTGAACTAGTTAAGTTTTTCTATTTTTATGTAATTTTTATGCGTTAATATTATTAAAAAAAAAGAACCGGTGTCACACACCGTATCCCCAGAATCAAGGGACTGTTCCCTAGTTTGAGTACAGGGGACTTGACCCTCACACCTGAGAAGTGGTGATCTGGTAGTCCCTTCCGGGATATTATTCTTTAAAATTGAAAAGTGAACTTTGAACCTACGAGTTCATTTATTTTTTATTTCTTATTATCTAAAATTATCGTAATAATTATTCGAGTCAAAATATATCTATATGAAACGATCTCTGTCATAAAATCTGATCGGTACGACGACGACGACGATTCAGCGAAGTCAGTACAGGCTGAGACACGTTGGGGTCTCTACCGTCGGGTGGTCCGAGGGGGCAGGGACCCTAAGAGGTCCATTCTTGTGACCTCACCCAACGGTAAAGGAAGAGGTTACGTACTTTCACCTTTCACTTTCACTTTAGCGAGTCACCACAGGCTGAATCGCTGGGGTACCTGACGTCGGGTGGTCCGAGGAGGCAGGTACCCTAAAAGGTCCGTTCTCATTCTGATCGGTATCTAGTAAATGTTAAATTATATATGATCCAGTGTTTCTTATTTACTTCCCTATGGGAGTGTAAGGAACCCTCCTTAACCTACCTTTCTGAGTTATAAACATTTTAGAGTTAAACATCAACAAGCAACAAGTCAACGATTCCACACAGACTGAGAAACACTGGGGTACCTGACGTTGTGTGGTCCGAGGAGACAAGAGGTGACAGAGGACCTCAAACAAGTTTAAGTACAAGTAACTTAACCACTACGATAGATTGTTAGAGTAGGAGACGACGGGAGAAGAGGAAAACGGAAGTTAGAAAGGGTCGTAGTCCCAGAAAAGATTACTCAGTCGAGATTACGTAATCCACCGGTTTCATAACCTCGAAGTCATAGTCAGGAAGGTTACTTATAAGTCCCAACTAAAGGAAATCCTAACTGACCAAACTTGAGAACTTCAGGTTCCCTGAGAGGTCAGAAGAGGTCTTGGTATTATCCTTTGGTAGTTAAAAAACCGCGAGTCCGAAGATATACCAGAGAGTGTAGACATGTGTCCTGATGACCTTTTTAGTATCAAAACTGATATGTTTGGGAACAACCATTGACTAAAGAGACGAAAAATTATATGACAGATCCAAACAGTATCGAAAGGAAGGTTTCTTGTTCAAAGAAAATTAAAGTACCGACGTCAGTAACAGGTGTCACTAAAACCTCGATTTCTTTTTTAGACAGTGACGAAGGTGAAAAAAGGTAGACAAACGGTACTTCACTACCCTGACTTAAGGTACTAGAAACAAAAAAAGTATAACTCAAAGTTCGGTCGAAAAAGTAAAAGGAGAAAGTGGAAGTAGTTCTCCGAGAAATCAAGGAGAAGTAAAAGACGGTAATCTCACCATATTAGACGTATAGACTCCAACAACTATAAAGAGATCTGTTAGAACTAAGGTCGAACCCTAATTAGATCGGGTCGTAAAGTGTACTATATGAGACGTATATTCAATTTATCCGTCTCACTGTTATATGGTCGGAACTTCGTGAAGAAAGGGTTAAAACTTGGTCAGTCAACAAGGTACAGGTCAAGATTGAAAACGAAGAACTGGGTGTATGTCCAAAGAGTCCTCTGTCCACTTCAACAGACCATAAAGGTAGAGAAATTCTTAAAAGGTATTAAACAACACTAGGTGTGTCAGTTTCCGAAATCACATCAGTTACTTCGTCTTCATCTACAAAAAGACCTTAAGGGAATGAAAGAGTTACTAGGTTCCTTACAACCGTTAAACTAGAGACCGAGAAGACGGAAAAGATTCAGGTCAAACATGTAGACCTTCTTGGAATGATCGTACACTTTACTCATGTTAACACGTCATCAAACTTGTAAGAAACCGTAACAGGAAGGAACCCTAACCTCACTTTTGACTGGAAAAGGTCAGGACATCGGTGACGACTCAAAAGGATTAAATGACTGTATAACTCACGTCGTGAAATTGTCGTAGTATAAAATCTTAAACTTTATCGAATCGACCTTAAGATAGTGGAGGTGATCGAAAAATTCATTACGAAGGATTTCGGGTAAACTGAAATTTGAGGTCCTACGGACCGAGATCCACTCATTGGTATGGTAGTACTAATATACCCGGTAATTCTTGAAAAAACCATATCAAGAAGACACATAAGAACGGTGGAGAATTAGATAAGACGGAGACAATCCAGAATGGTAAAGATAGGAAACAACACGGTTAGGAACGTACTGTACAAGGGAACTATAGAGGTTAAAAGAACTTCTCTTGAGATCAGAAAGGGTAAGATAACAAAAGGAGATAAAGAAACGTAACAAATGAATTCTTCCGAAATAATAGAGAAGAACGATAAGAGACCTTGAGACGTAAGTCTACCCACATAGAAAGAGAAAGAGGGAAAAGAAAAAGAAGAGAAGAAAAGAGTCGATAAACATTACGGAGGAGTATGTTAGACAAACGGAAGAACGGAAAAAAAGGGGGAACCCCTACCAAAACCAGTGACGAAAGACATGTTACAATACTTGGAGACAGGTATCAAAAAGTCCATGAGACAGATGTTCTAGATTAAGGAACTTAGATAAACAGTGAATACGACGTATTAGTATTTCCTATACTAAATCCAGTATAGACTCACCGGATCACCAAAGGGAATGAAAGAAGTTCAATTCGGACTTAAAACGTTATTCCTCGAGAACTATACTCGGTATCAGAACAAAAACGACTGACATATCTCGAAGAGGTAGAAGACGACGTTTCTTATATTAGTTCGACTAAAACCATAACTGATAGACCACTACAGGAACACATCTCAGTAGAGAATACAACAACCCTTTCTCACGAACGAGACTGGTCGTAACAAGAGAACTGTTTTGAGACAATCGGAAGTAGGACGAGATAAAACATAAGGTTCTGGTTTGAAAGGACAATAAGACCCATAGAGGACTGAAGGATGAAAACGTAAGGTCAGGGGATTCTACTTTTCCTGTAGAAAAAAAACCGTAATCAACATCTTTCAGAACATGAAGAAACATCTTAGTCACCTAGAGTCGAAGAAGTCGTAGTCACAAACACTGTATCTGAACCTAATAACACTACAACTTATCAAACGGAACCTTTGCTTGGCTCTAGTAAACAACAAAAACTTTAACGTGAGTTCATGACGTAAAGTCCGAGAAAACAACTGATACTACCGATGATTCAAAGAAGATTCCCTAAGAACGGGTGTGATCATCTATATTACCAGTAGACTTAATTTAAGTGGGTAATGGTAGGTAAAATCAAATGACTAAGGATTCTACAACCGCAAACTAGAACGGTAGAGGACGAACTGGTGTAGGTTAAATGGAACTAAGTACCAGGATTATAAGGTCCAAGGACACATTATAACAAAATAATGTCGTAGTCTTAAATGAAAGTGTTGGTCTGTGTAAGTACTGACTCGAAGTAAAGGTAAAACCGGGTCAGCGAAGTAAGAAAGACCTCGATAATCATTAACGGGAGACAAGAAGGGGTCATCGTATAACCTGTGAAAGACCGGATCCCCCGAGTAGAAGGTCACAGTATATAAAAAAGGAAAAGTACGACAAGTACCACAAGAACACCATTCTTTTGATCTCCCCCAACGGTAAAGGAGGAGGTCACCCTGTGTAAAACAGTCTTGAGAAGTGGTACTGGGTAGACAGTACCCACCGGGACGTGTCGTACCGAGTATCGAAATAACTCAATGTGTTCGGGGAAGTGGTACTGTTCCGACACTAGGTACTTCCCCTTTACAGTTAATAGAAGTATATTGAGGTCCACTTAAAGTTTATTTTGTGAAACTTATAAAAACCCTTTAAACTGTTTAGATATAAGATTAAATACAACTTTTTACTTCCTCTCTCATACAAACTCTGTCAACCATTTTTTCTGGGGATTAACACCACCGTGTCTTAACAGGATGTCTATTTCATTAATTTTTCACTTTGACCGTATCCTTTTCGGTCCATATACTTATGTTCACTTATTTTTAAGGTCTTTGATTATTTATAGATTATTGTATGACTAGATCATATACAATTACGTAATGTTTTCTGACCTAATAAGACATTTCCTAAACCCCTGTTAATCTACCGTTATATACTTTTTTTTTAACACAGATAATTGTCGAGTGTTTTTCTTATAAGGTTCTCCTAATTTACAAATTTATTCCCATAATCTTTTTTACATTCACTTACAAATGTATTAGAACTTCTAACTATTTCTAAAAGATACGTACTTTAGATCCGACCCCTTTTTACTTTCTTTAATAAACTTAGTGACTTCGTACACGTGTGTGTGTGTGTGTAAGAGACAGAGAAGAGTAAAGTATGTATAAAAAAATTATAGTTTCTGGTTGTTTTATTACGGTTTTCTCTTTGTTGAACCCCTTTGATAAACGTTGTAAATACTCTCTGTTTTTCCATTATAAGAATTATACAAGTTATTACTAACGTTTAACACAGTCCGTCTTGTGAAAGACAATGTTCTCTATCTTTAGTTAAGGTTATCTTTTTTTTTCCTTTTTACTTGTTTTCTTTCTTTCTTCTTTAAGTCCGGTCATTAGTGTCCTTTTCAATAAGTCAGAGTAGTTATTATCTGGTATGTTATCCCCCGACCTACTTAGTGTCCGACCTTAGTTCTAACGGTCTTCTTTATAACTGTTGGAGTCTATAAGTCTATTGTGGTGAGATTACCGTCTTTCACTTCTCCCTGATTTCTCGAAGAATTACTCCCACTTTCTCCTCTTACTTTTTCGATCAAATAAAATAAAAATAAATAAAAAATAAATTTAAAAATAAAAATGAAATAAAATGAAATGTTATGACATAACCAAAACCGTATGTAACTGTACTTAGGCGGTACCCACATGTACTCGAGGGTTTGTATTTGGGGGGAGGGTAGAGGGTGGGGTGTAGTAGGGAGGCCTAGTAGGGGCACGTGGTCGGTGTTCGTAGGACGTAGGACGTAGCTTGTATCTGACCGATCAAATTTTGAGTTGTAAGTTTTTTGGTTCTAGTACCGTAGGTCAGGATAGTGAAGTACCGTTTATCTACCGCTTTTTAACCCTTTTCACTGTCTAGAAGTAAAGAACCCGAGGTTTCAGTGAGACCTCTCACTGATGTCGGTACTTTCATTTTCTACGAACGAGGAACCTTCTTCTCGATACTGTTTGAATCGGATAATCTTTCGTCTCTGTAGTGAAACGACTGTTTCCAGGTAGATCAGTTTCCATACCAAAAAGGTCATCAGTACATACCTACACTCTCAACCTGGTATTTCTTCCGGCTCACGACTTCTTACCTACGAAAGTTTGATACTACGACCTTCTCTGAGTACTCTCAGATAACTTGTCGTTCCCATACTTTGGTTAGTTAGGATTTCCTTTAGTTGGTACTTATAAGTAACCTTCCTGACTACGACTTCAACTTCGAGGTTATGAAACCGATGGACTACGGTTCTCGACTGAGTGACCTTTTCTGGGACTACGACCTTTTTAACTTCCGTCCTCCTATTCCCCCACTGTCTTCTAGTCTACCAACCTACCGTAGTGACTGAGTTACCTGTACTCAAACTCGTTTGAGACCCTCTATCACTTCCTGTCCCTTCGGACCACACGACGTCAAGTACCCCAGTGTTTCTCAGTCTATACTGAATCGCTAACTTGTTGTCGTTGTCTTAATAATCCCATTAAATATGTACCAATACACCTACATACAGATATACCAATTCTCTTATTAAATACTTCTATACTTATCATACAAAGGTAAATACACTTCGTTGTTTATATTTTTATTTATATACATGTTGTTAAACCTTTCTATAGCATAATTAGACGGAATAGGTTTTACATTTAAAATCGGTATAATCGGTCTCAGTAAACAACCGATCAGTCTTGACGACGACGACGACGATTCAGTGAAGTCAACACAGGTTGAGACACGCTGGGGTATCTACCGTCGGGTGGTCCGAGGCGGCAGGGACCCTAAGAGGTCCGTTCTTGTGACCTCACACAACGGTAAAGGAAGAGGTTGCGTACTTTCACTTTTCACTTTCACTTCAGCGAGTCAGCACAGGTTGAGAAACGTTGGGGCACCTGACTGACGTCGGGTGGTCCGAAGAGGTAGGTACCCTAAAAGGTCCGTTCTCATGACCTCACCCCACGGTAACGAAAGAGGCTCAGTCTTGACTCTACACGATATTCACATTTCATGCATGATCTAAAATTTCTAAGTTATGTTTTTCTATACGTTTTATAAAGTAATTAAATATAACTAACTTACAAATTTACCATCATAAAATCTGTATAACCTAATTCCTTTTATAATTTAAATGAAAGGAGAAAAAATTTTAACGAAAACAAAACAAAATAAAAATGTAAAGTTACACCGATGATCTTTTAAATTTTAATATATAAAACTACAGAGTCCCCGACGATTTCCTCTTACTCTTCTCTCGACTCAATCACCCGAGATCCAGAAAGTCTGATGAGACTGTATTTACAAATACACGTATATATAGTTGACTAGTTAACTATCTCAAACTTCAAACTTTTAGTCATCCCATCTACTAGTGGTTTTGAGGAAATTCGAAACCGTCTAAAACAAAAAATTCTGAAAAGTATTTAAGAGATTTCTGAGGAGTACTTAACCAGATTTAAACACTTCAAAAACTAAATTTAAACCCTATTGTATGAATCATGGTTCTTTATGTCGGAAGAATGGGACGAGCGGATGTTTCGACACACCCACACGTCACAACGTCTGTGTCCCGACACTCGGTCATCTTACCTAATTGGACATCCTTGACCTTTCGAATAGTCGTCCCCTTCTCAAGGGACAACCAGTTCCCGAGGAAACTTCGGACCATGTTATAAAACTTCGTCAACATTTTACTACAGAGATTACCGGATACTGTTCTTCAGATGTATAAAAGAACTCTTCCTCTCCGTTTAATTAATACAGGATTCAGAACCTGTGTCCTCACCCTCCACCTTGCTGTCGTATGGGAAAACAATGAGAGAAGAAACAAAGTACTTGGAGTACACTGATACGGAACGACCGGAACTTTCCCCTTGTCTCTTACTTCACGAATGAATCGTTCTCTTTTCGTTGGAATCATAAATCGAATGTAAGGAAGACAGGAGTATCTGTTCTCAAGAGTCCTCACTCACCCTGAGGACACGAGGTTTTACGTCCCTTTCTACTGTCATGTTGTTGACTAATCTCCCAACCGACCAATCCAACCGTAAACTTCCGTCTTAATCGAAATGACAATTGGATCCTCAAAACGACCTCAGGTCTGGATGAGTTTTACTTCTTCCATCATCTAAACAGAGATCTTGTGAATTGAAGGATGAATACAACGAAAAGGGGTGGACAAGAGACGGGAGGATTTAAAATATCTATAGTATAAGAGGACTAGAGTAAAATGGGAGAACTAATATCTTGTGTTAACAACTGTTTAAGTAAGAGATTCAACTTTTACTAACTGGTGTATTAATAAGGGGTATTCTATTTTTCTGGTGTTTATGACACTCCTGTCTTCATATTTAGGTGTCACCATATTAAAATCCCTCGTGACTAACCTACCCCCTTCCCTACCTCGAACCAGGGTGTGAGATGAATTTTTCTCTGAGATTTAGGGTGAGGAACTTATCGGTAGATTAGTATCCAGACTCGGATAAGAACCAAAGGATTTACACACAAACAACACTATTAATCCTTTTTGCATTTTCACATTTTTAACCTATGAGTAATCGGAACCACTATACTGTCGGAGGGGCCCCCGGATGGTTTACTTATAAAGAGTTTTTTGTCGGACAAAGGAATCCCCATTTCCTCAACAATCCTCTACTTTGTTTGTTTGGACACTTTCATTACCTCTGCTGGTTTCCTCAAGACCATCTCTCAATCTTCTTTTAACATACGTCAGATAACGGTGACAAACTTACCACCAGTTCTAAATAGTCTCCATAAATTAGAATCGTGTTTTCTCTTCTTTCTCATCAAATTTTTATCTGGTTTCTAAATCCCTTTTTTTTAACCACTCGGATCAAATTAGAGTCCGCATTTCCGTGTTTAAAGGGTTCAACCTATCTTCCTTTTCCGGACTGGGATGAACCCCCGTTCGAACTTACAAGGGTAGATACTAAAAAATCCAGACTGATTAACAGTAATTGTAAAGGTTTCCCGAGTGTAACCCGACCCACTACCCCGACCTATCCATCAAGTATGTTTACTTTATCTTTTGGGTAAAGTGTAGGTAACAATCCTAAATTAAATACACCCCTTTAAGAAAAGACGGAAGGGGAAGAAGTGTGTTTAAGTTTGTGGATATCTTTTTATCTATGCTTTACTTAACCTTGTCTCATCTTAGTTAAGTCTTTTCGAAAGATGACTCTCCTTCATAGGAAACACTCACTATAACTGTATGTCGTACCGTAACTAAAGGTTTCCTTCGTCGTTCTGTCTTAGTAAACTTCACAAAATTCTTTATACTTAAGAACCCAAGGTGGAGTCACCAATACTAAGTCACTAGACCTCACCTCAGACCCTTACTCTTAAAAATTGTTTGAAAGGTTAACTAAACCTTTGTGTTGGTTCAATCCCCTTGTGACTAAACTCCTTCTACTCTTTCACTTACTGTCTCCCCACTGATTGGGTTCCTTTATTCTTTCGTATCTCTCTTCCGGGTAAATGAGTAAACCGTTTACAAACGACTTACGAATTTCCGATCTCGGTTCTTACCTTGTCTAAACCGGGTAGGAATTTTCAAGAATTAAGATATGGTCATCTAGATCCGGGAGTAACACCCAGTATAGTGGACCCCTTGTAAAGTATACATTCTACAGTCAGGCAGAGGGGTCATTAAAATAAAGTTAACCACGTACACCCTGGGTCAGTGGTCACCAAAATTTTGAACAGGTCCACTGAAAAAAGTCAAGATTCATGTATACATATAAATGAATATTAGAAGTGTTCAGAAATCATCGGGTTGAAACGTCTACTCTTTTGACTCCATGTCCCTTCAATTTAGGGGATAGGTACCAAAACAACAAAAGTCAACGATTCAGTACAGGCTGAGAAACACTGGGATACCTAACGTCTTACGGTCCGAAGGGACAGGAAGTGGTAGAGTGTCTCAAACGAGTTTGAGTACAGGTAACTCAGCCACTATGGTAGGTTGGTAGAACAGGAGACAGCAGGGGAAGAGGAGGACGGAAGTTAGAAAGGGTCGTAGTCTTAGAAAAGGTTACTCAGTCGAGAAGTGTAGTCCACCAGTTTCATAACCTTGGAGTCGAAGTCCTAGTCAGGACGTTACTTATACGTCACAACTAAAGAATGTGTCTACTGATCACCATCGAGACCCTAAACTGGGGTTCCTCAGAGGTTCACTGAAATTTCATGTTGGTCCCAACTCCGTCAATCCGTTCATCTGAACGATCATATTAGTTATTGGAGTCTATACGTCTACTGTGGTGGCAATACCGTCTTTCACTTCTCCTCGATTTTTCGGAGAACTACTTTCACTTCCTCCTCTCACTTTTTCAACCGAATTTCGAGTTGTAAGTCTTTTGCTTCTAGTACCGTAGGCCAGGGTAGTGAAGTACCCTTTATCTACCCCTTTGTCACCTTTGTCACAGTCTGAAATAAAACCCCCCGAGGTTTTAGTGACATCTACCACTAACGTCGGTACTTTAATTTTCTGCGAATGAGGAACCTTCTTTTCAATACTGGTTGGATCTGTCGTATAAGTTTTCGTCTCTGTAATGAAACGGCTGATTCCAGGCAGATCAGTTCCGATACCAAAAAGGACACCAGTACATACCTACACTCTCAACCTGACACTTCTTCCGACTCACGGCTTCTTCACTACGAAAACTTGACACCACAACCTCTTCTGAGAACTCTCAGGGAACCTGACGTTCCATCTAGGTCGGTCAGGTAAGACTTCCTCTAGTCGGGACCCTAAAGAAACCTTCCTTGCTACGATTTCGACTTTGAGGTCATGAAACCGGTGGAGTACGCTTCTCAACTGAGTGACCTTTTCTGAGACTACGACCCTCCCTAACCCCCGTCCTCCTCTTCCCCTGCTAGGTCCTACTCTACCGACCTACCGTAGTGTCTGAACTACCTGCACTCAAACTCATTTGAGACCCTCTACCACTACCTGTCCCTCCGGACCGCACGACGCTAAGTACCCCAGTGTTTCTCAGTCTGTGCTGACTCACTGACTTGACTTGACTTGACTTGACTTCTCTGACTCTCTCTCGATTCGTAGAGGGTAGATACAAAACTCCATTGAACACATAAATTTTCTACTCCGTTACGGTTTTGTCCTAAATTTTACAACTAAATTTAAATTGTTTACTTAGGAAAAATGTATGTGTCTCTTATGTTACATTATATTAATCCGATAAGTATTCTATTAATGTGTCTTAAAGATTCAAATAATAAAGTATAATGTGATGTCCATCACATCAGACCATTAATCTGTGATAAATTTCAACGTACTTAAAACAAAAGAGGTCAGGACATCATATCGAGACATTGATGTGTATTAGAGTTAACTTCGGGAAGACCCACATGACTTGTGGTCACTGTCAACTGGGTCGAAAACTCCCAATTCCTTCAGAAGAATCTTAATTACGACTGATAAGATACACCACCTCTTCCGTTACCCTGGGGTGAGGTCATGAGAACGGACCTTTTAGGGTACCTGCCTCCTCGGACCATCCGATGTCAGTCAGGTACCCCAGTGTTTCTCAGTCTGTACTGACTCGCTGAAGTGAAAGTGAAAAGTGAAAATACGTAACCTCTTCCTTCACCGTTGGGTGAGGTCACAAGAACGGACCTCTTAGGGTCCCTGCCCCCTCGGACCACCCGACGACAGATACCCCAGTGTGTCTCAGCCTGTGCTGACTTCGCTAAATAGTCGTCGTCGTTGTAAGATACGCCCGAAAGGACCACTGAGTCGTCATTTCTTAGGTGGACGGTTACGTCCTCTGAGGTCAAACTAGGAACCCAACCCTTCTAGGGGACCTCTTCCTTTACCGTTGGGTGAGGTCATAAGAACGGACTCTTTAGGGTACCTGTCTCCGTGGACCACCCGATGAGGTACCCAAACGTTTTCTCAACCTGTGTTGAATCGTCGATTCGTCGAGAAAGAAACAGACAAACCAATAAGGTACCTAGATCTTAACAATATGACAGTTTAATAATACCCGTGTGAAAATGTTCTGACGAGACGTCACACTCCCTCCTTCGGTGACGTACCCAGTAGTCTTTACGGGGACTCCACTACGACTACGACTTCCCTCAGTCCTTCCATCTAGGTAAACCCGAGTCTCTATTGGTCACAGACGTCGGGAGAGGTAGTCGAACCTTAATCTAGTACCGGGAGTCCGATCTTGAGTCTCCTAACGTACACCCACTCCGTCCAAACCTTTTCCAAATCAAGCTCCCTAAAAAAAAAAAAAAAAACCGCCTCCCTCCAAGAAACCAAAATTAAGAATTTACTCAACTGTATGGGGAATGGGACTCCTGGTCCTAACCAAGAATTTCTCTTTCGTTTCTTCTTTTTTTGAATCCCTCCTCGTTTTTGAGTCATCTTTACTAAACCCCAGATATTCTTGTTAATAGGTAATGGACGATCTCTAAAAGAAAATCTTGAAGAGGAGACGAGTGATCTCTTAGAAAACGAACAAAGACCCGCCGTTTAGAAATTTCCTCCGTTTCCTTAACCAAACGGACCTCGTGTCTCAGGTAAAACCCTTTATACTATTCTGTACTCCGACTTCCTTCAACTTCATGAACAGTCACATGGAACTCAAAAAAACGACCTCAAACGAAAACTCTAGTAGGGAAGGTTCGGGTTATCTGACCTTACGGAGTTCTAATCATCGGAAACGGATGTTGGTCGACATAAGTAGGGGTGACTTGAAAGTTGGGTGTTTCTCCGTTCCGGATCAAACTGAATACGACGGGATGCAGGAACCTGGTCGTGTAAACCGTACTCAGGACTCGTATGTGTACAGAGACCTTAGAGTCGGGAAGAAAGGAGAATTCGGGGAGGGAGTCTAAAAAGAGAGTCAAAAGAGAAATCATGATGTCAAAGAACGATCATGACCTCGGAGTGGGACTAAAAGTCAGATGAAAGTACCGGGGAAGACCACCGAATCTGTCATTTCTTAGACAGGTGTCCCGTCCTCTGGACCCAAAATAAGGATCCAGTCCTTCTAGGGGACCTCCTCCCGCACCGTTACGTAAAGTCATAAGAACGGACCTTTTAGGGTACCTGTCTCCTAGGACCGACCGATGTCAGGTACCCCAGACTGTGCTAACTCGTGGATTGTGAAAGGAAAGGGAGGTAAGTACCCGGGAACTGAGAGAGGGACCAGGATCGGTGGGGAAAGGAACTTGAATCAAAAGAGTAGACGTTGTGTCTCAATCCATTTTATCCCTGTGACTTTTGTATAAAATATATCAGAACAAAACTACTAATTTTATTACACGACCGTATCTAATGGACATCTTGTTAATCGTCCACGAAATGAACTATGAGGTTAACAATAGGCATGATGACTTTAAACATGAAAATCGAGCGTCAGTGAAGTACCCCAGAACCAAGGATTATGTGACTAGCAAGTCAGGAGTCTACAGTGGAAACCACGGATAAGAACAGTAAAGGGTGGGTACACCGGATCCTCTATCTATAGTCTAGTGTATTCGGGACTAAATCAAGGAAAACCTATAATAAATAGTCTGGAGAAAGTAATCAAAGGATAACAACGATATGGTTTATGGTGGTTGAAATACCGAAATTTGTCGTGTCTAAATAATAGAATATCAAGACCTCCAATATTCAAGTTTTACCCAGAGTAACCCGATTTTGGGTTCACACTCGTTCCGACATAAGGGAGATCTCCGAGATGTCCTCGTGGTCAAGGGAACGGAAACGGTCAAAAGTCTCCAACGGACATCAAAAACCGAGTCCTCGTGGAAGTCAGAAGTTTCGGTCGTTAGTGTAATGACGTTGGAGACGGTCGTAGTAGTGTAGATGATACTGAGACTCAGAGGGTAGAGGTAGAAAGTCAATACCCCTACGGACACTAAAGTAACTCAGGTAGGTCTATTAAGTCTTAGTCAAGTCAAGTCAAGTCAACGAGTCAGTACAGGTTGAGACACTGAGATATTTGACATCGTACGGTCCGGAGGGACAGGTAGTGGTTGAGGGTCTCAGGTGGGTTTGGGCACAAGTAACTCAGCCACTACGGTAGGTTGGTAGAGTAGGAGACAACAGGGGAAGAGGACGGGAGTTAGAAAGGGTCGTAGTCCCAGAAAAGTTTACTCAGTCGAGAAGCGTATTCCACCGGTTTCATAACCTCGAAGTCGAAGTTGTAGTCAGGGAGGTCACTTGTGGGTCCTGACTTGAGGAAATCCTACCTGACCAACCTGGAGGAACTTCAGGTTCCCGGAGAGTTCTCAGAAGAGGTTGTGGTGTCAAGTTTTCGTAGTTAAGAAACCGTGAGTCGAAAGAAATATCAGGTTGAGAGTGTAGGTATGTACTGATGACCTTTTTGGTATCGGAACTGATCTGTCTGGAAACAACTGTTTCATTACAGAGACGAAAAATTATACGACAGGTCCAACCGGTATTGAAAGGAAAGTTCTTCATTCGTAGAATTAAAGTACCGACGTTAGAGGTAGACGTCACTAAAACCTCGGGGGGTTTTATTTCAGACTGTGACAAAGGTGACAAAGGGGTAGATAAAGGGTACTTCACTACCCTGGTCTATGGTACTAGAATCAAAAGACTTACAACTCGAAATTCGATTGGAAAAGTGAGAGGAGAAAATGAAAGTAGTTCTCCGAGAAATTCAAGAAGAAGTGAAAGACGGTATTCCCACCACAGTAGACGTATGGACTCCAATAACTATAAAAAGGACCGTTAGAACTAAGGTCGAACACGAAGTAGGTCGGGCCGCAAAGAGTACCACATGAGACGTATCTTCAATTTATTCGTCCCACTGTTATATGTCGGAACTGTAAAAGGAAAAGGATAAACCTTGGTCAGACAACAAGGTACAGGTCAAGAGTGACAACGAAGGACTGGACGTATGTCCAAAGAGTACTCCGTCCAGTCCACCAGACCATAAGGGTAGAGAAATTCTTAAAAGGTTTCAAACAACACTAGGTGTATCAGTTTCCGAAACTGTACCAGTTATTTCGTCTACGAAAAATCCGTTAGAGAACAAAAAAGCTACTAGGTTACCTACAACCGTTATACTAGAGACCAAGGAGACGGAAAAGATTTTGGTCGAACTTGTAGACCTTCAAGTACCAAGTGTATAACGACTTCGGACCGAACCTCTTAAAACTCGTAATGAAATGATCGTACACGACGACGACGAAGTCGCACACTCTACTTACGTTGACAAACCATCAAACTCGTAAGAAACCGTAACGGAAAGAAACCCTCACCTTACTTTTGACTGGAAAAGGTCAGGACACCGGTGACCACTCAAAAGGTTTAAACGACTGTATAACTCACACCGTGAAAGTGTCGTAGTAGAAAGTCCTAAACTTTATCGAGTTGACTTTAAGGTAGTGGAGGTGATCGAAACAAGGATCTCTACGAAGGAAGAGATGAACTGAAGGGTGAAGAGTGAAACCTACAGACCGAGATCCACTCACACTCACTAGTGTGGTGACACTAATAGACCCAGCACTTCTAGAAAAAACATGTCAAGTAGACATATAATAACGGTGGAGAAGAATTATAGAAGACGAAGACAATCCACGTATGGTAAAGACAGGAAATAGCCCGGGTAGAAACGTACTTTACAAGGGAACCATAGAGACTAAAAGAACTTCTCTAGACATCAGAGATTAAGTCTTATTAAAGGAGTAAAGTCCACAGAAAATTGTATACTTCATTGTAGAAGTGTGAATGTATGACCCATAATCCTGAACCTTCCGAGACCCCCGGTAATGAGTCGGATTCCAAGACGGAGTTAGTTTAAAGTGTAGGGACCCTGACTTAGTTTACCTTTACCTTTCAGTCTAGGAACACATTTCAAGACCTTAGTTTTAGAACCGGAAGACCTCTTTAGAAATGATGGTGGAAAACAACGAGTTTCGGTATACCTAGTAGACGAAGTGGACCAGACCGAGAATCAGTACACTATGAGAGTGAGAGAAGGTCCGGAGACGAGTGTGGAACGGAAGTGATACACAAGGAGAGACGGTTCAGTCTAGGATGAGTAGGGGGTGTCGAATCGAGATCCGGACCGAAGATGTTCCTCCGAAGAGAAATATAAGAAAAGATATCTTTGGTAGTTGGGACATGTAGAAGAATGGACTGTATAATGAAGAAGACAGAGAAACGACAGACGAAAACCCCCCCCCCACCAGGTACCTTCTGTCTGACCGTAAGGGGTCTTTCACCCGTAAAGTTGACAGTAAAGCTTCATTCCTTCTCTTTCTCATCGCCTGATAAAACGCACAGTCAGGGATTCGTAGAAACTGTCGTCTCTTCGACGGTTTAGATCAAGTGATGAAGTTTGGACTATTAGGAAACTCCGACTCGTAAACGAGGACCAATGATATTGATGCCCAAACATCCGCCTGTAAACTTGTCTTTTCTACACAGAAAACCGATCAAACTACTTTAGACCTTTACTTTAGAGGGACTTTCGGTCTGGAATCCTGATTGGTACAGTTGAGCAATACTATTAACACTGTCGGACATGGATCCCCCAGGAGAAAGATCCTACCCGTAGTTTTGTTGACCTTAAACAATGTTTAACACAGTTTTGTCAACGAACTGATTTGATTGTTCATTCTCAAGACAGTTCTTCATGTCTTCCCAACGGAAGATTTAATTATTGGCGGACTATTTACAGACTACGTATTAATAGTTCCATATACTATAAATATAGAATTTTTTAGAACCTAAACAACAACTAAGTAACCGGTCTTTAGAGGACCTCTACACAGTTCATGGGCATTCATAAAGGTTTGTCCGGTGTCCGTGTAACTTAGTTCGGTCTAGGTTTCCCGTTTTGTAGACTCTTATCGCCACTACCTTTTATTTCTTTGTAAACTTAGAAGAACTATGGTGGTACAAGTTTATAGAGTTTCTAACGAACCGAGTAGATGAATAGAAGACCTACAGTGAACGGAACCTCTCTGTCAAATCCATAGTTTTATTAACCATCCGACGTACCCGGTCCAGTAGAAGAACAATAGGTCTAATGAAGATTTACAGACGGAAACCCTCGAGTTTATTCCGTGTCATTTTGGGTGAGGTCGCTCCTACTTTCATATTGTTACGTTCAATTTAATTACGTACATTCTTTGAGTAATTTTTCTATACGACTCCGTATACGAAGTAACCAAGTTAAAGATTAAAAAGCACGTGTTTAAAATCGTCATTTGTTAAAAAATGTCTCTCGAATTACATAGCCATAATTTTTAAAAGAGAAGAACCGGTCAACGGTAAACTCACAGTGAGTTACACGTAGTATCAATTATAAAGGTAATCTCTAATAATTATAAAATACTTTGTTCTAAAATCCATTTCCGTGTGACATCGGAAAGACGTGAAAACCTAACTTAATAGTGAATATAAATACGAGAGAAGAAGTAGCGAAGAAAAGTCTTAACACCACAGAATCCGACATAGGTACATAGTGGTTTTCATAAATTTTCGTTCTTTAGGTCAGAGATTTGGTCCTAAATAAAACCAACCACACAACTTTGCTTATGTAGTCAAACTGTTTCTTTCGTCGGTTTAGTCTACCTTGTTAATCGGTAAGTGACACTTGTATTTTGGGGTTTCTGTACGGTTAAAATGATAGGAGTTTTAATATCGAGTCTATATGAGGAAAGATAAGGTGAGGTGACGGTGACGGGATAGAATTTGGAGAAACTGAACCTGACGACATTATCAGAGGGTAAATCGGAGTGTCAAAGGAGAACACGAGTCACGTTCTGTCCGACCACAATCTATGGCCGTTTGGTCCGTAGTGCAGTCCAGGTCCTGCATATTCGAAAACTCGGACGTGCCGACTGACTTCCAGGTCCCCGAGACACCCCAATCGACATCCTCGATTCGAATTTCACAACATCATTGTAAGAGACCTTAGGAAGACTCATTGTCGGTCCTCTCCAGATTCCGATATCCTCATCAGTATCGGTAGAAATTCTAAGATATTAGAAAATACGGTATCGTGAATGTGGAGTTCAGAGGTAGGGTTAGAGAGGACTGATTGGGGACATCCAAAGAGAACACCCAAAGACTACTCACGGGGATTAATGGTCAGAGGATATATTCTAGTACGAATTATTTGGGAATCATGTTAGAGGGTTAAGTTTGGTGGTGGTGAAAGGGGACGACTACAGATATACAAACAACAGATGTAGACACGAAGGTAGAAACGAAACGTTTATCCAATTAGACATGGTAAAAAGATCTAAGGTGTACATACGTAATTATATACTATGGACAAAAAGAGACTGAAGCGAGAACCCTAACTGTATATATCTGATGATACATATTTTATCTATTGAGTACTCTTGGATGACAATGTCCCTTGAGATGAGTCACGAGACACCACTGGATTTACTCTTCCTTCAGGTTTTCCCTCCCCTATATACATATGTATATCGGCTAAGTGGAACGACATGTCATCTTTGATTGTTTATTATTTCGTTTATACGCGGTTATTTTTAATTTTTGTTTGGTTATTTTTTGGGTGAATCGAGTCCCGGACCGTACCTCTTTCACAAGTCATTTGTAATAGATCTTTTATAATATTATCTTTGTATTATATATATAATACATTTACCATATTTATAATAGATATAGTCATAATAAACACATAATAGAAAAAACCGATTTCTTTGGATCTTTCCGTACATTTACGAGACCTCGGGTCTGTAAGTGGTAGTAGTTGACAACAGTGGGAGACTCCCAATTAATCTCTCAGATTTTGACCGACATAAAAGAAATATCGTCTCACATCGTTCTTTATAAGACCTTTATACTTTAAACATAAACATCTCAGAACCAATTATTTATAAAATGACCCATAGTGATTTTCGTGACTTTTTTTAGATCATGGGTAGAACATAGGACGTTTCACAAATCAAGTATAAATTACATCTTTAAAGTTGTCTATAAAAAAGAGGTGGTTCGGTAAGAATATTTTGTACGGAGGTTAAGAGAGGACGGACCTAATAATCTTCCTCAACTTAACATACCTTAAGCTCTCACAAAGACGTCCATTGAAGAGAGTAGACGTCATAGTCGTATCCGAGGAACTTTTGTCTCAAATAAAAATAATTTAATTTAAGAAAAAAAGACCTTGTTTTCCGTAGATAACTCCGAAGACTAAACAAAAATTAAGGAAAAACTTAAAACCACTCGTATAATCATTAGCGAAATGTGACTGCAATATTGTTTAGGGAGCCCAGGACCTCTTCCCCTTCTCGTTACTTTTTCTATCTCCTCTCTTAAAAAAGGTACTGAAATAAACCTCAACGAAAACGATTCTCCTCATCAACGTTCTCAGAGTCGAACAGACGGGAACACCCATAACGTCTTACTCATATTAAAATTTCATCTTAGTGTCTTAGAATCACGGTTGAGGGAGTAAAATTTCTACCTCTTAGGACCTGGGTCTCTCTACTCCACCGAACCAGTACCAACGTTCGACTCACTCTAAGATCTCTAAGTGTCTTAGAGTTAATCTTCTCTTAAATCTCCAATACAACAAAAAGAGGAGATATAGGACGATTGAAGAGACAAGTAGTCTTGTACGTCGGGATTTTACTACGTTTAAGAGACGGCATCTATCTTATCGTAGTTTATTAATCAAGTTCAATTACTCGCTCAGTTGTAATCCGGTCCACATGTGACACTATTGTGTTAGTCGGTTTATCATTATTAAAGAAGTTGATAAAAAGCCAGACACGACGAGTTTATAGTAACTCAACTTACCTGTCGAAACAAAACGAGAGAAAGTATGACCAAAATGATTTAACTGAAAAATATTTTTAGTCTACCGGGTTTGGTCGAAAACTTTATCGAGATTTCAAAAAAAAAAGGGGAAAAACCGGAGTGACTCCAGAGACGTATACCTTAAGTCGTGTTGTATCTAAATTATTTTATTTATTTCCTTATTTATTTTTTCGATGGAGGTCTTCAAAGTCCCTTCTCACTTTTTTGTACATTTCATAGACAACTAGTGTCATGGATTATGTAACTTTTAGAAGTTATTTGCCATCGGTAATATTAAAAAGATTGATGGTAATAACAAATAACGAATCACATAGAGTAATATCTTTTTATTATTATATCTTTATATTATTACCGATGACAAATAACACCCGAAGGGTCTACTAAGTCGTCCAATTCTTAGGTGGACGTTACGTCCACTGTGTCCTCTAAGTCCAAGCTAGGGACCCACCCCTTCTAGGGGACCTCCTCCGTACCGTTGGGTGAAGTCATAAGAACGGACCTCTTAACGGTACCTGTCTCCTCGGACCACCCGACGTCAGGTATCCCAGTGTTCTCAGCCTGTACAGACTCACTGATTCGTCCGTGTGACAAATAACTTCTAAAAGTCACATAGTGTGTAACACTAGTTATCTATGAAACATACAAAAAAGTGAGAAGGGGGTTTGAAGTCTTACATCCATATATATATATATATAAATGATTTAGGTAAGACATGTATCTCACTTTCGAGTCACTACAACTTATGGAACGGATTACGTTTTGTAAATCATCGTCTTTACCCTAAACTGAGGTCCTGATAGACTACGGTTTCGGGTACATGAGACATGACGGTCCGACTACTGTTTTAGTAATTCGTTATTGTTTACTTATTTTATTTTTAATAATATTTGACGGTCGGTGTTTTAAACATTGAGTATCCATCCGAGTGTAAATAGTTTATAGAGGGGGAATAGAGTATCTTAGGAGGGTCGTCGGGATACTTCATTCGTAACGATAATAGGAGTAAAATATATACTCCTGTGACTCGGTAGAATAAATTGGAAAAACTTGGAGTTCGAACGTGTATGTTTTCACCTTCTCGTCATTGACTTTATGGAGTAGAAGTTTCAGATATGAGGATGGTGGTAGGGTTTGTCATAATAATGGTTCTTGAATGTAAATCCATCCTGTTTATATTTATATTGTGACAAATGGTTCGGGATCCCTGTGAGTTATCGACTCGTAGGGTGACATTTAGACAAACTTTTTTGTTACTTTTATCACAAAGATCCAGAGAGAGAGAAAAAAAAAAAAAGAAATGTAAGAAAACACCTTCGTTTACTGGTGAGTGAAAATTTGACTAGAGACCTTACTTGACTTTATAAAACACATACTGGAATTGAAATTAGTCCCGTGGAGACACTATAGTTCACCAAAGAGTAAACTACAATCTCCCGCAACTCAGAAATTGTCCTCTGATTTTGACGATTCCTCATAATGAAGACCAAAAAGAGTCAGTATGACAAATGGTTTACTCTCCGTTGACTCGAGTTTAGTCGGTTTCTAACTTTGGAATAATGGTCTTGGTCTACTCACAACATTGTAGACTCGTATTTTATTATCCCAAAACGTCCTTACAACCGAAGAGAATATAATCTTCCTACCCACGACCTCAGAAAACACATCCACACTGTTGTCGAGAACTGGCTAGTCATTATACACCCCTTCGTTCCAAAACACAACCCAATACACCACCCCTCGTCCATTAGTACTTGACCCAAAGTAAATAACGGATGTACAAGTACCTTCTAAAAAAAGAACAAACTCGGTAGAGAAGTAACTGGTGACTATGACATTGCCCCCTTTACTTTCAAGACTTAGTGAGAACTCCGAAACCTCTTTTCTTGGTTACGTGTCTTACAAACGTACCCAAAGAAATTGATTAACATTTTACGGACCTTCAAACTGAAACAGAAAAACCAGGTCGGTTTCCCGACACGTCCTCTACTAAACTGAACAGAATCATTATAAATCAAAATGGATAATTAATTAAACTATTTCATTAAATTTTTAGGTACTTAAGTAAGTTCTCTACAAATAACCCGTGGATTTTATAGGAACGGTGAGAAGATTCATGATATCGACGGTTTTCACTTGTCCTTTATAACACTGGATTAACTACAGTCCTGGGACACATCGTTTTCTTTGTATTTTTATCTACCATAAATATTATCTAATACCACTGATGACATTACCCCCTTCATGTTTCACGAGACTCTTTATTCTCCCTGTGTCTTATGTCTTAGACTCAAAGTCCTTTCCGAAAGACCTCCTCTAGTTAAAATTATCCTTTAATAAACGGTTCTTCTACCATCTCATCTCTTCTCTAACCCTCTACTTTCCATCGACCCCCTCTTTCTGTCTTTCGTCAAATTATATTGACCCCGTATCTCACGTTACTCTCCTCACCTCTGTATGTACCACCTTCTCTATTCTTTTCCTTCTCTAGTATTTCGTGGAAATTTTGATGCAATTTTTCAAACTTGAATCGGGATTCCTTTTACCCTTTGGTGACTGTTCAAAATGTGTAAACCAAGTCTTGGTAGTGGACTACCAAAACTTCTCAATCTCACCGCAGACCCTGGTGAACACGGAGGTTTCTTCTGTGACGTAAATGGTAAATAAGGGTCCAAGGTACGGATAGAGTATAGAGTAACAGAAAGGACGTTAGGTTCCTTACAGACCAACGTTTCTGTCAGTGTTAATACTACGGGTCTCCTTGGTAAAAACGGTATTCGTAGGAACCACATGACCAATATCATAGGATTAGAGGAGTCTATCCAGGTTAGAAGGGAGTGAGAATAAAGAGTCGTCACCGAAGGGACGTTGGTCACCAGACAACGACATGAGACTTAACCAGGAAAAGTGTAGGTTAGAAACAATATAGTAAGTAGAACTTTACGGTAGGGAAAAGGAGAAACGGTCAAGTTTAGTATGGGTAGGAAGTACCTCGACGAGACCAGAGTGGAAGAGACCCTTCGGAAAGGACTAGTGAGGACGGAACATCTAGGAAAATAAGGGGTTAAAGGATTTCGTAAAACTAAGAGGGAGGAGAGGGGGTAGTTTTTTCAATAGATCGTGAAGAAATACATGGAAAGACACAACGGAGAGGAAGTCACCAAGACTTTTACACGGTTACTAGTCTTAATAACCTTCTCCAACGATTTTTATGTCTAAAGACTAGTTATGGTCATCTTTAACTAAGACATTCAACCCGGGTCCTTAGACTTAAAGATATTCTCGAGTTTAATCAAAAACATCAATTGACTAGATGTACAAAGAACATCTGAATAGAAATGAGACCTAGATGTACCTTCAAGGAACTCGCGTTTTCTCGAGAAGAGGTTTGAGGAAACATGGAAGGGAAGGTGACGGTCAGGAAGGTACTCGGTTGTCATTTATAAACAACTGGCCTAAGGGAGTAGAGTAACGCATAAGAAAATAAAGAACCAAAAGTTAACATTAAATGAGAGGAAAGAGTAGAGACACTAAAATAAAGAAAGGGATAAACTGACACGATCCAGACGTAACGACACATCCGAAAGGAGATCAACTCCGTTCCCCCAAGATGAGAGGTCAACACCATGTCCTCGAAGAGTAACACCCCTGAAGAGAACAACACCTCGTGTCCAAGATCCCGTGAGTCCGAAGTCGTCGACGTCGTGCACCCGAATCGTCAACACCGAGGGTCCGAGATCTCGTGTCCGAGTGATCAACACCACGTCTCCGAATCAACGAGACGTCGTACACCCTAGAAGGACCTAGTCCCTATTTTGGGTACAGAGGACGTAACCGTCCTTCTAAGAAATGGTGACTCGGTGGTCTCTTCGGGAGGAAAGAGTAGAGATCTACATTCTTATGTCACACGTCATTTATACGGTTGTTAAGTGTATTCACACACATATTTACAAACGTCAACCTCACTGGTTTAATTTAGAGTCTCTCAAGAGTTCGGAGGGACGACTTTATATACTCTGGTATGGACGGAGTGGTCTAAGGGAAATTAAGACGTACAAAGGGTCATCATAACGGTAGTAGGAAATGGTGGATAGGTTTCTTTCAACACTTTAAGGTAAATATAACCTTCAAAGAAAATTACATTAAATCCCTTTCTTTGTCCATTATAAACTTCCCTTAATGCAAAAATATTGGGTCCTAACAAAAGGGTCACACTCAACAACACTTATTCTTAAAGGTTCTAACTTTATACTTTGGACGACGAAGTAACGAGATCTATCATCCAACACATTGTAGTTTACGTAGATAGACTTATGAGGACCTTATAGTTTGATTCGGAAAACTTCTGTATAGGAAAGAAACTGGTTATAAACACGTACTTTTAACACAAAATGTGAAGATAATTAAGATCCTAGAGTTTCAAATTTCCAAAAGTCTCCAAAGAGAGAGAGTGTGGATACATACGTGCATACGTACACTCATAGCTAGATAGTTAGTAACATACGTGGCGTCTTTTTCTTGTATAGACATTTCTTCGTCGTTTTTGGATCAAAATTTTTACTTAATTTTGTGTATGTGCATTTTGGTGTCTTATGTGTTTTGTCACTCTGGATCCAAAACTTTATATCTCAGTCAGTAAGATTGACCGACTGAGTGACATAAGATTGAGTCTACAAACCAAGTAATATCGTTAACGGAACCAAAAAATACTCTAAGACCCAAAGGAGTGGGGACTCCTTTATTTTATTTATACTCAAAAATTTTTTTTTAAACCGGCAGAGTGTGTCGTTCACCCTAAAATGTAGGGACTAGTTCCTAACTTGGACGTGGGGAGACGTAACCATTACACGTCGGAATTGGTGACCTGGTGACCCCTTCAGGTGAGACTACTAAAAAACTATTCCCCAAACTTCCACTACCACTCTCCCGTCCACGTACACAATCTTATGTAAATTTCTCTCACCGACGTATCGGTAAGTACGATCACCTATAAACTACCTGACCTATTTCCTTTAAAGATTGTAGTTTATTACTCAGGATCGTCTCAATATCCACACTTTTAAAACTGGTTTCACCTTTATAGCCCTTTTAGATAGAGACTTTATACACGGTCTCTATAGTCATCGAATATGACTATCAATGACTCGATCGAGATTCCTAGTCTATCGAGTAGGAAGAATAATGACGGATTAACGTAACCAATCTTGAAGGTCCAGAGATCACTCATTCTCACCCCTCTCGTCTATGACAACAACGACAAATCAATGATTCAACACACGCTGAGAAACGTTGGGGTACCTGACATCGGGCGGACCGAGGAGACAGGTACTCTAAGAGGTCCGTTCTTATGACTTCACCCAATGGTACGGACGTGAGAGGTCCCTTAGAAGGACTGGGCTCCTAGCTTGGGTACACAGGACATAACGTCCGTCTAAGAAATGGTGACTGGATGGACCCTTCGAGGTAGTTACTGAATCCGGTGTAACAAAAAGAGGGGAAGTAATCAAAAGAATAAAAAATAACGTGTTTATTATGTACCTACGTATGAATTTTTTTAGTAGTTTCTGACGTCTTTATATGTTATTTCCTACTTTCGGGTGGAAGTCAGGGAGAGATTTAGGGTGGCCGGAGATATTTGTCAAATTTCATCACAAATATAAAGGACCATACAAGAAACACTTAAAGGTGTATATCCCTTTCCTCCTTCAGTTAGGAGAAATTAAGTTGTATAGTACTACAAACGAAAGCCTAAGACGTGAATCCGAAGACGTTACTCTTTAGGTAAAGGAAGACACTTCACACACACACACACACACACACACACACACACACACACACACATACGTCGACACACGTGAAAACGTAAAATATACTTAGACATGGATTATTAAAAAATTTTCTACCGAAATGGACGTAAAAGGTTTGTGTAAGTCGACTACTTGAATTCAGAAATACCTCACCCCCGACCTTACCCGTCCAACAAAGACAAAGTCAATGTCAGTGATATTTGTTAGTAGAATATCAGGTCACGCAAAATACCAATCAAGGATAACATAAAACCGAAGGGACCCCTACTTGCTTGGAAAATTTGTTCTGAGGTCCTTAGGGTCCTGGGAAACGAGAAATCCCGGGCAAGTCACCAATATCCCAATAGAAAACTCTCTCTTGGTCAGTAGTATTTATGTCCAAGTAATATTTTTAAAAAAATAGTAGGAACCCGACTTATGATTGAATCTAAAAAAAAAGGGAAATCGTCATCATCATGCATAAAGTTTCGGGGAGACTCTTAAGAAAAGACTTATAGTTGCGTTATACCACTTTACTTTCAGACAAACCAAACTACACACCCAACCACTGAGTTAAGTAGTACTTTAGGTAAGATGAACACTCTTACCTAAACGGATTCATCCTTTCAAAGATTCATCAATCACCAATTTTTACCAACACAACGACGACGGAGAAAACTTTAATTTTATTAAATTTTACGGTTAACTCAGTACCGTTTCTCGAAACACAGACGGTTCAGTAGTATTTATTGAGATATTTACCCACTACCTAATTCTTCGAGTCTTTTTCTAGATTTTTTTCCTTTGATTATTTTTAGTACCAAACACAACGTTCTTGTTCCTTCGGACCCCACCCCTTATTACTGTCAACCGAACGTAGACTCATCTAAGAGTATAACTTTTTCAAACAGGAACCGTACCTGATTGTACTAATCGCATGTACTGATTTCAATAAGAAAAAGTTGACCTGGTCAGTCGGTAAAAAAAGAACAGAACAGGTAACAGATAGACATTATATCTATATGATAGACCGTTTGTAGTCATTAGTCAGTGAATGGTCCTCCGGGTTCGTACTCTAAGGCACATGGGTAAACTTTCGGTACAGGGGGTGTTTGTAGTATTTCAGGTGGTAAAAAGACTTAGAAATGAAACGGTCGGTAAAACGACTTATAAACTTTCATATTTTACATACACTTTACTTAAGATCAAGATTCCTACACACATTCATACACATACACACGTTCACATACGCATACCATTTGAGCATCCATACGAGTGATCACTAACACTGTATACGATACAATCTTATAGAACCTTAGAGATGTCTCCAACCGTTTGTTCCGGTTCTTTTACTGAGGTGGACCACTACGACCCTACCGAAGTGTTCCGGTCCAGAATTTACTACTCTTCTCCTCCCTTTACCCCCTTCTTCGTCCATACTTCCACTTGTCTGGACTTTATGGACCGTACAAACTTCTTACCTTTCTTAAAGTTCTACAAACGTCACTCTATAAAAACCACTCCAAAACCCCTTACCGTCGTATACTCCGATATTTTCACACTCCCTTGTTCTAAACCTTCCTGGAATATACAACATTCTTCCTGATGTAGGACTTCATCCAATCCTCGGTGACTTCTAAAAAAACTACACCCCTTAATACTACGTAGCAACCAGGGTAAACGACTATATTGTTATTAAATGTAAAGTTTTATTTCGAAAACAAAGTCGGTTGTTTTTGAAAATTCACCCCGGTTGTAGTAAGTGTTAAACAGAAGTCACACACACACACACACACACACGCAAACGTCAGTATAGACTGAGAAACACTGGGGGACCTGACATCGGAAGGTCCGAGGAGACAGGTACCCTAAAGGGTCCGTTGTTATGACCTCACCCATCGGTAAAGGAAAAGGTCCCCTATGATGGTCCCCTACAATGGTTAGGTCCCTGGACGTAACCGTCCACCTAAGAAACGGTGATACGGTGGACCCTTATGATGAATAATTTGTCTTCCCAATCGAAATCAACAAGAGGACCGTGTCTACAAACGATATTCAGTCAATCTTACAGATTCTTAAACCCTAAGTAAAGGTGATAATAACGTTTCCTTCATGTGACTTTAATTAGTTTTCTGAACGTTCCACAGTTACAACCCACCCAAATTGTTTAGATGTAGAGTAAGTAGATTAGAGAATATTAAGGTACTTTAACATGGCCTTAATGAAGAAATAAAGTCTTTTGCTTTACGAATCTATAATAAGAAAGTATGATTACACTATTAATAACGTAATTAATCCGTTTTTACTTACTTTGTATACTTTAAACACCCTTTTTTCCGACAGGTGTTTCTAAAAAAAAGAACCTGGAAACCTATGATCCTGAAAAGTGTCACCAACGAAACTTAATAAAAAAGAGAAGTACTCTTTTTCCTATTATTATTATTATGTGTAAGGTTATAAAAGAGGTAGAAACGTGGAGAAGAGAGAACGTAAGAAATTAGAACCTTTCCCTTCTAAAATATTTACTATTTACCTGAACTAATTATGATAATTTCGAAGAAAGTTTCAGAACATTGACATTGACGTCTCTCTAAAGTAAATAAAAGAAAGACTAGTCAATAAATTTATCACGCACTTGATTTCCTTTTCTAACACAAGAGAATAACCGAACTTTGTTAACAATTATCTAGCAAACATTCTTTGTGTGTTAGACCGATCATGAGACGTCAAACACGAAGGAGAAGTGGTATCTTTATACATCAACTCCGAGACCCATTGACTAGAATTTAGTCGTCCTACGGACGGTTCCTCTTTAACATTCTTAGAGGTAGTGAGACACTAGGATATTCTCAAAGTCCATCATCTCGATTTCAGTAGTCATTTAGACCTTGAGAAAACGTTCTTTTGGGATCTGAACTACCTTATATGTTACAATGTCGGTCTGATTAAAGTACAACCGAATTCTATGGGTAATCTTGAACCCAAACCCTGCCCCGTACTCGGTTTAGTTAATGAACTCTAACAGAGTAATTACCATTAGTACCCTTTAAAGGGTCCTAAATCCACGGAATCTTCCAAGTGAAGTAGTGTGAATCTAGTGAGTTTCTTCACCCCCCACAAATCTTCGGGATATCGTCAGAGATAATGCACTATGTAATCATTCTCGACTACCATTCTCAAAAGGTACACTTCTCGAAATTCACTCAGATACACTCACAAGTTTCGGAACCTGTACAGAATCGTCGGCTAAGTTCTAATCGAGTCCACCCACACCTCGATGTCTACGAGTCCCGAGACTCTCGGTTTTAAAAAGACTTAGTTTCGACCTTTAGTCGTGTTACAGAGGGGTGAGAAATGTACAAGACGTTTCTCTTCTTTACACGTCTAGATAAGACCAGTGAGTCAGAGTAACTTATAAATACCTTCAAGACTTCGCTCACTTTATAAGGGTCTATAGAGAACTTCGACTTTGTCCGTCGAACCTTTATCTATTGGTCGTCATAACCCAAACAGACGTATCCCGTCGTATGTAAAAATCTTTAATGTGCCCTTAACCACTTTACACGGTGTAGAACCACTAAATGGTATTTTAATCCTTAAGAAGACTTTAAATCGTCTAATCCTCCTTTCTTTTCGTTTCGTTTTAAATTTTCTGTTTCTCCGTAAAATTTCGTTGACAACAGTCACGAATTACTACTTTTATTAATTAAATCAACTGGTTTATCTATCTGTAAAGACAAAGTCAGGTTGAAGAAGAGTAAATCATGGTACGGTATATAAACCAAAGGGAATTTAATAAATATGATATTTCCTAGAGAACTAGTGTTTCTTTTCTTTAGGTCAGTTCTTTCAAGTAAAGTCCTTCTATACAATATTCTTTTGATATTAGTCACAGTGTCTGGATCCTTCGTGTCGTGTCAGTGTTGACCTTTCACCTCAACCCTTCCACTATTTGGTTTCGGGAAGAGAAAAAGAGTCCCTAACCCCTTCTGACTAACGTTATACTAACATCAAATATAGAAGGATATAAGAATAGGTCGTGGGACATTGAAACTTCAGGGGAGGAGGAGACTGAGACCTGGAGTCGGTAAACTGAATGAAACCGGTTATCCTATACTCGTATGAACTACATTCACCCCCGAACTTTTTACACGTATGTTAAGGACAGAATGAAGAGACCTAAACGGCACTCTTGTACGGGTCATATCGGATACCCTGTGACTATATGTAATACTTTATCTCAGTTCAGTCGAGTTGACAGAGTCGACTTCGAGATTTATCCATTCTTTGAGATCGATTATACTGATTTGTATGGATAGGTTTCGTGTCAACTGGTATCTACATACTCACTATGGTACCTCGAGTCCAGTTTAGTTTTCATAACGGATCGATTATGTCTCTGAGAACTCGGTTTTATCTACAAATAACAACATACGATGGCTATAAAAGATCAATAAATAATATACCGTTATAACTCCGTTTATCTATTACCTTCGTTCCCAATTTAACAGAGAAAGTAAAGACGAAGAAGGAAGGGAGAGGGAGGGTCAGGGGTCGAACATGTGACGGGTCATAGAGACGGTCTGGAAACAGACGAATTGGGTGTTCAGGTCATGTGTAATGGTTGATGGTAAAAACACAGAGAGTCAAGTTTAAAGACTGTATCCTTTTTGAGATTAATCAGATTCCTTTCGGTGACTTAACCAAACAAACCCCGGTCCTCAGGTCAAGCAGGTTAATCAGTACCAACTCCACCACCGCTACCACTTTCCTCTTGTTATAGTGTACTAGAGTCAAGTCAAGTCAGCGAGTCACCACAGGCTGAGAAACGTTGGGGTACTTAGCGTCGTGCGGTCCGGAGGGACAGGTAGTGGTTGAGGGCCTCAAGTGAGTCTGAGTACAGGTAACTCAGGCACTACGGTAGGTCGGTAGAGTAGGAGACAGTAGGAGAAGAGGAGGACGGGGGTTATGGAGGGTCGTGGTCTCAGAAAAGGTTACTCAGTTGAGAGTGTAGGTATGTACTGGTGACCTTTTTGGTATCGGAACTGATCCGTCTAGAATCAGCCGTTTCATTATAGAGACGAAAACTTATATGATAGATCCAACCAGTATTGAAAAGAAGGTTCCTCATTCGCCAAATTAAAGTACAGACGTTAGTGGTAGACGTCACTAAAACCTCGGGGGGTTTTATTTCAGACTGGGATAAGGGTGACAAAGGGGTAGATAAAGGGTACTTCACTAGACCCCTACAAGTTTCCCTCACTAAGAAGAGTCTTCCCTTGATACCGGTCTTTTGGCGACATTAAATATAGAGATTAACTTCCCGTTCGGATTTTTCATCGTTCCATGTGTCGTTTAAACTAAACATCTAGTCATGTGGTAGGACTTTATTTAACGATTGATGATTACGAATCCGTCCAATTCAACGGGAGACAGTATGTTGATCTCTTTCCATTTAAGTCTTCATCTTGTGTCTAATTTAACTTAGGTCTCGGGTACTTGAAACACTAAGACGGAAATGGTAAAAATATTACTGACCCTCTTATTTTGACACATTTAACTACGGATTACTTTTCGAAGTCAAGTCAAGTCAGTGAGTCAGTACAGGCTGAGAAACACTGGGGTACTTAGCGTCGTGTGGTCCGGAGGGACAGGTAGCGGTAGAGGGTCTCAAGTGAGTCTGAGTGCAGGTAGCTCAGGTACTACGGTAGGTCGGTAGAGTAGGAGACAACAGGGGAAGAGGAGGACGGGGGTTAGGGAGGGTCGTAGTCTCAGAAAAGGTTACTCAGTCGAGAAGCGTACTCCACCGGTTTCATGACCTCAAAGTCGAAATCGTAGTAAGGAAGGTTTCTTTAGGGTCCCGACTAGAGGAAGTCTTACCTGAACAACCTAGAGGAACGTCAGGTTCCCTGAGAGTTCTTAGAAGAGGTTGTGGTGTGAAGTTTTCGTAGTTAAGAAGCCACGAGTCGGAAGAAGTGTCAGGTTGAGAGTGTAGGTATGTACTGGTGTCCTTTTTGGTATCGGAACTGATCT
>SJYO01029184.1:14146350-14158985 GCA_006410555.1 Capra ibex | reverse complement strand
ATCAGAAAGGGTAAGACAACAAAAGGAGATAAAGAAACGTAACTAGCGACTTCTTCCGAAAGAATAGAGAAGAACGATAAGAAACCTTGAGACGTAAGTCTACGAATATAGAAAGGAAAAGAGGAAACGAAAAGTGAAGAGAAGAAAAGTGTCGATAAACCTTCCGGAGGGGTCTGTCGGTAAAACGAAAAAACGTAAAGAAAAGGTACCCCTACCAGAACTAGGGACAGAGGACATGTTACAGTACTTGGAGTAAGGTATCAAGTAGTCCGTGAGATAGATAGTCTAGATCCGGGAATTTAGATAAAGAGTGAAGGTGACGTATTAGTATTCCCTAAACTAAATCCAGTATGGACTTACCAGATCACCAAAAGGGATGAAAGAATTTAAACTCAGACTTAAACCATTATTCCTCAAGTACCAGACTCGGTGTCACTCGAGGACCAGAACAAAAACAACTGACATATCTCGAAGAGGTAGAAACCGACGTATCTTACATTAGTTAGACTATGGTCCAAGGATTAACTCGTTCACCTCCAGTTAATTGTTACTTTCTAACTCTTCAACTAATCCTCTATCACGACAACCCATACTATTCTAAGAAAGAACTAACGTAGAAACGAATCTCTCGATGAGTTGGGAATACCCCCTAATTACTGTGGAAGATAAAAGACACGAGTCTAAAGTATTAAGTCATCCTTCAACCTAAAGTGAAGTAAAGGGACAAAAATCAAATTACGAAGTGGAGGTAGAAGGTAGCATAGACCACAAGAGTGTAAGTTTCAGAGAGTCCCAGTTATGGAAATTTCTCTTTGAAGAATAAAGGAAACCTTCCTTCACACCACTCAACCAAAGAGTTCCATCTTCAAACCCTAGATTTTCACTTTCAACGAGTCAGTACAGGTTGAGAAACACTGGGGTACCTGATATGTCAGGTGCCTTAAGAGGTCCGGTCTCATGACCTCACCCATCGGAAAGGGAAGAGGTCCCCTAGAAGGGTTGGGCCCCTACCTTGGGTCCAGAAGGTGTAACGTCCACCTAAGAAATGGTCGACTCGGTGTTCCCTTCGGGTCCTTATGGCCTCACCCATTGGATAAGGAAAAGGTCGCAGTACAAGGGTTGGGTCCGTAGCTTGGTCCCAGAAGACGTAACGTCCGTCTAAGAAATGGTTGACTCGATACTCCCTTCGGAACCCTGGATTTCTAGGTAGATTAAAGAGTCATCTCTCTGACTTAGTTAGACAAAGGACATGACACATATTAGGAACAGAAGACACGATAGACCAAAGAGGTTCTGTACGGTAAAGGAAACAAGATGTCCCAGTTGACTAAAAAGAGATTCTTTATAGTAGAGGGATACCGTTGGGTGAGGTCACAAGAACGGACCTCTTAGGGTCCCTGCCCCCTCGGACCACCCGACGGCAGACACCCCAGCGCGTCTCAGCCTGTGCTGACTTCGTTGAATCGTCGTCGTCGTCATTGTACATCAATAATCTAAGATTATAGGAGATGAGACGATTTAATTAATGGAATGGAGGTAGGTGAAATGTAGAAGTTTTAAAAATAATTCTAGAGATCAGGTGACAAAGAAATAAGAAACAGGAACACATAAGTAGATAAAACTTTCAGACAAATGTTATTAATATCAACCCAAAAACCTCCTCTATTCTGGTTATACACCAAGTAACTGATACAAATCCTTTAATAGGGGGGAAAGGTACTCAAAAATTTATCTTTGAAAAAGTAAACCCAACAACGTTCTAAATAGACTTTCAATAGTTATGATCAAGTACAATTTCAGATCGTAGGGAATGAATACTTCGAAGGTTTGTTTATTTGGTTTGTGAATTATTTAAGACCAGGATTCACGTCACTATTCTAAAAAAGATGGTGTATTTAGAGTTAAACCATCATAAGATTAAAATTACCATGAGAGTGAAGGTTTGAAAGGAGTAGATCACGATTATAATAAACACTTTATCAGTAAGTAGAGTAAAAGAAGGTCCAGTCTCCTTATGGAGAACTAGAAATGGAATCCTCTTTCATTTCCTATCACGACCCGGTCCCCAACTGTAAATTTGTGGCCTAGAAGACTGCACAACGATTAAGGATGGTAGTTATAATAAAGATCAAGTACTAAACTCTAAGTAGATCCAATGAAATTCGAAGACATGAAAACAACAAACATGTAACGATACGTAGTTATTGTAAAACCTTCTCATTAATCATGACCAAAGGGTCTTTAGATACTCTTACAATGAACATTGTTATCACATGAGTCTATTGACCGTAATCTTTACAAATCAAGACGGATCCTTGTTTCGAGAGTTCTTACTAACGGTGTCAAAAGCTGTCAACCATATATGTGGGGTCAGATGTCTCCAGAAAAACCGTTCTTAGTTGGATGAGACTCACAACGAATTTTTGTTCTATCGGGATTCGTTCCGATCGGGGGTGTACTTAATACTCTTTTGATTAATTTATAGGTATCTTCAACCTTCGTACATTCATAAATTTCATCATAACATAATAATATCGTAAAATACCTTTTGAGAGTCTTTATACGTATATAACTCTCTCTGGAAGAAGTTTAGATAACAGTCTACCTTAATAACGGTTTAAGGGATTTTTAAAATCCTCCAGTCTATTATACCGAAATTTAATCACGAGACTATTTTTAACTTGTTCGAGTAAACCGATCTGTTTAAAGGGTTATTTTCAACATAGAACAGATCCCCTTAAAAGATCTAGTTTTGGTGGAGTAACCGAAAATCATTTAATGAAGTAGGTAAATTGTGTATACAGAATTTCAGGATGGGATAAGATCTGTGACCACTCCAGTAATATTCAAGTTTCTTGAATGTGGAATAACACTTATATAGCCAAATAAATCACTTTCACTTCAGTGAGTCAGTACAGACTAAGAAACGCTGGGGTATCTGACATCGGATGGTCCGAGGAGACAGGTACCCTAAAAGGTCCGTTATCATAACCTCACCTAACGGTAAAGGAAGAGGTCCTCTAGAAGGGTTGGGTCCCGAGTTTGGACCCAGAGGGTGTAACATCTGTCTACGAAATGGTAGACTCGGTGGTCCCTTCAGGACTATTTTTAACTTGTTCATCGAGTAAACTGATCTGTTTAAAGGGTTATTTTCAACATAGAACAGATCCCCTTAAAAGATCTAGTTCGTACATTCTTAATTTCTAAAATTTTAAATTTTTTTTATTTTTTAATTTTTTTTTTGGTGGAATAACCGAAAATCATTTAATGAAGTAGGCAAATTGTGTATGCAGAATTTCAGGATGGGATAAGATCTGTGACCACTCCAGTAATATTCAAGTTTCTTGAATATGGAATAACACTTATATAGTCTATACGTATGCACGATTCAGTGAAGTCAACACAGAGAATTGCTGGGATACCTAGTATCGGGTGGTCCGAGGAGACAGGTACCCTAAGTGATCCGTTCTTATGACCTCACCCAACGACACGGGAGTAGGTTCCCTGGAAAGGTTGGGTCCCTAATTTGGACGTAGAGGATACAGAGAACGTAACCCTCCTCCTAAGAAATGGTGATCGTGGTGTATATTGTATCACGTCACGTTCTATCTACGGTACACTCGTTATATTTACTCCACAGTCCCTTTTTTCGGACTGAAGAAGTCATTCCCCAAGTCCTTTTATAAGATAAAATAGATCTGGGGTATCAAGTCAACCGTTTCACCTTTCTTCTCGGATCCTCCTCTCTTACGTCATTAATTTTATTATCTTTGTTGTTTCGTGTTCCATAACCCCATTTATCATTCATCCTTAAAAACTAATGTCCAATATCAAGTATAACCCCTAATTACTTTTATTCTGTTTTTCCATTAGTTCCGATGGGATATACCTTGAATTTTCGGTTCATTTCATCAAATGTAAAATTAAACAGGAACCATCTCTCTATATATTTCAAGCTTACTCCAATATCATTCTAATTTGTTCACCTATAAAAGATCTACTAGGTCCCTCTTCTAAGACCTTCGTCAAAGTGATCTTCAGACTTTGTTAGACCGGTTCTCTCCTAACCTTGGATTTGATACTGTTACTGTAACTCTTACGGTTCCTTCTTTTAAATTTTTTTTATGTATTTATCGTTTGAATGTCCCACTCCGTTGACTCACCTACAACCCTCTCTTTTCAGTACTTGTTAGGTGTCAGTAGCTCGAAAATTCAGATCCACTGTATCATGTAACTTCTAAATTCAGATCCACTATATCATGAGAGTTACCTTTATTCTTTAGTAATCAAACTACCTTCTATGTCACTTAAATTAAACAAATCAAACTCCAAAGAGGTCTTAGGTCCATCTCGACAGGTCATCTAATCCGTCTATATATCAAAATCTCGAACCTCCTTACTAACCTAAATCTTTATTTGTACTATGAGTAGAAATATTTTTACTATTGATTCGGTTCCCTAACCCCCTTTGAGAAGTTCTTTCTCTTTTATGTCTTTCTCTACTAGGTTTAGAACCTTTTCCCTTTGTCGGTCCCTTTTTCACTTCCTCGTCATTAACTCAACTCATCTTAGTTCTCTTACTTGTCTTCCGTTACTTCCTGGTACACCAACCAACTTTAACGGTTTATGTCTTCTCTTCGTTCAAAAGATCAACAAAACTCTACTTTCTAACTAGACGATGTTTGATCCGGTACTATCGATCTTCACCTTCAGAAAATAAAAAACTGATAACACTTTATGAAGGAGGATACTCACACACTAAACATGAATCTTTCTTGAAGTAATACTAACATTTTATTACGGAAAAATTATTTTTAAACTCTTTGGAGACTGATATTTACTAAATTTATTTTTAAGGGGTATTACGATTGTAACCGGATGTACGTAAACGGTCGTAGAAAGTACTTAGTCGGTACTCTTGTGTTAAGAGAGTTCATAGACGAAAATAGTTACACGATTTTAACAAACTACTCAAGAAATAAAAACATCTACTATAAAAATTATTGACTTCTCATAAGTAAGATCTCTACATAGTTTTACATAATGGAGTAAGTATCTGTAAACAAAGGTCTAGTACAGGAATAGTTTATTATTAAAAATTGTTAAAAAAAAGTCAAACGAAATATAGAAGTCCCTACTCAAATGATCCCATTTTCAATCCGTATGGTAAAAGTTCAGTAAACTTTGTAAATGGTTTACTGAAAGGGATTTTCAATAACGTCAAACGAGAAAGCAAACATCTATCCTATAAGGTATCAATTACTCGTTTCACTGAGGACGTAATTAATTTCCAACAGAAATCAAGAGGTAGAGGGACCCGATGGTAAAAGGGTGTTTTGTAAAATTACTCGTTTTAATTCTTTATAATGGTTAGTCACGTATACTGTCATCATAAATTGAAGTACATCTTACTAAATCCACGAGGATGTGGTAAGAATTCAAAAAGTTAGTATTTAACATCTGTTGATTAGATTAATTTTTTTAGGTATGTAGAAGGACAGTTTACAATTCCAGTAATTGATCAAACGTGGACTTTTCCAGACATTTCGAAAAGTTACACCTAATATCTTCGATAAATTTAAGTGAATTGTTCTCGGTTACTTTAGATGGGTCAGTATAGATAGAAAATAAGTAAAAAGAAACGAGTAGAGATCTAAAGGGTAAGAGATCTCAGTCGAAGAGTACGAACTACGGATATTTGTAAAATATAATGAACTAATTTTATAATTAAAATTGTAATTTTAAAAGATATTTTTCCTCTTCATTATTATTTATACGTGTAAGGAAAATTTTATATAAAATTTTTTGGAGACCTTCCTATGTCTTCATGATTCTCATCAATAGACCCTATACCCACTTCATCAAAGTCCATCTACTACCTATCTGACCCTTCCTTAAAACTCGGTACAGTTATAGAACGAATAATTTGATTTATTTTGTTTTTATTCTAGAACTAAAATACTAAAAATTTTTACGTTTCTTTGTAATTTTTTTTTTATAGATCATGTCATAGTAAAAACAACAAGATAGCGAGTCAGTACGGACTGAGAAACACTAGGGTACAGTCCGAAGGGACAGGAAGTGGTACAGGGTGTCAAACGAGTTTGAATGCAGGTAACTCAGCCACTACGGTAGGTTGGTAGAACAGGAAACAACAGGGGAAGAGGAGGACTTGAGTTAGAAAGGGTCGTAGTCTTAGAAAAGGTTACTCAGTCGAGAAACGTAGTCCACCGGTTTCATAACCTCGAAGTCGAAGTCGTAGTCAGGAAGGTTACTTATAAGTCTCAACTAAAGGAAATCCTGGCTGACCAAACTAGAGGAACGTCAGGTTCCCTGAGAGTTCTCAGAAGAGGTCTTGGTGTCAAACTTACGTAGTCAAGAAGCCGTGAGTCGAAAGAAATACCAGGTTGAGAGTGTAGGCATGTACTGTTGACCTTTTTGGTATCGAAACTGACATATCTGGAAACAACCGTTTCACTACAGAGACAAAAAATTATGTGACAGAACCAAAAGGTATCGAAAGAAGGTTCCTCTTTCGTAGAAAATTAAAACACCGACGTCAGTGGTAGATGTCACTAAAACCTCGGGTTCTTTTTTTAGACAGTGATGAAGGTGAAAAAGGGGTAGATAAACGGTACTTCACTACCTGGTCTATGGTACTAGAATCAAAAAACTTACAACTCAAAATTCGGTCGAAAAGTGAGAAGGTGAAAGTGGGAGTAGTTCTCCGAGAAATCTAGGAGACGAAAACCGGTAATTTTAACATAGTAGACGTATAGTCTCCAATAACTATAAAGAGGGTCATTAGAACTAAAGTCGAACACGAAATAGGACGGGTCGTAAAGTGTACTACATGAGAATTATACAATTTATTCGTCCTACTGTTATATATCGAAACTGAGGAAATATCTAAATATGAGAAAAAGGTTAAACCTTGGTCAGATAACAAGGTATAGGTCAAGATTGACAACGAAGAACTGGACGTATGTCCAAAGAGTCCTTCGTCCATTCCACCAAACCATAAGGGTAGACAAATTATTAAAAGGTGTTAAATAACACTAGGTGTGTCAGTCTCCGAAATCACATCAGTTACTTCGTCTTCATCTACCAAAAAAACTTGAGGGAACGAAAAAGATAATAGGTTACCTACAGAAAAGATTTAGGTCAAACATGTAGAGCTTCAAGAGTCAAGTGTATGACAACCTCCAATCGAACTTCCTAAAACTCGTAATAGAACGATCGTACACTTTACTCACGGCAACATACTTAATGTACTCGTTTTTTAACTCTTTTTGATCTATAAGTAATTTATCTCCTCCTTTTTATTTTAATATCTTAGTAACATGTACACACGAGTCAACGAAGTCAGAACAGACGGAGAACCTCTGGGGTACCTGACAACGGACGGTCGGAAGAGTCAAGTACCCTAAGAGGTCCGTCTCATGACCTCACCCAACGGAACGGGAGGAGGTCCCCTAGAAGGGTTGAGTCCCTAGTTTGGGTCCAGAGGACATAATGTCCGTCTAAGAAATGACGACTCGGTGGTCCCATTACTGAACTTACCTACTATACTGATAGTCTAAAGATCGAACCCACCCAAAACAATGGTAATTGATTCTTTCCCTTATCTCCTCAACACCAACACTAAAGTTAAAAAAAAAGTCAAGTCACCTGTATACATCCTCCACAAACACATTGTAAATTCATCTATACAGATCATCTGTAAACTTATATACTAGGACGCTGAGTCTTCTTTAAAGTTCTAACTTAAATATCTAAACAATTGTGGTCGTATTTTCTCTATCAATGTCAATATGTGTATCCCCCTATGACTCCCTCCCTTCTCCCTAACTTCTGTACAAAATAACGACTTCTACAATGAAGGTACCTCGTTTCTTTTGTAGTTATAATAAAACATTTTAACATGTACTAAATATTTCAGTGACCACAAAAATTACAAGAATGAATAAGGATCAAATAAATAATCCACAAAACACACAAAAGTAATAAGACCCAAATTATATTTCTGTCACTAAACACTAATCAATCACGACCGACTCCCAATATGACATGAAAGAGTCCCAGGTCTCTAGTTCTAAAACTTTCTAAATCGTGAACATTTACAATTTACAATTTGACATCATAGAAACTCAAACCCCGGTCAATAAGACTTTCGTCCGAAGTTCCGTTCCCCTTTCTGTACCCATTTTTTCCCTTATCCGTAAAATAACACATGACAACTACAAAGTCTTTAATACAATCTACAAAATATATATAAGGGGATAAATGGATATTGTTATCTAGATATTACGATCATAAAATAGGTATCAAATGTCTACTATATTGTCTGAGTTTCTCCAATTTACTGAATGAGTTTCAGTGAAAACTCCTTTTAATATTGTTTTCGATCACACAAGAGTCGGGACCACATGTATTCTCAGTAGACACCTTGAAATTTTCGTTATGAGGTCCCGAGGGGTCCTCTAAAACTAAATCATGGAAGAAGTACACCGGAACCCGACACGTTAAAACGTCACGAGGTGCCCACTAAGACAACACACTAAGCCCACCACCAATTCTCCAGACCTAAGTCTGTCTGACACCACTCAGAACCGAGGTCAATGACCGTGACCCTAGAACCCGATTAATTAGAGTGGTTTGGAGTCATAAATAAGTAGACAATTTACTCCTAGTATTATCTGGATGGAACACGGTTACAACGTCTCTAAGTTTTGTCACACGACTTATCAGAAGGTAAAGGGGAGGTTTAAGGACAAGAAGGATCGAAAGACAGGACTCTCCGACCGAACGTCACTGAAGTAGTTACCCGACACAACGGAAGGTCGAAGACCCAACCAAGTCGGGCGTCCTCCAGTCTCCAGTCCTCCTCTCATACCCATAAATAAGGGAGTCAAAGAAGAGACTACTAAACAGTACTCAACGGGCAACGACACAAGAAGGTGGATTTCAGTGTCGAGGATAGTCTATCAGGAGAGGATCTCGATGTCTATATCGAGACATTAAAAAACTTAGGGTCTTTTACGGGAGAGGGGTTACAGAGAAGTCGTTTCCACCATTTCCTAAACACCGATAACGATAGGGGTTTCGTGAAGTAGTAGGAAATTGGAACTAGTGGGAAAACGTTTATCAGAGAAGTAATTTGAGAATTAATAGGGTAAACTCACACGGTAGACAAAGGATGAATCTGGGACTGTCCATGATGTATGTTTCACGAATCGTATCAAGGGTCGTGTATAATCTAAGATTTATTTACAAATAGTTATTTCTTTTTCAAGACACATTATGTAAGAAGTTGACATCCATACGTAAAACAATAAAAGTAAATCTCAAATACGAAGTAAACCAGGAATTTCAAATTAAAGTCATATTAAAACAAATTTGTCTTAAGTTCATTGTTTCCGGAAGTTAATTCGTCCATAAGTAAGAGAAAGAAAGGCGTGGTGGNGTGACGCAAAACGAAACGTCCTTTCCTCTATTCACTAACCTTCCTTTTGAATGTAAATACTAAAACATTTTTCTCTCTTGAAGTACCTCTTACAAGACCTTACTCACATGTAAATCGGTTATACTTTATAAGGACCCTAACGTAGGACCGAGATCGAGATGATTCAGGCAATTAAAGAGGATTAAGTATCCCAACGTCACTCTTAGGTTACTCTGTTTGATAGATTTGATGTAGACTACTTTATTTCATGACATACATTGGGGACTTTGTTCTTTGTTCACTAAGGAAAGAAAGTGAGAGCATCGGAATATGATCCGAAACAATCTAACTACCGGGGTTCAGGGACGATCCATTGGTCAGTAATAAACGTACAAGGTCACCAAAAGGTTGGACTAAAGAAGTCACTCCTTCACCCTTCGTGTAAAATTTTTATAAAAGTTGTTGTGCGTTTTGAGTTTGACCCAAAAAGGAATAATCAAAGACTTTTGTTAAGGTTATTCTCCTAAAGGTACAAAAGAGTCTTAAAACAGATTTTGTCGAAATGAAACAATGATGAATTCGATTAACAATTTGAGATTCTAGTATATACATATATATAAAAACGAATCTTATCGTTTTTAAAGTCTATACTCTCGGGACACAAGAAGTAACATAGTTTGAGAAAATAATTTGTTGTTCTTAATCTTCCAACGACGCACGTATGTACGAGTCACCGAAGTCCACACAGACTGAGACAATGGGATACCTGACATCAGTCCGAAGAGACAAGTACCCTAAGAGGTCCGTTCTTATGACCTCACCCAACGGTGTAGGAGAACGTCCACTAGAAGTGTTGGGTCCTTAACTTGGGTACAGACGATACAAAGGACGTGACGTCCGATTAAGAAATGGTGACTCGGTGGTTCCTTCGGGTTTTCTAACGACGCCAGACTACTTTACCTCTATCCCGACATCGGTCACCTATCGTGGTACAGGAAACTTAAGAACAAAGGTAAAATGGAGAGTCAATATTCTGTAATTAATTTCCGGTAAAATTTCTCCCCCTCGAGACAGGGAGAAATCCCTTATGTACAATTTTATCTTTTTTTTTTTTGATACAAATTCCGGTAATAAAATATATTTGTGGTGACCCACTCTTCTACCGGTAGACACTTGACCCTTTACCTAGGAGTGGTCTACGGTGTTGACGTTGACGGAACTAGAATCTGAAGGGTCGAATATCTTGATACTCTTGAATTACAAAAAATGTGATGGGTCGGGTACTATAAGAGAGTGTCCCTGGGTCTTCCTGATTTTGTTCTGAGTTAGGTCCTGATTAGTAAAGTATGGAATACATAAATAAATCGAGTAAATGAGAGTCTATCGGTTTGGGGTCCCTTATGGTGTAAAAGGTCTAAGGGAATTTGACTGGGTTATAGAGTGAAGAGGGACTAAGGGAGTCGGTAGGATTCCTTAATGAACGTAGAGTACCAGACGACACTCGTTATAGGGATAAACGAAGACGTAGATACTTTTGAGAAAAATAAAAACAGGATTTCCTTTGGACCGAAAGGAAATTCCATATTGAACAGGACTTGGGGAACGGTCACCATCGACTAAAAATAAAAGAGTAAATGAGGTAAGGAGTCCAAAGAGGAGGAAGGAAAAGGTTTTTGGATCGAAGATAACTTAGGGGTCGGTAGTCTACTTGATAATAATGGTTGGGAAAGCTCAACCCGAGATTGTTCCCAGGAGGACGGGTTACAGTAAACTCGGTCATCTTATTCTGACTTAAGTAAAGTCTTTGTTTCCTTTCTAAATAATCGACTATCTTCTTACCTCCCTGAAGGGACCGACAGGTCACCAATCATGAAGCGGAAGGTTTCGTCCCCAACTCCTAAACTAGGGACCTACCCCTCGATCCTAGGGTGTACGGATTACCGGTTCTTTGTTTTTGTATCTTGTCTCTGTTATAACGTTGTTTAGGTTCTTTCTAAAAAATTTTTACGTACGAGTCAGTGGTTCAGTACAGACTGAGAAACACTGGGGTACCTGACATCGGGCGATCTGAGGAGACAGGTACCCTAAAAGGTCCGTTCTTATGATCCCACTCAACGGTGACCTGGTGGACCCTTCGGACAAAACTTTTTAGTAGGTGTAGTTTTTTTTTTTTTTTTGATTTTCTTTTAAAGGACAATATGTTTCATTCAGTCTTTCCACTCCCACCCTTGACTCTCTCATCCTAACTTTGTATATGTACATGTAATCGTAAACACTTTGCCTATCGATTATCTTTAGACGACATATCGTGTTCATCGAGTTGGGTCACGAGACACTGTTGGATCTTCCCAACCTACCCCTACCCCATCCTCCCTCCGTGTTCTCCCTCCCGATATACATATGAAAACCGACTAAGTACAACAACATATCGTCTTTGGTTTTGTTGTAACATTTCGTTAATAGGAGGTTAATTTTTATTTTCTTTCTTACCTCTCCATTCTCAAACGTGTGTGAGGGGAGAAGGTCCGACACCCACCCAGACGAGATATCCAAAAAATACCCTCTCCGCCCACCTCAGAAACACCCCGTCACGTCCACACGACATAAACCGACGTCTAGTGTCGTACACGTGTCGTAGAGTCGTAAACCGGACGTCAACGGCGGTAGAACTTAACTCCATCCCGCGTCCGTAAGACGCCATCCTTTAGACCAGACTTCACGGACCAGACAAGGCAGGAAACAAGACACGAGCCAGAACCTCATAATGAGTCGGCATTTTTTCTTAAGTAAACTTAGTCAAGACTACTCTACCTACTTTGACCTCGACTAATATGTCTCACTTCATTCGGTCTTTCTTTTTGTGGTTATGTCATATGATTGTGTATATATACCTTAAATCTTTCTACCGTTACTGCTGGGACATACGTTCTGTCCCTTTCTCTGTGTCTACACATATTACCTGAAAACCTGAGTCTCCCTCCCTCTCCCACCCTACTAAACCCTCTTACTGTAAGATTGTACATATGATAGTACATTCTTAACTTAGCGGTCAGATACAGACTACGTCCTATGTCGTACGAACCTCGACCACGTACCCCTACTGGGTCTCTCTACAATACCCCTCCCTCCACCCTCCCCCCAAGTACAAACCCTTGCGTACATTCTTAATTTCTAAAATTTTAAATTTTTT
>SJYO01029184.1:14004749-14146232 GCA_006410555.1 Capra ibex | reverse complement strand
TCCCTCCCTCTCCCACCCTACTAAACCCTCTTACTGTAAGATTGTACATATGATAGTACATTCTTAACTTAGCGGTCAGGTACAGACTACGTCCTATGTCGTACGAACCCCGACCACGTACCCCTACTGGGTCTCTCTACAATACCCCTCCCTCCACCCTCCCCCCAAGTACAAACCCTTGAGTACATTCTTAATTTCTAAAATTTTAAATTTTTTATTTTTTTATTTAATTTTTTTTTTACTTCACGGACCAGACTCAGGAGACGAGTCCCGTGGGAACACTCGCTCACTTTGATCTGAGTCGTGTTTCCTTTTCCTTCTTTTCCTTTTTTCCAGTCTAAAATACAATAAGGGGTTTAAGATAGCAATAAAGAGTCCTTAACAATCGCCCGAAACGGTCACTGTTTAGGGAGGAAAAACAAGACGAGGAGTAAGAACTCCCCACGACCCCTAGAGTCCAGGAGAGAACCTCAACGAAGAACGACTAAAGTCCATAACAGTCTTGGGGCTCATCTCCTTGCCGGGGAGAAGGTCGACGGAACTCCAGACAAACCACGGGAGGTCCGGAATCGGGATTGACAGGTATAGGCCCTCCTTGGTGATGGTAAACAAACTCGTCCGAGACCCTCAACCACTACCTGTCCCTTCGGACCGTACGACGTCAGGTACCCCAGCGTTTCTCAGTCTGAGCTGACTTGACTGACTGACTTGGAATGTCTCTGTTTCCTGTTGTCTTTTACATTCCAAGTACCGGGTTTATAATCGTTCTCTTACTACCGGTGTACAGTTCAAAAGAATTTTTACTTTAATAGAGCCACAAACGGGACATATATTCGTTTTCACATGACGTCACGACTCCGAGTGACGACGGCGGACTTATCGGGACCAGTGTGAAGACAACAAAAGGCCTTTTATTCGAAATCCAGTCTTTCTCCCAGTGTACTCTCAGTTACCCCGACCACAGAGTCCAACAGAGAGACCTCTGACCGCGAGACACCCCGGACAAGTCAGCTCTCACTACACGGGTGTCTCACTAGGGACGTTGAAGTCCCGTCTCACCCACCAATCCCAGTGGGTCTTCCCCAGACAAGGGAATTCCTCACACGACTGGAACACTAGTTGACCCAAAGGTCCAAAAATACACGTGGACCAGAGGATCGACCTTCCCCAAATCCTCGTCCAGTCACTCACGCCCGACGTAGACAAATGGTAGAAGACGGAACCGTAAGCACTAAAGAGGATCAAAGAGGTAAAGTTCCCCCAATTCCACAGGAAAGAGAACCCGAACCCCTTACCCAGCTGGCATGTACTCAAGTTTACGTGAAATTAAATTGGGAATCCCGCTTTACGTACGTCTTGTCCTGTTATCCTTCGTCGAATTAAGTCAAAACTCAAAAGATTGTGTCAATTCCTGGAAAAGTTTCAGACTAACCTAGAGAGATGTCAGGGATTACTAACCCCAGAGGTCCGAATCATGTTCTAGGCAAAATGCGGGTCCTGTGAACAATAATGGAAATAACGAATTCTGTGTTTACGACCCGTTAATAACGAAGCATCCCTAGGACCCTCGGGTTCGGACCCCTAATAAAGAAAATAATTACAGTCGGTGACGTCGATTACAAAGTCAAGATTATCTCTTACTAAGATAGATGGGTCTTTTACACGGACGAATGTGGTTCAGTATCGACTTTAACGGACCATGAGTGTGTATGACCCTCACTGTCACTTTAGTCAAACAGTCAGAAGAGGACCTATACAGGCGGACCAAGTTTACCCAGAATAGGCCCCCGGGGAACTCCAAGACCACAACCTCAACGAGTAACACTTCGACCTCGTACAGAGTTGACAGACTGACTATTTCGATTTATTAATATATATCCCGAAGGGAAGACATCGCTCAAAGTACTAGAAGGGACTCCCGTGCTGTGAACGTCAAACCCCTTTCTTCATAACGGGTGCAAGTAATTGATCGATAAGTACTGGAGAATCTAGAGACAATTTCGGGGTAAAACCCCGAAACAGATTAGAAAGGAAACACATCTGTACCCTTATTAACCTACCTAGACCGGAAGTTCAATACTCCCCATCAACGGTTCAATGACCAGGATCCTGACGGGAAGACCGACAACACACACGGAACAAAGGGAAATAATGGAGAAATAAAGGGAAAGCGACTGGGGACAACACTTACTGATGGTGGGAAAACCCTTCAATATAACGAAGATTCTCGAAGTTATAGAAATTCGGTGCAAAGTGGACACATAAAAGGTGTCGTTGGCATGGAGAAAGGTAAGTTTATCGGGACACCACGTATACCTCGTACGCGTATGACCTTTAGGCACTTTTGTAAATTCTTGAAGGGACAGGACCCGAGACTAAAAGTCCACTCCCGAGAGTCAAAGAGGAAGACCCGTCTTCAGGGACCCTCTTCCGAAGAACGAAGAGACTAAACCCAGACCCTCCAACGACACACAGGACCGTCGGAAAGGGAGAGAGAGTGTTTTGACGAGAAAAAACACTTGGTAAGGAGGACAAGTCCTAAACCCTCTCTGAGTGAAGGATCAAACCCGACTGACCTTATCTAACACAGATACTAAAGACATATTAGGACGAGGTCCCCAGGGTAAAGACACCCATCGTCCCACCTTTCTAAATCGAACCCTCTCCAAACATACCATCGGAGACCCAACAGATTTTCGTATCGAACTTGAAGTCAGTTGAGAGGTCCACTATCGACAAGACAAGGGAATCTTGAACGATATCGGACTTGGACCATACCTCCGGTATATCACTAACCGACTGGTTTCCAATTGAAAAGTTGGAGGACATCGTCCCAACGTCCTTTTCTCCTGTGGGAAATCTCCAAACTAGATTAACAAGTTCCTTTATTCGTTAGTGGGCTCATTTCCCAGTACCAAAAACTCGATTATGGGGTTCCCGTTAAACGAAAAAGAGTACTTATACTTCTAGCCTCCCAAATCGATTTTGACCCTCCTGATCCTTCCTAGGACTTCAGAACGAAAAAGTCGAGAACTTTTTGGGGAAGTCGTAAGACTTAAGGTAAGTTTTTCCAGTAGTAAGAAACGAAAGTTGAAAAGTGTATCTCCGGTCCGATGATCTGGGATCAATCCCTAGGTCTACACCGTTTTGGGCCGGTGGGGGGTCTTTTGGGGATTCAACGGAAGATCAAAATCCTCCCCGTTCGGACATTTTCCGAAGAAAGGACCCCATCCGAAGAGACTGGCAGACACTCTTATTTCGGATCCACCCAGTAGAAAATCCACCCAGTAGAATCAAACACTATAAACTCTGACAGAACCTATGGAATAATAACCGATCCACCAAGTCTCACCAATGTTATAAAAACGGTCTCCGTAGGAATCACACCGACCACTAGTCTTACAGTGGATGAATGACCTCCTCCCAAGGTTAAGTCATAAGGGGTGACCCAAAGAGACCCCTTCTTACCTCCATAATGTCTTATTCACAGTACCAAATCATTCCTGGACTAGTCACTCCGGGACATAGTGTCCCCGTTACGAATTGTCAGATGACTGACTCTCCCATGACAAGACAACCCGGTACATGTACGCACCAAATCTACCTGATAGTGTCCTGACCGAGAATGTCGAACAGGGTGGGTAGAGACCCGGGTCTGAAGTCCTAAATGAAGTCCTTCCAGTTGAACGAGACAGATCCCTCCAAACTTGAGGAGGTAATTGTAACTGTAGAATACGGGAAACAGATTTCCCTGTGGTCAGAGACGAAACAGAGGGTAATCCACCTCTCACCACGGGTCAATTACATTCTAGAGAGAAGGATCGTCCCCATGTCCCGTACACCCCTGTGTGTTCTTCCTTACCCACTCGAACACAAGTAGATTAAATGTAAAATTACTGAGATACTTATGGGTAAGAACCCGAAAGGACTAGGGGAGTATTAACACGATGAGAAATCTGACTCAAACGGACTAGACCACAAGTCTTGATTCACCGTACTTACAGATGATTCTTTAGGCGTCCGAAAAGAAGAGCACAGGTTACAGTCAACCCCGAGGAGTTCCCAGTCAACATTACAGTCAAATCCTCAAAAGACCGGGGTAGTAAAAGTACATAAACCTGATGGACGGAAACTCCCATCAGTTGTCATAGACAGTAAAGACCAGGGGGAAAGTCCCCGTCGCTCCCGTAAGGTTATAGGGAGAATAAAATGTGTACCACGTGACTGATCTGGGATCAAAGGAACCGAACGATAGGGAACCAACCCCGATCCCCAGTGAGTGGTCTCAAGTCACAGAGGTATCCGTCAACCACGTCTAAAGAGACGGGTGACGATAGTAACCTCCCGTTGCCGGTCATCCGTTGGAGTTGGTTGGTTCTTCATCCCCATAAACCAAGATAAAGGTTAAAGATTTCAAATACGGATTACAATCCCCGTGAAACTCCTTGTTTAATACTGGAGTCCTAAAGTAAGGGAAAGTTTCTGACTTCCAGTTACCATCATATCTAAACCTCCGGAAGGGACTCCAAAAGATCCTTACGGTCTCCTAAAAGTCAACAGGGGACTAACTACAAAAAGTAGAAATAAAGTTAACTGTCCAAAGAAAGGACGACGGAACTAAGGAAAATCCTAGTATGGAAATATTACCCAGTCCGACACAGAAGAGGTACAAGAGTCACCAAGGACAACCTGAACAATAGACACTGATAAACTAAGGGGTCAGACTTTACTTGTACTTGATGGAACAAAGACAAGAGAAACAGATCTAAGGACAATCCGAAAACTTTTGTCACACCGGAGACCTCCAGTCGGTCACCCCAGTACCCAGACTTTCTAAGGGGTCTAGTCTAAATCCTTGATAAGACTTAGAAAGAAAGGAGTTGGGGAATGATACTGAAAAGGTACATATGTGTAGTCTTCACCATTTACCCTATACATGGACCTATTCGGGAGGAGATGACTCCGGGACCGAGTTTCCCTTGTGAAAAGAAGCACCCAACAACTTGGGACCAATCACTAATCAGGGTAAATCGTATCAACGATCTGACTCAAGACCTCCTCCCCCGACCATATCTCCCTGGGTCTAGTCTTGTACTTACTTCTCCCATCCCTCCCTCGTTATCCTCCTCCCAACCCCTCCTCTAGTTCCAGTAGTTTCCTTACTAGTGCTTGACTATAATGGAGTCACTCCCTCTCGGGTGTAAGGAAAACTTCTGGAAATAAGACGATATTCCAATATTTTTAACCTGTATCCCTTAAAATAAGGTAAAGAAAACAGAGACCGTGTCGTCCAGTCCAACATCTTTACCACAACATTAAGACTCTGGGTTACCACCCGGTTGAAAGGGGTAGAGAGTCGTTCATAACCCTGGTCGGACATAGTACATACTTCTAATTTATATAACCCCGGTCCCCCACTTTTGAAGGGCTTTGAATGGACTTTTGAAGGTCAAGATGTTTTACGTGTCATTACCCGACAGGAAGTCATACCACCCGTAAACCGAAGGGTATTGAATGTACAAAACAAAACCTAAAGAAAGTTTGACGGTTCCCACCACCCTAACCTCAGTAAACAACGTTACGTTTACGTTGTTTTATGTTGGGTCTATTCTAAAAGACAAGTCCTTTAAATCTTGTTCGTGGTTTAACAATTATCTAAGAAAATTTTCTGGTTTTATCCTTCGTACGTTTACCGTACCTAAGACCAAATTGTCCCCAGGGGGAACTTAAAAGTTACGGTCATGAACTCTATTAATGAGGGAGGAGTCCGCATATCCTCAAATCTGTCCTGACGGTTCCCGAAGGGTCCACTACGATCACCATTTCTTGGGTGGACGGTTACGTCCTCTACATTCTCTCCACCCAAGATAGGGACCCAACCCTTCTAGGGGACCTCTTCCCGTACCATTTGGTGAGGTCATAAGAACGGACCTCTTAGGGTACCTGTCTCCTCGGACCACCCGATCAAGTACCCCAGTTTTTCTCAACCTGTACTGACTTCAATGAATCGTACGTGCGTACGGTAGTCCGGTCTTTTTGAATCGGTACAATGAAGGACTGGATGAACCAGGTAATCCCTCACAGTGTCGATAGACTCCACCCATAGAAGAGAAACTAGTTTCTTACCTTTCCACCCTCGAACTTGAGATCTAATATAAAGAAAGGGGTTCTCCGGTAACAACCTCGACGTAATATTCCAAGAACAGTCGTCCCCTCACCCCCTTCCCCTGTCTCAAGAACACCCGGTCCTTATCGATACGACGAGTGCCGTAGGGTCTAGTTTCACGACCCATGTCGTAAAGACGTGGGACATACAGTAACGGCAGAACTTCACAGTACGTGTCACGAAAACGTGTACCAGGTGGTTCGACTTCACCACTCGTATCGGTAAAACGTGATCCTTGAGACTAGACTTCACGGACCACGTTCCGGAGACGCACGTGGTGGTGTATTAGTTCACTTTGATCTGATTCGTGTTTACTCTTTTCTTCCACTCTCTCTTTGTTTCATCAAGTCATAAAACGTTTTGACTCTAAACGGTGTGTGTGTGATTTTTAGTGTCAAGACCGACTTAATTGAAATTTAACTTTAGATATTTAGAGTAAAGGGATTGTATGAAGAGTCCCTTTAAACACGAGGGTAAAAGGGTCTTTCATAAAAGTGATCAGGGGAAATCTTTGGTAGGTATCGAGGAAATGATGAGTTGGACTCGACGATTAGAATAAAGTGACTCTTTTATTTTCGTTAGTTTCACTTCAATAAAGTAGAAGAATGGACTTTATGGTTGGGTAGAGACTACAGGAAAATGTTATCCATTTGACAGGGACCAGAGTAGATTCCGATGAGGAAAGGTATACATGACATAGAGTAGGGGAGAGTCAAAGAGAAGAGTTGATAAAGTGAGGTCGTCAATAGAAGGGAAATAGAACGTTTTAGTTTAAATAGGGAGAGTTCCTAGTAATAGTAGTTGATGGTCGTACATTAAAAGAAGTAGAATTTTTAAGAAAGTAACTGGACTGTAGAGAGAGATCGAAAGGTGGGGTAAACGACGAAAGAAAATATTATTTTTAGGATTTTTGTCTGTAAACGTGAGTGTGAGAGATAGAGGACAAAATAAAAAAATTAGTTTGAAGTCAGTTATTCTGAGAGTAAGGACAAGAAATTGATTCTACCGAAAACAATTGTAGTAATTACTGGTAATAGAAAATTTTCTATCACCAGTTTATATAAAGGAGTAGAATTGAACGGAGAGTTACAGTAACTATTTCAATTAAGAAGACGTAGTTAAACCCAGGGGTCTCCTCGTCTACAGTTCTACACTAATTCCATGTTCCCTTAATAACTCCCGTTATGAATACTTACTATTTTCCCTCTCTCGTCCTCTTCCATCCCTTTCGAAGACACCACTTCCAGTCTATGGACACTTTTCTCTCTTCCTTTTTACATATTTTATCCTTCTCCGAGTCTTCTCAGTAACTCGGTGTTAACATGTGAACTTCTCAGGGTGTAGGATGTCATCTTGGGGTACGACACGAGTCAGTAACCAATCGTTCACATATTTCCTTCGTACCGGAGTGGTGTTCATCGTACCCTCTATGTCTTTCTACTTTCGACCCCAACGACCGATTGGTAGGGTGATGTTCCATCTAGACTCACATCGTAATTATACCGGTGTATGTGAAGAAAGGAAAACTTTATTGTAAAAAATGAACCAAGAACCGTACCGTGTGAACTAAAAGTCGGAAGAATCCTGAAGAACAACTTAGGAGGAACAAAAAGATTTGAGATTACTGATCTAATAAACGTCCCGATTTGGGAGATGAGAGAAGAAATAGATACGTATCTTGAATCCCCTTAAGTAGGTCACACTACCTATGATGTATCTAAATATGGTATTGGATGTTAAGGTTACAAACCTCAAATGTCGTATGTCACAAATGTTGAATGTTACAAACCTATGGAATTTTTACGGAATTCATTTACTTTTGTGATTAAACTTCTCTATGTACTTGGGGTTACAAGTATCGTTATAATAAATGTTATCGGTTCTATACCTTTTTTGGAACGACGACGACGATTCCGTGAAGTCAGCACAGGCTGAGACACGTTGGGGTATCTGCCGTCGGGTGGTCCGAGGGAGCAGGGACCCTAAGAGGTCCGTTCTTGTGACCTCACCCAACGGTAAAGGAAGAGGTTACCCACTTTCACTTTTCACTTTCACTTCAACGAGTCAACATAGGCTGAGAAGCACTAGGGTACCTGATGTCGGATGGTCCGAGGAGGCAGGTACCCTAAAAGATCTGTTCTCATGACCTCACAGAACGGTAACGGAAGAGACCCTTTGTTTGAAGTCAAGTCAAGTCAAGTCAAGTCAGCGAGTCAGCACAGACTGAGAAACGCTGGGGTACTTAGTGTCGTACGGTCCGGAGGGACAGGTAGTGGTTGAGGGTCTCAAGTGAGTCTGAGTGCAGGTAGCTCAGTCACTACGGTAGGTCGGTAGAGTAGGAACCAGCAGGGGAAGAGGAGGACGGGGGTTAGGGAGGGTCGTAGTCTCAGAAAAGGTTACTCAGTTGAGAAGCGTACTCCACCGGTTTCATGTCCTCAAAGTCGAAGTCGTAGTAAGGGAGGTTTAGGGTCCCGACTAGAGGAAGTCTTACCTGACCAACCTAGAGGAACGTCAGGTTCCCTGAGAGTCCTCAGGAGAGGTTGTGGTGTCAAGTTTTCGTAGTTAAGAAGCCACGAGTCGAAAGAAGTGTCAGGTTGAGAGTGTAGGTATGTACTGGTTTGTTTGAATCAGAGGTGGTTATCTACTTACCTATTTCTTTTGCACCGTACGTACATGTTACCTTATAATAAGTCGGAATTTTTCTTACTTTAAAACGGAAACATTGTCGTATCTACCTTGACAGACCATAATACGAATCATTTCCTTCAGTTCGTCTCTTCCTGTTTATGACATACAAAAGTGTAGATACACCTTTAAATTTTTGTTTTTTACCATACTTATATGGATTTCTCTTTCTCTGGACGTCTATGTCACCCCTTTCACCATCAACGGGCTCTCCTCTCTCACCTTCTCTCCGTTTTGTCCATTTTCCCTAATTCTCCATGTTTGATGATCCATACTTTATTCAATCGATGTTCCTACATTGCATGTCGTGTCCCTTCTATCGGTTATAAAATATTATCGAAATATATCATATATTAGATATTTTTATGTTTTAATGATACAATACGTGTATTTTGATTATAATACAGTTGATGAGAAATTTATTTTAGTACTTACTTATTAATGGAGTTTGAATTGTATAAGGTCGTTCTTGACAACTAAAAGATTACGGAGTATAGAGTGTTTTGAGGAAGGTGTCACGACGAATTGAGACATTTTCCGTCGTGTTGATAAGTAATCGACGAGTTCAGTGTTCTAAACGTTAGTATATATTCAGAAAAGACAGAGTGTAACGTTATAAAATAAATAGTAGTTTTAAGACAGTCGAAAGTCAAGTTTTAAACAAGATCATACTAGTAAAGAAGAAGGAAATGACGAATCAAGATTATATTACCAAGTCCAAGATGGAAAAATGAGAGAACTACCTTAAGATAACAAAACAGGACCACAAAGACCTAAAGACGGAGAAACTTAAGGAGAAGGGTTCAGAGACTATGACTACGAAGTCAACTGTATAGAAGAACCGAGAGTTAAGTTCGTAGTGGGGACTTGTGATGAAAAAAATTGGAAAATACCGAGACGTAAAATGTCGACCGTTGAGTGACATAAGTAAGTTGTCTATAAACATCACAGGGGTACATATTCCTTATTTCAATCAATTCAGTGAGTCAGCACAGGCTGAGACACTGAGGTACCTGACATCGGGTTGGTCCGAGGAGGCAGGTACCCTAAGAGGTCGGTTCTTATGACCTCACCCAACGGTAAAGGAAGAGGTCCCCCAGAAGGGCTGGGTCCCTAGTTTGGGCCCAGAAGACGTAATCTCCGTCGGTGGTCCCTTATCAAGATCCATTATTCCTATATCGTAGTTGTTTTACCTATTATAGTATCGAACGATTTCTTGACTATAAGATTATCTCCTTCTGTCTGTTATTTAATTATTTATATATTGAGTAGTACACCCTCATTCTCTATCTTTTCATTTTTGTTCATACTCCCATAGTTTTTGTGACCCATTACACATGACAAAAATATTTACCACGACTCCCTTTTCATGAGACACTTCCATTGTAAACTCGGTTCAACCTCCCTCTCTTGGTACGTTGATACCTTTCTCATAAGGTCCGTCTTTCTTCTCATGATGTTTTCGGGATTTCATTCTTACAAGGACCATATAAGTCACTCCGACCTAACCAATGTATAACAACACATTACGGTGGGGTTATGGATCACTGAATTCTGTCTTCATTAAGTAATATAGTGTCATTCGTGTCCAATTTTTTTTAGATCTACACTGGATTGACACATAGAGACCGAACGTTCCGACGTTAGTTCCACAGTGGATCCTACTTAAATGGAGTTCCGAATTGAACCCCTCCTAGGTGAAGGATCGAATGTGTGTACCGAAGACCTTACTAAATCAAGAACGTCACACAACCTAACTTCAGCAGTCAAGAAACAACCGATAACCAGTCTCCGGGTGGACTCAGAGAATTATGTACCGGAAGAGGTATTCCTTCGAGTGGTACACCGTCAACAGAAGAGAGACTAAATCGCTACCTCCCTCGTTCTATCCCACTTATACCCTAGGTCAAAAATATTGGGTTAGGGATTTCAGTGAATGGTAATGAAAACATCACAGGACAAAGATCTCCGCTTAGTGATTCAGGTCAACTGTGACTTCCCATCTTCTAACGTGTTCCGTCATTTGTGGTCCTCTGTTCCTAGTAGCGTACGAACGAGTCAAGTCCAGTCAGCCAGTCAGCGAGTCAGCACAGACTGAGAAACGCTGGGGTACTTAGCGTCGTGTGGTCCGGAGGGACAGGTAGTGGTTGAGGGCCTCAAGTGAGTCTAAGTGTAGATAGCTCAGTCACTACGGTAGGTCGGTAGAGTAGGAGACAGTAGGGGAAGAGGAGGACGGGGGTTAGCGAGGGTCGTAGTTTCAGAAAAGGTCACTCAGTTGAGAAGTGTACTCCACCGGTTTCATGACCTCGAAGTCGAAATCGTAGTAAAGAAGGTTTCTTTGGGGTCCCGACTAGAAGTCTTACCTGACCAACCTAGAGGAACGTCATGTTCCCTGAGAGTTCTCAGGAGAGGTTGTGGTGTCAAGTTATCGTAGTTAAGAAGCCACGAGACGGAAGAAGTGTCAGGTTGAGAGTGTAGGTATATACTGGTGTCCTTTTTGCTATCGGAACTGATCTACCTGGAATCAGTCGTTTCGTTGCAGAGACGAAAACTTATACGATAGATCCAACCAGTATTGTACCTTTTCTTTACGTTTTTTCGTTTTACCGACAGACCCCTCCGGAATGTTTATGGACACCTTTCTTCTCTTCACTTTTCGTTTCCTCTTTTCCTTGCTATATTCGTAGACTTACGTCTCAAGGTTTCTTATCGTTCTCCTCTTTTCTTTCGGAAGAAATCACTAGTTACGTTTCTTTATCTCCTTTTCTTGTCTTACCCTTTCTGATCTCTAGAGAAGTTCTTTTAATCTCTATGGTTCCCTTGTAAAGTCCGTTTCTACCCGAGCTATTTCCTGTCTTTACCATACCTGGATTGTCTTCGTCTTCTATAATTCTTCTCCACCGTTCTTATGTGTCTTCTTGACATGTTTTTTCTAGAAGTGGTAGGCCTATTAGTGCTACCATACTAGTGAGTAGATCTCGGTCTGTAGGATCTTACACTTCAGTTCACCCGGAATCTTTCGTAGTGATGCTTGTTTCGATCACCTCCACTACCGTAAGGTCAACTCGATAAAGTTTAGGACTTTCTACTACGACACTTTCACGACGTGAGTTATACGGTCGTTTAAACCTTTTGAGTCGTCACCGGTGTCCTCACCTTTTCAAGTCAAAAGTAAGGTTAGGGTTTCTTTCCGTCCGTACGAGTCAGTACAGGTTGAGAAACATTGGGGTACCTGACATCGGGTGGTCCGAGGAGACAGGTACCCTAAAGGGTCCGTTCTTAATATAACCTCACCCAACGGTAAAGGAGGAGGTCCCCTAGAAGGGCAGGGTTCCTAGTAACTCCCCAGTAATTTTATTCTGATGAATGATGTGTCAAGTAACACCGACTTTGTCTACCAATCACCTATATCGCTATCCTTTACTTCAGTCTCTTCAACTCCTTCCTAGTCTAGTACACGTAAGAGTACCCGGGAACATACACAGACTTAAATTTTCTGAGTAAGTAGACGAAAACCCTCTTACCTGATATACTCTAGTTCCAGATTTCGTCCCTCTAGTCAATCCAACAACAACAAGTCAACGATTCAGGACAGGCTGAGAAACACTGGGATACCTGACGTCGTGTGGTCCGAAAGGACAGGAAGTGCTTGAGGACCTCGAACGGATTGAGTACAGGTAACTCAGTCACTATGGTAGATTGGTAGAGTAGGAGACAAAAGGGGAAGAGGACGGAAGTTAGAAAGGGTCATAGACCCGGAAAAGGTTACTCAAACGAGAAGGTAATCCACCGGTTTCATAACCTCGAAGTCTTGACTCGGTACTCTGTGGCGTAGACCTTCAACCCTTCTCCTCCACTCCGGTCGTTTTCTATGGTTCTCATTCGACGGTTACTCCATCTTCCATTTAATTCTTTTCAAAGGACTCTCTTATAATACATAAATGTCATGGTAAATTAAGAATACCGAAGTCCGTCCTCACACAGAACTCCTACGTTTCTATGTCCACTTTTCCATCTTGTCAATTTGACTAAATGTGAGTCGGAGGAATCGTCTCTAACTTTTACTACATTGAGTAGTACTCTTTGCGACCCGACCTCCTTCGTGTTCGACCTTAGTTCTAACGGCCCTCTTTATAGTTATTGGAGTCTATACGTCTACTGTGGTGGGAATACCGTCTTTCACTTCTCCTTGATTTCTCGGGAGAACTACTTTCACTTTCTCCTCTCACTTTTTCAACCGAATTTCGAGTTGTAAGTCTTTCGATTCTAGTACCGTAGACCAGGGTAATGAAGTACCGTTTATTTACCCCTTTGTCACCGACTGAAATGAAAAAAACCCCCGAGATTTAGTGACGTCTACCACTAACGTCGGTACTTTAATTTTCTATGAATGAGGAACCTTCCTTTCAATACTGGTTAGATTTGTCGTATAATTTTCCGTCTCTGTAATGAAACGGTTGTTTCCAGGTAGATCAGTTCCGATACCAAAAAGGTCATCAGTACATACCTACACTCTCAACCTGATTTTTCTTTCGACTCACGGCTTCTTAACTACGAAAACTTGACACCACAACCTCTTCTGAGAACACTCAGGGAACCTGACGTTCCTCTAGATTGGTCAGGTAGGATTTCCTCTAGTCAGGACCCACAAGTAACCTTCCTGACTACAACTTCGACTTTAAGGTTATGAAACCGGTGGAATACGTTTCTCGACTGAGTAAACTTTTCTAGGACTACGACCCTTTCTAACTTCCATCTTCCTCTTCTCCTACCGTCTCCTACTCTACCAACCTACTGTAGTGGCTGAGTTACCTGTACCCAAACCCACCTGAGACCCTCAACCACTACCTGTCCCTCCGGACCGTACAACGTCAAGTACCCCAACGTTTCTCAACCTGTGTTGACTCACTGACTTGACTATGACCGACTTGACTATCGGACCTATACCCCTACTCTCTCTGTCTCTTACACACACGTATAAGTCTCTGTATATAAGTCTTAAAATTGTGAGATACCAAACCATCTCCCGGGTTATGGTTTACCATAACAACGTACTAATATAAGAATAACTGGGTTAAGTGTGTAGTCGGAGGAAATGGTTCCAGGACTCCCGTAAACTCAAACTCTCCGTGTATCAACATTGGTAACTTCTATAAAATATAAACATCTACATAGGGTAAGTCAAGTCAAATCGTTTTTGGTCTCTGTATATACAAGGTGAAGTTATTTTTATAATCGGTTTAGTCAAAGGAGTTTCACTAATTTACTTAAAAAAGAGAGATCTTTTTCTAGTTATTTAATCAATATTGACTATAAACATATCGTAAAGGGGTGTAATAAAGTAAATTTAAGATGAGATTACTACACTATATAAATAATAGTAGTAGAACATCTACTCCGTTTACTTCAAGAATACCTACTCCAATTTATTCGAATTCGTCGAATAAATTACAGTATCTCATTATTCCGTCTCGACCTAGAACTTGGGTCAAACACTAGTTAAAAGGTAGGATTCATATTCGTCACTACCACGAACCTTCTTCCCAGTAGGAGTGGTCCTCGACACTGTTGTCTGAGACTCTTCCCGAAACCCTTCCACGTCCGTTTAGTTGATGATACACATGACGTATCTATTTTGACAAACTTACACACCAATTTATTTTACCGAGGATGCATAATGTGACTTTCTTCGATACGAAATACGTCAATCTATTTAAGGAAGTAAGGGTAACCAAAGAGAACCTCCTCTTAGTTTAAGTGATTGTAGACATCGTTGTGGTGTGGACACATAAGTCACCTAGGAGAGGAACCACCGTAGGTGAAATCTATGAACCCCAAGTCAAATCAAATCAGCGAGTCAGTACAGGCTCAGAAACACTGGGGTGTCTGACTTCGTACCGTCCGGAGGGACAGGTAGCGGTTGAGGACCTCGAACGAGTTTATGTACAGGTAGCTCAGGCACTACGGTAGGTTGGTAGAGTAGGAGAAAACAGGAGAAGAGGAGGACGGGAGTTAGAAAGGGTCGTAGTCCCAGAAAAGGTCACTCAGTCAAGAAGTGTAGTCCCACGGTTTCATAGCCTCGAAGTCGAGATCGTAGTCAGGATGATTACTTATAAGTCCCAACTAAAGGAAATCCTAACTGACCAACCTAGAGGAACGTCAGGTTCCCTGAGAGTTCTCAGAAGAGGTCGAGGTGTCAAGTTTTCGTAGTTAAGAAACCAGGAGACGAAATAAAAACCGTGTTGAGAGTGTAAGTAGGTACTGATGACCTTTTTGGTATCGAATTGATCTGTCTGGAAACAGTCGTTTCATTACAGAGATTAAAAATTATACGACAGATCCAACAAGTATTGAAAAGAAGGTTCCTCGTTAGCAAAAAATTAAAATACCGAAGTCAGTGGTAGAGGTCACTAAAACCTCGGGTTCTTTTATTTCAGACAGTGACAAAGGTAATAAAGGGATAGATAAACGGTACTTCACTACCCTGACCTACGGAACTAAAATCAAAAGACTTACAACTCAAAATTCCGTCGAAAAAGTGAGAGGAGAAAGTGAAAGTTCTCCGGGAGTCAAGGAGAAACGACAGACGGTATTCTCACCACAGTAGACATATAGACTCCAATAACTATCAAGAGGGTCGTAAGAACTAAGGTCGAACACGAAGTAGGTCGGGTTGTAAAGTGTACTAGATGAGACGTATCTTTAATTTATTCGTCCAACTTTTATATATCGGAACTGTATGAGGAAAGGGTTAAACCTTGGTCAAACGACAAGGTACAGACCAAGATTGACAACAAAGAACTGGACGTACGTCTAAAGAGTCCTCCGTCCATTCCACCAGACCATAAGGGTAGAGAACTTCTTAAAAAGTATCAAACAACACTAGATGTGTCAGTTTTCGAAACCGCATCAGTTATTTCGTCTTCATCTACAAAAAAGACTTTGTGAGAGAACGGAAGAGTTACTAGGCTACCTACAACCTTAATACTAGAGACCAAGGAGACGGATCGAGAGTCAAGTGTATGACAACTTCGGAGTGAACCTCTTAAAACTCGTAATGAAACGATCGTACACTCTACTCACGTTAACATGTCATCAAACTTATAAGATACCGTAACGGAAAGAAACCTTAACCTTACTTTTGACTGGAAAAGGTCAGGACAACGGTGACGACTCAAAACTTTTAAATGACCGTATAACTCACGTCGTGAAAGTGTCACAGTAGAAAATCCTGAATTTTATCGAGTTGACCTTAAGGTAGTGGAGGTGAGTGAAACAAGTATCACTACGAAGGATTCCGGGTGAACTGAAGTGTAAGATCCTACAGACCGAGATCCACTCACTAGTGTAGTAGCACTAATAGACCCAGTACTTCTAGAAAAAACATATCAAGACACATAAGAACGGTAGAGAAGAATTGTAGAAGACGAAGACAATCCAGGTATGGTAAAAACAGGAAATAACACGGGTAGAAACGTAATTTACAAGGGAACCATAGAAACAAAACTTCTCTAGAGATCCGAAAGGGTAAGATAACAAAAGGAGATAAAGAAACGTAACTAGTGGCTCCTTCCGAAAAAATAAAGAGGAATGATAAGAAACCTTGAGACGTAAGTCTACCCATATAGAAAGAAAAAGAGGAAACGGAAAACGAAGAGAAAAGAGTCAATAAACATTCCGGAGGAGTCTGTTGGTAAAACGGAAAAACGTAAGAAACAGAACCCCTACCAGAACTAGTGACGGAGGACATGTTTCGGTGCTTGGAAACAGATATCAAGAAATCCGTGAAACAGATCGTCTAGATTAGGGAACTTACAAAACAGTGAAGAGGACATATTAGTCTTCCCTAAACTAAATCCAATATGGACTTACCGGATCATCAAAAGTGATGAAAGAAGTCAATTGAGACTTAAAACGTTATTCCACAAGTACTAGACTCTGTGTCAGTCGAGGGACAGAACAAAAACGATTGACAGATCTCGAAGAGGTAGAAACCGGTGTTTCTCATGTTAGTCAGACTATAGTCATAACTGGTAGACCACTACAAGCACACGGCTCAGAAGAGAACACAACAACTTTCTCCCACAAACGATACTGGTCACGTAAGAGAACCGTTTTGAGACAATCAGAAACTGAACGAAGTAAAACATGAAGTTCCGATCGAACGGACAATAAGGACCATAGAGAACTGAAGGATGAAAACGTAAGGTCAGGGAATATTACTTTTCCTGTAATAAAAACCCATAATCAAGATCTTCCAGAACATCCAGGAGTATCTTGACAAGTTGAAATGTAAGAAGTCGTAATCACCAACCCCGTATCTGAGTCCCGACTTCGGGAGACCTTATAAGTGTCCTTCTGCAATATATAGCTCTCAGTATAGGTCCATAGAGTCTGAGTACATCGGTTTACGGTATATACAAAAGAAGGAACTTCGACACAGGGGGACTGAAACGAAAGATCCTTTATTTAATTCTTCGGTGTCACTGATGTAACCGTAGGTACAGTTGTAGAAGGAAAAAGAGTCCGAAGTTCTTCTTCGATAAGAACAATTTCCCCTAAATTCAACGTCACACCGTTCCTACGATAACGACGAGTGTGAGAGAAAGATATTATAAAGTTTGAAATCACGGAATCGACCACTGTCTTTATTTAGAAATTACAATAATAACGTAAGTATAATAAAGGATATCTCCATAGACTTCGAATGGGAGACGGACTACTATATTGTAAATAATCTTAAGAGTTTGGATATGAATACAAAGAAAGAAACTGTACTTGGCTTTAACTTGTCATAGTGTACAACTGTCACACCTCGAGTTTAGGTAGAAGACAAAACTTGATTATAAGAAAGAACAAATGTCTGATTACACATCGAACAATGGACAGTCGGGGTCTGAACATCTAACTCAGTATTTAATTACCTTCTCAATGATTCATATCCGACTACCATTTCCCATATATATGTATATATATATGTATATATATATGTATATATATACACATATATATATATGTACATAGTCAAGTCAAGTCAGCGAGTCAGCACAAGCTGAGAAACGTTGGGGTACTTAGCGTCGTACGGTCCGGAGGGACAGGTAATGGTTGAGGACCTCAAATGAGTTTAAGTGCAGATAGCTCAGCAACTACGGTAGGTCGGTAGAGTAGAAGACAGGAGGGGAAAAGGAGGACGGGGGTTAGGGAGGGTCGTAGTCTCAGAAAAGGTTACTCAGTTGAGAAGCGTACTCCACCGGTTTCATAACCTCAAAGTCGCAATCGTAGTCAGGAAGGTTTCTTGTGGGTCCTGACCAGAGGAAATCTTACCTGACCAACCTAGAGAAACGTCAGGTTCCCTGAGAGTCCTCAGAAGAGGTTGTGGTGTCAAGTTTTCGTAGCTAAGAAATCGTGAGTTGAAAGAAGTGTCAGGTTGAGAGTGTAGGTATGTACTGATGACCTTTTTGGTATCGGAACTGATCTGCCTGGAAACAACCGTTTTATTACAGAGACGAAAAATTATACGATAGATCCAACCAGTATTGAAAAGAAGGTTCGTCATTCGTAGAAAATTAAAGTACAGACGTTAGTGGTAGACGTCACTAAAACCTCGGGGGTTTTTATTTCAGACTGTGACAAAGGTGACAAAGGGGTATATAAAGGGTACTTCACTACCCTGGTCTACGGTACTAGAATCAAAGACTTACAACTCGAAATTCGGTTGAAAAAGTGAGAGGAGAAAGTAAAAGTAGTTCTCCGAAAAATCAAGGAGAAGTGAAAGACGGTATTTCCACCATAGTATACGTATAGACTATATATATATATATATATATATAGTCTACAAAATCATCTAATAAACAAAGTTTACTTTAAAAGATACTTTGTTATAAAATTTTTATATTTTTACTTCGAAACGACCAATGTCGAGAGTAACCACACGTAGGGTCTCAGTACATGGGATTAGAGGGGGTCTAAAATACCAAAAGAACCTAATTGAGTGATCTGGGACGTTCTGAAGATCACCAAACTTTTAGTGTTCTCATATCCTAATCGTGTTTCCGTGTGTCATGAGGTCTCATCCCGAGTCTTTAAATACCAATTCTTACCTCTACCCCCTCCCTAATCGCCTTACGAGACTTTACCTTTGTAAATTCATAACTTCGTTTCACATCTGGACTGATCCTCAGTCTAAGTATGTCCGTTAATTTCGTATTGAAGGATGTCTCTCCCTTATAATTTCATTCACCTTGGAAGGTCTATTCCGTTTGTCTCTCCCGTCTGTTCGATCTTTCCTCTTTTTTCGTTCAGGAACCTTCCAACCTTTCGTCTTCTAAGGTGTCTTCGATCCTTGTACATCTTGTTTGTCCTCACCCCACCTTTCCTCCGTCTGTCTCTCTCCCTCTCTAGGACTCTCGAATCTAGAGTCCAACTTTTTAATGTATTTATTTATTCTCCATCTGGCGTACTTTCTTTTAGGACGACCCTTTCGACAATTTACTGACTCGCACATTTTTTCGACTGAATAATAAATACTTTAATCTTATGTGATACCACGGATAATTTTACAGTTCAAGGTGTTTCTAGACCCCTTTTATACGGAAATCTCCTTTTGACAAAAGACACTCCCTGGTCTGTCCTATCCCAATTTATTTATTTTATACGACTCCTCTCAGATTACACCTCTCCTTGGTAGACCGTTTTAGAGGTGATACGGGTGTGACGGCAGAAAGAGCCACGGGAAGGGATCCCCGGAACCTTGTCGACACAACTCTATGGTCTGGGTCTCAAAAGTGTAAGTATAGTTTTCACTTTGGGATTTACAGACGTGACGACGACTAATCTCTTTCGTAAACTCACCAAGTTATAACTTTTCTAAACGCCGTGTAACCTGAGAAACGAAACTTTGTGGGTTGAACAATACTCACACAAAGGGTTATGATGAACCGAGGTCAAAATAAAAGTTTAGAGGAACGAAATGACGACATAACAAAGATAACTACTGCTTATGTCTTAAAGTTCCTTTACGAACTTTACCAAAATCTGTAAGATAACTCGGGTATAAAGTCGCGACAACCTTTGTCTTTTCCGAAATCCCAGTCACTCCGAACACACGTTTAGACAGTGTATCTCCCCGTTTGACGAATTGGAGAGGTCGGGTAAAGTAGTCTACATTTTACCCTCATCAACCAATAGAATGTACCACCGACACTTGTTATTAAATACGTATCTTCCATTTCGTGAGTGATACCATGGACTGGGTATCGGAAATGGGATATTTACAATCCAGGATAATAATAATAATAAGTGAAGAGGGTCACCTTTGTATTCGAAGGATTGAACTACGTGTCTAAACACACATATTTTGTGTACGTACGGACTAATCACTATCAGTAGACTAATAACACTGTCTTAATTTGAATAGGGACTCACTAGATTTTACGTTTATGAGATATACAAAGTGGTTATGGATCTTAACAAGAATCTTGTAAAAAGAGTAGAAAACATGAAACGTTTGAAGATCTCTGGAGTCCTTAATATGACTAAATGGTGGTCCGAAGGCACCCCGAGTCACCATTTCTTAAACAGACGTCACGTCCTCTACCCCGGTTGCACCCAAGTTAAGGACCCAGTCTTTCTAGGTGATCCCTCCGTTACCGTTAGGTGAGGTCAAAAGAACGGACCTTTTAAGGTACCTCTCTCCCCAGAAAGTCCGATGTCAGGTACCCCAACGTTTCTCAACCTGTACTGACTCACTGAGTCGTGTGGTCTTCCGGTAATACCCTTTCCCTTCCGTTCACACTTCAAGTCCCTTGTACCAAGTCCCTGGGAGTAAGGATGGAGAGAAAGTTAACCCCTTTTAAGTAAAAATGGTTTTTTCTTTTTTTGTGGTTTTTTGGACTATCTACGGTTCCGTTCTTTCATAAAGTTCCTCATCCCTCACTAACTGGTAAAATTTAGAATCCTCGTAAGTTTATCGTAGCTTCCCTTTACACCTCGAAATTTTTCCATCGTCTTTCTCAGTCTACATTGTTGTTGTTGTCTCCTCCATCCTTAGGAAACGTCTCCACTAAAATTTCGATACCGGGTTTCACAACCCCGTCGTCGGATTCCCAGACTGGTTACCCTACAGTACTTTGGTAGATAGTCCTCGTTAACAACAAATCAGTGATTCAGCACAGACTTAGAAAACGTCGGGGTAACTAACATCGGACGGTCCGAGGAGACAGGTATCCTAAAGGATCCGTTCTGATGATCTCACCCAACGGCAAAGGAAGAGGTCCCATAGAGGGACTGGGTCCCGGTGTCCATCCGATTTTTTTAGTCCCTACTTTCTTATCGGAAGCAACGAGGATCTTGGGATAAGAGGTACTCCTGGTTCTGGAGAATGAAATAGAGTTAATGGGATATCTCCCTTTAAGTTGAGATACCTCAAAGATGTTCCACAATTAATTTCTTTTTTTAGATCATATTACACTACGGTCTCGTTGACCTCCTAATCCGTCTCACCACATTCTAGCCATCGACCATTTAAACCATCCAGTCACTAGTTCGTTCAAGAACCTGTCGTCGATTTAGTACGATAACGTTCGGTCCCGACCTTTCATCGATTTCGGTTGTTCCAATAGTTCCGTCACTAGTTCTTCACTTTAATAGTTTCACTCTGTTTTTCCTGGTTTAAGAACCTGTTTCCCCTATCTACGGGTTTCTCGTCGGGTCACCTCTTATCCCTGTCTCTAGTTTCTTAATCCAACCTGGGGTGGTAGGGACTCTTGGAGACATTAAGACTGTGCAGGAGTAAAATAGATCTCTTGCGTGATACTTCGTAACGGAAACTTTTGAAAAAGAATCTACACTGGTACCGAAGCCCCTAGTACGTCACGTAACCTTTCTTGTCCTGTCCCAGATTCGTTGTTTAATTCTCTAAATATCGTAAAAGGAAGGTCCGTAGGTTGCGAGGAAAGGGGTCTAGATGACAGTGTACGTTTCTTAGAATGTATGAAACGGTTTTACAGACGATACGATTTGGTTCTACTAGACTAGACTGTAAAAGTCAAAGTTTACTGTTGTAAAGATCCGAGTTACTTTCCAGTCACTGGAAAAATCTTATAAAATTAATGTATGTCATACAAACGACCATAAAGAGTTCCCACCAGATGACTGGTTGACACGACTTGAGTGAACCTCCCGGTATAAATTGTCTGAGATCGACTAAGTCTTATAAACTCCCGTTCGGGACCCTTATACGTCAAATTGTATGGATGACCCATTATAAATAGGTATTCAAACTCTTGATGACTGTACACTTCAGTAGGTGAGTCGAAGAAGTAACCCCGCAGAACTCTACACTATTTATGTTCACCGAATTTAACTACGGAAGGGACCTCACTTATGATATATATACACTGTAGGATTTTTATCAAATAAATATCATCGAAAATATGAAAATTTATTAAAAACATATAAAGACTGAGGGTTAAAAATGAAAACAAATTTATACAAGACATACGTCTCCAGTCATACCACCCTAATAAAAAATCCTGAAAGACAAAAATCACCTAGATTCTAATTAAGTGGTGTCGAGGATGCTCATGTCTGTCTTATGGTGAAAGTGGAATAAAAGTATATTCTACGTTACTCTCTATTTTACTTCCTTTACGTCAGGTTTAAAGAAAAGAAGGTATTAGTACAATAGACTTCAAACCCCTTTATAGACCTTTTGTCGTAATCTCAATCCCTTTTTCTGTAAATTTAGTAACAACAACGATAAATCAGTGATTCAACACAGGTTCAGTAACAATGGGGTACCTGACAGTGGGCGGTCCGAGGACACAGACACCCTAAAAGGTCCGTTCTTACGACTTCACCCAACGGCAAAGGAAGAGATCCTCTAGCAGAGGTGGGTCCCTAGCTTGGGTCCAGAGGACGAACCGTCCACCTAAGAAATGGTAACTCGGTGGTCTCTTCAGTTAAATTTAGTATGGGTTCATGATTTATTATTTTTATAACGGGAGACCTACCGATCCTGACTAGGATGTTACCAACCCTTCTTGTTTTTGACGGTAATAGTACTTCCACTAAATCCCTATCTTCAGACTGGAAAGAAGTAAGACACTTTCACTGTAATTTCTGGACCATTTAATACTGTGACGACTTCACTTTGTAATAATAATACAAGACATCCCAAAAAAGAGATTTCTTTTAAGAATTCGAAAAGTAAACGAAGAAGTACTTCAGATTATCCGATTGTTTTTTCATGTCTGTAATGTTTTGCAATGGGTCCGTCTCTATTACTTTACAAAGATCTTTTTGTTCGTAACAGGAGATGGGACTACGACTGTTTTTGGGTAAAATGAAACCAAGATAGGAATCTCCCGAAGGGACCACCTAGTCTACCATTTCTTGGGTGAACGTTACGCCCTCTGGACCAAACTAGGGTCCCAACCCTTCAAGGGGACCTCTCCCCTTACCGATGGATAGAGTCATAAGAACGGACCTCTTGGAGTACCTGTCTCCTCTTTATACTTGTTCAGAGGGTGAGGGAGTCTTCGACGATCCCACCCCAAACCTGACTGACAGTCCCCAATCCGAAAACAAAATTTTTCCATACGGATGTCTCATTGGTCAGTTCTTAATAAATGACTTACGGAAATCACACGGGTTATAACAACAATTACGATACAATTCTAGTGGAGTCAAATAAGGAAAGACGTAGAAAATTAACTTTTAGTTCATTATTACGTCTGTAATCGAAACGAACATTTAGTGACCGATCCAAGTTACTAAGTCGGTTTAACCTGTAAATCGTAAATAATTTTACTAGAGACGATGAAAGATGAGTAACGGAAGTCAATCAACTTTAGTTGGTCAGTCGTAAGACTTGAACCAGTCGGACTAAACAAGTACATCTGTGTCGGAAACAATAAGTTATTTCATTACGAATCGTCTTATAAGATTCGGTGAGTTGAAGTTAACTTAACGAACTCAGTGAGAGTTGTTGAGTTTGACCTTTGTCCTTTTTTTTTTAAAGAGGAACCGAGTAAGTTGAGTTCCTAACTTGCGGGTCTGTTATAGTTGGGACTATTTTATATTCCGATCTATTTCGTGTCACGTTCTCCTAGTAAAACTCCTGACTAGTTCACAGTCTTCCATGAGAAACAACGTTAACTCTAAAGTTCCGTCCTGTCTTCGATTATCAGAGAAACCACCAATAGAATCCCATCCAAACTGAAGTCCCAGTATCTATTTATTTCTACTAATAGTAGGTGTATGGTTCTGTGGTATGTCAGGGAGTTGAGACGTTTAAGGGTAATACGGGTAGGTTGTTCCAAAATAATGTCCAGTTATTTATTCTCCCTTCGTCTCACTAACATCGACCACGGGACTCTGCCTTCCTTTCCTTGTGTCGACGTAAATTAACACAGGACTGAACACAAACCGAAGTCTAAACGTAAGTCAATTAGTATTAAACAAAGAGTTCGTTCAAAATCCAAAGACAAGTATTGACTGAGAATTTAGATGGAGGAGTTTACCGAAAAGTCACGAATTGCTCGAATGATGTCACCAGAGGACACTCTATTACCGTTATTTTAATTTTCCTCCCTCAGTACTTAGTGTTCGAGACAAGTGTCCGGTACCAAAAAGGGTCGCAATCGGAATTCTACGATTAATTACTCGTGGAGTAGTTAGTCGATCCATCTATATGAGCGGACGAACGAGTCGGGTCTCTTCCTGGATCGGATCACATTGACAGCAGGAGACGACGAAACTCAATTATAGTTAGATTCATGGTACGACCGGAGAAATAAATAAGACCACCTTATTCCTCCTCTTTACTGTTTTATACTTATATCCTACCACTTTTACTCCATATCTTTTCTTGTTTTTCTGACAGGTGACGGTCCAAGTTCTAATACCAACCATCCATTCCATCCTTACGAACCTCTCAAACCGTTGAAGACACCTATACCGTCAATCAGATGTACCGGATAATAGAACCTTGGGAATCAGGAATTCTTATACTAGAATTTTCTTTTTATCTATTTCCTCACACCGAATTACATAAGTCGTAACATAAAAGTTGAGTCTAGAACGAGTGATGACGACCTTCAGGGTCTCCCAGCACCAGGTCAATCGTCACCGGAAGAAGATCACCCTTATTATTTCACTCCTTCATTAATGATTACGAGCAAAACATCTGGATCTTGACACAATATGTGTCATCCCTAGCCCCCTTATTTTATTATTATTCTTTCCACTCTAAGAACGAGTGTGTTAATCGAAGTCACATTACCTCCCTTCACCACAGAACATAAGTATCTCTTGTTACGTGTTTAGTAACTAAAACTCTTTGAATTCCCTGGAGTTTTTCGAAAATTGAGTTGGATGTAAGACTATAAACTTATAAGGATTTAGTATAGTCAGTTCTCCAACGAACTATAGACAAACTTATGAGTATGGTCATCCGTAGATTATTTAAGACCTCCAGCAGATGAACCATAAGTCTGTCGACTGAAAATCTTCCATCAACGATTACAACTCGAGTTTAGACGAAATGACCTCATCGGTGGTTGAAGAAAAGGAACTGTATTGAGTAGTGTTCATATGAAGAAGGTGTACTACGACTTTTAATTATCGATACGTAGTACCTTTGAAGAGAATAAAAAATTTTTTGTATGGAACAAAGGAATTGTCAAGATTCTATTACCTATTAGTTTGTGCTTTGAAACACTGTGTCAGTAATTATATCTTCAGACCTCCTTCTTATCAACTTAACCCGACCCAACAGTTCTTTTTACTCCTCCACCAAGAACTTAATGAATAAATGAACAGATAAAAGTCAGAGAGGGTGATCTGACATTTGAAATACTACTGTGTCTAAGACATAATAAATAGTAGCACAAGGGTCATGGATTTTAACACGAAACAATCATTACCATCGAATCATTTTTACCCTACTAAACGTCTTTTGTTGGGTTCCTTACAGAGAAACCGTATAGAATTGTCTTCTATCGACAAAGGGACCACCGAGTCTGTCATTTCGTAGACGGACATTACGTCCTCTGGACCCAAACTAGGGACCCAAACCTTCTATGGGACTTCTTCCCTTACCGTTGGGTGAAGTCATAAGAACGGACTTCTTACGATACCTGTCTCCTCAGACCACCCGATGTCAGGTACCCCAGTGTCCCAGTCTGTACTAACTCACTGATTGTCAAAATGAAAAGTAGTTTCCTATTGAAACTTTGGTAATACATTTTACTATGAATCACCCTATCTGAACGACATATATTACTCATTGACTGTACTCATGTTCTCGACTTCATCGGTTTCAGGGGACCTTTCACTTGTGACTGAATATATCGGACTTTTGATTACCGACGTTTGAAACGGTTTTCCAGAATAGACGACCCTTAAAGGTTCCCTCTTACTGGTTCTGTAAATAATGTCAAAACTATAATTAAAGTTAAAACACATCTAAGAATAACTAAACCTTTAATGTTTCTCCGTTCTCGGTTCCTATCCCTCTAGTCTCAAACAACGAGATCGGTGGGATGGTTGGAGACGGGAGGTGGTTCGAGGGTGAAGAAATATTTCCATCACAGTACAACAAGTGGATTTCTAGTGAACTTTGTGTGGAAATTAACTTATTCAACCCAAATTATGAGGAACGTTACTCCCCCTTCTGTTTGGTACCCCTTGGTTTCCCACAGAGACACTCTCTCGTAATGTTTCCTGTATAAGATCCCAAACCCGAAACAAACCCACTAAACCTCGTCCCAGGTCTATTCGTTCCTAAGAGAAACCACCCACGACAGTCCTTCACCCCTGTCATGACTGTCACCTATGGAGTTATTTAGAATAAATGTCTCTCCCTTCTGTTCTCACTCCCATTTCGACATTGACTCTTCGTTACCAGTGAATGTAATCGGTCCTCTCTTTCTATAATCCATAAAACACTAAACCCTTTACGAGAAAAAAACAACAAAAATCTACTTTTAATCCTTCAAAAAAAGAGAAATAACACCAACGTCTCACTGGAACAGAATACACCGTAAGACACTCGAACAAATATGAGTTGTCCTCTTGTTGTACAGGACTCAGTACTCGTGGTCCGACCTAAGATTGTTCTGACTTCGGATTCACAGTCTAAACAAGGACCTATAGTCCCGACAACAATGAATCGTTTTTTCGTGCTACTCTTATCCTCCACCGAAGATGTTACCACTACAAAGGAGAAGAGGGTTAATTGGTAAGTGGTCCGTGACTGAGACATGAGTTGATTCCCTCTCAGAATGGGTCTCGTAACATGGTTACATATTCAAACTAGAATAACTAATTAAAAACGAAAAGTGCTCCCATTATGGGTGTCCACGATGATGTTATAAAAAGATGTCAGACAGACACTAGGAGTTCTACTAAAACTTCACGTAAGTGTCTTACCGAGTAACACCAGTGAGACGGGTAAGTGACAGGGTTAAAAACGAGAAGAAGAGTTAGTAAAAAGTTACTTTTCCTATGTTTATGAAAGGTGAGACGTACGACCCCAAGAAGGGTGACTCGTGTTTGATTAACGACGTAAATGGATGTGTCGGAGACTATGACGTCAATATTTCTGGTAATCACGAACGATCCTTAAGTAAGACGTATTATATAATCCGATACAAGATGGAAATCCAAGTAAACCCTTGTAGGAGGTGAAACAACGTCTATTAATTATAGTAAACTGGTGGACGTTTTGTAAGATTTGACCGGTCATCTTTATGTCTTACTTGTTAATTATAAATGACCGCCATCCAGAAGACTCATTCTAAAAGATCCAGAACATGTTACGACCTCAAACCTGTCACTAATTAATTCTCTTATACTTTATCTAGGTCACCTTGTCGGAGGAGGACGAAGGGATTACAAGTTACCCAAATCGTCGAAACCTGCTAAAGTGACACACGGGGAGTGTAGCACTTATTCGAAAGGTTTTGATCCTGAGACAGACACAATTGGTATTCCTTAGAAAACCAAGAATCCGTGTTTCAGTCTACAAATGTATTTCCGGAGTGTTCGTGTTGACTCGGATTCCCTTTACACACTGTCACCTCCCTTCTACCTACTCCACTGTCCCAACGACCTTCAACGTTTAACCCAGATCCTTTCTTCTCTACTAAATGTACACTCACGGGTCTAGCTAAGGTAACGTCGGGGTTTGACAAAGAGTCGGAAAAGGAAAGTGGTCTGGTGCCATTACTTGGTACCCTTTATAATTGACCTACCGAACCGGTAAAAACTAGGTAGATCGTATGTTAGTTTTGTCCAAGTCTTTTTTTTACTATTTTATCATGTCCAGAAACTACGGAAGGGTGAACAGGAAACCCACAAGGAAGGTACAAAACACATAGAGAAGGGGTAACGACTCACGGGGGTCACCGGGGATTCCACGAAGTCCTGGTTGTCGAGGGTGTGTGTACGTGTGACAACGACAAGAGTCTTGGATCTATAAGACAGAAGTCTAAAAGGAAAAAGTAAAGGGTAAATGTTTCCCTGGAGAAAATTTAGTTAACTTTTGTTGTGTTTAATTAGATACAGGTATGACTATTCCTCAATGACACAAACGGAAAGTACCGATAAACGTAAAATCACGTACACTGGGTGACACGAAATAGGGTTTCCTTACTGAGACTACCACTTCAAAGTCCTTAGGAGAATCCAATCTCAACCCTCAATAGAAGTCAAACTCCCCGTAGGACTATAAGGTGTCTATGTGTGTACATCTGACGGTAACTGAGGTCGATATTGACTTCGGTTGAGTATAACACATTTCTTTTGGAAATTCCTTTATCATAGTACCCGAAGGGAATTTTTAGTTGGTCGTGTCTTTGTTAGTCCCTCTCACTACCAATTAAATACACACTCGAACTGACCCGGTACCTTACGGGTCTGTAAACCGGTTTGTAATAAGACCCACAGAGACACTCCTACACTAATTGCAAACTTATCCATCCGGTTCATTTCGTCTAATGGGAGGGACTACACCCTACGACGACGACGACGCAGTGAAGTCAACACAGGCTGAGACACGCTGGGGTGGTCCGAGGGCGCAGGCACCCTAAAAGGTTCGTTCTTGTGACCTCACCCAACGGTAAAAGAAGAGGTTACGTACTTTCACTTTTCACTTTCACTTCAGTGAGTCAGCACAGGCTGAGATCGCTGGGGTACCTGACATCGGATGGTCTGAGGAGACAGGTACCCTAAGAGGTCCGTTCTCATGACCTCACCCCACGGTAACGGAAGAGGAGACCACGCCCAATCGGAGTAGGTTAGTTAACGTCTAGACTTATGTTGTTTTTCCGACCCATTCTCCCGGAGATCCGACTGATGAACTATACCCTGTAACCAGAAAAGGTCGGAAACTTGAGTGTGACTTTGTAACCGGAAAGAAGCCAGAACTCGGACGGTTGAAAATGTGACCCTGAAAACAGTGACCGACAGGACCAAGAGTTCGGTTACCTGAGTTTGACCTTGATGTGTTACCGAGAGGATCTAGAGGTCGAATAACTGACGTCTAGAATCCTAAAGAGTCGGAGGTATTGACGTATTCTCACACATATTTAAAAATTTATAAACAAAACAAAGGGAACTCTTAGGATAACCAAGTATCAAAGACAAACCAAAACAAAGAGAACTCTTAGGACAGATTATGTCTATCAATTGAGAAAAGAATTTTTACTAACACACATTAATCTTCTTAATTCATTTTTTAAACAAAAGTCCAAAGGAGGGACGGTAGTAATAAAGTTGAGGTCCGACTTACCTGATTAGTTAAATCTGTTTATGACTAAACCAGGTTAACGATTGACCAACATCACGTTTTTGGTTCATCAAGTCCGTTCGACAACGTACACGACACACACACAAGTCAGTACAGATAAAAAAAAAGGCTGGAGTACCTGACATCGGGTGGTCCGAGGAGACAGGTACCCTAAGAGGTCTGTTCTTATGACCTCACCCAACGGTAGAGGAGAAGGTCCCCTAGAAGGGCTGGGTCTCTAGTTTGGGAGTAGTGGACACAGAGGACTTAACCGTCCGTCTAAGAAATGGTGACTCGGTAGACCCTTCGGGAGTCCATTCAATCAGTAAAATTAGTTTGTGGTAAGTGGAATCAAGAATAATTGATCGAGTTTGGAAGGACTCAAGTTTTGGTAAGTTTCTTCATTAAACTTAATTAGATAGGATCCATCCTCGATATATTCGATCAATTCTCTTAATTCCTTTGAAATGGTCACCCTAGTTTCTCCGTCATAAAGACTGTACTGACGTTTAGTTCGTTTCGTCAGTGTCACCAAACAGGTAAATGTGGACAAAATAGGTTGGGACCAATTCAAATCAGGTAAAAAGTAAAACTAAGTAAAACTTAATAAACTAGTAAAACTGACTTAATTGGTTAGTATAAAGTATCAAAGTATTTCTTTGCATGAATCTTACCCGACGTAAAAAGTCGAGATGAATTAATCCCTGGTACCTGTATTTTTCCCCAGATACTTGGAGATTCTACCAGTTCCCTTTGATAATGTACTAACTTGATTTAACGATAATATTTTGACAAATCATTGTTGATAATGATTTGATAAGGCACTACTTAATTTACTTTCTTGACCTAGTGTGATTTGAACAATCAAAGAACTTCGATCGATCTAGACAAAGTAAGTCGACAGGTGTGATCTTTTCTGGGACGTCTTATCTTAGTCGAGTCTTTTTACCGTAATGTGTCAGTCCGACCAAACAACCAGTAGGGAATGACGGTCATATTTTGGTTTATAAGTTTCGTTGCATAGTCTTTTTCATTATTTTCTCTTTTTACTAATGTTGAAGGATGGACTAGAGTTTTCTAAAATAAGTATTCTTCTCTTAGGGTATAGGACTTCTTTGTAATTAAGTTAAGTACGAGATGAGGAAACTCCTAATGTCATATTTAAGAAAGGGGTAACGGACCGAGGACGGGACTTATTTAAAGTTTCTAAAAAAAGAAGGAGTTTCTTTTCGTTTAATTCTAAAAACGAAGAAGGAGTTTTCGATTGGTACAGTGGTGCCTGAACTTAACGTAGTCTTATAGTGAACTTATGACATCCATCCGACATTTTTTGTTTTGATATTGTTCTTTTGGGTTGAAAAGGGGGGTTCCAAAACCCCAATCCATTCATTTTCGATAAACTTAGTATTATATCTGTTCTTTGTTAAGTGTCCGTCCCACAGGTATAAGTCAAGCCGTCAAAAGATGAAACTCTTAAGGATACCAGTTACTAATTTGGGTTCGACTACAGAGAGACGATAGGACGAAAAACAGGTGGACATTACGAGGAGGTAGGTACCCTAAAAGGTCCGTTCTCATGACCTCACCCCACGGTAACGGAAGAGGCTAGATTTTCTTTCTTACCATATGATGTAACATCACGGGATAAAAAGGTTGACACCCAGTGTATTACTCAACACTTTACTTAAATCATCCTTTTCTACGTTAAAAAGAAAGTGAAAAGAAAGAAAAAAGTCACTTTATCTCATCTTTTATAATCTCACACAACGGGTGTAATTACCGTAATAAAATACTTTAAAAATATAGTCAATACTCTAGTATTAGAGAGAGATACACATATACATACCTATAGATGTTATGGATAGTATATACACAACACATATGTACACACACACACACACACACACACACACACACACACACACACACAAACATGACCCAGTATACATTTTATATAACCCAACCGGTTTTTCGAACAAACCTAGAATACCTTTTTGAGTTTACTTGTAAACCGGTTGGGTTATAAAGAATGACTCCGGACACCAGTTTTTTCAAACTTTCTGTACCGAGATTACTTTCTTCGTAATCAAAATGTCAGTGTGTTTAGACCTAAGGACTTCACATGGGTCCAACCTCCGTCCTCCTTCTAAACATCGTCGCTATGTACGTCTCTCTCTTTAATATTAAGATTTAACATATCTTAATTTATTAAGACTTAATGATCTTAATGATCGAGTAAAATTATTATTTTTTTCTTGATGAGTTCAGTCACAATACCAAAATTTTAAGAAAGGACTACTGCATGGAGGAATAACGGGTGTGGGTCCTATATCACGGATTATGTACTATCCACGTGTTGTTTATCAAAAATCATTTGTTGGGTTCTAAAGAAATCCGAAAATTGGTTAGTCCGGTATTAAACCCGAGTATAACTGAACACCAGTTGTATCTGCAGGTAAGAGAAACATACACTCAGAGACCTTTCAGAGGAGAGTCAAACGGAAACAAGTGAACTAAAAATTTTATATATCAACTGGGAACTTGTTACTCGTTCAATTCCCGTGACTGGGAGACTCGTCGGTATTTAGACGTATATTAACGTTTACCGGAAGGATGTGTACCAAGGAGATGTGGACACTAAGAAGGTATAGGTGTCAAGACGTAGGTACCTAAGTCGATTGGCATCTAACACACTATGATGTCATGAATAACTCTTTTTGGGTACATATTCACCTGGGTATGTCAAATTTGGGTATAACAAGTACCCAGTTTACATGTATTAGAGGAACTCAAATTGAGAAAACTAAACCCGATGAACAACATAGGATAACTTTGTAAACTTAGAATTAAAAATAAACCCTATGAACAACATAAGATAACTTTGTAAACTTAGAATTAAGACAAAATGGAAAGAAAGGGTCAAAATACTTGGATCCCGTCTTTCATTTTGTTTTGTATTTTATTTTTACTTGTGAGTAGTTAATTTAAGGTTGGTCTTGGTGTTCTACGGGAAGTATGGAAATAGGTTTGAGCTGAGTCCTGATAGTTCGGTTTGTTTTAGTTTACAAGACGTTTTTAGTGTACGTAATATTTGGCTCAAAAGTCTGTAAAACGTAATGAAACATAATTATTAAGAAAACCAACGGATATACCATCTAAGAGTTCCTAAACTCCACCGTAAAAAACAGGATAGTTTAATAGGGGTTTTACACGTGAAAGTCCATTTTTCCTATACGGACTGACATAGCAACAACAAGTCAGTGGTTCAGCACAGACTGAGACGCTGGGGTACCTGACATCGGACGGTCCGAGGAGACAGGTACCTCAAAAGGTCCGTTCTTATGACCTCACCCATTGGTAAGGAAAGAGGTCCCTGAGAAGTACTGGGTCTCTAACGTAGGTCCAGAGGACGTAACGTCCGTCTAAGAAATGGTAGACTCGGTTGTCCCTTCGGGGACGGACTGAATCGTGTCAATTGAAACGATGATTCGTTAGTTGGGATTCGTGATAACTACCTTCGACTTTCCCGTTTTTGTACCAAACACGTAGTGTCTCACTCAGTGTCTCACTTAGATTTGAAGAGTGAAAGACAAGAGAAGTCAGAAAGTCAAATGTTTTGAGGTATCTGGTAACAAGGAAAAAGAAAAGTGTAGACTAGACTCCTTTCTCAAAAGAGAAAGAAACCTCAGTTAGTCTTGATCCAAATTTAAGACGAAGAACTATTAAAAGGAGTTCTCATTTTATAGTATATAAATCATGAGTTTTACAATCACCGAGTCAACACAGGTTGAGAAACGTTGGGGTACCTGACATCGGAGACAGGTGCCCTAAAAGGTCCGTTCTTATGACCTCACCTAACGGTAAGTGAAGAAGTCCTCTAGAAGGGTTGGGTCCTTAATTTAGATCCAGAGGGTGTAAAAAAAAGTAGAAGAGAGTGTTATAGAAAGTTTACACAAAGAAAGGAAATGATGACGACGGTAAATAGTGGAGTATGAGTTTTATGACTTCATTCAGGGATCTAATTACCCTAAAATTGGAAAGATGACACTGTTGTATGGTCTTATACTGTCCGAGAATAGTCGAATAGTCATTTCACGAAGGGACAATATCGCTAGTAGTACACCTACAAATACCTTCTTTCTTTCAATAGTCTAAGATTTCCTCTTCCTCGTTTACTTGTTTGTTTGTTCGGGGGTCTTCAAGATTAAGTGAGGGTATCTGCCAACGGGTGTAGAATGGAACTCTTAGTAACAGTTGAAGGGACTGGTTTTTTTAGGTTCTGAACCAACCCAGATGTATATTGTCGTCCATATGTATATTATAATTGATTACTATTGATTGTGAGTATATCTTGAAATGTCATAATTTTGAGAAAATATTTATACCAGAATTAAGGGGTCATTGTATGGTATATCACAAAAAAAAAAAATTAGGGGTGAAATGTCTACGTTCGACTGGATCTCTCATACACCGTTTCATCTTAAGTTTACATCCAATCAGACCGGTGTCTGATAATTATGTATCGGACCCAGGACCATCTACAACCGTGAGAGACCAAGTGTTGTAAACGGAGGTACAGACCAAAAACCGATGACACGAGAGATCAAATTAATTATGACAATCAATTGTGTAAATGAAGAATCTAGTGTAACCAACTAGACCCCGGGAGCAGACCGTACCGAGACCAAAGACAAGTCCAGGGACATAGTACAGCGATGATGTGTCTCGGACACAGTCTGACAAGGAAGTCTGATTCCCACCGGAACGAGGACAAGAGGAGGGTAATGCAGTTCAGGAAGTAGGAAGTTTCGGAGTGAACCCAGAATCAGAGGTATTTCACAAAAGACTTGTTTAGTTGAGTCAAAGAAAGGGAAAGGACTGAGACAATTCGTAAACAAACATGACTTATTCATTCGCAAAATAGTACTTACAGAAAAGATCATTAACAAAGTACACTCAAGTAACAAATAAGTGATCTCACATCTAAAAAACAACTACTCGTGACAGAAAAAAAAAAAAATTCTACTAAAGTAAAATAAAAACCGACGTGAACCAGAATCAACGACGTCCTCACGAAAGAGATCAACGGTGCTCCCCCCGATCAGAGATCAACACCCCACGTCCGAAGAGTAATCCTACGGAAGAAACCAACGCCTCGTGTCCGAGTCATCAACACCGCGTACCCGAATCAACGGAGTGTCGTACACCCCCCAAGGGTCTGGTCCCTAACTTGGACACAGGGGAGGTAACCGTCCGCCTGAGAGTTGGTCACCTGGTGGTCCCCTCAGGTCGCGACACTGCATATGTAACGATATGAAGAGTATTGTAGACCATGTAATCATCTACGAGTATTATATGAATACTTGACTCACTAAGGTTTCCCCCTGTGGTAACTACTTTTATTTTACATTTACTGGTAAAGAACTTATATACCAGACTTTACGAGGAGTTTGCACTCTTGGGGGTACCCTTAGAATTCCTAAAATCTTAGAAAGGTCTATAATAATAATAATAAAAAACCGACGTGAGTAACGTACGGTACAACTGTCTGAAATTCTACTGTAGAACGACGACCTCGTCTCGGATTCCTCCCGACTGCTATGTTATTTACAGTAAAAGGGTAAAAAGATACTGGAAAATTCTTTGAAGATAACTCTGTAGAACCTCGGAAAGATTAGAGGATCTATAAACGTTTGGTAAACGTGGGCAAGAATTAAGATACGACGAAGAATGTCAGAGCCACGAATAGTATCACCCTCTGTGTATCGTTCGTGAATTATTTTCAAACGACTTAATACAAAATTACAAATGTAGAAAACGACACACTACGTCATATCCTCTCACCGATTCTCGTATGAGAGCACATACTCAACCCAAGTTCATAGTCAAAATCGTGAATAATTAGGATACTGGAATCCTTTCAGTGAAATGGTAAGACATAGAGTCAAAGGAGTGGATATTTTACCCTTATCGTTACCATTGATATAGGCAGATCAGTTCCGATACTGACTCGTTGACTTGACTTGATATAGGGTCCCAAAAACACATATAATTGATGTTATTTGGATATATTATTTTAGGTATGTCATTTATGTCATGGACCTTGTATCGTTCTAAAAGAACTATAATCGTAAAAAGAAAAGAGATGTCGGATATAGACAGAATAAAGTGACTAACAAAGAAGACTTTTTACACTAGTCACAAATATATGTCATAGAAGATTAACACAAAGTACATCCGACAGAGAGTGACTCTATAAAGGAGTCACACGACTTAGGAATTATAGACATTAATGATATCTTAATTGACGACTTTACGTGGGTGTCTATCATCATACTTACACGTCGACTTTCAACCCGGTAATTCTTTTGTCATGTCTTTTTCATTATTTCAACTTAGCTAAACGTAATAAGTACGTAGTAAGAATTACAAGAATTTGTCAAGGTAAATAACCCAAATCATTTGAGTCTCGTTCCAACTATCCAACGGACCTATAAAATCGCTAAAAGGTTGAATTTCGATTGACAAGAGATTTAGAAGGAGACATCGACGATCAACTTCGGTCAGATTATATAAGTAGCTACCCATAGTCTGATTTAGTAAAAAGGACAGACGTCGTGGGTTTTTCTCAGGACATCATTTTTTTCTCTAAAAGAACAAAAAACTCACTCCGTAAACTCACAATCTATGATACATGTATGATACATACACAAGTTTGACGTAGGAGGGAGGGTTAAAACTTCTCGATTATACCATGAAAAGGAAAAGAAGTAAGTTATGTTTAGACTCACTAAGACATACGACCTGTCGTTTTTTTTTTTTTTTCACATGAAATCGGTAGCAAACGTGGAAGTGTCAACAAGACTCTTTTGGATAACACTGCTACGTCTACTGTCTAGTGTAATGTCTGACATTGAAGACCGAAGTACTTTTTTTTTGACCGGACATTAACCCGAGATATTAAAATAAAATGGTGACTCATAATTTTAAGGACAATCTTACCCGATCCCGTACTCTGATCAATTACGTTCATTTACACCCTGTCGTATTTTATTAACGAGTCGAGTACATGAAACCTCGGTTATACTGATCTTTTGGGGGCCGAGAACGGTAATGGAGACGTCGGAGACCGTTCAATAAATGAGAGAAACCCGTCAAAGATGTTGATGTAGACATTTACTCATTTACATTTCGTATGCGTCCTCACGGACCGTGTATCACTCACAAGTCATCTACGTAGATAATGAAGAGTACCCATTATACCTCGAAACAACTACTGTCTCTCACATATAACTCTTGAAAGACTCCTTCGAAGTCCGTTCGAGAATGAAGAGTCGTCCACGACTTAATCTTAAATGGATCTCCGTGTCAGATCAACGTGATATGGATACGTTAACCTCTTAGGTCAAAGAATCAACTTACACCACCAATTCTACTGAGACTTTTCCTAATCAAGGGAGACAGATCTCAACGGTATACGACTGTAACTTTGTGTGAGACTTTTAGAGTGACGTTGACATTTGTACGTACTATCGTATCATGTCACCTTTCCCGTACCTAGACTGAAAGTAAGATCTTTATGGTATATAATCTATTAGACCTTTGAGAGTGGGGTGAGGATCTACGTTACAACCTATACGACCGAGTTTAATTGAATGAGTAAGTGGTTTATAATAACTTGTGGAAAGGACACAAGGTCCGTCACAAGATTCATGACGTCTTCATTTTGTCTGGGTGTAAGGACTGGAACACCTCAAATGTAAAACCGTTTATCTTGTTTGTATCAAGAATTCCGTATCAACTCAGAAGTTCTGTCTTTCTATAAAGGTCCCCAATTTGTGTTTCTCCTTTGTTATTTGATCTCACTATGAGTACTCAATCGTGACTAGAGGGACCCCTACAACCTTTAAACCTATAACCGTTGGTTCCAGACACAAAATTGTGGGTACGTGTCACAGTCTTGACTCTAACTCTGGAGGTGCAGTCTGATCCAGAGAATTTCACAAAATACACGTCATTTTCAGACATCATCCTTTTAAAAAGAGGAATCCTCTTCTACCGTTCCCTCCAACAGAGTCCGTTTCTTTTTTACAAAACCGTCTCCTTTTACAGAAAAGACTCTTACACATTAGTACCCGAACGGGAGTCCACCGGAACCTTAAACTTAAATTTGAGAAACGTATCAGGTCTTTACATGGTCACATTTCGTTAGTATGTTTTCCCGACCGTAAACGACGCTCTACAAGGTACACTCTTTAAGATACTTGTATGGGTTTAAGGTCGGCCCTCCTTATTCCTGTCTCTATTCCGACAGTTCAGGAGACTACCATCTCGACGGTATCCGTAAAACTTAGTACTCTACCTTCGGATTTCAACTCTTAATACCTTGTTATTCCATCTAAACACTAGACTCAAGAACTGTTAGGACCTCGGTGGTAGTCAAGTCAAGTCAAGTCAGTGAGTCAGCACAGGCTGAGAAACGCTGGGGTACTTAACGTCGTGCGGTCCGGAGGGACAGGTAGTGGTTGAGGACCTTAAGTGAGTCTAAGTGTAGGTAGCTCAGGCACTACGGTAGGTCGGTAGAGTAGGAGCCAACAGGGGAAGAGGAGGACGGGGGTTAGGGAGGGTCGTAGTTTCAGAAAAGGTTACTCAGTTAAGAAACGTACTCCACCGGTTTCATGACCTCAAAGTCGAAATCGCAGTAAGGAAGGTTTCTTTAGGGTCCCAACTAGAGGAAGTCTTACCTAACCAACCTAGAGGAACGTCAGGTTCCCTGAGAGTTCTCAGAAGGTATGACCGGGAATTAAAGGATGTGACTCTCTCTTTATACCAAGATAAAGCGAATATAAAAAACAATAAACGTCAATTAAGATTATGATGAACTATGTTTATCACACTTATTTTGTATAAAAGTTAATTTGTGGTTGAATCTCCAATAAAAATAAATCTCACCTAGGTAGTGAGTCTCCGTTTAGGTATGACTGTAAGAGTATTCTCATTACTATTATGATCCTACAGTCATATAATTACTTACTACTTGTTTTATTCACAATATCTAGTTGTATGAACAAAACCGTACTGGTCTTTAAGAGACGGAAGTCCTGTTAAATGTACCCTTCGTTTTAGTATTAGTCTCATGGTTACATAATTTAGTGTTACTCTTTAAAGTGTCCTTGACCTTAGATACTTCAGTAATACCGGTTGTATAAAAGAGGAAGATCCGTCTACTTATACCTTTCAGTTTAGTGTTAACACCCTGGAAATCGTTCCGTGGATTTGTACTTTGGACTACTCGAAACTTAGTCCAGTTCCACTCAATGTACTTTACGTATAAATTAGTGTATGTTGATTCTATCTGATTTCATAGAGTTCATTTCCCTCCAGAACGTTACCCTTATTATGTGAACAAAGTTGAAAGATATAAGTAATACTATTATCTCTACCTCTCAGAACGATTACGTAAATCTTACGTTTTAAGAAACCGATTCCATAAAACAGGGGACCTGTCACAAACCTACCCGTCACAGTTTCCAGTTATAAACAAGTAGTTAATAGTATAAAGGGAAAGACAGACTAGTCGAGGTGAAGAATGTCTGTTTAATACGGACATCGAAATAATTATTTGAATTAGTCCAATTCCAGATTGAGACGACGATTCAGCGAAGTCAGCACAGACTGAGACACACTGGGGTATCTACCGTCGGGTGGTCCGAGGGGACAGGGACCCTAAGAGGTCCGTTCTTGTGACCTCACTCAGCGGTAAAGGAAGAGGTTCCAGATTGACATGACCGGATATTTTTAAGTCAAAGAACTTTCACTAAAACGACTAATAAGAAGATTAAATAATACACAAAAGAATACTTAAGACTTCTGTTAGAAATAACGGGAGTAAAGGTGTAAGAACACACATATACACTCCCTACTTCAGGAGTAACATCCGAGGATATACTTCATACATAACGACTAGTGGTCACTAATAAGTTAATTCTACGTAAAACCGAATCGGAGTATTTGATACCTTTTATGTCCACCGTGTGTGTAACAAGAAGGTTATCACCCCTTACCTAAAAGTGACTTAGTAGGTGTGTAAACAACTGTCTAAAGATCACCGAGTCAACGATCCACACGTACCATGAAGTCGTCGAGTCTGATCACCTCTTTCTCTTCCTCGAACCCTACACCGTTACAGTTCCGGGTTCTACTTAATGGGTGGACATCTGGACGTGAGACCCTCCCCTGGGTTTTAGGTTTCAATAGAGTACGTTACTTTAAACCGAGGTAACCACCAGTCGTATTACTACTAGAGAAACCACCTTGAACCGTTATCATATCCTCAATTACTGTCGATATCAGTCCTCTGTTCCGAGATCAGACTCCGTAGAAAGTCCCAACTTCGTTCAGAAGTCCGACATCGACTTTCATGACTCTGTTTTAAGTCATGGATTCACTTTTTTTTCCAACCGTTAACAAGTTACTTCTTAGTCCTAGGGCGAATGTATTCGGACTTCAAGTGCACCACAGACCTTTCATAATGAATCGTAGATGGACGGGTGGGAGTCCTCGTCCCTATCTGACCTACTTAACTTCCAATATGAAATTTGAATGTACGGTACTAGAAGGACTCTCAAATCTCTTATCTTAATTCCTTCCTCAAACTCTCAGGGTTGTAATAAGTCGATAAAGACTATTCTATTTGAGGGACCATACTAACCTTAATGTCCCTCTTGTAACGATGAAAGACTCTCATAGAATTTCTTCAAAAAAAAAAATCTACTTTGATTAAATATTACCTTAAGTTTTTCGTATCTACTCGAAGTCTACTGTCACTCTTTTTGTTAAAAAATATATTAGACCATTGAAGACTAATCTCTACAAGCCGAAGATACCACTCTCCTTTATCTCCAAACTCACCGGATTTTCCAGTGTATACAGACCTCAACCAAATCCCTTGATAATAGAGGTACCGATGTTCTCATAAGTCGTCGTCTTCCGATTATCATTTCTCTATCAGACTCTAAAGAAACGAGAAGTTTAAATAAAGAACTTGACTTAGATTTAACTAGTTTTCGTAAAAAATTGTTTTAGGAAAAAGTCCACAACTGAAACTAATGATAAAGAGAAATAAATTCTTAGTACTCAAGTTGTCAGTCAAGACAAAAATACGGATGATTTAGTTATAAAGATTGGAGGGAGATGACCAAAATTTAGGGGGTTTATAGAGATGACAAGTGACTTGTAGAGATGAACCTATAGTATACCATGGGAGTTTAAAGTGTTTATATTTTCACTTGATGGAAGGAGGAAAAGGAACGACATAAAGGGTAAAGACTGATAATACAGTTACTAAGTGTCCGAGTCTAATAGTCCCAGAAAACAAAACCTGGTACAACACACCGTACATCCTGGAATCAAAGGGTTAGTTCATAGTTTAGACGCGGAGGACTTCACCCTTAAACCTCAGAATTAGTGACTTGATGGTCCCTTCAGGGTCTGGTGGTCTCAAAGATTGTCAAAAGGAATTCAATGTATCGACTGTTTACCGTTTTGATCTGGGCCTTAGGTCTAGAAGACTAAAGTTTAGGACTTACAACATCACCTAACCTGATCCACAGTCTACTAGTTTAGGGACTCAGACTGTTAGTTTCGGGAAATGTGAAGTCAGGAATTCGATGGAAAGGTTATAATGGAGGGTGGTGAAGGAGAGTACAAGAGACACAAATTGGTACGATAAGAGGAAAATCAAATTGTTAAAATTTTACCCTCAAAAGGTGAAGGTACGGAAACAAACGTGATAAGTGTACCCTACAGAAGGGAGTATGGGTGTTGGTTAGAACAAACTAGAAGTATCTGGTCGTGTTTTTATTAGGAGATGGTTGGTAAGAGATCGAATGGAACTAATCTTCACGGGTGAGACAGGTCACTTACAAGTATCGTTGAATAGATATGTAGTGAGTACCGTGAATAGTGAAAAGTGGAACATAACAAATAAGTAGTAAATAACTCGTGGATAGTACACGGTAAAAATTAATTTCACACCCGTGTGGAGTCACTCGTCCCACTGATTACGGTGACCAAAATACCCTAAGTAACAGATCAGTCCCTTTTTTCTACTCAATTTTCTTTTTGAGTCCCTTCTTTCTATTCAACTTTTTGTTACCGGTATCTGAGATTCAGTACCTCAGTATTTGTCGTCCACCTACCTACGATCTCCTCCAACAGAATGGTCCTGAACCTTACCATCCCTGTTAGTCCTTTCCGGAGAAGCTACTGTACTGTGACATCGAAGAAATCCTGTCTGAGGAGCGAACTGATCGTAAAAGGACGTCTTTGAGGTCAGTACACGACACATGACTCCTCCGAGAGATACCGTGACAACATCAAAGAAACCACCCCCCCCCCGATGAAGGAATAAAATTGTATCAGTCAATATGAAAGGTCATCAGTACATACCTATACTCTCAACCTTGTATTTCTTCCGACTCGCAGTTTCTTAACTATGAAAGTTTGACACCTCGATCTCTCCTGAGAACTCTCAGAGAACCTGTCGTCCCTCTAGTTTGGTCAGTTAGGATTTCCTTTATTTGGGAGAGGTTATAAACCAGTGGACTACGCTTCTCAGTTGAGTAACCTTTTCTGGGACTACGACCCTTTCTAAACTCCCGTCCTCCTCTTCCCTTACTGTCTCCTACTCTATCAACCTACCGTAATGACTAAATTACCTGTACTCAAACTCGTTTGAGACCCTCTATCACTTCCTGTCCCTTCAGACCACACGACGTCGAGTACCCCAGTGTTTTTCGACCTGTACCGAATTGCTCATTTGTTGTTTCAATATGAAGTAACAAAGGGACGATAACCTTCACGTCAATACTAATTTTGAACTGTTAGGTACAGATTACTATCTAACGTTTTAGACTCAATTCCAGAAAGAATTTGTCCAAAAGGGGAAAGTGTACACAGGATGTGAATTTGCCGTTACGTATACTGGTGTAGTCAAGTCAAAGTCAACGAGTCAGCACAGACTAAGAAACACTGGAGTAACTGACGTCTTGAGGTCCGAAGGGACAGGTAGTGGTAGGGGACATCGAACGAGTTTAAGTACAATTAGTCCAGCCACTACGGTAGGTTGGTAGAGTAGGAGACAGCAAGGGAAGAGGAGGACGGGAGTTAGAAAGGGTCGTAGTCCTAGAAAAGGTTACTCATTCAAGAAGTGTAGTCCACCAGTTTCATAACCTCGAAGTCGAAGTCGTAGTCAGGAAGGTTACTTCTCAGTCCTGACTAAAGGAAATCCTACCTGACCAACCTAGAGGAACGTCAGGTCCCCTGAGAGTCCTCAGAAGAGGTTGTGGTGTCAAGTTTTCGTAGTTAAGAAGCCGTGAGTCGAAAGAAATATGAGATTGAGAGTGTAGGTATGTACTGATGACTTTTTTTGGTATCGGAACTGTTTACCTGGAAACAACCGTTTCATTACAGAGACGAAAAGTCATACGACAGATCCAACCAGTATTGAAAAGAACGTTCCTTGTTCTTAGAATTAAAGTACCGAAGTCAGTGGTATACGTCACTAAAACCTCGGGTTCTTTTATTTTGGAGAGTGACAAAGGTAACAAAGGGGTAGATAAACGGTACTTCACTACCCTGATCTACAGTACTAGAATCAAAAAACTTACAACTCGAAATTCCGTCGAAATGGTGAGAGGAGAAAGTGAAAGTAGTTCTCCGAGAAATCAAGGAGAAGTGAAAGATGGTATTCCCACCACAGTAGACGCATAGACTCCAATAACTATAAAGAGGACCGTTAGAACTAAGGTCGAACACGAAGTAGGTCGGACCGTAAAACGTACTAAATGAGACGTATATTAAATTTATTTGTCTCAATGTTATATGTCGGAACAACATGAGGAAAGGGTTAAACTTACAGACATATATTAGTCGAGTATCTATACTCGACTAGAGTGTGTTCTATTTTTTTTTGAGGTACTCCCTTCAATAATAACGACAAAAAAAAGTCTAAACACAGAGGTTCCAGATCGTCTCACGTACCGTGAATCATCGGTTAGTCATGTATAAACAAATTACTTGCTTATTTAAAGGATTTATCGGTTTTAAATTATATTAGAGGATGGTAAATGTAACTTCTTAAACAAAATAAAGAGACGTTACCTTATTTTTCACTACTCACTACCCCTTTATAAAATATTCCTCTTTGCAAAAAAGTATTCCCTCTTTGTAACAAAATGGTACTTTCTGTTTTCTGAATGTCTATATGTACACATAAATATCCGAGGATTGTCCAGAGGGACGAAGATGAGGACGACGAGACTTCAAATAAGAGTCGTGTCGTCGGTCTCACTAGGAAAATTTTTACATTTGATTTAGTGCAACGAAAGAAGAATTTCGAGAACTATGTGAGTCTCACTTTGGTTGAAGGAATGGTACTGGATATATATCTTGGAAGGTATTCGGATGGGGAAGAATGGAGAGAGGGAAAACGAGTAAGACGATGTCGGTGTGACCGAAACAAGGACTGGGAACTTTGACGGTGTGATAAAAGGAAGACTCTTGGAACCTTACAAGAAAGAAGATGTACCTTAAGAGAAGGGGACCTATAAAACGTGTTAGACGAGGGAGGAGTTTCTCGGGAACCCGAAGGGACCACCGTGTCACCACCTCTTAGGTGGACAGTCACGTCCTCTGTACCCAAGTTAGGGACCCAGTTCTTTAGGGGACCTTTTCCTTTACCGTTGGGTGAGGTCCTAAGAACGGACCTCTTAAGGTATCTGTCTCCTCGGACCGTCCGATATCAGGTACCTCAGTGTTCTCACCCTGTACTGACTCGGTGAATTGTTGGTTGGATGTTGGTTTCTCGGGAAGAGGACGGTGGGGTGGATTTCATTTGGAGTAGTGGAGACGGTGATATAGGACAAGGTAAAAATTATCATTAATAGTAATAGACTTTATAAACAAATGAAACCTCCTCAGTCAGAGGAGATGACTTTATATTCGAGGTAGTCCCATCTCTAAAAATAAACAAAAAGAGTGACATAAAAGTCGTGAATCTTAGACAATATCTCATGTGTGAGTAATTCATATATAACTTAATTACTCATAAAATAATAATAAATGTAGTTTTCTGATATTCTAAAATCACCGTCCTGGGTTAGGATACAAGGAAATGATAAAATAAGGGTCACAGAACTTCCCATGAATCCTGTATCACCTACTACGAGTTATTCGTACACAACTTAACTTGTATCAAACGCTTCTCAACTGAGTAACCTTTTCTGAAACTACGACCCTCCCTAACCCCCGTCCTCCTCTTCTCCTGCTGTCTCCTACTCTACCGACCTACCGTAGTGCCTGAGCTACTTTCACTCAGACTCACTTGAGACCCTCTACCACTACCTGTCCCTCCGGACCGCACGACGCTAAGTACCTCAGCGTCTCAGTCTGTGCTAACTCACTGACTTGACTTGACTACAGGTATCTACTATTCCTAATTTACTTGAGAACTAAAGAAAAATTACAACGACTCAGGAAAGACTTTACTACTTGAGAGGTCTCTTGGGGGTCTTAAAATTTGTGTAAAACAAATGTTTAGAAATTAGAGATTGATTACACGTTTCATATTAATTAAGGAAAAACATGGGGTCGAAACGGTACGACAAGTTAAAGAGGTTGGATTTTGATCAGTAAATGGTTCGGTAAATGGAAATATACGGGTAACTGTTAGAGGATTATTGACTGGAGTAACGAAAAACAAACCTGAATTGTCTTTGTATTGTAAAGAGGGACGGAGGACTGAAAGAATAGAGGATCGTCCTCTAGGTTGTATGTCCTACGGTCCAATTCGAAGACTCCCAAGTATAAACTAGTGAGGAAAAGAAGTAAGTTTTTTGAGAGGTTGGGACAATAATAATATTTATGGTAGAGATGGAAAGTACGGAAAGGATTTCCTCTGTGTTCTGTTTACGAGTTCATTTACCAGAAAGTATAATCCATGTGATTCTACTCGACTCAGAGTTCAGTTTTATTTAGTGTTTACAGACGACTTATGTTTCGAGGGACTCCTGTCCTTTACAGACAGATCAAGGGATAATTGACGGGTTAAGGATCGTTTCAAAAACCGTACCATCTATGTTTTAATTTTACACTATTTATAACTTACTGGATCTCTTCCCCTTCTATTATAAGGTAGAGTATACGAAGAACTTCTGTCCTTAAAGAAAAAAAAAAAGGAAAAAATTTTTTTTTAATAAATAAAAGTAACCTCCAATTAATGAAATGTTATAACATAACCAAAACGGTATGTAGTTGTACTTAGGTGGTGTCCATATGTACACAAAGGGTAGGACTTGGCGGGAGGGAGGAGGGTTAAAGAAATTTTTAAATACGAACACAGGGAGTATCGGGATGTATCATCTATGAATTCTTAATAAACAATTTAAATTATCTTTTGAATCACAGGGTATTTGTTACAGTAATGAATTATGACTAATAGAAACTTAAGTCAAACATGACCTGGTCATAGTAATTGGTCTACATCTAGACTCCGTTTTGATACATAACAATAAAATGACTGTCTAAGTCTCTCTTACCTCAGTTTTTTCCGGTTTGACTCCCGAAGGACCTCAGTTAATTTTATAGGGGTATTTCTTCTAAAAGACCTTTCATGAGTTTCCGGTTTATTTTAAGAGTCCTTCTACTAGTCGAGTTTCTTTGTAATCAAAAATGACAACTATTGTTCACTTAGTAAAGTTAGTCAAAAAAACACCTCCCTCAACTTTGTTGAAGTATACCACCGAAGACTTGGGACATTGAACCAAGTGACAACACTATGTTACTACATTCTTTCTCTCGGAGTAACACCTTCCCCAGTTTTGAATGTACAATAACAACAACAAGTCAACGATTCAGTACAGGATGAGAAACGCTGGGGCACTTGACGTCGTGTGGTCCGAAGGGACAGGAAGTGATAGAGGACTTCAAACGAGTTTGAGTACAGGTAACTCAGCCACTACGATAGATTGGTAGAGTAGGAGACAACAGGGGAAGAGGACGGAAGTAAGAAATGGTCGTAGTCCCAAAGAGGTTACTCAGCCGAGCAGTGTAGTCCACCGCTTTCATAACCTCGAAGTCGTAGTCAGGAAAGGTACTTATAAGTCCCAACTAAAGGAAATCCTGACTGACCAACCTAGAGGAACGATAGGTTCCCTGAGAGTTCTCAGAAGAGGTCGTGGTGTCAAGGTTTCGTAGTTAAGAAACCGAGAGTCGGAAGAAATACCAGTCGAGAGGGTAGACGTGCACTGATGACCTTTTTGACCACAATAAACTACAAGAAGGAGACAACAGAGAACGCAGGACATGAAAACGTAAATAAGAAGACACCATGGGGTACGTTTCGTCGTCTGGGAGGTACCAGTCCCGGAAAGGAGTATACGAGAAAGGTTTAGGGTTGAGTGTATCCAGGTCCAGAATCTTAAACTACGTCTTTTCTGCAATTCAGTTTCCACAATTCACCAACAAATCCTAAGTTCATACTTTATGAACGTAAAATTACCCAAAGATTTTCGTTTCTAAAATGGGGTTTCTTTTGGTAGTAGTCTCCTCAAAATTCGCGAGTCCGTCCAATCCTGTGTGGTCCTGTGACGTCTCACGGGGTAGACTGGGACTCCTGGTTTACGTCAATATACTCGGTTCTCAGAGTCCTCTTCTTGACTGTACAAGTGACCAACAACCCAATAAACCCCTATAGAAATTTCGTGAACCTTGAGTAGTTTGTGTTCATGATAATGAACCTCGATCTCCTCCATCGAACTTTCGGTATTTCATGTTTATGGTGAAATAGGTCGTCCACCATTTGTATACCTTGGATAATGGAATCCTTTACTCCGTCCGACTTTTATCTTTCTCCCAGTTCTTCCCGACTCTTTTTCTAAACTAAAAATCTAGGTACCCCTTTCCATATCTATATCACCCAGATCAAGAGTCGAAACAATCCCCCACAGTATCAATTGTAGAATCTTTTAAGGATAAACTGACCCACTATCTTGGTTCTTACCGTAAAGAATATAAGAGTAGAATTAAGAAAACCTTCGAAGTCAGGAAACGAAACAGAGGGGAAATGTTAGATGGGATAAAAAAAAAAAAGAGAAACTCGGAAGGGGAAGGTTTAGGTCTCCGTAAAGTTTATCATAGAGAAAGAGTTTTAAGACTCGTGGATCTCGATGTGACGGATTATACCATCGGTTATCTATGTGTATCGATGAATTTAAATTTAAAATTAGTTGAATTTACCCTGATTATAAAATCAAGGAGTGAACATGATCTTTTTAAAGTTCACGAGTTACAAGGGTACACCGGTCACCGATTCGATAATATCAAGTCTAGTGTCTATAACGGTAATAATGTCTTTGAAGGTAGTTTATTATAACTTGACGTAAAGGTAACAGGAGAGAGGGTTTCCGGGTCTGTGATTCAAACTGTTGTCTTTGTAAAAAAGTATACATGATATGGTCCATGATGTGAGTCGAGAAATGTATATATTAGATTAAATTATAGAAGTTGTAAGAATACTTGACCTATGGTAATAGTAGAAGTAAAATATCTACTACTTGGGTTCAGAGTCTCTCCAATTTATTGAACAGGTTTCGTTGTATCGATCATTGACCGTCTCGACCCACACCTTTGGTTCGGACTGAAGTTTCTCGTACGAAAATTGGTGAGACAATCTGACAGAGGGTAGTGAAAGGGTAATAAGGAAGTAGAATATTTGTAGGAAGTTTACTGTTCTTCCTTTACTGTAACGAACACGTTTCTGGGACTGTAGATAGTACAACACTCGAGGTGTGTAAGTTGAACTTATAGGGGAAAGAGAATGGATGATGAGTCGACAGAGAAGAATGAAGAGGTAAAGAGGAGAGGATAGGACTTTCTACGTATAACATTCTTTACTACCCGTAATGACTAAACAAAAAATTTCGTTTGGTGTGTTTGTAACGAGATCCAGGTTGACGAAAAGGAAGTCTTAGAAGATACTCGTTTTAGGAGACACTCTCTTCTGTCCATTTTATCTTCAGAAGGACTATTGTTCATCAAAGTAACAAACTCTTTTCTTTTATACCTATAAAACATTCTTATTTTCTTGAGATTGGAGGAAGTAGGGTTAAGATACTAGATAAGTCATAGCACGTATTTTGATCTCGTTTTGACAGATAAAGTGTAGTAGACAGACAGACATAAGTAGGCATACAGAGATAAGAGTCATATAGGAGTTTGTAAGTTAATGACGTTTTATCGATAAAGTGAGTGTCTAAATAGAGTTCACAAAGGATTTGACCATACGATACCCTATCATAATACGTTCTACAATTTACATAAGATATCCCTATTTCAGAAGTCACTAGTTTACACGAACCCTTGATGACCTAATTTTTAAGATTCGTCTAAAGAAATTCCACCCTGAAGAGTTTCAGAACTACATTTGACTCAATTCGGTGAAAGAACGAGTTTTAGTAAATTAGGGATGGTATCAAGTGTTTCGACATGTACTCGACCGGGATGGAAGGAAACTCGTAGTAGATCATGGGAAGAACGGGAATTGTGAGACGATGTCGGTGTAGTCGAAGGAACGACAAAGAACTTGTGTAGTTTGAACGAAAAACAACAATTCAACGATTCAGTCCAGACTGAGAAAAAGTCGGGGTACCTGACATCGAGTGATCCGATGGTGACTCAGTGGTACCTGACATCGGACGGTCCGAGGAGACAGGTACCCTAAGAGGTCCGTTCTTATGACCTCACCCAACGGTAAAAGAAGAGGTCCCCTAGAAGGGTTGGCTCCTTAACTTGGACCCAGAGGACGTAACGTCCGTCTAAAAAAATGACTGACTCGATACTCCCTTCGGGTGACTTGTTCGTCCCTTCAGGTTTGTAAAAGATCAGAGTCTCTTAAAGGTCATAAGTGGGAAGAGACAACGATTGAGAAGGTGAGGATTGGGTTACCTTCTCGGTATTTAAAGTCTAGTTTATAGTGGAGGAACCCCTCAGAAATGGAGCACCAAGACAGATTCCATCAAGGTTATGTAGAAGAACGGTACAAGTTGGAGTGGGGTTACAGAATAATTTTTACAAATAATAATTTCTTAGACGGAAGGTTACGTCCTCTTCGTCTAAACCAGGGACTCAGTCCTTCTAGGGGACCTCTTCCCTTACCGTTGAGTGAAGTCATAAGAACCAACTTTTTAGGGTACCTCTCTCCTCGGACCACCTAATGTCAGGTACCCCAACGTTCTCTCACCCTGGGATGAATCACTAATTTGTTGTTGTCGTCGTTCCACTAGAGTAAATAAATAAGTAACTCAACTTATAAAAGACAGAGGGGTCGATTTTACAATCGAAGTACTCCCGTCCCTGGTATAGACGAATAAGTAGTAAGATATACGTCTAGGACGTTCTCATGGACTTATTTGTCACCACGAGTTATTTGTCAACGGTTTAACACTCACACTTATTACTACCTTTGACATTTACAACCTTTAATGAATTTAACTAACTTTAGTATTTATTATCAGTGAATACATTTTTTGCAATATTTTTAAAGGGGTTTGATCAAACTCTCAAGTTGAAGGAGGAGGGTTTGTGTGAAATCTTTTAGTTGAAACTAAAAGTACAAAATGTCATGTGTACAACTTTTTACTTCTAGATTTTAAAAAACTCCTAAATGAGAAAGTCAAAACCCTCAATTATAAACGGGTATTTTAACTATCCTTGAACTTGTTAAAAACGGTTCTTCGACTGTGTCACGTATAGGTGTTTATTTTCGGTCGTTAAATAAAGGAAGGAAGGGTGAAAAGGTAGGGGGGGGTGGGGTTAGTTCACTAGTTTCAAAGAGGTGTCTCTCAACCTTCTCTCTATTTTTCTTTTTGTTATTTTCTCTGTCGTTATTTATCGAAAAAGACCCCGGCTAGACCATTGTCTGGGATAACGACGACGACGACGATTCAGCGAAATCAGTACAGACTGAGACACAACTGGGGTATCTGCCGTCGGGTGGTCGGAGGGGGCAGGGACCCTAAGAGATCCGTTCTTGTGACCTCACCCAACGGTAAAGGAAGAGGTTATTGTCTGGGATAATCCCTGTTTCTTTATTTTTGTCTTCCCAGTAAGATGAGAGAGTTTTACAGTCACTTTACTTTGTCGTTACGTCTCGTAGGGATGGACCTCTGTGTATTCTCCCCTGACATTGATTGTTCTTATCGTTCGGTCGTGTGGTTGTCAAAATTAAAGTAGAACACTTGTCTTCCACCGATCTGTCTACGCACCAGGTTACACTATTAATGGTCACAGACGAACCTTATATTTGAAAGAACAGAAGACGAAGTAAAAGAAAGAGTGACTTACCCAAATTTCTCGGTAAAAACTCTAAACTCAATCCGAAAGACGAAAAGACGGTTCCTGTGAGTAATTTATAAATTACTTTAAGACCTTCAACTGAAAATTAATCCTAAACGTTCGTTCGATACATCAGTATCCAGTCTCTCTGTGGTATGATTAGGTTACTCTCCCCAGAGACTGGTTTACGTTAATGTTTTCATTACCATTAGACTAAACAAAATTTTCCTCCTGGAGACTAAGATCTTTAAAATTAGGACACTACGACTGTAGTTAGGAATCACCTTTAGAGATTATCTAAGTATTTCTTTAGTTAACGTTTACAACTTTTTTCCGTCACTACTAGTACCCCCGAGAGTCGTACGGAATTGACTCCCAATTCAATACGAATCAATTAGGGTAAAGTAAACAACTTGTCATTCTTGTCCTTATAGTGTCACTACCGTACACCCGAGATCGTGATCTGAAGTCTAAATTTTAGTATCGAGATGGTGAATAAGAGATGGGTGACTCTTACACCCAAGAGTCTGTAAACAGTAATAGAGAGTCAAGAGGTCAAAAGACTAGATATTTTAGTTTTATCTTCATCGTGAATAAATTATCAATAACAACTCTCCCGTCCCGCACAAATATGTACGTTTTGAAAACCTTGTCACAGATTGCTATAATCTCGTCATAGATCATTAACTAGTTATTAATAATCGATGATAATAAACCCACGGACCTTACACTTAACATACCTTTATCATAATCGTCAAAGGTATGTACCAACTTATTGAGATTACGTTCGTACGATTACTTAAATACAGTTAGTCTTTCCTTTAAAGATTACCATAAGACAAGTAGTAAAAATAGTTACTTTACTGACTTACATATCTACCGCACGGATAATTGATACATTTATAATTGTAAAAATATCAAAGTTTATCTCCCTACCCCACTTTTATTATTATCGAGTAAATTATACGTTTTTAAAGTTCAGAATTGAGAACCCAAATGTTAGTTGGTATATTTACATCTCACGACTTCTACACCAGGTTGTCCTCAAAATTACACATTTAGGATCTCCCAATAAACTGATATACGAGTTATACTGAGTTGTGAGTAGTCGGTCCGATTATCTCGGAATCAGATGTAACTATTTATACATGATGTGTGTTATCCTCACCAAACAATCGGGTCACTCAGGAAACCATTGTAAAGTAAAACTACAAGATGAAATTCTTCGTAAAACCGGTGACCTGTTATAAAAAACTCCCACTCTTGATGCAAAGTCAGTCACCATATTGAGGTCGCATCATGAATCTTACATCATCCACAACTGTTTTATAAACTACTTATTTGTTTATTACTTTAAATCACCTAGGTATTTTAAACTGGTTCCACTACTTCTCCGGTATTTCGATACACTATATTTCTTGACAACTTTTGTGACTTCGATGTTACGGACCCTCAAGTTCTACTCCATAGAAGTCTATAACAATATAACGTATCTATAATCTCAATAGGACACATCAGGCTTCAATGAAAATCTTGTCTAAGGGTGATTTAGACTATTGTAAATATACCATAAATACCAAATAACTCGAGAAAAGGTATAATAAAGTGTACTAAAAGTTAAAATATGGTCAGGTTACTCTATCAATAACGTTCTTAAAATAGGGTTAAATTATCTTTCATCATTATCGATTATGAATATGACACGAATGACATACACTTGGAGAAACGTGTATATTTGCATAAATGTAAAGTGATATATTCAAACAAAAGAATAATGGTCCATATGGAACGTTCACTGACTGGACTCCGTATCTCCCCATTCATTGCACAGGTTGTAGTGTGTAGATCGTTGATCAACTCGGTTCAAAATTAAGGGGAGTCAGACCCGAGGTCACGTATAAGAATTGACAATTGTGACGTGGCTTAAAGTGTAATCGTGAAAGATGTCTTTTCCGTTGACTCGACGTCTATCTAGTTCATTCTAAACGAATTCTAGTGGGTTGATCTTTCATCTCCAGTCCTCGATTTTAAGACTGAAATTCTAGATCACTAGAAAAGTGACAGGGACCTACTAAGAGTACAACTCACTTTAAACCTGAAAACATCTCTGAAAGTCGAAAGGGACACCGAGTCGTCCATTTCTTAGACGGACGTCACACCCTCTGGACCCAAGGTAGGGACCCAACCCTTCTAAGGGACCTCTTCCCTTTCCGATGAGTGAGGTTATAAGACCGGACCTCTTAAGGTACTTGACATATCAAGTACCCCAACGTTTCCCAACCTGTACTGACTCGCTGAAAGTTAAATACCCGAAAGTGTAATACCCTCATGTTCCACTCGAAAAAACAAAAAAATTTCACTCTAGGTAAGTTGTTACACTAGTCCACGTCTCAGACCTCTGGATGGACACTCTGTTCGACACCACCCCTACGGATGTACCTCACACTTTCCGTAAAGGCACTAGAAATTCCAAATAAGGTTTAGATCTAAAATAGTCGGACACTTGTGTCATAAAGTCCTTCTCGTCTCTTTCAGTCGGTTCCCCCTCTTGTTCTACTACTCCCTTCCAGTGGTAGTGTTCTTTCAAAAAGAGTATCACCCCATGAGTGTTATAGACATAGTCTTATTCCGTAAACAGGGTAACGTTTAAAGATCCGAAGAGGAGTCTAAATGACTTAGATAAAGATAACTCAAGGAGTTCTTCGTGAAGTAGAAATGTGACACCTTGTTTTTGTTAGATCATCGAGACGATATACTGGATAAGGTGGTCTCAAAGTCTCAGGGGAAAAAGATTGGTTTAAGTTGATGACGTTCCTTTAGTCCTACGTCCAGGTTCAGTAACTAGGGAGGTACTGTAATGTCTTTTTCAGAAGGAGACAAGGGAAAGGAGAAATGGTAAGCAACGATTTCTGTAAACAAGTACAAGGAAAACATTTGAACCGACGTCACCAAACCTCGACGTAGGGTCAGGTTTGGTGTCAGGTTTAAGGTGGGTGGTCTCAAGAAAGAGGTCTCTCAGAAGAAGAGTCCGTACTCGGACCCTTAGTAACGTCGGATTAGTCGAACAGTAAGGAATCACGGCACATAAGAACAGAAACTGTTCGTAAGTAAGACTCCCCATAGGACATTTCGAGTACTACGGTAGAAGTAACTTGAGTACAAATATTCTTCTTTTATTCCCCGATATCTTTTGAATAAAAATTTAACTTAAATTCATCAAAACGGTGTAAAATTTACAGTCTGCCTTGACAAGGTGTCATATTTAGACGGTTCAGATACGTCCGCCGACAAAAGTTATCCCGACAAGTACGGGATAACATGATTAGAAAAAAATTTGCGTGTGGAACGACCTTTTCCGGTTCTTGTGGGTGTGTCCTTCACCCTTGACAATGAAAAAAGAACGAGGTTGACCTACTTATCTGAGAATAAGGTACACTACACAACATGACACTTCGCAAAGGGTTAGCAAAAGAAAGGAACTACCTGTAACTCGGAGGGACCCTGTGTCGTCCGTGGTCGAGACCATGAGAGGGTGTACCGGTAGGTGAGGAGGTCGGTAGACGGGTAGACAGACGACGAAGAACTAGTGGGTGGGGAGAAAAGAGTGTATCGGACAGAGGAGTTAGGTTCTTACTAGTTCTCAATGTCGTCACCTACTCACACCCTTACCAGACCCCATGATCTTGAGGTACAAAAGTTGGTACTTACGATTTTTAGAAGGATAATCCATATAAAAAAGTGTAATTGTTCCATGGTAGACCAATGGAAACTATTAAACATTTCACGAATCTTATCGTAGACGGGAAATCATTCCGTTATACGGATAACCAAATCTTGAATCTTAGGTCTCAGTTTATTAGATCTAAGATGGAGGAGGTAAATATTCGATACATTAAGGAGGTTTCAAGGAATTGAAGACCCTCTGAGTCAAAGGAGTAGACATTTTACCTCGATTATTATGGATATAGTGTCACAACAACATTCTGACTTTTCTGTATAAACAGTTCACGGACCTTCTAACAAATGGTATATCTTTTATGAATGACATATAATAAAAGTCATTGATATTCACAAGTCTCTTTACAATCGATGTTCACCGCAATAATAAACAAAAATAATAGAAAGTTTGGGATCCGGTAGTAAGAAGGCTAATACGAATGACTGAGACGTAGATATTCTGTTCGTTGTTTATAAACCCCATACCTCTTCCGTTACCGTGGGGTGAGGTCATGAGAACGGACCTTTTAGGGTACCTACTTCTTCGGACCATCCGACGTCAGGTACCCCAGCGTTTCTCAACCTGTGTTGACTCGCTGAAGTGCAAGTGAAAAGCGAAAGGACGTAACCTCTTCCTTTACCGTTGGGTGAGGTCACAAGAACGGACCTCTTAGGGTCCCTACCCCCTCGGACCACCCGACGACAGATACCCCAACGTGTCTAAGCCTGTGCTGACTTCGTTGAATCGTCATCGTCATGATCACAATCGACGAGTCAACACAGACTGAGAAACGTTGGGGTACCTGACATCGGATGGTCCGAGGACACAGGTACCCTAAGAGGTCCGTTCTTATAACCTCAACCAACGGTAAGGGAAGAGGTCCCCTAGAAGAACTGGGTCCACAACTTGGACCCAGGGGATATAACGTCCGTCTAAGAAATGGTATACTCGATGTCCCTTCAGACAAAAACCACCGTGAAAAGGAGACATATTTTCTAATAGACCCTCTTGTCTCTCTTCCGACTGTGTTAGGATCGGGATTTTCTCGAAAGTCACATGAACCGATCTATTCTATAAACGTGGGTGCTATTTTGAAATTATGATAATTTTATGATCTATCCACTATGTCTACGTCATTCTAGAATCTCGAGTCTCTTTCCCCTATTGGGACACTCGAACCGACCACCAACTTGAAACTGAATTTTTTACTTTTTCCTATTAGAACTACTACTGTATAGGATAAATAACCTCGGGATGATACCCGATCCACGGAAAGTACGTAATAGAGTAAATTGGGTGTACTATAAGGATGTTCCATCCGTTGTAATAGTAGGAGTGAAAAGTCCAATCCCTTGTCTCTAAATCTCTTTAATTCTATGAAACGGATTTCCGTGCACTGACAATTTACCGTGTCGGCCCTAAACTTGGAAACCGGACAGTGTGAGGTCTTGAGTGAGAGGAAAGTCATATGGACTGAAGGAGGACAGTAATTTCTGTTCAACAAAGTCTGTCCGTCCGCCCCCTCTACTACGTTCTTTTCATGTATCCTTGACTACAAGTCCCTGATACTTCCCCTGTGAACTGACCATACCTTTCAAATACACATCGTTCTTTGTCTTTTAGGGTCTTTCGATGTGACTCCGGACTGACACTTCCCGGTACATTCAGTATAATTCCTCTGGTCAGAGACAGAAGGTCTGTATTTCCTTTCCTTTACCCCTAGTTAAACGGTAATTCTGGGGAGGATACTCACTAGAGACTGATGTGAAAAAACTAGTGCTGAAACCAAACAAAGAAGGGAAAATAATCTCTTACTATAATTATTACGGTAAACAAATTTCAAAAGTCCATCTAAAACAAATAAATACCTAGGAGAACCTTTGACCCATGTACAGGCACACCCTCCGTTCTCTTTAACTCTGTCAAGTTATACGGAATTGAATGGTTTCGTAAAGATATTACGGGGTTCACAGGAATATGGGGTAGACCGTCGACCACCAGAGACGGAGAGTGACACACAACCACTCCACTTCTTTTATAGTGGTATCTTTTGTAAAACTAAAGAAGACTAATCGGTTCTTGGTGTCCTAGAAGAGATCGTATCACAGATTTTTGACTCCTTTTACGGTATATATATTGTATTCGTCGAGGATTGAACGTTTACTCAACTGAGGGTGTTCAAGTAAATAGTTCTTTAAAAGTATTGAACCTTATGTGACATGGAACCTTTGTTACGATATATTTTCACCACGAATTTTTTTTATTTATTTTCACCACGAACTAAAAAGAGATGTTACCTCTACAAAGAAAACCTGTTAGAACACAAGTTATCCTTGATCTATCGACCATCATTAATATGAAAGTTTCCAAATTTTCCCCTTCGTCAGTCTTCTACAACCGGACCTTTTAACCATTTCAACATGTGTAAAGGTACGTCATATGATAACAGGCAAATAAAAAGTTTGTTTAATTCTGAAAGTCTCTTTGAGGACTAAAGGATTCTTATACAGGTTTATAAATCTCCATACCTCCAATTTCTGTCGAAGTAGTGTAATACTCTATCTCTGTGTACATGGGGTTACAAGTAGCGTCGTGACAAATATTATCGGTCCTGTACCTTTGTTGGATCTACAGGTAGTCGTCTACTTACCTATTCTTTCGACACCATGTATATGTGTTACCTCATAATGAGTCGGTAATTTTTCTTAAGTAAACTTAGTCAAGACTACTCTACCTACTTTGACCTCGGTTAATATGTCTCACTTCATTCGGTCTTTCTTTTTGTGGTTATGTCATATGATTGTGTATATATACCTTAAATCCTTCTACCGTTACTGCTGGGACATACGTTCTGTCCTTTTTTCTGTGTCTACACATATTGCCTGAAAACCTGAGTCTCCCTCTCCCTCTCCCACCCTACTAAACCCTGTTACCCTTAAGATTGTACATATGACAGTACATTCTTAACTTAGCGGTCAGATACAGACTGCGTCCCACGCCGTACGAACCCCGACCACGTACCCCTACTGGGTCTCTCTACAATACCCCTCCCTCCACCCTCCCCCCAAGTACAAACCCTTGCGTACATTCTTAATTTCTAAAATTTTAATTTTTTTTTTTTTGGATTTTTTTTATTTATTTATTTTTTATTTCATTTTATTTTATTTTTTTATTTTATTTTATTTTTATTTTGTTGTTTTTTTATTATTTCCTTAAATAAAGATCGAATATTTGTAAGATCTTCCTGAACGGAAAAGGTATTTCATCTCTTCCTCCCGTGGTTATTATATTGAACTTCCTATGATAATAAAGTAATAACAACAACAAGTGAACAACACAGGTTGAGAAACATTCGGGTACTTGACGTTGTACGGTCTTAAGGGACAGGAAGTGATAGAGGACCTCAAACGAGTTTGAGTACAGGTAACTCAGTCACTACGGTAGGTTGGTAGAGAGAGACAGTGGAAGAAAAGGAGGACGGGAGTTAGAAAACATCGTTGTCCCAGAAAAGGTCACTCAGTCGAGAAGTGTACTCCACCGGTTTCATAACCTCGAAGTCGTACTCAGGAAGATTACTTATAAGTCCCAACTAAAAGAAATCTTAACTGACCAAATTAGAGAACCGGTAGGTTCCCTGAGAGTTCTCAGAAGACGTCGTGGTCTCAAACTTTCGTAGTTAAGAGACCGTGCGTCGGAAGAAGCACCAGGTCAAGAGTGTAGGTATGTACTGATGACCCTTTCGGTATCGAAACTGATATACCTGCAAACAACCGTTTCACTACAGAGACGAAATATTATACGACAGATCCAAATAATATCGAAAAGAAAGTTCCTCATTCACAGAAAATTAAAGTACCGATATCGGTGGTAGACGTCACTAAGACCTCTGGTTCTTTTATTTAAGACAGAAACGAAGGTGAAAAGGGGGTACATAAACGGTACTTCACTACCCTGGTCTACGGTACTAGAATCAAAAAACTTACAACTCAAAATTCGGTGTAAAACGTGAAAGGAGAAGTGGAAGTAGTTCTTCGACAAAGTAAGAAGAAGTGAAAGACGGTATTCCCACCACAGTAGATGTATAGACTCCGATAACTACAAAGAGGACTGTGAGAACTAAGGTCGAACACAAAGTAGGTCAGACCGTAAAACGTACTACATGAGACGTATATTCAATTTATTCGTACCACTGTTATATGTCGGAACTATATGAGGAAAGGGTTAAACCTTGGTTAGACAACAAGGTACAGACCAAGATTGTCGACGAAGAACTGAACGTATGTCTAAAGAGTCCTCTGTCCATTCCACCAGACCATAAGAGTAGAGAAATTCTGATAAGGTACCAAACAACACTAGGTGTGACAGTTTCCGAAAGAACATCAGTTACTTCGTCTTCATCTACAAAAAAGACCTTGAGAGAACGAAAAAGGTACTAGGTTGCCTACAACCGTTAAACTAGAGACCAAGGGAACGGAAAACATAAAAAGTAATATAGGTTTTATTATTAAAATGACAAGACGCTCTCACGGTCTTTAACATGATATTGATAAATGAAACACGAGACCGTAATAAAAAAAGAAGTTATTGATTTCACCCTTAGGAAGATATATCCCATTAAGTAGTTCCATAAGGGTTATTAGTTGTTGAGTCGTACATAACAAAATAGTCCATCTCACACGACTCCCGTGACCTGTTATTTGTCCATTTAAACTACCATCTATATCCCTGAACTGTCAAAGGGACCACCGAGTCTACCGTTTCTTAGACGGACGTTACGCCCTCTACACTCACGTTAGGGACCCAGTCCTTCTAGGGGACTTCCTCCCGTACCGTTGGGTGAGATCACAAGAACGGACTTTTAGGGGTACCTGTCTCCTCGGACCACCCGATGTCAGGTACCCCAGTGTTTCTCAACCAGTACTGACCCGCTGATTCGTGTGGTGTATCCCTGAACTTTCGTTATAAAAGTTCAAACTATATTTTGGATCTAATCTTGTCCGAACCCACTCCAAAGTTGTTCTTCATACACGGATTTCCGTGTCAAGTCAAGTCAAGTCAAGTCAGCGAGTCGGCACAGGCTGAGAAACGCTAGGGTACTTAACGTCGTGTGGTCCGGAGGGACAGGTAGTGGTAGAGGGCCTCAAGTGAGTCTGAGTACAGGTAGCTCAGGCACTCCGGTAGGTCGGTAGAGTAGGAGTTAGCAGGGGAAGAGGAAGACGGGGGTTAGGGAGAGTCGTAGTCTCAGAAAAGGTTACTCAGTTGAGAAGCGTACTCCACCGGTTTCATGACCTCAAAGTCGAAACCATAGTAAGGAAGGTTTCTTTAGGGTCCCAACTAGAGGAAGTCTTACCTGACCAACCTAGAGGAACGTCAGGTTCCCTGAGAATTCTCAGAAGAGGTTGTGGTGTCAAGTTTTCGTAGTTAAGAAACCGCATCCGGATTTCCGTGTTTAAAGGAATATTACCGTGTCTTAAACGAGTTCTACTTCCTCCTATCAAAAATATCATACCTTATCCACCGTCGTCCTATCTCCCACCCATCCTCCTTGGTCTTGAGGACCAAACCAATCTACTTCGTCTTAGTCGTTTTTCAAGGTCGAACTTCCTTGTTTGACAGAATTCTTTATAGTCCGACTGATACGACTATCCGTTTGAATCAATTGGTTCTCGTCGTCACAGCCTGTCGAGTCTCCAGTTATGAACAATCCGACCGATCATGTCCTTCACATTTTCTCTAGGTAGACCCGGGTCTCAGGTCTTTTAACCTTTACGACTTTTGTTATTCGTTCTTCTTGACTTCATTCGTGAACAGAATCCCCTCTTGGGTATAGTGAAACAAGAAAAACGGTCACTCACATTGGAACAAAGTATTCACAAGTCAAGTCGAGTCAGTGAGTCAGAACAGGTTGAGAAACGCTGGGGAACTGAAGTATAAGGTCCTACAGACCGAGATCTAATCACTAGTGTAGTAGTACTAATAGACCCAGCACTTCTAGAAAAGACATGTCAAGAAGACACATAAGAACGGTGGAGAAGAATTATAAAAGACGAAGACAATCCAGGTATGGTAAAGACAGGAAATAACTCGGGTAGAAACACACTTTACAAGGGAACCATAGAGATTAAAAGAACTTCTCTAGAGATCAGAAAGGGTAAGACAAGAAAAGGAGATAAAGAAACGTAACTAGTAACTCCTTCCGAAAGAATAGAGAAGACCGATAAGAAACCTTGAGACGTAAGTCTACGAATATAGAAAGGAAAAGAGGAAACGAAAAGTGAAGAGAAGAAAAGTGTCGATAAACATTGCGTAGGGATCTGTCGGTAAAACGAAAAAACGTAAAGAAAAGGTACCCCTACCAGAACTAGGGACAGAGGACCTGTTACAGTACTTGGAGGTAGGTATCAAGTAGTCCGTGAGATAGATAGTCTAGATCAGGGAATTTAGATAAAGAGTGAAGGTGACATATTAGTATTCTAAACTAAATCTCGTATGGATTACCAGATCACCAAAAGGGATGAAAGAATTTAAACTCAGACTTAAACCGTTATTCCTCAAGCACTAGACTTGGTGTCAGTCGAGGACCAAAACAAAAACAACTGACATATCTCGAAGAAGTAGAAACACGGAGGGTATTCACAATTAATGTATATTATTTACAAATCTTCGAACACCCATATGTACGAAGATACTATCCGTCCCTTTTTCACAGTAGTTGGAACAGATAATGTTTCAGGTGTGTATTGGGCGACGATAAACGGATATAAGTATAGAATTTCCTTGACTGAACCAGAGTCCGTTCTTTTAGGGGAATACGGTCCGTTCTAAGTAATCCCTTCAAAGGGACCCCGACTCAGTTCTCCACAGAAAACTTCTTACTTTGTCTGTACCACTGTTCAGTTCCTTCCTTTTCAGATCAAAATATCGTGAATTTTTTTTGGGATAGACCGTTTCTGATCTTCATTCCCATGTTTACTTTGATTACTTTTGGCATCTTCACGTTCATTTTAGAATTATATCCGACATACTAATCTAAATCACAGACTTAAAGTCATGTTCCTAAAGAAGACTTTACCATGTCCTAAGAGATCATGAACTTCCGTTGTACGGTCCACTTACTAGATAACCCTCTCGACTACGGTTCAAAGGACGGAAACCTACTATAATTTCTGACACGATCTATCGAAGATTCTACGGGGGAGAGGTAAGGGGTTGAGAACCACGAGTGAAGGACACATTAGAAGAGGGAGAATCATATTCGACTTTAATAAGTGACGGAAGATTGTTTGTCCTGTACGGTCTTCATTTCCCTACAGTGAAGGATCTGACCCAATAATTTTTTACCATTAAGACAGAACCCTCGAAGGAGAGAAAGAGAAAGACAAATGAGTGGGACTTCCTTCTGGTGACGGTACAGCACTCAAAGGGATATCCTCTCCGGGTCCTACCTTGACTCCATCTGTAGGTCACTTCTGAATTCGAGAGACTGGACTTGGAAACTCGGGACACTGAACTCGGGAACTCTAACACTCCTTGACTCAGGACCTTCGTTGGTATACTCACTCGAGACTTCATCTAGGAGGGAATAAACTCGGAAGTCTACTTCAACGTTGGGACCGACTGTCAATCTAACACTGAAGTATTTTATGGAGCTTGGTCTCCGTAGATCGATTCGATCCGTGTTTGAGGACTGGATGTCTTTGACTCTCTATTATTCACAAATAATAAAATTCGAGGACTCAAACCCCCCCTTTAATAATTATGTCATTTTATATGGATTATTTCTCTTGGAGAGTATAAAAACGACAAGATACACATCCATGTCATTTTAAGTAACAAACTACAAGACCGATAAGAGGCAAAACAATAATCCCTTAAACGGTGAAAAATCTCCTATAATTGTAAGTGGTCAGGAGATCTCAAAGACCTCGGAACGTTCCGAGAAGGTCAGTAGAGGTCCTCCATAGGACTATTCATTGTTCCTTCAGAACAAACTCATGTCATCATATGACTCCAGATAAGGTTAGGACCGAGACAGTAAATAATCATCACATTGGAACCTACTCAATGAGATACAACGATACAGAGTCAACGGAGTAGACAATTTATCCTTATTATTAATGTCGATGAAGTGATACAACTATATTCTGAAATTTACTCATGGACCGTATTTCATTCACAGTGTATTCGTAACCGATACATTTTATGAGAACAGACAAAAGTGAGAAGGTGAGGGTACTTGGGTAATCTGAACCTTGACTAACTCTTGTTCTACTATGGAATAAGAAGGATATGGGGTTACGGATCGTGTCCGAGACTGTGTTTCATCCTCGAGTGTTTTACTCTCGATTTAACTTGATTACCACTTTACCATAGAGAAGGATATGTTACGATTTCCATATCCTTACAACCAGTCTTGTGTAGTAAAAAGAAAAGAGATTGAGACTAAACTCGGATAAACCAAAATTCTATGACGAATGACTCGTATTCCAGATGGGTCACTTAATATGTCTGGACCGATACAAACAAGGTTAAACCTCGGGTCAGTCTTTAGGGTCCCACGGACGAATCCACGAGTCGAGTCGAAGTCCAGGGTTGTCGGTCCAGACTACCAAGATGTCAACATATATCGAGTGTAAACCACTCGGATATAAGGTCGGATTACAAAAGGAGTGTAATGGAAAAATTAAGAGTTTTGTTGGGGTATTGTTAATAAAAGTAAAATGTTTACTTACTTGATTCCAAGTCTTTTCAATCGACTATATGAGTTCCAGTGAAGGGAGTATCGAGTCAACCATTTCTTAGACGGACGTTACGTCCTATGGACCCAAGCTTAGGACCCAGTCCTTCTAGGGGACCTGTTCCTTTACGATTGGGTGAGGTCATAAGAACGGACCTTTTAGGGTACCTGTCTCCTCGGACCGTCCGGTGTCAGGTACCTCAATATTCTCAGTCTGTGTTGAATCGCTGATTTGGTGGTATGAGTTCCAGTCTCTAGACTTGGATTCATAAGACTGAAGTTTCGAATAAGGTACTCAGTCTTTTGAACCGGATAGATAAGGAATTACGGAGAAATATTCTAAATAACTGGAGTATTTAACACGGATGGATCCTACCTTAGGTCATTACGTCACATATTTACTATCTAGGTCATGGAAATCTCTGACAAGATCTTCAAATTAACTAAGACCTTCACCCAGTACTCGGTTCCTGGGATTCGTTCGTCTCTGTACCGGGATATTTTCATTATTTGACTAAGTCACCCAATTGCTACCGAGGATTCTTAGATCCCGACCCGTTAGTGACCAAGATGAGTGTGATCAAGTTTTCAGTCCGGTCTCGGTACTATAACTTAACATTGAGACGGAAAATGATCGACACACTGAAACCTGTTCAATGTATTTTAGAGACTAGAAGTGTAAATGGTAGATATTTTACTGCTATTATAATTGATGGAACATGTCAACAATAGTCCTAGAGTATTCTATTTGTTACGTATCTTTTACGAATAGTGTTACGAACTGTAATTCGTTACTGAACCATTTACTATCGTTACTATTATTGTTCATAGATTACTATTATTCGGTAATTATAATATTATTCATGTGTCTGGGAACTTCATGAGAATACTCTAAAGAATCGGAGTTAATTTTTTTTTACCTAAATCTGTAAAATCTCCTTCGTCCTCTACCCTATACACCAAACCTCAGTCAAAGGAACGTAGACGAGGAAACGTGAATCATCGACAACACTGGAACTTGTTGAATTGATGAAACTTAGAGTAATAAGTAGACAGTTTTACCAGATAGTCAGTCACAAGAGGTCTCTTTGTCTTGGCCATCCTATATATATAAAGTTCCTTAGCCAAGTGAACTAACACCCCCGACCGTGCGGCCTTTAGACATCTTGTCCGACCGTCCGATCTTTAAGTCCGTCCTCAACTACGACGTCAAAACCCCGTCTTAAAAAAGAAGAGACCTTTTCGAGTCAAAACGAAAATTCCGGAAGGTTGACCAACCTATTCCGTGTCTGGAGGAATTTGACAAATACAATTGGTGTAGATCTTTTGTGGAAATGTCATTGTGGATCTAATCGTAGACTAACTGATTGACCCATGACATTGGATCAGTCCAATTGTGTATTTTTGATTCGTACCCCTACTAGGTCTCTCTACTATACCCCACCCTCCACCCTCCCCCCCAAGTACAAACCCTTGAGTACATGTGAGTACCGTCTAAGTACAGTTACATACCGTTTTGGTTATGTCATAACATTTCATTTTATTTCATTTTTATTTTTAATTTTTTTATTTTTAATTTTTTATTTTAATTTTGTTTGTTTGTTTTTTTTGGATTCGTAGTGTTCACTCATTACTCTCTTCGACAGAGTATCCAAACAACTTTCCAAAGTTACTTTATTAGGTACATCTCTTTAGACGTGTTACAAAACACCGTATTGGTCGTGAGTTTTGTCATAATGTCGTCATATCGAAGAAGTGAGTCTCGACAACTTCCGTTCCTGTGAGTCGACACGACGACCCTCACCCCCATCTCAGAACTCAAAGACACCCGGTTAGATTACAGAGTACCCCATCACAGAAACCAATACTCCCGTTCAAGTGAACATTTAAGGACCGACTTTTTCGTATATGTCTGTGATAGTCAGAGGTCCTTGTCTTGTCCACGGTTAGGACTTCACAGATCTTGACCGGACCCAGTGTAACCGGAGTCGATTAGGTCGGAGTCGATTACTAGGTCGATTAACCGACCTGACCCTCTCTCGTCGTTACCTCCTACCCCAGAGGTTTAGATACGTCATCATTGCAGCCGTTTCCATTCGAGTCCCTAAGACCACGTGATTGGTCGTCTCTACTACTGGAGACTGTTGGAAGGACTTCGAAAGAGGAACCAGACTCGGTGACAAGGGAGAGTGGACCTGATCTGGTTATTAGAAGAATCACCGGAGGACCGAGAGGGGGTACGGGATGAGTTAGATGAAAGGCATAATATAGGTCTTACCACCACAATTTTATACAGAGGAGGATAGTGGAGAGTCGAGTTTTCGACTACTGAAGGGTAGAGTAAAATCGTTTTAGGTTTCAGGAGTGTTACTTGACACTAACCCGGAGATCAAGGAATAGAGTAGGAAAACGACGAGAGGGAATCAAGTGTAGTAAAACCGGTGTTGTTGGTCGAACGACAAGGAGTTTATAACCCACCCGGTTTTTCAAGTAAGTCCAATAAGGTCCAACCAAAAGTCAAGTCAGTGAGTCAGTATCCCATTCTACTGAGAAACACTGGGGTACCTGACGTCGTGGGGTCCGAAGGGACAGGTAGTGGTTGAGAACCTCGAAGTGGTTAAAGGTCTCCGATCAAAACCGGTTGAGGTTATGTAATTCGTGTGTAAGTATATTTTTCCCCCGGTCAATAACCTCGTTTTTTATTCTGTCTTGAACTACTAACATTTCTTATTTGTTCGTTTTTGTCAAAATACAACCTCCTCCTAGACGTCGGTCCGTATGGCTAATACTCAAAGAATGTAAGAGAGACTGATCCCATGACTAACTGAGGTCTCCAACCTTTTCGTAACGTCGGCTTCGTACCCTGATTTACTAGGGTCCTCTCTTCTAACCTCCCGAGACACATGTTCCTCAACCTATTCACCAATACAACCAATTAAGTGTAGAATGGGATAATCAGACTCTTGACTCCGTAGAAGGTGTTCCATAGGTAAAGGATAAAGTCCAATACTGGATATGAGACCCAGGAATCTTACGTCTTCTCTAGATCAGATACTCTTCCAGACATGCACTCTTTTCAAATAAAAGTCTCAGTAAGACAGGAAGAGAGAGAGAGGTGTGGGGGGGGGTGGGGTCAAGGTAATCTAAAAATGTACATATAATGTTGGTGATCTTGGAATTCATGGTCTCCCCAAAAAAAAAAAAAAAACATCTGAAAACATTAATACCGTTACCACTGAGTTTGTCACTCTTTTTATCAGGTAGGTAAAACCATCATGTCTAAACCACTCAAACACGACTGCAACGTCCATCAGTCGTTGAAGTACCGTAGGACCTTTACATCGGAATAAACCACTACCCTTTAAGGAAAAAGTTTATTTCCTGTCACACGATACTTCCATCAAAGACAGTGGTGGGTAGTTTCGTACCGAGAGGTTGGATTGGTACAGTAAGTCTCCACACTATATAAACCCACGCCCAGGATTGGAGATTTTTGTGATAATATTTTCCTATGAACATACGAAACCCCCCTTTACCCGAAGGGTACCGGAGGAGACAATAAATACCCGAAAGTCATCTTCTCAGCTCCTACAACAGTACTACAAAATACTCTGACCAATCGAAATATCACACTTTGAACTCGATACGAAACCCCTGGTTTTATTATGGAAGCGAAGGAGGACGGTTGGGTGTGGCCTCTTTTTTCCTTTTTTCTTTCTTTTTTTTTTTCCTTTTTTAGTGTTGGGCTTTGGTTTGTTTAAGCACGGACACCAAACCGGTCTTTCTCCTAAAAAAAGTTATCTTTACTACTAGGGTCAGTCTTCCGTCTACCCCTTGACCGTCGTTTCTAGGTCTATCGTTTCGTTAGTATGTTAACTCTGGTTCATCTTATTCCTGGGTTTATACTTCCTTTCTTTTTCTACAGAAAGGTTTCTCGATCTTATACGGATAATTGGTGACTGGTACAATTAAACCAGAAACCTCAAATTACGATTCAACGAAATCAGTACATACTGAGAAACGTTGGAGTACCTGACATCGGACGGTCGGAGGAGACAGGTACCCTAAAAGATCCGTTCTTATGAAATCATCCAACGGCAAAGGATGAGGTCCCCTAGAAGGACTGGGTTCCTAACTTGGACACAGAGAAATACTGACGACTTGACCGTCCGCCCGAGAAACGGCCATCGTGGTGGGACATTCCCCGATATGTTTTCCGTACGTCGAGACAGAAGTAACGATGGTGGTCCACGATTCCAACTTGTTTGGAACAGGTCTACCTTTCTGAGTCCTAAAATAGAATGAAACCCCTAAATCTTAACCCTATTGTTGGAAATATGGTAAAGGAAACCGTAAGTACCTTGAGTCAATAGGACTTTCAGTTCCCAAAGGACTGTCCAGGAGACTCTGATTCTCGTCGTAACATTGTCTGACAAAAGAGACCAAGGGAACTGAACACTAACCCATCGAATGACCGGATAGAGTGACCGGGTCATGACCGACCCTACTTTCGACATCAAGAAAGCCCGACTTAAATTATGATTCGTTCATTGAGAACCTCAAGGAAGAGTCTAAGGAGTGTATATTAATCTCGGAACTCTTCAGGTCTTGAGTATGATGTTTACCAGGATGACTCAAGTTACTTTTTAATCTCAATATTAAGGTTTTCGAACAAGTCAAATCAAGGTAATAAAATATCTATACTTTTGACTCCAAGTCTCTCTCTTTTACTAAATAGATTCTAGTTGAATGACCTATAGAGGACTAAAGGTTCACGTCACAAGTCATATCATATAGAGTCTTTTGCTACAAGATTCCAGATATGAACCTTCAATGTAAACCTCTGTTGACATATCCCATCTCCTTAGACGACTCGAGAAAACCAATTCTTACTTTCCTAACGATATCGAGTTGTTGGTCTTATGAAACGGACCACTAAACCGGAGAACCCATAAACGGGTTGGTTTAAATCTCTTAGTGCATGAGATCTTTTAAGACCTTCGAAGGGACACTTACAACGATAAATATCAACCATTTAATACTTAGTCACAAATTTAAGACCAATGACTGAGGTACGTCATACCATCTAATTCCACTTCTTTACCCTACAAAGAGCTTACCAAAGATCACCGACTCCATTCTGACTTAATTCTTGATCCTTCCAACTAAACAAACTTGTCTTCGTTTCCATTTATGTAAGGAATATAACTAACGTCTGATATTCGTATTTACTTATCCTAAATTATTTGGTAAAAAATGAATCTAGAGGAGATAGTTGTACCATGACACAAGGAGTCTTCATAAGGTTGGTTTACATCAACGAGTTATACCGAGACAACAGGACTGACGATTGGAAATCAACCTTAAACCTAATCTGGTCAGAAAGGTTTTACCCAGAAGGGACCACAGAGTAACCATTTCTTAGACTGACGGTTACGTCCTCTGAATCCAAACTAGGTACCCAGTCCTTCTAGGGAACCTCCTTCTTTACAGTTGGGTTAGGTCATAAGAACGGACCCTTTAGGGTACCTTTCTCTTCGGACCTCCCGATGTCAGGTACCCCAACGTTTCATTTGTACACAAAAGTTTCGACCAATTGGTAACCTTAGTGACCCACCCCCACCCTGCCACAGAAATAAATTAATTTCGATCTTAATTTTACGAAAATCGTATGAGTAGGAATACGGAATGGAGATCCCTAAGTCAGTCATCCACTAACCGTACTGGACCTTTAGACATAGAATTGATCGAAAGGAACACTAAGACTACTACTATATCTAGACCTTTGACAACCTTGTTCGACAAAGAGAAACAGGTCGAGACGGACATTTGGTAAAAAGACACTTTTTGGGTACCTTGTTATCTGTACGAGACGAAGTCTTTTGGTTCCGGACGTCTACGTATTTCCTCCCTATTGACTGTATCCGTCTTATTAAGAATCAAATTCCTCTTCCTGAGTACCACCGTTTGGTAATTTATTCTCCAAAAGGATGACAAAAATTAATGAATAAATGTCTTAATGTATATTGAACAACTGTCTATTTGATCTCCTCCTCCGTCTCTCGAATACAATCACCTAGTATGTATCGTGTAACTTCTAGATCCTCTCTACTTAAATTTTGTAAGGACTTCACTATCGTTTAGGTTCCTCGTTTATCACAAACGAACTATTTTTAAACTAAAAGAGTGTGAGTAGGGGACCTATAAAAGTGTCCGTACAACTAAACCGATTCACTCTAAAGTGGAGACGATTCGACTTGGGTCTGTGGTCGACTTTGTACAGACCCTCCGTTTTGGTGACTCAAACATAAGGAGAGGTATTAAGTCAAGTCAAGTCAACGAGTCAGCACAGGTTGAGAAACACTGGGGTACTTGGTGTCGTGCGATCCGGAGGGACAGGTAGTGGTTGAGGGTCTTAAGTGGGTTTGGGTACAGGTAACTCATCCACTACGGTAGGTTGGTAGAGTAGGAGACAACAGGGGAAGAGGAGGACGGGAGTCAGAAGGGATCGTAGTCCCAGAAAAGTTTACTCAGTCGAGAAACGTACTCTACCGGTTTCATAACCTCAAAGTCGTAGTCAGGAAGGTTACTTGTGGGTCCTGACGAGAGGAAATCCCACCTGACCAACCTAGAGGAACGTCAGGTTCCCTGAGAGTTCTCAGAAGAGGTTTTGGCGTATTAATCGGTGAGGAAATTGGTAAAAAAGAGTCGGAAGGACATCGAACACTGTTTTATCCGTAAGTTCACGAGGACTTTAATGGAGTGGTTAACACACCTCAAGATTTCATTATTTAGTGGTCCCTCCCAGCCGAAAATTAAACTCCACAACACTTGACGAAACTCTCTCACGGTGATCTTCTTCATGACAACATGGTTCGATTCCGGGAACTCCATTTTCAGTCGTCCTCGGTCTTCCAGGAGGAGAAGTGTACGTCCAAACTTGACGAAGTCATACGGACGAACGGAACAACTAAGGTACCCAGAGTGTTTGTGTCCAAGACCCGGGGGTCCTAACCATTGGGGACGACCTCGTGGGTTGAGGAGAGACGGAAGGACCGGTACGGTCGAGGTAACATTGGGAGGGAAGAGTCACTTTTCGGATCAAGAAAGTCAGGAGAGGAATAACTCAATTTTTTGACCACTCTCTTTTTGTGGTGAGAACTCACAAATAGTTCTATTGGTATTCCGAATTATACTATGGGACTACGCAAATGTTTTATTCTTAATCTCCACTACCCAGAAATACCACCGTGAAGTTTAAGATACCATCACCCGACCCTTCTATTTAAAACCTTACTTCAAACGTAACAATTTAATTATAAATTATTATTTGAAATTAAAATCTTATCAAAATCCATATTTCTTTTCAATGTTCTCATAAATGTCTCGAAGGGAGGTGAGGTATGGTATAACAATCGACCATATAAATTTTGTAAGTTTTCATTTAATTCCTAAACACATCAATCTAATATCGATGATAGAAACGTTGACAAAAAATAATCCAAGTATAAAAGATAAAGAAAAATTTAGAGAAAAAGACGAAAAGGACCAGAATTAACTTATAAAATACACCAAAGTAAAGTAGAGGAAAGGATGGTATAGTGAAATTTTCAGTATAAAATCGTTCTAATTTTTTTGTAAATTTTAATATAATTACTAAATAATCATTAATAGTCGGTACCGGCGTTCCTCTAGCAAAAGTATAGGAGTGACACTCTTGGACCACTAAAGGACCTCACTTTAGGGCGTATGTACACTCTTCGGGGGTCCTCAAAGAATAAAAGTTCCATCAAACGTAAATCGGAAGTCTTTAAACAGTTTTACTAGTAAATTTACAGGGACATTCGAACACCTAAAGCCACCAAAAACAAGGTCCATCCATTTAAGTTCCTGATACAGTGAGACTTACAATGACAGACAGATCTAGTACCCAGGTTCTTTCCAATTACTGAAAAAAACCAGGTCGAAAAATAACAAAGTTCCTGTCCTCACTGTTAAAGGTTCGAGAAACGTACTAGATTTTGGTCTTGGGTTTCTAACGGAAAAATACGGGGGTTTAGTATCGGAGTTGGATGGTCACGTGAGGTAATGAAGACAAGTGAAACTCATTCCGACTAAGACTACTAACATAGAGACACATATCTTAGCTAAATACGGGTTTTATTTTCTTACTTTCTATTCGTGTCACAGACCATCTCGTAATTTACCGAGTAATTGACATTCATGTAGTAAAATAAAAGTAATCGGTCCTAGTCCAATTCTTATCCATCTTAGGATCTGAGTTGGAAAATCACTACTTATAAACGAAAAAAACAAAAACGTTAATTACATTCATTTATCGATGGTTTTCCTCCACCATCACTTTGTATACAAAGAGATCCTACTAACGAATTTATATACACTCACCTGTATTACCACCAGTGATTTGAAGTGACCATCTACACCCACCCAGACCCCTTCCATCCAAAAGTCCTGTTCTACAAGGGGAAATACGATACCCTAAGATAGGATATACCACAGTAGTCACAAAAACTTTTAGACTATTGTCTGTTCCTGGTAAAAAAAAAGGGGTCTTTTACATGTAAGAACATAGGAAAACATACGGTTAGGTGTAACAGATCTATCTTAGAAGGAAATCTAAGATTAATAAACTTCTTGAGTATTACCGGCTACAGTAGAAATTGGATGAATAAACGGGACATCTCGTTAGAGAGTGTAAAGAGGACGGAGGTGACTACTCCCTAGAATCGGAAGAACGAGTCTCTTGAAGACAGATCCAGTCTCTAACCGACTTAAGCCGATCGGTTAAGAAAAGAAAAATTACCATTTCAAAATAACCTTATGACGATGTGCAAAAAATTTCTTAATTAAATAAATAAAATTAACCTTCTATTAACGAAATGTGATAACACCACCAAAAACGGTATATAGTCGTACTTAGTCGGATCTTATGACGGTGTGAATAAATCATAGATACCGACAAAAAAAAAAAAAAGGAGGACACCGACGTCTCAACTCATCCGTACCTTTTTTGTCTTATAAATGATAGACTAGGAAACCAAACGACTCGGACAAGATCTACTTTTTCAGGTCTTTTCATGTCGACTATTGTCAATTGTGTATTTTTCAATGGGACGGGTTTCTACAAATGTAAAATTGTCCCTAGTTTTTATGAAAAGTTATCGTACCTAACTTAGAGCCCCTACCTTAAGATACAAAGACACTCGTTTAAGGATCTTAGTCCAGTGAATGTACACACCAGTCGGTACGATCATTTGACTTTTCCGAATAGACCGGTTAAGGATATTAAGTTCTTAAGGGTTGGGTATGGTTTGTCCAAGTGTGTTTTGAATTACCATTCAAAATAGAAAATCACAATAGAACCCGATGGGAAGAAACGGGGGAGTCGTTGACGAGAGTTTTCGTGTGGTCTAAAGACCCTTTTTTTTCGAGACTCCGAGAAGAGGAATCCCAGAGTTATACTACGGAAGGATCATGTTTATGATCAGAAGATCACAAGAAACGAATCTTCTCGTCTCATTCGTCGACATTTGTCGAAAAAGACGTTTGTAATTACAAGTCACCCGGTCGTCTCCTTGTTTGTGTCTCAAGTGTGTCACCGTAAAGAAACGTCAAATTTTAAATGTGTTCGATGAGTGATCAACCTTTCCGATTTCTTCGGTCAACACGATTATAGGTGTACTTCCCAGATAGTCCCTTCTCAGAGACTGACTCGTTCGAAACTTACGTCCCAGGTCAACCGGTCGGTCACCACGATTCGTGAGTCCGAATGAACAGTATAAACAGTAAAAGTTCCAAGGTCCGGTCAGAGTAAGTCCTAACCAAGAATGGACTTCACTTTCTATATTTCTGTTAAATACCAACAAGAAAACAACAAACACGATGAAAAGGGGGATCTACGAGGATAAAAAAGGGAACACGGAGTGGAATGAAATGAGGTCGGAAATGAATAAGGGACACTTAAATGACACATGACAAACGGACCGGTAAAAGGGTTTATAATAATAGGAGAAACACACCTCTATTGTACGACACCATCTTCCTGAAACCTAAATCTCTTTTGATTAAATAATCGATCATAGTGGTTCCGTTCGGAACTACTCAGAGTCAAAGAAGTAGACATTGTACTCCGACGTTATGACCAATAATCCTTCTAAGGAACTCCATTAAACATATTTTGAGTCGTATCGTGGACTATGTAACATCTGTGAGTCATTGTCGTCAGGAGAAGTGATCACAGAGTAAGAAGAGTTGTCCTCTAAGAAAGACACGGAATGGACCGGAAACTAAGTAAAAACAGGTCCGGGAACGCTAAACATCTACGAGACGGAGGGACCCGAGTGTCAGAACGATAGGAAACAAAGAAACAGACTACCTCGTGTGGTTGACTAGAAATAACCTACCGAGTGGTATTAAGGTTCCCTGGACCTTTCGGTCATGGGTTATTATGGGGGAGGTCAGTAAATCTTCAGACCATCTTAGTAATACACCACTAAACGTGCATTTACCACGACACAAAATAAATCGGTACTGTCCTTTTTGACACATTTGTTGTCGCAGACGTACTTATACGTACAACGAATTACTGTTTTAATAAATTAAACGAGGAAACGGTTCTGAGTGGAGTGTCTACCAAGATCCTTCCGGGATCCTTAATGTGAGTTTAGTGGTTTATGAGTAAGAAAAAAACGGTTGAGTAAGTCAGAAAGTTCTAAACAATCTGAACTTTCTGAATCCCCGTATATATTCGTTTATCTCGATGGAGTATAACTAAGTAGAAAATTTATTTGTCAACTTCTCGATTTGATAAGGTTTATGGCACACGACCTTTAGTCTTTGTAGGTATAGTATCGGAACACAACAATGTACAGAATACACTAAAGGAGAGGGATGTTACTAACAGGGAGAGAGATGGGGGTACGGGGTGGATATGATAACTGGATCCGAGGTCAAAAGTGAAGGGAAAGAGTGAAACAGGGTACAATCTATCTTAACAACTAGTACTCAGAAATGAGAGAATATCACCATTGTATCTCAGTGTAGAAACGTTCCTGAATCTTGAGACTAGGACTGTACAGTGGACCCCTACTAATCATAAAGAAAACTACCGGTTTCCTTTCACTTTTCCGGGAAACGAAAGAGTTGGTAGGTGATTTTTAGAAAAAGTAACGAGAGAGAGAAAGGACTTTATAAGTAATCATTAATCGTTTAGAAGATTGACCTCTGTCACTTTCTGAATTTTACGTACGTACGATGTACTTCCCCTTTTGTGTAGTTGTATCACAACTAATAGTAAAGTTCACTGTTTTCAGTTAGTCTACCTGAAACTTGATCCTTACATTCGTATAAAATACACAGTCCGTGACTTGATCTATAAGAGGTCAACGACATAAGGAAGGAACTTAGGAACATTCCTGAGACATTCTATTTAAAATAATAAAGGGTGGGGGAGTGGAATGTATACTTCGTTAACTTTGGGTCTCTCCAAGTTCAATACACGAGTTTCAATGTTGATAAATCATCATGTAGATACTGACTGACGGTTCGATTCGTTTCTCCGTTCAGGAACTCTTCTCTAAATCACACCTTTACCTTCTGTGGGACTTTTATGTGAAGGATACAACGGTGTGTCACAGTCCAGAAAGATATGGGGGAGAGAGAGTTAAAAGTCTAAAATACTCTTAAATATAGAATAAGACAAGGGGATAACGAATCGGGGTCCTATCTTCCTTAAGTCTACCACCAGTCTAAAAGGTTCTTCAACAACTCTTTTACGGTAAGATCATACGTCTGGACGGAAGATAGAGAGAAAATGGAAATGGCATACAGAGGTATCAAGACACTTCTCACCTTGTTGGGGGTTCACCCTTCGGTAAATCTTGATGTGGTTGTATCTTAGTAGTCCAAACCGATGAAAAGGTCCTCGGACTCTACCATGAACCGTAAGAAGACATAGTCTATAAAGGTTTCTTTCAGATGAGGAGTCCGACTCATATTACCGGATCGAAAGTTTGACGAGTCTCCTCTTTCACTTCAGTGAGTTAGTACACACTAAGAAACGCTAGGGTACCTGATATCGGATGGTCCAAGGAGACAGGTACCCTAAAAGGTCCGTTCTCATGACCTCACCCAACGGTAAAGGAAGAGGTCCCCTAGAAGGACTGGGTCCCTAGTTTGGGTCCAGAGGACGTGACGTCTGTCTGCGAAATGGGAGAATCGGTGCTCCCTTCGGGTACGCCGAGTCAGGTGGAGTCTGAAGACGTTGTCAGGTGGTAGAGGATGGGAAACATCTGAAACTTGTCGCTCATCTCTGACAAAATCACTTTTTAAATTAGACTCGGGATCAGAGGTTTATCGTTAAACTCCCCTTAAATTCAAAACTTTCATGAGAGTTCTATTTTTAAAACTCCCGAAGTAACAGAAGGTATTAAATCCTAGACACCGTAGTCCGGGTTCGGTCTTGTAAAAAGGAAGGGGGTCTGATCTTTGAAGTTGGTTTGACACTCGAACAATTCATTTTTTGTACGAGAAGAAAATTTCTGATTCAAAATGGAGTTTTAATAAAATATAATATTCATTAAAAATTTTTAGATTCACGAATAGTCCTATGTGAAATAGTTGGTAAAAAATTTCATGGTCAAACCAAGATGAGATCACAAGAGGGTCGATTGAGACCCGACTTACACCCAACATATACGGATTCTCTAGACGAAGTCGTCTCAGTCTAAGGGAAGAAGTAGTCATAGTGGTGGTGGTAAATGGTTCACCTTTCCATTGAATACAAACAACTTTTAGATACTGTATAACTCTCGACACAATGAAACATTTGTAGTAAAGATTACGATATATGTACTGCATATATAACAGATTGAGAGTTCTATTCGAAGAACTTCACCTTTGATAATAAGAGTAGATTGTTCCTTTGACTTCGAGTATCTTTAATTTATACAAGTGGTACTATTGGATTAATGACTCACTGTCTTGACCCTTAAAAATTTTTTGTTGAAACGTATAATATTTTACATACTATATGGGTAAAATTCAGACGTCAAGTTATTAATAATCATTCACACGTCTTAACACGTACATAATGGTATTAGGTTTAAATCTTATAAAAATAATGAGATTTTTCTAGGGAGTATGGGTAGACTTCAGTAAGGGGTAAGGGTGGGTGATAAGTCGTTAGTGACTAGATGAAAGACAGGGATATCTCTTTTCTTTTATTATTTCTAATCTAGTTTAAATTTACTTTAAATATTATTTTTGTTATCTTTTTAGTTGTTCGGAGTTTCAACCAAGAAATTTTTCTATTTGTTTTAACTTTTTTGAAACCGATATAAGTGATTCTTTTACATCTTATGAGTATAATAATTATAGTCCTTCCTTATACCCCAGTAAAGATGACGAGAACGTCTTTATTTTACTAACATTCTGTTATGATCCTTATTAACATACGGTTGTTTAAACTATTGGAGTTACTTTACCTTTTAAAAGAATACTGTGTGTTTGATGGTTTTGACTGAATTCATCTTTAGACTTATCGTACTATTGTTCATTTCTCTAACTCAATCATTATTTTTTTTTGGAGGGTTGTTATTGTTGTTTTGGGTCCTGGTCTACCGAAATGACGACTTAAGGTGACTTACAAATTTCTTAATTGTAGTTAGTAAGTGTCTGAGAGGTTTTTGTGTCTTTTTCCTTGTAAAAATTTGATTAAGATACTCCGGTTATAATAAGACTATGGTTTAGGTCTGTTTCTATAATACTCTTTTCTTTTATATCTCGTTAGAGAGAGGACCTATACTTACGTGTTTAAAAGTTGTTTTATGATCTTTTGGTTTAGAATTCTTAATGGATGGTACTGGTTTATTTGAAATACGATTTAGAGATAAGATTCTCACGCTCCGACCAAGTTGTATATTTCAAGTTAGTTATATTACGTGATATAACTGTCTTATTTCCTTTTTGTGTTGTACTCATAGGGTAATCTACGTCTTTTTAGTGAACTGTTTTAGGTCATAGAGAACTATTATTTTATGGGTTATTTGACCCTTATCTTCCCTTGAAGAAGTTTTACTATTTCTCGTAGATACTTTATAGGTGTTAATTGTAGTATGTATCACCTTTTTCTACCTTTCGGAAGGACAATTATAGACTAACATGGTGTACATAAGTTGTAACGTGATCTTCAAGATAGGTCCCGCCAATCCGTTCTCTTTTTTTATTTTCCGTAGGTCTAGTCTTTACTTCATTTTGATACAGATAAACGTCAACAATAATTGAAAATATATCTTTTAGAATTACCTTGGTGTTGTTTGAAAATCAATTATTCACGTCGTACCAACGTAGATTTTCTTATTTTATGAATCCTTATTGAAGTTACTTCATACACCTTCTAACTTTATAACTTTTGATGTTTTGTTGGTACAAGTACCTATCCTTCTACCGTTGTGAGAAGTTTAAATAGATATCCAAGTCACGTTAGGGACACTTTAAAGGATAACGGAAAAAAACGTGTATTTAACTCTCCAAATAGGATTTTAGGTATGTTTAGAACCCTATGTTTTGACATTTTCGTTAGTATTCTCTTTTCTTGTTTCACTCTCCGAAGTGTAAAGAGTTGAAGTTATTAACTATATCATTAGTGTTGAGACACCAGGACCGTATTCTATGTATACTACCTTATCTTAACTCTTCAGTCTTTATTTGAATATGTACCTATCAGTTGACTAGAAACTGTTCTGGAAGTTCGGTATGACTCCTCATTCTTATCCGAAAAGTCATTTACCAGGACCCTTTTGACCCACCAAATCAGTGATTCAGTACAGACTGAGAACGTTGGGGTACCTGACATCGGACGGTCCGAGGAGACAGGTACCCTAAGAGGACCGTTCTTATAACCTCACCCAACGGCAAAGGAAGAGGTCCCTTTTGACCTATAGGTATATGTTTTCTTACTGAAATCTTAGGACATAATATGGTATATTTTTAATTGAGTTTGACCCTGTTTTTAGATTTACATTTTCGATTTAAATTTTTTGAGAACCCTTCTTTATATCCATATTTAGAGGTACTCAAAAATAATCAGTTACAAAAGAATTTGTACTGTGGTTTTCGTGTCGTCGATTTCTCTTTATGTATTTATGCTGAAGTGGTTTTAAATTTTTCTTAACATGTAGTTTCCTGTCATAGCTCTATTATTTTTCCGTTGACCGTCTTACTTTTAGTACATAGACTATTCCTAGATCATAGGTGTTATATGTTTCTTGAGTTATTTTTCTGTTTAGGTCAAAATTACCTCTTTTGTCAACTTATCGACGTAGAGGTTTCCTCCATATCTTCAACGGTTGTTCGGGTATTTTTCTGTGAATTATAGTCATCAGTAGTCCCATTACATTTAATTTTTTTCGGAGTTACTCTATATTTAAGTGTGATTCTACCGGTCTAAAAAAATTTTTTCCTTTTATTTGTCAAAAACCACTTCTACACCTCTCTAACCTTGGAAGTGTGTGACGACCACCTTTACATTTAATCACTCCCGTAATACCTTTTGTCACATCATCAAGAAGTTTTACGATTTATATCTTAACGGTACACCGAGTCTTTAAGACGAGGATCCGTATATGGATCTCTTAACTTTTGTACAAGTTTGTTTTTGGACATATACTTACCAGTATCGTCTTAATAAGTATTATTGGGTTTCATATTTACTAGGTTAACAAATATGTAGATTAGGTAATAATAAGTCGGTATTTTATTACTTCAGAATTATGTACGATGTTGTAATTACTTGGAAACTTATGTACGACTTATTTTCTTCAGTGTGTGTTTTTAGTGTATACACGATACCAGACTTATAAATATTTACTTCTAGTACCGTAGACCAGGGTAGTGAAGTACCCTTTATCTATCCCTTTTTCACCTTTGTCACAGTCTGAAAAACACCCCCCCCCCCGAGGTTTTAGTGACGTCTACCACTAACATCGGTACTTTAATTTTCTGTGAATGAGGAACCTTCTTTTCAATACTGGTTGGATCTATCATATAAGGTTTCGTCTCTGTAATAAACGGTTGTTTCCAGGTAGATCAGTTCCGATACCAAAAAGGTCACCAGTATATACCTACACTCTCAACCTGACACTTCTTTCGACTCGTGGTTTCTTAACTACGAAAACTTGACACCACAACCTCCTCTGAGAACTCTCAGGGAACCTGACGTTCCTCTAGGTTGGTCAGGTAAGATTCCCTCTAGTCGGGACCCACAAGAAACCTTCCTTACTACGATTTCGACTTTGAGGTCATGAAACCGGTGGAGTACGTTTCTCAACTGAGTAACCTTTTCTGAGACTACGACCCTCCCTAACCCCCGTCCTCCTTTTTCCCTACTGTCCCCTACTTTACCGACATACCGTGGTGACTGAGTTATCTGCACTCAAACTCACTTGAGGCCCTCAACCACTACCTGTCCCTCCGGACCGTACGACGTTAAGTACCCCAGCGTTTCTCAACCTGTGCTGACTCGTTGACTTGACTTGACTTTTAAGTATACGACTTTAAGATTGAAGGTTTTACTACGGTAATCCTGCACCCCGGAAACCCTCTACGAATATAGTACTCCCACCTTGAGTCTACTTACCCTAATTACGAAATATTCTCCAAGGTCTCCCTGTGGACCAGGGAAAGGAATACACTCCTGTGTCGATTTCCACGACGGATACTCGGTCCTTCTCCCTAGAGTGGTCTTACACTGGTACCAACGTGGAACTAGAACCTAAACGATCAGGGGTCTGGTAAATCTCCATTTACAAACAACAAATATTCGATGGGTCAGACACCATGAAACCATATCGTCGAACTTACCTGATTCCGTCGTACTAAGGTAAATGTATATTATAAGTCTTACCTATTTAGGTATCTCTGTCTTTCGTTCAATCACCGATGGTCCCAAACTCCCCCACCTTTTAATTTTCACCCTCGAATTACCCATGTTTCAAAGAAATATCCCATTACTTTTACCAGACTTTAACCTAGAACCACCACCAACGTGTTATAAAACTTATAGGATTTTAGTGAGACAACATGTGAAATTTCACTACTTAAAATACACTTAAAATAGAGTTCCAATTTTTACAAATCTTTTGGGAAATTAAAACCTTTGAGGTTGGGTAATGGAGTTCCTGTTCAAGTTTGGACATCGTCCCTCCCCAAGACACTCGTCTCCCACTTCTAGTCTACTACAACCGGGTAGGTCGATACTACCCCCGATGCACCTCCCTGAAAAATCAAATGTAGTGTTTACGATTACCCGGTATTTGTCTCACTCCACGTCCTCATAACCTTACCAGTGTGACACCCTTAGAGACTAATTGACCAACACTTCGGGACATCCAACGGGACTGACTTATCTATGGTATCAACAGTGGGTGACACACACCCGACGATATTGATTCATAACATCTGACCCACCGAATATTTGTTGTCTTTAAATAAAAAGTGTCAAGACCTCCGACCTTTAGGTTTTAGTCCCACGATCGTAGTTCAAACCACTCTTGGAAGAAGATCCAATCTCTGAAGACTAAATGACAAAGTCTGTCGTCTCCCTTCTTCGTTCGAAATGACTCTGAGAATTTTCCTGTAATTAGGGTAAGTACTTCCGAGGTGAAAGTACTCAAGTAGATTAAGATTAATGGGGGGGGTTTACACTTTCACTTTCAATGAACGAGTTGTCACAAACTGAGAAACGCTGTGTACCTGACGTCGGGCGGTCCGAGGAGACAAGTACCCTAAGAGGTCCGTTCTTATGACCTCACCCATCGGTACGGGAGGAGGTCCCCTAGAAGGGTTGGGTCCCTAACTTGGGTCCAGAAGGTGTAGTGTCCATCCGAGAAATGGCGGACTCGGTGGTCCCTTCGGGGTGGAGAGTTTCCGGGGTGGAAGATTACGGTAGTGTAACACTCCATCCCAAAATTATATATTTAAACTCCCATGTGTAAGTCAGGAATTGTGAGTGTATATTTAATGAGGTTAGATTTCCTTTATGAACAACAAATCAACGAGTCTACACAGACTGAGAAGACGTTGGGGTACCTGACATCGGGAGGTCCGAGGAGACAGGTACCCTAAAGGGTCCATTCTTATGAGCTCACCCAACGGTAAAGGAAGAGGTCCCCTAAAAGGACTGGGTCCCTAGCTTGGACACAAAGGACGTAACGTCCGTCTAAGAAATGGGGACCCTTCGGTTTCCTTTATGAATGTGGACTTAATAAAATACTCGATTCTATAGAGACACCCGTCAATCTAAATAAGTTAGATCAGTGGTTTATAAAGAGTCTACGGAGTACATAAACAACTCGTAATTGACACACGAACTGGTGACATGTGTTTGTAATATAAGAATTATTATATATAATTGAGTTAGGTAAATTGGGTAATTCATTTAAAATTGTAAGGGTAAAATGTCTACCCCTCTGATGTTACTTCTCTCCAATTTATTGAACGGATTCTGATGTGTCACTGATACATCGTCTAGACCCTATAATTGAACCTAGACATACTGGGGTATGGAGGGTGAGAAATTGTGATATGATATTACCTTCCATCGAGTATGATCCCCTCACCTCCGACACTTGTAACCTCTCTTTCTTCAGATCGTACTTAAGACTGACAGTAATGTCTGTTTAACCAATTTAAAGAGTGTTAAGTCTATTAACAAATTTAAATTACTTTTGTCCCTGTCTCGATTGGATAAAAGAGAGAAAGTGACAATGTTTTTATTTTAGAAAATAGAAAATAGTAAAAGTGTTTAAGTGACACGTTATTTAACCCGGACAACTTTAGAGTATTATAACAACCCTACCACAATCCGTTAATGTCATACACAAGGTCAAACAAATAAACAATCGACACTTTTGGACAACTAGTACGTAATTTAACTCCACCTAGATATCAAAGACTGAAATTTTTTCCCTGTATAACATTTACACCAACAACTGTCCTACTGTCTTAAAATTCGAAAGTGTTAATTTTTTACAGATGTGTAAGACACATTGTAGGTTATTAATTTACAGACCGTTCACAGTAATTTGTTTTAATTGTATGATTTCCACAACCAAACATTTATTAGTCCTGTCCTTCTGACCTACTAACATATGTGTTGACACAAATGAACTTGTTGACGATCACCGAATTACTACTACGTGGGTAGTAAAGTAAATGAAAGAAAAGTTTTAAGATTTTATATAGATTGAATGATAAGATATTATTTCGTAACATAAATAAACGACAAGACGTTTATTTATACTTACGTCTCTCTATTCAATCCTAATCTAATAACTTGACAGACATATAAATTGTTATATTTGAAATTAGGTACAGTGCAAAAAGTTCTAGGTATGGTCTTGTACGGAAGAGAATCTATTGAAGGGAACGACGTGACGGTACGAGTCTTGTATGAAAAGTGTGGATAGTACGATAAATATCTCATCATGTAACGAATTTGAATTATAACAAAAAGTTGTTAAAAAGAACGACAAAGTCCTTATAAGTAAAAGAGAGAGTGACTGAGTGTTCTAGGGGTAGAGAAACTGAAAAAATATTAGTGTCTTACAAATTACTATTAAGGAATTTTTTTAAAAAAAATGAATAATAAAAAAAAATGATTACTATTAAGAAAGGTGTACCATCCACCAGTCATTTATAAGGACCTTAACGTTAGACGCAAAGGTTCAACGATTCGAGTAAATTACAATTTGCTAATTTCCGACACCCCAGACCTTTAAAACTCGTATTTAGGTCACCACGGACTCTTCAGACCCTTAACAAAAACAATGGCCCTTTCTTTATCGTCAAGAAATAAAAAGGGGTTCACTAATTCGTTCATGAAATTCGTGTCGGAAAGGTCGGATTTTTCTCAGTCTAGAGGAGAGGGGTTGATGGTCCCACAAAGAGTGTAGAAACAACATCTTCCGAAATTAAGAAGAAACATCGAAAAAAATCTGAATACGTTTTTCCTTCTATAGAGTCCTCTCTTTAGAGTCTCGCATTATGGGCCAAATAGACCGTAGAAAGTGGGACTCTGGTGAGGTCCATCTCAATCCAGGAGTAATAGACGAGTCTCCCTTCTCCCCAAGATGAAGACCGTGTTGTCACTCAAAAAAACTGGATGAGGAGTCTCTTTGACCAACTAAAATGAAAAATTTTTACATTCCTAAGACCTTTAGTAGGATTCCTGTATGACGTTTACTTCTTTACACAAGATTTTAACACCACTACCACCGTGTTGACACTTATATGACTTTTAACAACTTATCATGTGTAAATCTACACTTAACTTAACGAACACTTAATATACAGTTGTTTCAGAATTTTTTTTAATTCTTTCTTCCTTCACTTTCAGCGAGTCAACACAGACTGAGAAACGTTGGGGTACCTGATATGTCAGGTACCTTAAGAGTTCCGGTCTTATGACCTCACCCATCGGAAAGGGAAGAGGTCCCCTAGAAGGGTTGGGTCCCTAGCTTGGGTCCAGAGGATGTAACGTCCGTATATCAAATGGTCGACTCGGTGGTCCCTTCGGGTTTGAAGTATAAACCCGAATACTTATTTACATGTCACAAACATAAACCGGTATTTCTTTCTTCCTTTGTTTTGAAGTATAAGACAGAGGGTCTCACGTGGGTCTTATCACACGTACTTTGTTTCCTCTTACATTTTCACTAGATAAAGAAATCTTATTTAAAGGGGTTTGAATCGACGAATTTTGTCGTTTCTAAAGAATTGAGAGTCTAAGACTCCCGTCCTTTTGACCCGTGTCGGATCGACCTATGAAGAGTTAGGTCCAGAGTACTCTAAGATCGGTTCAGTAACCACTTTCGTCATCGTCAGTATCGTTCAGAATCGAACCTCTTAAACGAAACGAATCGACCTCTTGAACGACGATTAATGTGAGTACATTGACACATGACCTGACTCTGCTAGTGGAAGGTAGAGTAAGTACAGTACCAACTGTCCAAAACCAAGGGACAATGTACCTAGACTTACAATAACTTTGTATCGTTGACTACCACTACTCTCTCCCTCTGTCCCTCTCTCCTTCCCCTTCCCCTTCCCTCCCTCTCCCTCTCTGTACTCCCTGTCTCTCGAAGGATCTCTCACAGATTCTGCCTTCGGTACCAGGAAAACATCGGAAGGGAACACCGAGTCGACCATTTCTTAGATGGACGTTACACCCTCTGGACCCAAGCTAGGGACCCAACCCTTCTAGGGGACCTCTTTCCTTTCCGATGGATGAGGTCATAAGACCGGATCTCTTAAGGTACCTGACATATCAGGGACCCCACCGATTCTCAACCCGTGCTGACTCGCTGAAAGTGAAGTGAAACTTTCATCTGAGAGTACTGAAGTCGATATAAGATGATCAATGTTTCTCTGTTAGTAAAGGGGGGTGTGAGTTCCCGTCCCTTAGGGTGTTCCTACACTTTTGGTCCTCAATCCCTAATAACCCCCGGTAGAGTCTCCGACGGACGGTGTCTCTCACAAAGGGTCTGATGTATAAGATAGAAGAGAAAAGACTGACAAACACCTCCTATTATGTAAACATCTTTTTCGCTTCTCATCTGTACACTGATCCGAACATGTCCTTCGATACCATCGTAACTCCTCCATGAAATTAAGTCACGACCCTCTCTGGAAGTACACATCAGTTTCTTAACCAGAATCTTATACACTATAGACAACAAACAAAACTCCACTTCTCTACGAGACCATCTCAACCTGTGTTGACTCACTGACTTGACTTGACTTGACTTGACTACGAGACCGATCTTCTATGCCATGTCCTCCCTCTTTCCGTATCTCTATGATGTAGAAATTCTTGACGTCCGTCAACTCATTTTAACCTTTTCTCCCATACGTGTGTGTGCAAACACACACACACCCACAAGCCCTTCTATTATACGTTTTCCCGATCTAACACTTCCAGATACATATTTCAACCTTAAAAATTTAACTTCTATGAACTCTCAGTACCATATTTTTCCTTTCAGTAATCAAGAATACTCTCGTCTCGTCTCAGTTTTTAGACAACTAGTACGTAATTTAATTTCCCTTTAATATTTAAGACTGTAACTTTTTCATTCTTTATATCTGTTATTAAAGATTATTGGTAAGAAATTTGTATCGGGTATATTAGGATGTAAACATAGTTACGAACGAATGAGAAAGATACCGGAAGGAACGAAGGGTGGTGGTGAAAGGAGAAGATTTATGGAACAAAAGTCTCTGGTTAAATTCCTTATGAACGGATGTCCTCTCCCGAAGGAACCACCGAGTCTGTCATTTCTAAGACGGACGTTACGTCCTCTGAACCCAAGTTAGGGACCAAACCCTTCTAGAGGACCCCTTCCCTTACAGATGGGTGAGATCATAAGAACGGACCTCTTAAGGTAATTGTCTCCTCGGACCACCCGATGTCAGGTACTCCAGTGTTTTTTAGTCTGTGCTGACTCTCTGAGTGTGAAACTGAAAAGTGGAGATCCTCAAGAAGTCAGTAAAATCGGGTATTCTAATGGAAAGGGACTTGAAGTGACGTGAACTTGTGATGTGAAGAAATTAGGAAATTTATCCATTGGACTACGTAAATCAGTGAAGTACATGCAAGTAACTAAAATACTTATGAATAACCCTATAAATAATACAAGTACGACGACGACGACGACGATTCAGTGAAGTCAGCACAGGTTGAGACACTCTGGGGTATCGAAGTCACTTTAGGTCTACATATATTATACTTTACTCCAGGAACAGGAGTTTATTCAGTGACAGACCCGTACTTGATGTGTGTGACCTAATGGTCTTCACGTATGATTTTTACGGTTAAGGTCCCTGGTGAGTTCTGAGTGACTTATTTCCAGAGACTCTCATTCCAGGGTTCAGATCTAAAATTACGGATGACACTAAGATTCTTGTCATTTAAACCCTTGATCACCAGACCACTTTCTCTGTCTTTACACGTATTTATAAAGGTTTTGTTCCATCTTACGTACTTCACGTGTGGTGTACTTTGGACACGTTTTGGGAAAACCCTCAACTCTAGTGAACATCGACCTCGTCATCTCCTTATAAAGTACCTGTTCCATTATAAAATTAACAGTCAATATTCCCTATCAGTGACTATATAAGTAAGAAAAGAAGAAAATAACAATAAGGGAACAGAAACTGTATATTCGGAACTGAAATTAACTTTTATGAGGGGGAAATTGTCCTATCGTTTGTGTTTAAAATTTTATACACAAAGGCACTCTTCGAAAAGGTTTAACCAGAATGCTAGAACTAAGAGGTAAACGATCAGAGAAGACGATGTCGAAAAATTTAGGTCTGAACTTTTTGGATTTGACGTAAATGAAGAAGTAGGTGAATATATACGACAAGTGTAAGTGTAACACGAACACCCTCCTACTCTCGATATATTTAGGTTCCATAATAATAATAATGCAAGAGAGTGACGACAAGGGAAAACCGGGAAATAAGATCCGTAAGTTCAACCAAACTTAAGACGAATTAGAATAGAAGTTAAATTAAGATAAAATTATTCTGACAGATATTTATTATTATTGTCACTTTTTAAAAACATTCTTTGTTCAGTCTATACAAATGACGTCTGGAGTCATCCGTTTCTGGTCACAAGGGGTTCCTCCCAGGATTTCTATGAGTTTAAGTTGTAGAGATAAATCCATGTCCAGACGACTCACTTAAAACGCTTCAAGTATCCCAACTAATGACGATCATTAAAAAAGGACATGTCTACAAGTACGTCTCGAGAAAATACCTTCGTGTCTCCATGACGATTACTTCTCGAATTTCTTTTTGTTACAATCGTGTGTGTTGTGACATGTTAAGGAAAGTTCTCTAACATAACGGAAGCCGTAGAGAATCGTCCGTACGTAGTGGTAGAGGATTATGATTTAGGACATAGTTAGTTACAGGAAAGTTTTTTCGTCTTCGGAAAACCCCATAAAATACATATGTCTTTCCATGTACCTTTCTCACTAAGTCCCGTAATTTTCGAAAGTATTAGGAACCTTCCTGGTACCATTTCTTACAGTCATCTGACGAAGTTCTTGGTACCGATACGTCCCTAGGGTCCTTTCGGGGGTGGTTACACTAGTCGACGACGAGTGTTATCTGTAATGGAGTTGACGGACGTAAGATAATCTTCGTGTCGGACGACACAACTCTTTCCACCTGTCTCGTTCGGATGAAAAACAGAGACGGAAAAAGTAATAGGAGTCGACCGTGTCTGTATCTGTTAAAAAATAAGAATATGGGAATCATATCATATGTAAAATTTTATACACTTGTGCACGATATTTTACATTTAGTAAAAAAGTGAATCATTTAATACTCGTATAAGGATAGTGATTTATACTACGTGACACTAAAATTACAGACATACCGAAAGAAAGTATACCTATATAGTATTAAATAATTGGCGATATAATAAAAGTTGTTGTTCCTCTATCACGTTCTCGAGTCCGACATCTCTATGTTACTTAGACTTAGGACCTAAACTACGAGTGACCGAAACACTAGAACTGTTCAGTGAATTGAAGAGATTGGTGTATAAGAAGTCAACATTTTGTCTTGACTTTTATAATTGTTGGTGAACTCAACAGTTCCTTTAATTTTCTCTAGTACATATGTTTCACGAAATGTGTCACGAACGGTATAATTTTTGAGGGTTATTTATAACACATAAATAGTGAGAATAATATTTTATTCTTAATTCTTATAGAGTAAAAGTATTTAAGATTACCAAGGTCACGACCCAGTTTCCATACACGTAAAAAATAAAAAACATCCCTCGTTTATTAGGATACTGTTTAAAAAATTGTCATAATTTTCTAAAACGGAGAACGAAAAGATAAACAAGGTGTAGAAGAAATCCATATCGTTGATAGGGATACAAAAGGTAGGAAATATATCTCTTTGAAATTAAATAAGAACAAAAAGGCAAAGGCAAATGGAACGTAACATCTCTTTGACGAATAGTACCATCAATAGGTGGGATGACTTACGGTGGATGACTTGACGACTTTACATGTACGTAAAAATAAACATACGAAAGGAGTGAGTCGAGACGAAACCCGTAGAGTCCCCGGTAGATTAGAACTGACGACGACTTAGAGGTCATGAGTATTGTATCGGTAGTAGAAGATTTTGAAAAGTCACGTGGTTCGATTTTATTATATAGTACTAAAACGAGAGTATAAAAGTCAAGTTTAAATACAAAATGAATTAAAGAAAATAAAGGTACGAAGAAAAATAGGACATACTCTTAGAACCCAGGAATAAAACAAAAATAACAATAAGTCAGTGATTCAGTACAGGTTTAGAAACGCTCGGGTACTTGACGTCGTGCGGCCCGAAGAGACAGGAAGTGTTAGAGGGACTCAAACAAGGTAGCTTAGTCACTACGGTAGGTTGGTAGAGTAGTAGACAGTGGGGGAAGACGAGAACGGAAGTTAGAAAAGGTTGTAGTTCCAGAAAAGGTCACTCGGTAGAGAAGTGTAGTCCAACGGTTTCACAACCTCGAAGTCGAAGTCGTAGTCAGGAAGGTTACTCACAAGTCCCAGTTAAAGGAAATCCTAACTGAACAAACTAGAGGAACGACAGGTTCCCTTAGAGTTCTCAGAAGAGGTTATGGTGTCAAGTTAAGGAACCGTGAGTCGGAAGAAATACAGGTTAAGAGTGTAGGTATAACTAATGACCTTTTAGGTATCGAAACTTATATACATGGAAACAGTCGTTCTACTACAGAGACGAAAAATTATGTACGAGATCCAAACGGTATCGATAAGAAGGTTCCTCGTTAGTACAAAATTTAAGCACCGACACTGGTGGTAGGTGTAACTAAAACTTCGGGTTCTTTTACTTTAGACTATGACAAAGGTGTAAAAGGGGTAGATAAACGGTACTTCACTATCCTGGTCTACGGTACTAGAAACAAAAAAACTTATGACTCGAAATTCGGTCGTAAAAGTGAGAGGAGAAAGTGGAAGTAGTTCTCCGAGAAATGAAGAAGTGAAAGACGGTAATCTCACCATAGTAGACGGATAGACTCCAACAACTACAAAGAAAGTCGTTAGAACTAAGGTCGAACACGAAATAGATCGGATCGTAGAATGTACTATATGAGACGTATATTCAATTTATCCGTCCCACTGTTATATGTCGGAACTACATGAGGAAAGGACTAAACCTTGGTCAGACAACAAGGAACAAGTCAAGATTGACAACGAAGAACAGGACGGATGTCCAAACAAGTCTTCTGTCCGTTACAGCAGACAATAAAGGTAGAGTAATTCTTATAAGGTGTCAAACAACACTAGGTGTGTCAGTTTCCAAAATCGTATCAGTCACTTCGTCTTCATCTATAAAAAACCTTAAGAGAACGAAAAAGATATTAGATATTTTCACCTACAACCCTTAAACTAGGGACCAAGACGACGGAAAAGATTTTGTTCGAACACGTAGACCTTCGAGAACCAAGTGTATGATAACTTCGGATCGAACTTCTTAAAACTCGTTTTAGAACGACCGTACACTTTACTCACGTTAACGTGTCATTCAACTTGTAAGAAACCGTAACGGAAGGAAATCCTACTCTTACTTTTGACTGGAAAAGGTCAGGACACCGATAAAAACTCAAAAGGTTTAAACGACCGTGTTACTCACATCGTGAAATCGTCGTAGTAGAAAATTCTAAACTTTTCGAGTCGACCTTAAGGTGGTGGAATTAATTCAGGAATAATGTGATTATATTAACGAAGAAACCACACATATGGAAGTTTTGTTATATAATGATTATTTTACTAACGACTTCGGCTAACTATAACAATGACTGTTTCATTACCGATTCTTGTTACACTCTTAGGAGATGTCTGATTTTTTTATAAACAGAAATCTCGTATAGGGTAATCCTTACATGTTACTTTGATGTCTAGAACGAATTGAATATTTTCCCCAATGTAAAACTATTCGGTTAACGTTCTACTTTTATAGTATTTGACTTATACGTAAATCGGATGAAATTACAAGAGTCTTGTGAAGTTAATCGGATATCAACCCGTTTTAGTAAATTGTCTTTTGGATAAAATATTATTCCACAACTTGATAGAGTACATTAAACAACTTATGACACGACTTTCACTTTTGGTCTTACCAATATACCCATGTCTTATAAGATTCACATAGTCAAAAATTGGAGCACTAGTGTACCGACTGACCCTCGACGTCGAACGGGTCGTAGTACTCTCTCATAGTATAACGTATAACGATCGGACCCTTTTCTAGGTTTAAGTTTGAAACTTCATGTCAAAGATGACTTATGTAAAACGAAAACATGTTGACTTTTCAACTTTTTAATATTCAACTTGGTAACATTCAACTCCTGGTAGACGTAACACAAAATTTCAGGGAACTTTATTACTAAAAACATCAATACGGTTGTTAAACTATTTATTAATTCAAACAAAGTGAAAGAATTGTTAACGAAAAATGTAAATTAAAACAAAATATCAATGTATTTTATAAATGTAACAAGGTTTCATTTTTGTTTTATTCCATGTCATTTTTTATACAGATCCGAGAGAGGGAAAGGGAAAGAACGATCGGTCCTTTCATAGAGATAGATCAAAAGAAAAGAAAAAAGAAACATATCCAGATACCTTCATTGTACTTTATTACAAATTCTCATCTATTAAACGTACGATGTACGATTCAACGAAGTCAGTACAGACCGAGATACACTGGGATACCTGACATCGGACGGTCTGAGAAGACAGGTACCCTAAGAGGTCTGCACTTCCGACCTCACCCAACGGTAAAGGAAGAGATCCCCTAGAAGGGCAGGGTCCCTAGCTTGGACCCAGGGGACGTAACATCCATCTAGGAAATGGTAGACTCGGTGGTCCCTTCAGGTATCTATGAAATGATTTACGGTTTCGTTTTAGAAAATTATGGTAATTTTTAGACAATATCCTAATAAACGAAGGAATACTAGAAACTTGGTTAAAGGGAAATTTTAGCTTAACTAGACAGTAAATTAGTTAGTCGTTATTCTCAGGTCAAATTTAAAGAAACGTAAAATAAGATGTGTTTCGTCTATGATAAAATTTAATTGAAGACAAAACATATCATTTAGAAAAAGTTTTCATATGACAAGAAGGTGGTGAACGAAGTGAAAAGGGGGAAAGAAAAACAAGACCTGGTCTTAAAGAAACTAGAACATTACCAAAATTCAGGTGAAGAAAGTAAAAACTTACTCTTCTTAAATAGAGTAAAATCGTATACAGTCAGTACACCCATTTAAGGGAAACGTGAGAGATAAATCGACACACGACAATGCTAGAATAGGATGGAATTGGACTTACCGATTGTAAATATTCAAATTTAATCACGACACTATGTTAGTCGTCTTTAGGTACTATTCCCTTGACTTTAATAACTATTAGAGTAATCCGTCTGGACAAACTAGTAAAGTGAACCTTAAACACTGCCCCGTAAAATCACGGAAACAAGTTCAGTACAGGAATGAAATTTCCGTCAGACATTTGAAAAACGGTTGTTTAGAGATTCACTTCGATTGGTAGTTACAAACTCATTAGTGGGTTCGAGAGACTCTGACTGAAAATGAGAAAAAGGTATTAATGGTAGTCTTGTGAAAATACTTCGTAGACTAACGAGTGTTAAGATATGGTCTACCAACTTTTACTTTAATGAAGACGGTATGTAAATTTACCGATTTGTGATGTAAAATGACTTAATTATTTTGGTAATTTGAGTAATCCGGAGTTTCACTATTATGTTCTGAGACTGACTGGTTCAAGATGAATATAAATACTAAAGCCGAAATTATCAATAAAAGAGACTTTTCGGGAGGGACTTATATGCGGTAAGTTTAGTTTAATAACGGGGACAATAGATGAATGTATACCTCATCCTTTACTGTTGGGTAAGGTCATAAGAATGGACCTTTTAAGATACCTGTCTTCTCGGACCACCCGATGTCAGATATCCCAACTTTTCTCAGTCTGTGTTGACTCGTATGTTAGTGTGTAGGTATATGAATATATGAGATCATGAGGAATTGACGTCAGTCTCAACCACCAATAGACAAACTACTATTAAAGAAATTACAGACACAACAAGTGATCTGATATTTACGGTGGTCTTGATCTTAAGACAAAATAGATAAAATAAGAGATAAGATCCCGGGTCACGGATCTCGTCGGGACTGTAAGTTATATATGATAATCTTTTTTTACCTATTTATGTTTTATGTTATAATTTAATGTAAGGTGTCTGTTCAACCTCTATTTTCATTTCCCTGTCTATACTCCATCTTCAAAACCTAAACTCGATCTCTCTTTCCCTCAAACTTTGGTAGCATCTGGTGGTCTGATTCTCAGTCTCCGTAAGTCCAGAACAGGGACAATGAATCGTCGATACACCGAAATAATTTTTGTGGAAGGGAGAGACTAAGATGAAACATGAAAATATCTTACTTACCTCTTTTAATTCATTATATTGTAAAAGAATATTAAGGTCAGTGGGAACTAAAAGAATTGAAGTCAGAGGAGTAGAGATTTCATTATTATCATGGATAGAGTATCCCAATAATCCTTAATATTTACTATATTACCCAAAGAAAACAAACAAACAAAATGAAGAGGAAATTATTCGTCAAAAGTTTTGAGGAACCTAGGAGAAACGGAATGGCATCATCAAAATAGAAACCTTTCAAGGTTATGTAGTAGTCTAAAGGGGTCTTTGAAAATCTCGTCACAGTCTATCTTCCGTGGGAAAACACCGTAAGGGGTCATGAAATCATTCGAGACTATCATACATCCTCTTAGTGTGTCCCTTTTTGATTACAGGAATAATTTATCAGGGGAAGAGAATCAAACTGATACTTTACCATAGGTCATGACCAGATTAAAATTTACCACGAAAGATTACACAAAAAAAGGGTAATAGGGAAATCACATCTACGTGAACAAAGGGAAGTATCGGGTTTACATAAAGTAACCGATGATTCAATAAAAAGGTACAATTGATTTTTAAGGGGGAAAAGGGTAATTCCGTTATGTAAAAGGATAAAATTACAACAGTCCACGACCTATATAATCTTATAAATCGACTACTTTAATACAGAAAACGTCCGACCTCTTGTTCTTTTGAGTTACCCTGGTTCACCGACAAAGAAACCGAAAGAACGACTTGGAGGCATAACCTTTCTTTTGGTAGATTCTCTCGACATAAAAGGGTCAAGACACATCGGACCATCTTGTTGTACCTCCCACAAAGGAACCCGAGTTTCGGTGGTCTACCCTCCCTTCGTCGATGTCACTCCTATCTGATGTTCCTCTTACCTCGGTAGGAAGGGATTCGGGGTGGGTAAAGTGTCTAGTTTGGATTTTTCTAGTACACGAGTAAGTTGTCCTACATTCTTTGGGAATGAACCAGGTTCTTGATAGGATTCCGTTATACAATCATAACTTTAAGATTTCGTCTTCTTTTGGTTCGTGACCTCCGAGTCACCATTTCTTACGGTGAACGTCACGTCCTCGGTGTCTACTACACCCAAACTAGGGATCCGGCCCTTCTAGGGGACCTCTTCCTTTACCGTTGGGTGAGGTCATAAGAACGGAACCTTTAGGGTACCTGTCTCTTCGGACCACCCGATGGTAGGTATCGTGACGTTTCTTAACCTGTGCTGACTTCACTGAATCGTCCGTGTGTTAGACTCCTTTGAACTGTAAAGGTTCTTTGATACGTTAACCTTAGACTCCGAATCGACACCCGTAACATATCGTTCGTGGTCGCCTTCGGTTCTCTTCCCTTTCATTCACGTTTAACCACAGTCGTTTCTGTAGAAGTAATACTTAAGTCCACCTCACCCATACCAATCTTCGTTGTTGTTCCTTTGCGACGTATATCGAAATAAGTTTACTTGGCAAAACAAAGTTATGCTAAAATTTGTAAGAATTCTTTTATTTACCTTAAGACCGAGGAAAATTCTGTTCATTTTGATATTATCTAACAACTTTTGACGTTTCAGAGACCATCCTTCCCGTCACTTGAGAAGTTTTCTTTTATGAAGTAACCAATTGTTTTCTTCCCGGGACACCTCCCCGACCTTTTTTCACCTACTCGACCGTAAAATATGTTAACACCAAACAGATCAATGGACAAAAACACCTAACCTTATTGTTGTTTCTTCTTGGTCCTTCTTTATTTACACTATATACTCAGACAAAACCTAGAAACTTCTACATGACTCCTTGCTAAACTCCCCAATTCCGGTGAGTTACACGTATATAGTTCGTGAATACACGGTTCTACCACGACCTACGGAACATATGTTATTAGAGTAAACTTTGAGAATTGTCAGGATACGTCTATCGGACAGAGAACCTGGAGACGATAGTCTTAGTAGCATAACGGTAAGTCGACTCATAACGTCTGATTCGTCGACCCCCTTTAGTAAGTAAGAATCACGTGAACCGTAACGTGTAGTCTGAATCTCCTCTATCGTGTAAACGTTACATACAAGTCCGACTCCTTGTCACTCTCCCCTCGAACATTTACATTTTACCGTGTGTGAACCCTAACGGTTCGTATACCCAAAGTCAATAAAGAAAAAGGACTACGATTTATTACCTGACATATATAAAATGGACCCTCAGTCATTTGTATCAACCGAACAATCACAAGAACAGTATCAATGAAATAAAAAAGTCCCTTCTCTTTCGAAATAAAGGGGTATAAACTAAGACATGAAAACCCTTTTCTAACCCTTTACCTCCTACTCGGATACTTCGAGAACCACTTTCGTAAATATTGAACAAAGCGGTTGTGAGTAAGTAAATACAAGAGTGAGTTGTTTATAATCGACTCGTGGATAGTATATGGTCCGTAATACAATCAACGACCCAAATACTGTTTTAAGTTCCGTATCAAGGACTGGGTTTACTAGAGTTTCCAATTATTGTTATGTTATTCCATTCATGAATTTACTCTATTCGTTTTCGTTCAGATTCTCTCTCTTCTCCCCGAATTAAACCAGAGTCCCAAATAACCGTAGAGTTGGAATTTCTATTGTTAGGGTTATTACTCCTTTATACCCGAGTTAAATTAAAAGTCAGTATGGGATAAAGGAAAGAGTCGTGAAGTCAAGGGGACCGTTATACTAAACCTTCAGATTCCATAAAGTTCTCGTTTCCGTAAACAACCGTGATTCCACGGTCACCTAGTCAATCAATCATCGTCACCTCCCTTCTGGAAATTCTTTCGATTCACGACGTACACGTTTCTATCACATTTTCTTAAGACGAGCCTATAGAGTAGAAGTCTCGAGTTACGGGGTCTCGGAGGTTTTTCATAAATTCAGGATCTCCATTGAAAGATACCTACTGCCTACACCACCGTCTAACGTAGGACGACTCTTTTGGCCGTAACCGAACAACCGTCTGTCTTGAAAATTCTAAACACTATATTAAAACCGTATGACGTTTCCTGTACTTCAAACCTACAGTTCACTGAAGAGATATAACATACAGAACACGATCATTACCACTGTTCAGTATTAAGTTTATAAAATCAGTTCCTTTCCTTCCTTCAGGTGTACATAACTAACGGTTGACACTTGATCGGTGACACGACAAAAGTGTACATTTGTGTTAGTAGGACCCCCCACCCCCAGTTACCAGTCTAAAAATGTATATTCCCATACTCTGAGTCTCTCCAATTCATGGAGTGAGTCCCAGTGTTTCGATAAGCCACCGTCTCGGTTCTAAGTTTAAGTCGAGGTCTAAGGTTGACCGTTACTATTTGAGTATAAATTTCTGTTCGTTTACACAGACTTCCCACCTGTATAAATGTACGTCTTTTACAAACTGAAGTAAGAAGACGAAAGGAACCGAGACTTCTTCCTCAACACAAGACCCATTGTCGAACACCCACGAATCCCAATTAGTGTCATAATGTGTCGGTATTTAAGGGAAACGTCTCTCGACAGAGCCACCTAAACGGTGAGAACAGTTACGGATGATCCGAGATCGATTAGTCCAGTACTTGTGTCATCGACTCTGGTCTCAGTTTGTCTTTGAACAGTTTGACAAAACTGACAGAATTGTACTGACTTCGTGCAAGTACCACTTTTATAAAACTCTGATAAGTGTTGACAGCCTCGTGGTGAAGTCACACCAAAGGTCGGGAGGATGAGGGTAAGGGTGTGGATGTGAAGGTTGCACACACCCCCGACAACATCTCTCTGGCACAATGACCTCACCTTTCCCAAACTTTCTTTTCCGACACGTATTTTCACTGATTGACTGTCGGTTAATCCTCCAAAGACGACCCTCAGAAAGGACCTAACTGTCGTCTCGACGTTTAGGTCTCATTCAACTGGGTAGACTTTGTAAGGGGTTTACCGGGAACTATATTTGTAAAACGTTTTTTTTTTTTTTTTTTTTCGGGTTTGGTACTGTACATATTTCCAGCTAGTCAACCAAAAACAAAATTCATCTTCTCTTTCCCGTCACTTTTCCCTAAAGTACTAAAGAACGGAGACAAAAGTAGTAAGAGAAGGATCGGTCTCATAAATAAACGAGTACCCATCGCCCTCTGATGACGAGGTACAACGGAGGTGTATGTACGTGTCTGAATAAATCTTGAAGAAGTATACCACTGTCCAATTATGGGTGAAATTTATTTACGAGTAAAAGACTTTAATCAACGTCGGGTGTTACTGAACACTGATTCTGCCTAAAAGAAGAGATAGAATACTTAGCATTAGGGTACTGTAAGTAAGACTAGTAGTGTGATGGGATCCTCGCCTCGTTCTACAAACCCCCTTCGATTTACTGAGAAAGTCTTATCTCTTACGTAGTCAAAATTATTATCTTTATGGTGACTACTACTGCTACTACTACGGGAATCGAGATCGTGCTTATATCAAGTCCGACCGTAACGAAAACTCTTCAAGGAAATCTCTTCCTTGAGGTATCGTCTCAAAGAGGTAATAAAAGAACAGTACCGTATTTCTTACTATGATAAAAGAGTACCTCGCTTTCCTTTCCTGAAGAGTGACGGTCTCAACTTTTCAGGTCCCGAGACCGACCGGGTTCGGGAGGACCAGACGACTCACAACATCTACCAGTCATAGAATCGTGTAGACATTAGGGGAGTGTGTCCAACTTTTTCGAGAAACTACGTCTGTTGTCGACCGTTTCCAGTAAGAGGACTAAGTCTAGGTGTCTCAGTAAAGGGGTCCGTCGGGTTTAGAGGTACTTACGATTTTAGAGGATGTCGATTAGAAATCATTCAACTTTTACAGTTAAATGATTCGGGTCGATTGCACCGAACACAGAAAAAAAGGGTACTTCAAGATACAAGTAACCGTAGACCTTCCTGAAACTCTTGGGATACATTTATTAAACGATAGGATCAATGTGTCTCTAATACGGGTGTTCGAGGAGGAGGACAGTCTTCCCATTTCCCAGATTCAATAAGAGGGTCCTTGTCCTACTCAAAGAGGACTAGGTCCATAAGAAAGAGACAGATGCCCTTAGTGTTCCGTGACTCGTCCTAACTATCATGTTAAACAATGTTCTCTTTTTAGTCGATTAGAAACGAGTACACAGAGGAGACCGTTTTTGTAGAAAAAGGAAAACAGGTAGTACCTCTATCCCTGAGATTTGAATCCAGGGGAGAGGTTCTTTGGAAGAGATTCGTGAGGACATCATACATGTGTGTATGTATGTATCGTAAATAGTATGGTACGTACGACATCGGTAGAGAGTGGTTCCGGGAGATGTGATACTCAAGGTTTCATCGTCCCTGAAAAGTCTGACCGAGTCCCCTTCTTCAAACAACCTATGTTGGTTCTAACATACTTGACTCGGTATACCTCTAGTCCCAAGTGTAGAAACCCGAATAAATATGACGTCTGGTTGAGTTTTACTATTACGATTGATAGCACGTCACACACGAAGAGTATACAGTCTCTCGAAATACGTATCATACAGTGTTAGGGAAGGGGAAGGGGGTGGTTCTACTCTACCCACATGATCAAGGTAGAAGGCCCTTCGAATCCTGGTCCCTATAACTCACTGAACGGTTTGTCTTCACCGGGTCGGTTCCAAAGTTTGGGTCGAAACCGTCTGAGATCTACACAACAAAAATTAGGTGACTTGGAGTCATGAAGAACACTTAACAGGTAAGAATTCACCAAATAACCATATCTCGTCTGAGAAAATTATCCATTTCAAGACAGTATATAAAAACAAACCATAAAACCCATAAAGACTCCGAGATACTAAAAATCTTCGACGAACCTGACATCGGTGAGATACTGATGTCGTAATAGTTCACTCTAGTCGAATCAGGTCATGAAAACTTTTTACTCTAAGGTATTTACCACAATGGGTCTCTGAGTTTTTCTTTTCTGTATGTGTCGATTGAAGTTCGATCTCGAGATTTGATAATAATGATATTTGATAATAATAGTTTAATAAAGGTAAAGGTAGAGATGAGTCCTCTGACGAAATTCCCGTTGTAAGTCCTACACAATAACTTTGTACCCATTATCAAAGCTTTTTGATGGACGACAATAGTGACAATAATACGACTCTTAATAATTACGAATTATATTACCATAGTGACATTTAAACTACCTACTTAATTACTACCATTCGGGTACTACTGTCCGACGGGAGACACGAAATATATGTCTGTAACGATTATGTAAACAGATTCCGATGTTACTCAATCCGGGGAACCTTAGGATTCTAATAGAGTTGATTACCGAAGAGGTTTAACAGTTTAATACACTGACTTAATGAACTATAAATATCCGACGATTATCACTCCATCTCCAAATACGCAAGTTAGGGAACGGGTATGGAAAGTGACCCACCCAAGACCTCGAGTCCATACAAAGACTTCAGATGAGTAAATATCTCGTGTACTCCAAGGTACCCAAAGGAACTACTCTTCCTAACGTCTTAAGTACCTCCAAGTCTAAGATATTCTGAGTTAAGATGATTTTGGATGTTTGTATGTGTGTTTGTGTTAAGAATGACTCAAGTATGATATACATTTTGGGATACAACCTAAGATACCTGTTAAATATCCATTTTTGTCTCGTAGCATAAATAGGAGTTTATTGAATATTAGGTCAGGTACTCTTTCTAGATCTAGATTTATTAATATTCAACCTGATACCTTTCGAGGTATTGTTACCACTTTTTATCCATGATAACCTAATATGCCTTTTCTGTCCTTAAAAGTGACTCCGGAAAATTCTACCGGTACACCAACTCCATCTTATAATCTCCTCGAATTTCCTACTCGAGCGAGTCAGCACAGACTGAGAAACGCTGGGATACCTGACATCGGGTGGTCCGAGGAGGCAGGTACCCTAAGAGGTCCGTTCTTATGACCTCACCCAACGGTAAAGGAGGAGGCCCCCTAGAAGGACTGGATCCCTAACTTGGACGTAGAGGACAAAGAGGACGTAATCGTCCGTTTAAGAAATCGTAATCGTGTTGGACCCTTTGGGTGTCACATACTCTCACGAAAACTTTGTACCTACAGAAACTTTCTTTCCCTTGAACACGTCCTGTCAGGTTCGTCTCTCGTACTGAATTTGTATTTTAAGACACCATTTCAATATAGTCGAAACCCTTTACGGTTCCCCTTATTATAATTCAAATCTTACCCCAACTTAACCATTTCTGGAAACTTCCGTTCTAACGACTCAATTCTATAAACTTTACGATTAAAACAGTGACAATTCAGATACATAACAGACTCTGTACCCTCACCGAAATAATAATCCAGATACTTTGACCCCAGTCGACTTCCTACCTCATCTCGTCAAACTCCTATCTTAGTCACTCGAATACACTATTAATAATAAGATCAAACTTGTTCTTTATTATTCCCGATGTTTTCTTTCTATAATGATCCCAAAATTCGAGACTACCGGATCCTCTCACCATTCTGTTAATTAACTTTTGTCTGTTTTTGTATCCTCCTTCATAACCAAAGCCCTCCTCTTTTCTTCTCTAACGGTCTGAACTGTAGGTCGTTCTTTATCTCTACTTCCTGAGTTCGAGCCAAATCCAATTCCAGTCTCAGTATTTAGACCCCGAGTAGGTGTGTCTTACTCGAGAACATCAATGTCCTCATCTACACTAACGGGTCGTTCTCACCCGAGTCACCCTTCACCGCGCACGGTCCTGATCTTGTAACCGTTCACGGACGACTTCCCTAACCGTCTCTCCTCGAAGATCATATTCTCTATAGAGAGATGTTTCGTCGTCGTTGTCTTACGTTAAAATGTCACTTGATCTCCCCTCTTTATATTCTGTCTCCTCGCCAGTTATTACTTTTTTACATCGTCTGTCCTGTTCATCCTACTTTGAACTCTTTTCTTGTAATCTTAACTGTAAAACCTTCAATATCCACTGGAAAATTTTTCATCAAAATCAAATCTCCATTCAGAGGTCGACTTTAGGGTCACTTCCTTCTCTTTTACTCTAGTTCTCCCTGTCTTATAGTACTCTATTGGTTAACGGTCCTTATGAGAGGGATAGGGGAAATCACGAGTGTTGTTAGGACCCTCTACACATTATCCTTAGGGGAAAAAGACTCCTTCTTTTACTTATCTATTGTGACTATTGTGACTGTAAACAACTTGTAGGGGAGACACGGTCCGTGACGTGATTCGTAAAATGTACCAAATAGTGTAAGCCGTGAGTCTTGTAAAAAACTCTAACTATGATAATCATCGAGAAACGTCTACTCTTTGACTATAAATCTCCCAAACTTATAAACACATTATAGAAAAACAATCATTTACAATCGCGACCATAAGTTTGGATCAAAAAAGATCGTGGTCTGGGATTAGATTCTATTAAATGGGTTCTTTGTTACTATCAGATTAAGTTGATGCCCAGAAGAAAACTTGAATCGTACCGTGTAAAAGTCTTGTCGGTTTTGTAGAATCCCTATCCTCATATCTAGGTACTCTGTTCCAATTCAAAAAGTTCCTTATGTGTTAGACCAGAGTATTTCTAAAACCACGGATGTGCCTTCTTTTCTGTCATCAAGAACTCAATAGTCGTGAAATAGACCCCCGTTTTTTAGTTCTTTCTAGAAATATGAAAGTACCAAATGGGTCCAATACTACTTCTCTCGTATGCACTTCAGATATAACAAACCCATGTTTAACGTCAAGGTCATGAAGGATCGACTCACGGGAACCCAACCTATAAACTGGAGAAAACAGAGTTAAAGGAATTTGTCCCTATTATTATCGTCAGTTGAGTATCCTAAAAACATTCCCAATTTACTTAGTTATTTATATTCTAGTGAATCTTGTCGTGGACCGTGTCCCGTTTACGACTAATTCACAATACCTACAAAACACCCAGACTCCCCAGGACGGAAGGGCACAGAACATTACGAAGACAGTCTGGTGAAGACTCAGAGAAGGAGATTCTTTCCTCTTACTTAAAAAATCCGGATTAAAGTACATATATAAGTAATTAAATAACTAGTTTGTGGGTGACTCATGGATAAAACATGGTCGGTGATACAATCAGTCCCGAAGGGTCCATGTGATCACCATTTCTTAGGTGACTGGTTACGTTCGCTGTATTCTCTGAACCCAAACTAGGGACTCAGTCCTTCTAGGGGACCTCCTCCTTTACCGTTGGGTGAGGTCATAAGAACGGACCTCTTAAGGTACCTGTCTCCTCGGACCACCCGATGTCAGATACCCCATTGTTTCTCAGTCTGTACTGTCTCGTAGACTCGTGATACAATCAATGACGTTTACATTTTCACTTTACTATTTATACCAAGGAATAGAATACCTAGAGTAGTAAGACTACCTTCTCTGTTCTCCCATTGATTTGTTGTATGTCACTGTCAGTCACAACACCAGACCCTTCGTGTCACAAGACATTTCGACATGTTCTACCAGTTGTTCGGACTCGGACCCACCACTCCCTTCTGAGAAGACTTCTCCACTGAAGATTTGACTCTAGACTGGAGGTCTAAGAGTTACCATTGACCCAACGACGGTCTACGATAAGAAACTAGAAGACCCTAACTGAGGTATTACAATAATAAAGAGAGTAGGTCAAAAGGAACCCCAACGACTTAGGTCTCTTCAGGGTATGTAACTTTTCTCCTAAGTCTGTGACGGATACCGGAGTGTCGATCAAGGTGGAACCGGAAATGGGAAGTAATCTTCTGTAATCCCTTTAAAGAACACCTTCCTTGGACTTGAGTCTCTATTATCACAAATTGAGTACTGTACTTTACTCTGATCCGTCACTTAGTCTGAACGTACGATGCTGGAACAGGACTCCCTCCGTGGTAGATATTGTCTGTTACCCTGGAATCGAGTGAGTGTCTCTAATTTCTAAGGAAACTACAAAAGAACCGTTTTTAGTGTAGTCGTTTAACGTAGGACAGACAGATCGGACGTATATCACCGAACCTTACCCTTTGACAAAAGGAACAGACCAAGTACTATAAATTTTAAGGACGGTAGTCGGTCTTATCCGGAACCTGATCACCCCATTCTAGTCCTAAACTTAGAATCTAGTCGGAGAACCCGTCTAGTGACTAAAAGAGACACCAAGTCAAAGGGACAACGTTTAACGTTTATTATTGTGATAAATGTAGTCTCATGATAACATCTTAATTTTTCTATATTGTAGAAACACGGACCTTGTGTAACTACGAGTTATTTACTGTCGAGTTAAAGATAAGCGAAAGAAAACCCATTGAGTATTGTCGGTAACAATGACATGTTCATATAATATATGATGTCACTTGTTCAGTAAAAGTCGGTGTCTGTGTGATCGAGTATCGTCCACAAGTTAATTATGAACAAGAAAAGAATAGAACGAAACTAAAAGACTGTTTTACTTCACCCAATCTTGTATTCTGTCTTCTCCAGGGTCAGAACAGGTGAGACTGGGAAGGGAAGATAAAATTTAGGGTAATATATCACAGATTGTTTGTAATTCGTGAGTCATACATAAATAACTTACTTATTTACTTACTCAGTCTCTAACTGTCCGTTCTACATTACTCTTACCCTTGACCGATCACGATACCGATATGAGTTACTCTCTGTAGTTTAGTGACCCTCGACGTTCACTTCTTTCCCGACATCCTGAATGGTTTCTACGTACAGTACACGAAGTGGTAAAACAGGACTCTAACCGACTTTACTCTTCATCCTTGAACTTTACTAGGTAAACATAGGGGTTCACTTGTTTCCGATTAGGTCGACTGACCGGACCCTGGTACAACATTTAAGAAAAAAGTTTTCTTATTGAAACACTCCTTTTTTCCTTGAAAACTTTTTATCCGTCAACTTTGGGAGAATGTAACGACCACCCGTCACGATCACTACCATGTAATTGAGACCTTTTGTTAAACCGTAATAAACCATTTCGACCTGTACACGTATATGGGATGTTAGTTTTAAGGTACGGATTTACATATGGAACCTCTTTGAGAACTTGTACCTACAATCATTTGTTCGAATGTCGTTGGAACAAACATTATTGTTTTTCCATCTTTATTGGTCTTACACGTAGATACCTCTTTTCTACTATTTGAACCCCATATACTTATGTTACCTCATGTTTGTCTTCATGTTTACAAAGTTAATCTCGATACGTGTAATCACACCTACTTAGAACGTTCAGTGTTCAACTCACTTATTTTCTTATCTTAAATACCTCTTTATGTCACACTATAGTAGTTCGTGTTTTGTTATAAAATACAACAATATCTATGTAAACATATGTCCCATCATATTTTGTACGTACCTTTATCATTTGTGGTTCAAACACTATCACAAATAAAGACCCCTCCCTCTCTCCCTTATCCTCGTCCTTCTCTACGTGATGTACCCACCGAAGTAAATATAGAAACTACGCAATAAGTATTTGACTCACCACTATCCTCTTGTAAACTTAATAAACGATACAGAGAACGTCAAAAATTTAATTCTTTTGTGTGGTAAAATTTGATATGGGTCCTGTAAACGACCGTCAGATCCTTGGTCGTAAAGACACGTACCGGACAAAAGTCACACCAGGAACGAAAGTTTTATAGTTCGTTTTCACCCTCCAGGATGACTGGGACCTTGTAAAATGTCACGTGTGTTGGTCCTCGACACTACTATACCAGACTCCGTCTTTTTACCGAAGTAAACTCGTTCTAATAAAACCTGTCGTTCCCGAGGTGAACAGGTCGGGTATAACGTTACCGGAAACGTACTAAGATTCTTGTAAAGACAACCTAAACTAAACACGAGAATACCTTTAACTGGACAAAAGAAAAGAGTGACTGTTGTTTTCACTCTTATTTACTTTTTAAACACTTTAATTTAAAAGTAGATTGACCAAAGGTAGTTCGGGTCGTGAAGAACATGTTTCTATTTTAACTAAAGATTCTTTTCAGTTCAAATAAACCATATAAAGTTGTAACGGAATTGTGGGGGTTAAGAAACCTCATAAATTACGTGACACCCTGTCCTGTCTTAGGATAAGGACCACGTGTATGTAGACATATAATTCCGTCGAAATACTTACAACTCTTCTAGAATGACGTGAACCGAATCTCCTGAGTAAGAGAGTATATTGTTGTATTTCCCCTAGGGAAAAATTAAGGTATTCTTTAAGTATATTTCGTAAACGTTGATACAAATTCGAACCGAAAACCAGATAACTAGTGAAAGTGACTTGTGGATTACAAACATTGACAGTGATCATTAAATAATATTAATCAAGGTGGTTTCGTCGAAAGGTAGTAATCTTTATTGAACGTGTACTTGTACCGGATTTATTTATAGATTTAACGGAAGGTTAATTTTATGTGTAATACGTATAATACAGTAACCTCTGAAAAGAAGAATAAATAAGTATATTATTTAGTAATCTTTTTAAGGACATCGTGACTCCACCTTGGACCACTAATTAATGGACAACTGTTACTGTCTACGTTTGTTCTCCTTCACTACCCCAGAAACGGAGAACCTTCTAAAAAGACCAGAAAGAACATTGAGACTAACCTAACCTGTAAGTCTTATTAACACTCGAGCTAATCTGTCCCGTTGACGATTAGACTTCCGACTAGAATATAGTGTGAGTAAAATAAAAGGATTGAATGTCTTACAGTATTTTACAGACTGAACTACTCGGGTTAATTGAACCAGTAATCAGGAGGGTAAGACTTTGTCTTGGTTTAGATATCTATGAAACTACGAAACGTCGTATCGAAAGTCACCTTATTAATAAAAAGGAATAATGACTATTGAATCATACACCCACACCCAAACACTCATACACCTACCATTCCCACAAGTAGTCAAAATGAGGGCTACAATAACAGTGTTGTTTTAAATAAACGTTCCCTTAGTAACACTCTCGGTCATCTAATCACTATTTAATAAAAACTTTATTAAAAGATCTTGTGATCTCTCTTATGTCTCCTCGGACCACCCGACGACAGGTACCCCAACGTGTCTCAGTCTGTACCGACTTCGCTGAATCGTACGTGACCTTTTCCTTTACCGTTGGGTGAGGTCATAAGGACGGACGTCTTAGGGCCCCTGTCTCCTTAGACCGCCCGACGGTAGATATCCCAGTGTGTCTCAGTCTGTGCTGACTTCGCTGAATCGTCGTCATCGTCGTCTGTCTTATTCTCTCCCGAACTCTTAGAACACCTTCCAAAAGGACAACTCGGAGCTGGGTCGTCTTACATTCGAGGAACTCCAAGATCTAAACAAAATAAGTGGTGACATAGTGGATAAGAATTATCTGAAGTGTATCCTTAACGAGTTATTTATAAACGATTTACTCAGTTTCTTTATCCTTACGTCCTTTTAATGGTTTACTCGTTTAAAACCCAGGTTATCTAGGTCGTAATAGTAAACATTTTACACACCCCACATGATTAACGTATATTAAGGTCCTACTTGTGACAATATTAGGAATATTCACTCCGATGTTTTGGGTGACCCCCCCCGCCAGGATTCTACCGTCTCCTTATCCTACCCCTCTGGTGAAAGAGGGGGTGTTTAAGTAGTTTTCTAGTAAACTTGCGACTCGTTAAAGGTGTCTTGTTGAAGACTTGTGACCACCTCCTGTGGTCCGTGGGTCTTTCCGTCGGGTAACAGAAACTTTCTTCTACTAAATAGTGTCCACTCCATACCTACCTCTTCAGAACTCCGATGATATTCTCATTCTGACTTTTGGTCTCCGTCCTCCGAATTTAGGTTTCGAAGTCTTGAGGTCTTTTGAGGACTGAGGTCCCTTGTAATTATCTGTTCTCGAGTAAGTTTTCGGAGGTATGGATGTGACTTTGGTTCGAGGTGGGTTCTCTGTTGTTCAAAGTCTCGTTCTGTATGGTTCGATTAAGAGGTTGTTACGTCCTTGTATTGGGATCCGTAATTTTATGTCCACCGGTTTTCAGTTTGGTTTGGTTGTCTGTGGAGTTTTGAGTGATGACCTGTGAAGTAACGTGAGGTCTCTCTTCTCTAGGTCGAGGTGGGTATTCTTGTGACTGTGTTCGAAGGTTGGTCCTTTGGAACTGTTCGGTGAACTGGTTGGGGTGGGTGTCCCTCCTTGGAGGTATTATTTCTCCTTGGTGTTTGAAGGTCGTATGTCTTTTCGATGGGTTTTGTGTCGTTAGATTTGTTCTACTTTTCCGTCTCTTTATAAGTCGTCCATTTCCTTGCACTATTTACGGGTGGTTTGGTTTGTTTTCTCCTCATCTATCCCTCAGATGTACTTTTTCTTGAGTCTTATTACTATCATTTTTACTAGGTTTTAGAACTTTTGTTTTACCTCAATGTCTTTTTATCAGACCTCTGTTCCTGACTCTTCTACGTTCTTTACGAATTATTTCTGGATCTTCTTTATTTTTTCAGTTAGTTATTATTTATTACGTTATCGACTCTAGTTTTCGTGAGACCTCCCTTGATTGTCATCTTATTGACTCCGTCTTCTATCCTATTCACTCCACCTTCTATCTTACCACCTTTATTTACTTCGTCTCTCCTTTTTTCTTTTTACTTAATTTTCTTTAATCCTGTTGAAGTCTCTGGAGACTCCGTTACAGTTTGTGGGGTTGTAAGCTTAGTATTCTCAGGGTCTTCTTCTTCTGTTTTTCTTTCCGGTACTCTTTTATGAACTCCTCTATTATCAACTTTTGGAGGGATATTACCCCTTCCTTTATCAGTGGGTTCAGGTTTTTTGGGTCTCTCAGGGTTTGTCCTATTTGGGTTCCGTTTTGTGGGGTTCTGTGTATAATTAGTTTAATTACTTCTTGTTTGTGTTTCTTGTTTATAATTTTCGTCGTTCCCTTTTTGTCGTTTATTATGTGTTCCCCTAAGGGTATTCCTTGAGAAGTTCGGTCTTCCTTACCGTCCTGTATGAATTTCACTACTTTCTCTTTTTCGATGTCGGGTCTAATGACATGGGTGGTTCCTAGAGTAAGTTTATACTTCCTCTTTAGTTTTCGAAATGTCTGTTCGTTTTCGACACTCGTAAGTCGTGGTACTTTGGTCGAGAAGTTGTTTACGATTTCCTAGAAGAGATCTGTCCTTTGTGTCTTTTTCAGATATTTGAGTTTGGGTTTTGTTGTTTCATTTACCATTGCCCTAGTATGAATAGTTATTAATAGTATTTACATTTTACCCAACTTAAGGGGTTGGTTTTCTGTTTCTGACCGACTTACCTATGTCTTTGTTTTGGGGATATTTACGACAGATGTTCTCTGGGTGGAGTTTTGTTCCCTGTGTATGTCTGACTTTCACTTCCCGACCTTTTTTTATAAAGTACGTTTACCTCTGGATTTCTTTCTTCCTCATCATTATGAGTATAGTCTATTTTATCTGAAACTTTATTTCCGACACTTTTCTCCGTTTCTTCCTGTGATGTATTACTAGTTTCCTAGCTAGGTTCTTCTTCTATATTGTTAATATTTATATATACGTGGGTTGTATCCTCGTGTTATACATTCCGTTTACGATTGTTCATACTTTCCCCTTTAATTGTAATTGTGTTATTATCACCCTCTGAAATTATGGGGTGAGTGTGGATACCTATCTGTTGATTTGTCTTTTAATCGTTCCTTTGTGTTTGAAATTCACTATGTTACCTGGTCAATCTGGATTAACTATAGATATCCTGTAAAATGGGGTTTTGTTACTTAAAGTGGAAATAGAGTTCACGTGTGTCTTATAAGAGGTCCTATCTAGTGTAGAACCGGGTATTTAGATCGGAACCATTTAAGTTTTTTTAACTTTAGTAAGGTTCGTAGAAAAGACTAGTGTTACGTCATTCTGATCTACAGTTGATGTCCTTTTTTTATAATTTTTATGTTTTGTATACCTCCGATTTATTGTGTGAAGACTTATTGGTTGTTTAGTGTCTTCTTTAGTTTTATACGTATCTTTGTTTACTGTTACTTTTGTGTTGTTGGGGGTTTGGATACCCTAAGTCATTTTCGTCACGATTCCCCTTCCAAGTATCGTTGTGTTCGAATGGAGTTCTTTGTTCTCTTTTTAGTTTATTTATTGGATTGAGATGTGGATTTCGTTGATCTTTTTCTTCTTTACTTCTTGGGGTCCCATTCATCTACCTTTCTTTAGTATTTTTAATCCCGTCTTTATTTACTTTTTTTTTTTTGTGTGTTGTTTCCTCTGGTATCGTTTTTAGTTGTTTCGATTGTCGACCAAGAAACTCTTCTATTTATTTTATCTGTTTGGTAATCGGTTTAAGTAGTTCTTTGTTTCCTTCTTCTTAGTTTAGGTGTTTTAATCTTTACTTTTACCTCTTTAGTGTTGTCTGTTGTGTCTTTATGTTTCCTAGTATTCTCTGATGATAATCGTTGATATACGGTTATTTTACCTGTTGAACCTTCTTTACCTTTTTAAGGATCTTTTCATATTGAAAGGTTTTGACTTGGTCCTTCTTTGTCTTTTAGAATTGTCTGGGGAGTGTCCGTACCCTTAGCTTTGACATTAGTCTTTAGGAGGTCATTTGTTTTCGGGTCCTGATCTGTCGAAGTGTCAACTTAAGATAGTTGTTAAATCTCTACTCGATTGTAGATAGGGTGAGTTTGAGAAGGTCTTTTAATGTCTCCTTCCATTTGAAGGTTTGAATAACATACTCCGGTAGTAGTGGGATTATGATTTTGGTTTCTACGGTGTTTTTTTCTTTTGGTGTCCGGTTATAGTAACTACTTGTATCTACGTTTTTAGGAATTGTTTTAAGATCGTTTGTCTTAACTTGTTGTATAATTTTTCTAGTATGTAGTACTGGTTCACCCGAAATAGGGTCCCTACGTTCCTAAGAAGTTATAAGTGTTTAGTTAGTTACACTATGTGGTATAATTGTTTAACTTTCTTTTTTTGACATACTAATAGAGTTATCTAAGTCTCTTTCGGACACTGTTTTAAGCTGTAGGTAAATGCTATTTTTGGGAGGTCTTTCGTCCTTATCTTCCCTGTGTGGAGTCGTATTATTTTCGGTATATACTATTTGGGTGTCGTTTGTAATAGGAGTTACCACTTTTTACCTTTCGTAAAGGGGAATTTAGTCATTGTTCTGTTCCCACGGGTGAGAGTGGTGATAATAAGTATCAAAAATTTCAAAATCGGTGTCGTTAGTCTCTTCTTTTTCTTTATTTTCCTTAGGTCTAGTCTTTTCTTCCACGTTTTGAGAGTGGCAAACGTCTACTGTACTAGGAGATGTATCTTTTGGGATTTCTGAGGTGGCCTTTTAATGATCTCGATTAGTTACTTATATCATTTCAATGTCCTATATTTTAATTGTGTGTCTTTAGGGAACGTAAGGATAGGTGATTGTTATTCTTTTATCTTTCTCTTTAATTCCATCGTTATGGTAAGTGGTAGCGTTACTTTTCTTATTTTATGAATCCTTATTTAGATCGATTTCTTTGTTTTCTGGATATGTATCTTTTGATATTTTGTGACTACTTTCTTTAGTTTCTCCTGTGTTTATCTACCTCTTTATATGGTACAAGTACTTACTCTTGTTAGTTATATCACTTTTGCTCATATGATGGGTTTCGTTAGATCTCTAAGTTACGTTAGACATAGTTCGATGGTTACCATAAAAAGTCTCTTGATCTTGTTTATCAAAGTGTTAAACATACCTTTATGTTTTTTGGAGTTTATCGGTTTCGTTATAACTCTTTCTTCTTACCTTGACCTCCTTAGTTAGACGTACTGAAGTCTGATATGATGTTTCGATGTGAGTAGTTCTGTCATACCATGACCGTGTTTCTGTCTTTATAGCTAGTTACCTTGTTTTATCTTTCGGGTCTCTATTTAGGTGTGTGGATACCTGTGGAATAGAAACTGTTTTCTCCGTTCCTATATGTTACCTCTTTTCTGTTAGAGAAATTGTTCACCAGGACCCTTTTGACCAGTTGGTGAACATTTTCTTACTTTGACCTTGTGAAAGATTGTGATATGTGTTTTTAGTTGAGTTTTACTAATTTCTAGATTTCCATTCTGGTCTTTGATATTTTGAGGAATCTCCTTTTGTATCCGTTTTGTGAGAGGCTGTATTTAATGTCGTCCTAGGAGATACTAGGTGGAAGGTCTTATAACCTTTATTTTCGTTTTTATTTGTTTGCCCTAGATTAATTTTAATTTTCGAGACATTTTGTTTCCTTTGATATTCGCTCCACTTTTCTGTCGGAAGCCTTACCCTCTTTTATTATCGTTTACTTCGTTGACTGTTTGTTGATTAGAGTTTTTATATGTTCGTTAAATACGTCGAGTTAAGGTCTTTTTATTTGCTGGGTTAGTTTTTTACCCGGTTTCTTGATTTATCTGTAAAGAGGTTTCTTCTGTATGCCTACCGATTGTTTGTGTACTTTTCTACGAGTTGTAGTGAGTAATAGTCTCTTTACGTTTAGTTCTGGTGTCACTCCATGGTAAAGTGTGGTCAGTCTTACCGACGCTAGGTTTTCAGATGTTCGTTATTTACGACCTCTCCCACACCTCTTTTCCCTTGGGAGGATGTGACAACCACCCTTACGTTTGATCATGTCGGTGNCCTTGGGAGAATGTGACAACCACCCTTACGTTTGATCATGTCGGTGATACCTCTTGTCACACCCCTAAGGAATTTTTTAACGTTTATCTCGACGATATACTGGGTCGTTAGGGTGACAACCCGTATGTGTGGCTCCTTTGGTCTTAACTTTCTCTGTGTACATGGGGTTACAAGTAACGTCGTGAGAAATATTATCGGTCCTGTACCTTCGTTGGATCTACGGGTAGTCGTCTACTTACCCATTCTTTCGACACCATGTATATGTGTTACCTCATAATGAGTCGGCAATTTTTCTTAAGTAAACTTAGTCAAGACTACTCTACCTACTTTGACCTCGGCTAATATGTCTCACTTCATTCGGTCTTTCTTTTTGTGGTTATGTCATATGATTGTGTATATATACCTTAAATCTTTCTACTATTACTATTGGGACATACGCTCTGTTGTTTTCTCTGTGTCTATATATCTTGCCTGAAAACCTGAGACTCCCTCTCCCACCCTACTAGACTATCTTACCGTGACTTTGTACATATGATAGTACATTCTTTGCTTAGCGGTCAGATACAAGCTATGTCCTATGTCCTACGAACCTCGACCACGTGCCCCTACTAGGTCTCTCTACTATACCCCACCCTCCACCCTCCCTCCAAGTCCTAACCCTTGAGTACATGTGGGCACCACCTAAGTACAGTTACATACCGTTTTGGTTATGTCATAATACTTCATTTTATTTCATTTTTATTTTTAATTTTTTTTCTCTTTCTTTGACCTCGGATAATATGTCTCACTTCATTCGGTCTTTCTTTTTGTGGTTATGTCATATGATTACGTATATATACCTTAAATCTTACTACCATTGCTACTAGGATATACACTCTTCCGTTTTCTCTGTGTATACAATTCTTGTCTGAAAACCTGATACATCCTCTTCCGTTCCCACCCTACTAAACTCTCTTATCGTAACTTTGTACATATAATAGTATAAACTTTGTCTAACGGTCGGGTCCAAGCAACGTTCTCTGTCTCACGAGTCCCGACCACGTGACCCTACTGGGACTCCCTACCCTACCCCTCCCTCCACCCTCCCCTAAGTCCTACCCCTTGTGTACATGTGGGTACCGACTAAGTACAGTTACATACCGTTTTTGGTGATGTTATAACATTTCATTAATCGGAGGTTAATTTTATTTATTTACTTAAATTTTAGGTGACCCCGAAATCTCCTGATCACTCCCTCCTTTTATTAGGTCCCTCTTGTACCAGTCCGGACACCTTGATTTAGTCAAATCATTATCGAAGATTTCTCACTCGATCGTCAATTACAGTATTACAGATATCATCACATCCTTCAAGTCCGGATTAATTGTAAATAAAGGTTCCTCGTCCCAGTAGATTATACTAATCTACCATACACCTACGACTAATCGTCTTCAAAGGTTTGTTACCAATAGAGATATAGCTCTTTATACCATCGCGACACTAATGTGTTCCAGGTAAACCAGTTCGTTTTGTACTTTTAGTTAGGGACAGTCATTTCCCATTAGTGTCTCAGTCTCTAAGTCCGAGATTTCGGTGGTCTCTCCGTGTGACGGTTGACCTTTGTCTTCGTCTTAGGGTTAATAGATATGGTCGATTTGGATCGTCCTTCCACTTCGGGTACCTCATACGGTATCATACCTACCACCCTACCACAACCCGATCCTGTTCATTTTACTAAGTCAACAGAGGTGACCGTCATTCCGAGTTCCTGAATTACCTGAGGTCAAAATTTCTGAAAGTCCTATATGTCGTCCCTCCGTACCTTTTTTGTTTCCGTCTTTGTAGAATGACCGTCTTTCTTGAATTTTATCAGAGACGGAGGACTCCTTTACAAGGTTGTGTCCGGAAGTAAAGTATTTCCCTTATACTATGTATTATTACCGTCGTCGTTATCATTGTTATTATCATTGTTGTGTTGTTGTTGTCATTGTCGTCGTAAACGAAGGTAAATTACTTATTAATGATACAAGGTCCGGACAAAATCTGAGAAATGTAAATAATAGAGTAACTTAACATTGTTCTTAAGATACTCTATCTAGGGTTGTAACAGGAATAAAATCGTACAGTATTTTTAATTCGTTGTACGGGTTTAAGTAAATCATCCCTTACTATCTCGACCCTAAACTTGGGTCTCTTGAACTAAGGATTTGGGTAAACACGATAAGTATGTATAACACATATACATATCTATCTATCTATCTATATCTATATTTTACGACTCATTTATAATACTCTGTCTGAATTAAGAATTTAAATGTATTCTTGTTTTCCTTCACCTAAAGTCTACCACTACGTTGTTTGTACATAACGTGTGGATGACACACGGGTCGTAACACATCATACGACCCCTATGTAGCTACCTGTTCTGTATGTGTTAACGACAGAAGTGTCTCGAATATCAGATCGTACCCCGGGACTCCCATCAAAGCCCAATGAACACTGTTTCGTTTTAAATTTCTTCAGTCGAAGGTCCAACTTAATAAGTAGAAAATCTACGAAACCTTTTGAGAGATACCTTACTTACTTTGAGAAGATACCTTCCCATTTCATCGTATCACAAGTTCACGTACCTGAGACCCCGATCTGACTCAAGTTTCGTAACAGATAATCACAGAACTGTTCTTTATTTTTTAATAAGATCTAGAAATGTGATTTTCCTTAAATTGTATTTCCTAACCAATTTACTCATTATCTGAACAATTCTTTAGTTTGTACTCTACCGCTCCAGTGATTCTCTAATCATTGTTGTCTTTCGACGAAGATGAAGATCCCGATCCACCCATCACCCTTCTCCACCATACTGGTCTTGGAACTTCGGTCCGACAGACCAACTTCAATTTTAGGTCCGTCTCCGATAAGTCTATCCGATCCCTGATAACTCCCTCTAAACAGATGGACATACATTTCTTTTATGTCGACGAAGGTCTCTATGATGTCCTTCTTACCCCCCTTTCTCTGTCTCTCTGGTTCTTCTCTGTCTCTCTGGTTCTCTCTGACCGAAAAGGGGTGGAGGAAGGTATGTTCGAAGAAAGATGATAGTCAAGGAGGGTAACGGGTTTGGACTAGTCTTCGGTCTCCTGACCCCATGAACCCTTACAACAACGGACACTACTTCTTGTATCGTCCCCTTCCCTTCCTCTCTTCACTTAACCTTTGTCAATTGCGGATGTGTTCGGTTCGAGGTAGTAAATAATTGATACTAATACCCATTTATTGGGACATGGAGTCAAAGAGGTGGATATTTTAATCCTAAAACTTTAACATACGTAAACACTCTGTATTTATTCAACTATCTATACTTCACAAACCTTGTCACGAACCATTTCTGATTCGGGTGATCTCCCGAAGGGTCCACCACGATCCATCATTTCTTGGGTCGACGGTTACGTCCTCTGTATTCTCTGTACCCAAACTAGGTACCCAGTCCTTCTAGGGGACCTCCTCCCGTACCGTTGGGTGACGTCATAAGAACGGACCTCTTAAGGTACCTGTCTCCTAGGACCACCCGATGTTAGGTATCCCAGCGTTTCTCAACCTGTGTTGACTTCACTGAATCGCACGTACATACGTTCGGGTGATCTTGAAGGAGATTATTCTATATTATACTATATTATTCCATGATTATTCTGGATGATGATAATAAAAATAGTATATGGTGTAATATGTTGTAATACCATTTATTTCTTGAATCAATACCCTGGAGCATCAAGTCAACAGAGTCAATTGACATTTACCTACTCAAACAAGACTAGGTACAGTAGGGATACATTTTCGGTAGGAGTATTTATATTCGTTATAAGTCGAACCTTAAATTCCTTCGAGTACTTAGTGATCTATTCGGGTCGGGGACGGTAGTGAGAGTCGTTCTTTGCGAGTTGTATTGGACGAGACAACGCAATCTTACCGAAGTAGTCTACTTTTATTCTTCGTGTTCTTTTGTAATAAAAGTCAAATGGGGTGTCTGTTGACGGGAGACGGGAAAAGCTGTTTATATATGTAATCGGGTATTAGGAGGAAATTTTAACGTAGAAGTTTCAAAACCTTAGTCTTTACTTTCGACCACCATTTTCGCTCTTACGTTTATTGTACCTCTATCCTCGTTTTTGTCATTAAGTATCTTTACTCTCTCTAGTGAACCAAATATCTATAGATTTTTTAATATCGTCTAGTAAATTCCCATTTTTCCTATATTTTACAAGTTAGTTACTTCAGTCAATAATCTCATTACCCAAGAAGACGTATTTTTACCTCTTTGTATAGTTCACCGTATACTTACTGTTCTCCCTTTCTTTCGAGATCCGCTGTCTTATGACAAATTACGAAATTACGACACTCCCTGGGTCACGAAGACAACGAAAAACCGTGACCGTCTCTCTGTCTAACCATCGTCAGATCGTCCATAAAAGATAGACAATAAAAGAATACCACTCGGGTAACCTAACAATTTAACCCTATTTTACGGTTCTAGAAACTTTATTTACTAACAAGTAACCCTGGACTCTTCACCTAAAGACGTTTATATAAAAATTTACAAACGAGAAATGGTATTCACTTCTATTTTAAGACCGGTACCACTTATAAAACTAAACAGAAATGTTAACCTACCGTGACCCATTCTCGTCGTCAAACGACTGTTCCACTTGTCGTCACGACCCGGTCAGTCGGGTAGTCCACTTCGAGATGACACCGTAAGAACTGACCCTATAAAGTCTGACTCTGAAGACTCCTGTACTTAATACGTTATTAAGTGAGACGGACAAGACCAAACTGAGAGAACAAATAATATAACATAAAACGCGTAACTAGAAAGTATCTGATCTGTCACCCGGAGTACTCTCATCCCTACCTAGACAGGAAGAATGAAAACAATGGGTTCACAAGTCCACCCCGGATTAGTTACAATCGGAGTACCTCTAACAAACAACTTACTTACTTTCAAAGATCCATTGATTCCGTAAAGACATCAACAATGACTCTTTGTTGACCATTTTTAGACAGTTTTTTAAAAGTTCCTATAACAACAGAGTTTCCCAAGTCAAGTCATGTCAGTAAGTCAACACAGGTTGAGAAACGCTGTGGTACCTGACGTCGTGTGGTCCGAAGTGACAGGTAGTGGTTGAGGGTCTCAAATGAGTTTGAGTACAGGTAAATCAACCACTACGATAGGTTGGTAGAGTAGGAGACAGTAGGGGAAGAGGAAAGTGGAAGTTATAAAGGGTCGTAGTCCCAGAAAAGGTTACTCAGTCAAGAAGTGTAGTCCACCGGTTTCATAACCTCAAAGTCGAAGTCGTAGTCAGGAAAGTTACTTATCAGTCCTGACTAAAGGAAATCCTACTTGACCAAGTTAGAGGAACGTCAGGTTCCCTGAGAATTCTCTTAGAGGTTGTGGTGTCAAGTTCTCGTAGTTAAGAAGTCACGAGTAGAAAGAAATATCAGGTTGAGAGTGTAGGCATGAACTGATGCCCTTTTTGGTATCGGAACTGTTCTACCTGGAATCAGCCGTTTCATTAAAGAGACGAAAAATTATACGACAGATCTAAACAGTGTTGAAAAGAAGGTTCCTCGTTCGTAGAAAGTTAAAGTACCGCCGTCAGTACTAGACGTCACTAAAACCTCGGATTTTTTTATTTCAGTCAGTGACAAAGGTGACAAAGGGGTAGATAAAACGGATAAACGGTACTTCACTACCCTGGTCTACGGTACTAGAATCAAAAGACTTACAACTCAAAATTCGGTTCAAAAAGTGAAAGGGGAAAGTGAAAGTAGTTCTACGAAAAATCAAGAAGAAGTGAAAGAGGGTATTCCCACCACAGCAGACGTATATACTCCAGTAATTATAAAGAGGGTCTTTAGAACTAAGGTCAAACACGAAGTAGGTCGGGTCACAAAGAGTACTATATGAAACGTATATTCAATTTATTCGTCCCACTTTTATATGTCGGAACTGTATGGGGAAAGGACTAAACCTTGGTCAGACAACAAGGTACAGGTAAAGATTCACAACGAAGAACTGGACGTGTGTCTAAAGAGTCTTCCGCCCAATCCACCATACCATAAGGGTAGAAAACTTCTTAAAAGGTGTCAAACAACACTATGTGTGTCAGTTTCCGAAACCGTATCAGTTATTTCGTCTTCATCTACAAAAATACCTTGAGAGAACGAAAAAGGTACTAGGTCTCCTACAACCGTTAAACTGGAAACCAAGGAGACGGAAAAGATTTAGGTTGAACTTGTAGACCTACAAGTGGCAAGTGCTTGACAACTTCGGACCAAACCCTTAAAACTCGTAATGAAATGATCGTACACTTTACTCACGTTAACACACCATCAAACTTGTAAGAAACCGTAACGGAAAGAAACACTAACCTTACTTTTGGATAAAAAAGGTCAGGACACCACTGACCACTCAAAAGGTTTAAACGACCGTATCACTCACGTCGTGAAAGTGTCATAGTAGAAAATCCTAAACTTTATCGAGTTGACCTTAAGGTAGTGGAGGTGATCGAAACAAACATCACTACGAGGGATTCCGGATAAACTGAAGCGTAAGATCTTACAGACCGACATCCACTCACTAGTAACACTAATAGACCGAGTACTTCTAGAAAAAAACATAACAAGACACATAAGAACGGTGGAAAAGAATTATAGAAAACGAAGACATCCCGGTATGGTAAAGACAGAAAATGACAAGGGTAGAAACGTACTTTACAAGGGAACCATAGAGATTACAAGAACTTCTCTAGAGATCAAAAAGGGAAATAAAAGGAGATAAAGGAACGTAACTAGTGACTCCTTCGGAAAGAAAAGAGAGGAACGATAAGAAACCTTGAGACGTAAGATTACCCATATAGAAAGGAAAAGAAGAAACGAAAAGAGAAGAGAAGAGTCGATAGACATTCCAGAGGAGTCTTTTGGTAAAACGGAAAAACGTAAAAAAAAACCCCCCCTTACCAGAACTAGGGACAGAGGACATGTTACAGTACTTGGAGGTAGGTATCAAGAAGTCCGTAAGATAGTCTTATTAGGAAACTTAGATAAACAGTGAAGATCACATATTAGTATTCCCTAAACTAAATCCAGTATGGACTTACCAGATCACCAAAAGGGATGAAAAAAGTTAAATTCAGACTTAAACCGTTATTCCTCAAGTACTAGTGGGTCAGAACAAAAACGACTGACATCTCTCGAAGAGGTAGAAACCGGTGTTTCTCATATTAGTTAGACTATAGCCATAACTGGTAAACCACTATAGGTACACATCAGAAGAGAACACAACAACCTTCTCCCACAAACGATACTGGTCACGTAAAAGAACCGTTTTGCGATAATCGGAAACGGGACGAAGTAAGACATGAACTTCCAGTTTAAACGGACAATGAGGTCCACAAAGAACTGAAGGATGAAAACGTAAGGTGAGGGGATATTACTTTTCCTGTAGAAAAAACCCACAATCAAGACCTTCAAGAACATCCAGAAGTACCTTGACTAGTTGAAGTCGAAGAAGTCGTAATGAACAACCCCTTATCTGAACCTATTGACACTATAACTTACCAAACGGAACCTTTACTTGTCTCCAGTAAGACAACAAAAACTCTGACGTAGGTTCATGACGTAAACCCTGGGAGAACAACTGATACTACCGATGAGGTAAAGAAGATTCCCTAAGAACGGGCGTCATCATCTATATTACCAGTAGACTCAATTTAAGTGGGTAAGGTCAGGTAAAATCAAGCGACTAAGGATTTTACAACCACAAGTGAGAACGAAAGAGGACAAACTGGTGGAGGTTAAACAGAACTAAGTACCTGAATTATAAGGTCCAAGGAAACGTCAGTCATAAGGAGAAATATCGTAGCCTGAAATGCAGGTAGTGGTCAGTGTAGGTGTTGACTCACAAAAACAACGAAACCGAGGTAGAGAAGTAAGAAAGACCTCAATCAAGATGTGATTAGAGGTCATCGTATAACCCGTGGATGACTAGACTCCTCAAGTAGAAAGTCACAGGATAGAAAAACGGAAAAGTATGACAAGTACCCCAAGAGTTCCGTTCTTATGACTTCACCAAACGGTAAGGGAAGAGGTCACCTGGTGCAAAACAGTCTTGAGAGGTGGTGCTGGGCAGGTAGAACCCACCGGGATGTACCGTACCGAGTATCAAAGTAACTCAATCTGTTCCGACACCAAGTACACTAGTCTAACTAATCAAAAGACACTAACACCAAAATTCAGACAGACGGGAGATCACCTCTTCCTAATCTCCTAATACCTTCGAAGGACTACCCTCTCTGACTGACTCCCCCTTTGACCCAGAACCAGAGTTTCGCATCCGTTTATAATATAAGGACCACCCTCCGACTGAAATCTCTTAGGATTAACTAAAGTCCACATAAACAATTTACTGTTATACAGTCCTATCAAGACGAAACCAGCTACACTGATACAACTACCGACGAAGGAGTCCAAAAGAACTTACCTTGAAGAGTGAAGTAGTGACAATTCTCGATTTAACCTAGGTCTCAATCCGTTGTCCTAGATGACGAATAACGAAATGGTATATATACTAGAAACTTCAACTGGTAATTGTCTAACAATCAACACCAAGGACGGCAAACTTCTAACTACTGTCAGAGATAACCAAATCATATCAAAAAGGTTTGACATAACAGATTTCGTAATCAATGTATTCTATGAGATTCTCACTCTTTTTCCAAGATACCAGTTCATTAGAACACACTACGACATATCATAACAGGATAGAATTATACATATAATTAATGGTATCATTTTCGATATTCTTCAAGTGTGTCATTTCTTGGGATAAATAAAAATTGAGTTAAAGAGGTTAACTCAATTCGTCTCTGCAGAAAAGGGAAAATAATTGTAAGGATGTTCTAATAATAACATAACTTATCTGTAATCCTTTTAAGTCATCTTAATTTTCTCTTGACTGTATGGATAGTTTTCTAAGTTCAATGAGGGACCGAAAGGATGTATTGTTGATACCCTGTACCCATAATCAGAGTAAAAGTTTTTCTACGGTGTACAGGAGTCCAGATTCTGTTTTCAAACTAAAGTATCTAATTTCAAAAACTTTAGTCTTTTTCAGAGTACTAAGTAGATTCTACTGTAAATAAAAAACCACTCTTTTCAATATTAATTTAACTATCAAGTAGAATATTGAATACTATAGAATATCTGTTTCTTTATACCGTTTTAGAAGGACCGTCGAAGAGTCCCAATAATATTTTTAGTTTACTCAGTTACATATTCTTTGTCGTGTATGTTAAGGTATTATTACTTAATAATAAAAGTGACCAACCAGACCCGATTTACCCTCCCCGTCTAATGGTCCTATTGGTACGGACAATGATAATAAAGGAGCCACCCACCCACCCCCCTTGTCTTTGTACGGATTAGATATTTAATATTGACTAAATAAAAGTAAAAGTAAACCAACGAACTTCAGACGTACGTACGAGTAAGTACAGACTGAGAAACGTTGGGATACCTGACATCGGGTGGTCGGAGGAGACAGGTACCCTAAGAAGTCCGTTTTTATGACTTCACCCAACGATAAAGGAGGAGGTCCCCTAAAAGGACTGGGTCCCTGACTTGGGCACAGAGGATACAGAGGACGTAACGTCCGTCTAAGAAATGGAGACTCGGTAGACCCTTCGGGGAACCAACGAACTGAAATAAATTTATTATTGAGACGAAATACATGTATCAGTACCGGAACTAATGTTTTGTTTGTATTTTGTTAAAAATTACAAGTCATTGTTAAAGACCGATTTGTTTATTAACCTTTTACACAATATTGAAATAAACGACAATTCTCCTTAAACCTTACTTCACCCACGAAGAACCTTGGACAGTCTCCTTAATAAAAGAGTCGTTCGTAAATGACTTGAAAACACGGGTGAAGACGTAACTCTCTACACTTTTTATGTCAATCATCTATAATTCACCTACAAAATCTTACTGCAAACCAATCTACGAGACAATCCATGATTGATATTATTATACCTACTTACTTCCGTCTAGTGCTGGGACCTCGTCGAACATCTGATTACTTCTTATGTTTACCTATTGGTCTATTGACAGTGTAATATTCATAAATGTTTCGTACCAACTCCCTGACTTCTTGACCAATGATACTTGATTGGGTCGAACTACCTTGATTGGGCTCATACTACCCTGAACTGCAAAGTGTTCTACGACCTTATACCCGACTCATAACTTCCTAGTCATTCTAAAACCGTCTTTCGTACCTTTTACCAATTCCATAAATTTTTTTTAGTATACACATCTTCGTCTCAACCTACTTTAACGTACACACGGGGCACCAGAGATATTTTACCCAAATAGACCATACTTGTAAAGTCCCTCAGTATCGTTTTCTACTCTGACCCTTGCTCGGGTCACCGACACTTCCCAGTAACATACAATACCATTGTAAAAACCGGACATATCACTTCCACTATCCTTCGGTATACACCCAAAACTTAACCACTGATTGTTCTAGTTAGGACATAATTTTTTTTTTTTTTGAGACGAACGTCGGACCCTGTACCTAATTTTTCGTCTTTTTGATAAATCCTCAGACAACATTATTAGACCAGTTCTCTACTACCATCACCCCGATCCTTCTATTACTATGCAAACTCTTTATTAAGATTCTTCGACATCTTAAATCTTTAATTCGTCTACACCCACCTTATCTCCCTCTTCCTTCTTAGTTTTTCATTTCAGACACGAAAACTCGAACTCTCTAACTCATCTACCACTACAGTATCAAATATTATCCTTTAAATCTTCCCTCTTACGTGAATCTCTTTTCTATTAATGAAATCACGGTCACAATAAAAGTTGTCAGTTATCCCGTATACCTTTTTTCTATTATAAAGACGGACGGATCTCGGATAATAAACAAATCATACTGTCTTAATGTGTATAGGAAGTTCACCGAAGACGACATCAGTACTTCAGAGGCGACTCGGACTCCTCTCTTAAGGTCTCTACGGTCTCTTCCGAATTAATTTCTCCACTGTAATTTCCACCTTGACCTTCTTACTCATTCTTAAGTATTCCAAGTGTTGTTTCTAAGTATTCTTTCGGTAAGATACGTCCCTATATCCTAATTGTTTTCGTGTCTCGACACTTTCTAGTATCTTACAGACCCCTAACATTCTTGAAGTTTTAGCTATTTCACATACACCACTTTTACCACCCTCTCTTATAAATTTTACTTCAAAGTGCTCATGGTTTCCGTTTCTGAAATGTGAAATGAGACACCCTTGACTACCTTTAAATTTCGTCTTCTCATTGTAGGTGTCTAGAGATATATACATTAACCGTTACTCCACACTATAAGTTTTCCTTAGTCTTCCCACCAGGTACTAAGGGAAACATCATAGTCCAATTACGACACCTGGAATCACTGAAGATTAATTCCAGAGGGTAATCAAGACCCAGGTTCTCTAAACCGAGTTAACCCGTATAAGGACGAGAATAAAGTCCAACGGTCGGTAAAAAGAACATATTCCTCTCAAAAACGGAGACTTTATCCCATAGCTCATCCAAACTTAACTAAGACGAATCGAGTCTTACGGTGTGTAACTCTAAAGGGAACATTTTTAATAACGATTTTTAGGGTCTAACACAGACTATCACGAAATATAAAGTAATTTCGTATGTCAGTGTTATTTGAGGTCACGAACGGACCATGTATAGTTTATAGACCAAATTTTCCGTCAACCCAGGTCAAAGTAGGTAGAGTAGTCTTGACTAAGTTTACTTAAGAAAAATTGCCGACTCATTATGAGGTAACACATATACATGGTGTCGAAAGAATAGGTAAGTAGACGACTACCTGTAGATCCAACAAAGGTACAGGACCGATAATATTTGTCTTAAGTAAACTTAGTCAAGACTACTCTACCTACTTTGACCTCGGTTAATATGTCTCACTTCATTCGGTCTTTCTTTTTGTGGTTATGTCATATGATTGTGTATATATACCTTAAATCCTTCTACCGTTACTGCTGGGACATCCGTTCTGTCCTTTTTTTCTGTGTCTACACATATTGTTTGAAAACCTGAGTCTCCCTCTCCCTCTCCCACCCTACTAAACCTTCTTACCCTTAAGATTGTACATATGACAGTACATTCTTAACTTAGCGGTCAGGTACAGACTGCATCCCACGTCGTACGCACCCCGACCACGTACCCCTACTGGGTCTATCTACAACACCCCTCCCTCCACCCTCCCCCCAAGTACAAACCCTTGCGTACATTCTTAATTTCTAAAATTTTAAATTTTTTATTTTTTTTTAATTTTTTTTTATTTATTTTCCGTCAACCCTTAGATAAGTTGCGTAGACCGATAAAGTTCCATCTTTTAAACACAAAGAACACACACAAACACAGAGAGACACACACATATGTCTCCTTATCCAATGAAAAAAAAAAAGGTATATCTCAACATAAAACTTCCGAGAAAGACAATTACGTCACAAAGAAGTCGATATTAGAAACAAGGTTTACATCTAAGTACTAGGGACAGGGTTTGGATGACTTAGTTTTACCCATCCAAATCTCGGGTTACTCTGTGTAGAATTTTTCCAGAGGTATATAAAGATTACGATAAATTTCAAACTTTTGGTGATTTTATACCTTAGATACCTAATTATTCTAGTACGTTCTCATGAATTAAATATCTAGAGGGTCTGAGGTGTGACGTACTTCAATGAAAATTTATGTCGTTTGATCCGAAGTAAGTCTTATTGGGAACCGTAAGACTCCGTCCTCTTGGTGTGTCACTTAATCTTTCTTCTGAGATCGTTGGTCTACAGTCCCACCAGTTAGTCCTGTTACTCTATTTGATTTTCAGTATTAGTTCGGACATAAATGAATGACATTTTAGCGTTCGTTCTCCGTTGTTCTCCTCAGTTGAAAGATCACAAGGTAAAAGGGGATACCTTGCCGTGGTCCGTTCTCAGTCCCCCTACGTCACGTTTACTCCCAATCTACTCCAATCTACTTCTAATCTCGTCCAATGATAACTCTTCGTGACTGTTTTCACAGGAAGGAGAAATACTGGACACCTGACCTCTATTCCTCTCCTCCTCCCCGATCCTCACGTTTTCATCTCTGTTTCGCGTCACGAGGTCAGTTCTGGGAATTATTCTTCTAGAGTCACCTCTACACCCTCTTCACGGAGGTGACTTACTTACGTTCATACATATACTCGTACCGACCGGTTTTCACTCACCGGACTCAGACACTGACATTGAGAAAGACCGTTTGACGTCACGTCACCGACCCTTACTTCAGATCATACCCTTCTTGTCGAAGAGGGGGGACTCCGGATGGTTCGTTTCGGAACATCAACGGATACCGGTCCGGACTTTTTTTAGTTGTATTGTACAATCAAACCTCAACCTGAGGAGTTCCTAAACTGACACTTAGTCCTGTAGTCTTATGATACGGGTCAAAACGGTCACTAAGGTACTTGTGTCAGTTGAAAAGACAAAACCGGAGACAAAGGAGTAAATAGTTTTATTTCTCCGAGATGACATTATTAGAGTACGAGTCGGATACTCCGAGGTATGTAGAGACAACAAACATCAAAGTAACGACTCTCTTCCACCAACTACAGGTTCCCACTGTCATGACCCTGATATGGGGGACGGTGTTTTAGTCGAGAATATATTTGACCTCTTTTCTCAATTACTGGGGATCCGTCGGAGAATCATGAGTCGAACTCTTATCTTTACAGAGGAGTAGAATCTTTTGATCTCTCTTTTGACTTGTCGAAAGACCAAGACCCCTAAGAGAAATCGTTTATGATCCATTTCCAGTTTCCCTCATCGTCGAGAGAATTTCCACTGAGAACCGTACTCCGAAGAGAGAGGGTAGACCGAATGACCCGAGGTCGTAAATACTAGACTTCCTCTTCCCGGTCAAACAATACCACCCTCCCCGCTTATCGTAGATATCTACCCCTCGAATAACTTATCATCAGAGTTATTCTGATAGAATTATCCGTTTATTGGAGTCTATACGTCTACTGTGATGGGAATACTGTCTTTCATTTCTCCTTGATTTTTCGGAGAACTACTTTCACTTTCTCCTCTCACTTTTTCAACCGAATTTCGAGTTGTAAGTCTTTTGCTTCTAGTACCGTAGACCAGGGTAGTGAAGTACCCTTTATCTACCCCTTTGTCACCGACTGAAATAAAAAGACCCGAGGTTTTAGTGAAGTCTACCACTAACGTCTGTACTTTAATTTTCTACGAATGAGGAACCTTCCTTTCAATACTGGTTGGATCTGTCGTATAACTTTTCGTCTCTGTAATGAAACGGTTGTTTACAGGCAGATCAGTTCCGATACCAAAAATGTCACCCGTACATACCTACTCTCTCAACCTGACACTTCTTTCGACTCGTGACTTCTTAAATACAAAAACTTGTCACCACAACTTCTTCTGAGAACTCTCAGGGAACCTGACGTTCCTCTAGGTTAGTCAGGTAGGATTTCCTCTAGTCAGGACCCACAAGTAACCTTCCTTACTAGGACTTTGACTTTGAGGTTATGAAACCGGTGGAGTACGCTTCTCAACTGAGTAATCTTTTCTGAGACTACGACCCTCCCTAACCTCCGTCCTCCTCTTCCCCTGCTGTCTCCTACTCTATCAACCTACCATAGTGGCTGAGCTACCTGTACTCAAACCCATTCGAAGCCCTCAACCACTACCTGTCCCTCCGGACCGCACGACGCTAAGTACCCCAACGTTTGTCAACCTATGTTGACTCACTGACTTGACTTGACTTGACTTATCCAGCTCTTACATTCTAAGTCTCTCCTTAAACTTTAGGTTGGTAACTTTCTCGAATTATTGTGCGTTCCCATGTTATGATCTCCTCAACCGATCAAAACAAAATCTTTTTATAAGTAGTATTAAGTAGTATATTTACTTACACTAACAGTTCTAGATCTTAGACATGAAGACCCACGACTCACAAAACCCCTTTTTTGTCCGGAGACCACCATATACATATGGTATCTTGTCTTCCTCTGAAACTATTTACAAAACGGTTAGGCACAGAGAAATAAACACACATAAGAGTCAGTGTTATCTCCTTTGGTACCATCGAATTTGTTCAAAGACGAACACCCGATTAATTATAGAAACCTTCAAAAAAACAATCTTGCAGTCGTAGAAAACTCTCTCTACAGTTCACGGTAGTCAAGGAACTTTCTTTCATAATCAGTGAGTCAGTCCAGGTTGAGAAACACTGGGATACCTGATATCGGACGGTCCGAGGAAACAGGTACCTCAAGAGGTCCGTCCTTATGACCTCACCCAGCGGTAAGGGAAGAGGTCGCCCAGAAGGGTTTTTTCCCTAGCAAGGAAATTTTTGACCTTTAACTTGACGGAATATTGGGTCGTTAGGGTGACGACCCGTATGTGTGGCTCCTTTGGTCTTGACTTTCTCTGTGCACATGGGGTTACAAGTAACGTCGTGACAATTATTATCGGTCCTGTACCTTCGTTGGATCTACAGGTAGTCGTCTGCTTACCTATTCTTTCGACACCATGTATATGTGTTACTTTATAATGAGTCGATAAGTTTTCTTATGTAAACTTAGGTAAGATTACTCCACCTACTTTGACCTCGACCAATATGTCTCACTTCATTCGGTCTTTCTTCTTGTGGTTATGTCATATGAACGGTTTCGGAAACTGACACACCTAGTGTTATTTGACACCTTTTAAGACTTACTCTACCCTTATGGTCTGGTGGATTGGACGGAGAACTCTTTAGACATACGTCCAGTCTTTCGTTGTCAATCTTGACCTGTACCTTGTTGTCTGACCAAGGTTTATCCTTTTCCTGATGTAGTTCCGACAATAACAGTGTGACGAATAAATTGAATATACGTCTCATGTAGTACTCTTTGCGACCTGACCTTCTTTGTGTTCGACCTTAGTTCTAACGACCCTCTTTATAGTTATTGGAGTCTATACGTCTACTGTGGTGGGAATACCGTCTTTCACTTCTCCTCGATTTTTCGGAGAACTACTTTTACTTTCTCCTCTCACTTTGTCAACCGGATTTCGAGTTGTAAGTCTTTTACTTCTAGTACCGTAGGTCAGGGTAGTGAAGTACCCTTTATCTACCCCTTTGTCACCTTTGTCACAGTCTGAAATAAAAAAACCCCAGGTTTTAGTGGCGTCTATCACTAACGTCGGTACTTTAATTTTCTACGAATGAGGAACCTTCCTTTCAATACTGGTTGGATCTATCGTATAAGTTTTCGTCTCTGTAATGAAACGGTTGTTTCCAGGCAGATCAGTTCCGATACCAAAAAGGTCACCAGTATATACCTACACTCTCAACCTGACACTACTTTCGACTCGTGACTTCTTAACTACGAAAACTTGACACCACAACCTCTTCTGAGAACTCTCAGGGAACCTGACGTTCCTCTAGGTTGGTCAGGTAAGACTTCCTCTAGTTGGGACCCTAAAGAAACCTTCCTTACTACGATTTCGACTTTGAGGTCATGAAACCGGTGGAGTACTCTTCTCAACTGAATAACCTTTTATGCGACTCCGACCCTCCCTAAACCCCGTCCTCCTCTTCCCCTGCTGGCTCCTACTCTACCGACATACCGTAGTGACTGAGCTACCTGCACTCAGACTCACTTGAGGCCCTCTACCACTACTTGTCCCTCCGGACCGCACGACACTAAGTACCCCAGCGTTTCTCAACCTGTGCTGACTCGCTGACTTGACTTGACTTGACTTGTGTATATATACCTTAAATCTTTCTACCATTAGTATTTGGACATACGCTCTGTCGTTTTCTCTGTGTCTACATATCTTGTCTGAAAACCTAAGACACCCTCTCCCTCGCCCACCCTACTAAACCCTCTTACCGTAACTTTGTACATATGATCGTACATTCTTTGTTTAGCGGTCAGATCCAAACTATGTCCTATGTCCTACGAACCCCGACCACGTGATCCTACTGGGTCTCTCCACTATACCCCTCTCACCACCCTCCCCCCAAGTCCTAACCTTTGAGTACATGTGGACACCGTCTAAGTACAGTTACATACCGTTTTGGTTATGTCGTAACATTTCATTTTATATTTATTTATTTATTTTAAATTTTTTTCTTTTTTTTTGTTTTTTCCCTAACTTTGGTCCAGAGGACGTAACGTCTGTCTAAGAAATGGTAGACTCGGTGATCCCATATGGTAGTTAAGGAATCAACATCAAATGGGTGTTTACACTTCAGACTCCTTCACAGTCAGTATATTAAAATAAGTTTCCAATCTAGACTTTGTACTTACACAGAAGACCTTACACTACCCTATCGTCCTCACATCCGTTTCGACTACGAACCCAAAACTCATTGACTTCCTCTACCATAAAGGTAGAGGACCCCCTCTCCGTCTCCACCCGTTCTCCCAGTTTACCTGAAGTGGTGGGAAGTCAGGTGTGTGACTGAGACTCGTGGAGGTAGAGTTGTCCCGGTTTTAAAGACTCGACGGTTGTCTACAACAAACAAATTATAACTAATAAAGGGAGGACTCGAGTGACTATGAACGTAGGATTTGTCACTCTGTTCACCGGTATTAACTTACGAGTCCTAGGTCTTGTTTCAAGTTTCTTTCAAGTGATTTATTTGGACTTTGGAACATCACTTTTCTCTTTTACGAAACCTTACAGAAAGATTGAAGTCTTTGTGTCTTATCGTAAAACGAGGTGTACCCTTAATTAACCAACTACCTAAGTAAAATGCTTTCTAAGATAGATCAACAAGAATTTATTTTTGAGATCGTTAAGTCTTTATACTTACGAAGGTCTTTTAACTTTCCGTGACACTACGTCACCTTTCTCGTACCTTTGTCTGTCGGAACCCGTTCTATGAATTGTAGAGTCACGGAGTCAAAGTCAAAAGAGTAGATATTTTACTCCTATTGTCGTAAACGGGTCGGGTCGATAACACCCCGAAGTCCTATTATTTTATACATTTCACGGATTATATCAAGGACCGTATACAACAACAACGACAACAAGGTAACGATTCAACACAGACTGAGAAACGTTGGGGTACCTGACTTCGTGCGGTCCGAGGAGAGAGGAGACGATAGAGAGTCTCAAATAAGTTCAAGTACAGGTAACTCAACCGGTACGATAGAATGGTGGGGTAGGAGACGGTGGGTGAAGAGGAGAACGGAAGTTAGAAAAGGTCGTAGTCCCGAAATCAGTTACGCAACCGAGAAACGTGGACCACTGGTTTCATAACCTCGAAGTCGTAGTCGTAGTCATAGTTTGGAAGGTTACTTATCAGTCTCAACTAAAGGAAATCCTAACTGACCAAACTAGAGGAACGACAGGTTCCCTAAGAGTTCGTGGTGTCAAACTTTTGTAGTAAAGAAACCGTAAGGACTGTATATTATCTACGAATTTTTACGATCAAGGTCACAAGGGGAACACAACTTCTTACTACAACCTCATCTTTTCCCTCAAATTTTATATCTTCCTGTTCTTCGGTGTCGAGTACTTTTAGTTAGGGTGACTTCTATTTCGGTATGACTTTCGTACTACGTTAAGACATCTGTTTCAAATATATTAAAGATGTTTCCCAAACAAGTGTCACAGAGTTACTTGTTTAAATATCGACACGGACCTTCTTTCTCTATCGGTAGTTTTCTACTACCGTCATACATACCCTGTGGGTCAGGTCAACCGTAACCGGGACAACAGTGATAGTTATACCGTCCTCCGGGAAGTCGTGTGAGGATGATATGGTCTTGGTAGGGACAAATGTTTCTATCACCGACGAATGAACCCGTTCTAAAAGTTACACCCGACAGTTATCATTAGTCCCTTTTTAAGGGTGAATTTATCGTCGTATTGAAACGTCGATAAGTTTCTCTGTTTTTATTTGTCAGAAATCACAACCTCTCCTACATCCCTTTTACGTGAACATATGTGACGACCACCCTTACGTTTATCCATGTTGGGAAACCTTCTACCAAAACACCAAAGAGATTTTATAACTTTACCCGGAAATGTAGTCGACTCGTTAAGACGAAGATACATATATAGGGTCTCTTTATAGGGGTATACGTAAACCTCTGTACTAGTTTCCTACCAATAACATCTAAATCAACATTATCGGACTGACGAGTAGACAACCTTTTACCAATTTGTAATATCGTGTAAGCGTACTAGTTTATAATACGTCGGTAAATTTTTACTACACATAATCTACATTCTTATCCCTTCATAGTGACTAAGTAACAACTTTAAATTTTCATTCAAAGTCATGTTACAAATATCGTATTATAGTTTAATTAAAACATTTTAAAATCTCCATCATATATGGATCTAAATATATCCTTTTATAGACCTTTCTATTCTCAACGGGGACCCATCAACCCTACCCTCACGACAACCAACTCACCTCAGAATTTACAATGAAAGGGACAAATAAACAACCTACAGACGTAACAAACTTTAAGAAATCTACTTGTACAACGTCAGAAAATTTATTTAGTACTTTATTATTTTGTTTATATACACTGTCTAACCGATTCAGTAAAGATCAGGTACTAACGAACCAAACGTAAAAGAGTCTCAAAAGTTTATTACTATTACTATCATCGATTGTAAACAATTCACGAATGATACACGGACCGTTACTAGATTCACGAAATGTATATAATTGAGTATGGTAGAAGTGTTCTAGGAACCCTCCAACAACATCAGACAAACCCGACGACATTATTTTCATGTTGTATGACCCACCGAATATTTATCATCTGTAGATAAAGCGTGTCAAGACCTCCGACTCTTCAGGTCCTCGTTATGTGGTCGTCTAAGTCACAGATCACTCCCGGATGAAGGACCAAGTATCTGTCGATAGAAGAACGAGATAGGAGGATCCCACCTTCCTCACTCCTCCGAGAGATCTCAGGGAAAGTATTCCCGTCATTAGGATAAGTACTCCCGAGGGGTGAGTACTGGATTAGTGGACGGTGTCCGGGGTGGAGGATTATAGTAGTGTCACCCCCAATCCTAAAATTGTATATTTAAACTCCCCTCCCCTGTATTTGTAAATAAGAATATCGTCTCCATCTTTACTATAGTAGAGATAAAATGTCTAGTCCTTTGACTCCGAGTTTCTGTAATCTTTGGAATAACTTAGTGGATGTAGAGCACTAATTACCTCGACCTGAAACTTCAGTCTCTTTGAACGAAGTCTCGGTCGTACGAATTTGTGATAAGGTATCACGATGAGTCTACTTTCTGTAGTCACTGTATCAGGTACAGGAGTTTTACAAATCTCTGACTGACCCCACTATATGTGTGAGAGAGACCCATAAAAAAAGACAGAAAAGACACAGAGAGTGTGTGTCTATGTATCTGTGTATATCGAAGTCTTTATGTGTACTTTTTTATGTTATGTTTGTTCGGGACATCTTTTACTTACGAAGAGTCTCTCTTCGTGAATCTCAACTTGGACATCAAATAGAAGAGTGGACTAAGAAGACACCAGTTCTTGTACAAGTCACCACGTCAACCATGCCTATGAAATTGTTGAATACTGATTCTTATTTTGTTTTCGACCTTTGGTTGGGTCTGGGAGCACATATATAATGAGACGTTTCAACCCGAACCCGTAACGTCGCCGGAACTTGGGTTGATACCATTGAATTCACCAAGACAACCGGATACGATGTCCTCTCGGTGACATCCATAAAACACGGAGTCGGAGTAGAGAGAGAAAATTATACCTCATTTAGGTTAGATTTCCATATATTTCGGTGTTGACCTTCCCGGAAAGATACGAGAGAGAGATGAAAAAAAAAATTGTCTACTTTTTGACTTCGGGTCTTTTGAATTAATTGAACTAGTTCCCAGTGTGACGATAAAACCACCGGTTTTATTACGTATACACCAACCTAGAAGTAAAAGAAATTTCATTTTATGTAGTGGAACGATTTCCCCAGGGAGACGGAACACTAAATCCATTTCCTAAATCTCCGAAAGTACATCCCAAACAAAAGAGGAAGGGAGAGAGAGATTTGTGTGTGTATATGGGTGTGTATGTACATGTTATTAAAATGAAGGACTACGAAAACAAACACAAAAAATAATTGTGAAAGGGAGGTGTATTCAATAACCTCCTTAAATCACTCGGAAGAAGGAGGACTTATGCCCACCCCTCCTCTTTTACAAACTAGACGGGTCTGTACTGAAAAGTTTCCCATAGTGACAGTACCGGTCTCCTACTTACTACTGTGAGGATTATCTTAGAGCTCTTGTCCGGGGTCAAAAGTTCCTACCGTAAAGTGCACGAACGAACCTCCTACTACTCAATCATGGAGCGACTGTACTAGTTAATACACCCCGGTCCCAATCCTAATATATTGTCTGGACGGACGTCCTTTTTGGAATATTTTGTTTCCCCACCCTTTTTTCACGACACGTTAACGTATTATTAGAACACTTTTTGTTTTACCGAATAAGTAAAATTATTTTTGTGACCCTTTTTTACTACTCAGAAGTGAGACAGATTAGTTAACGTCCCGAAGTGTTATTTTCGCTTCGACGAATGAGGGGTGCTTATTCGTGTTTTAGTTAGAAGTTTTCGTTGTATAAAATAACGTGGATAAGAACCGAGAAGTTTGGTGGGGGGAGTTAAATATTTACCAATAAAAAAAAAGGAGTCAATCCACCTCTACCCCACCCCTTCTCGTCCTGAACATCCATAGATATCGAAAGACTCAACCCAGTACCCCGATAAAAGTTTCAGGAAGGGTCAAGTTATCATTGTAGTCAATTGTACTCCTAATTCAACGTCCAACTCAGTACACATTATCTTCGTGTGTTGTCCCACATAGTCTCTTCTCAGAATTAAGTTGAGACGAGATCTATTCGAGACTGTGACCTATTATACCGTTCTAGGTACGAACACAGATCCGGGTTGGTTCGAGTAGTAAGGAATTAAGAGAAGACTCTATAAAGGATGGTCGGACGTCTATTTTAGACTACGAATTCGAAGGAAAGGGTAGGTGTATATTTGTAGGTCTTCAGAAACAAAGAAGAAGAAGGAAATATGACTTTATATGTAGACGAAAATCGGATGAAGGAGACTAAGATATCTAGAATTTTCCACTAAAGAGGGTCCTTCGTAAAGAATCGTGAGGAGGTATTGAGGGACGGATAGTCATATCTAAATCTATGAAGAGAAGTCACAATGGAAGTGTGTGTGTGTGTGTGTGTAAGTGTGTGGGTGGGGAACGAAATGGACAGTAACAGATGAACGCACCGAAAGAATAGGGGAAGTATCTTACGAGTTTCTATCCCCGGTCCATGTACAACCTAGATATAGATATAATCCGTTGTGACACCAACTGTGTCTCTTACCTGAGTCAGTCATTAAGACCTTAGTTTTATATACGACACCAAATGGACTATAGTACTCTACTCTCTCTCATCGTTACTTAATTGGTCTATTTGTAGGGATAATTTTGCCTAAAGTTCTTGACCGTTACAACCTTCTCGGATTTTTGTCCTTTATGCCTCCGACACTTAACGTCGTTGAGACGTTTGTCCCCGTATCTCGAACTTAGACACTGGATCTGCACAAAAGGAAGTCAATCACAGGAACCCCGATTGGTGAAGGTCCTAATAAAGGAATCTCTCTACAGAAGTAGCTCAGTATAAATATTGGATAAAGGGGTTTAACTTAACCTAAAGTACCCACCAAATGGATCAGGTCCCTGAGAGTCATTGTAAGTCCATTGTGAGACACGGGTACCACTTGTGGTTACACGTGGACAGAGTTAACTATGTCGACGAGTAAACGACTCGTCCCTCGATCCGCTAAGATCCGGTCTTGTACGACCACAATAATACCTCTTTATCAAAACAAAGTCATCTTTGAAATGATCAGTTCCACTTCAATTTCTTATTCTTTAAAAGATTCTCCTTTTTGTGATCTCCTCACTCCCTCCCCCTCTCTCTTTGATAAACTAAGAAAAAATTATATTTAAATAAATAAAATTAACCTCTAATTAATGAAATGTTATAACATAACCAAAACGGTATGTAGTTGTACTTAGGTGGTGTCCATATGTGCACAAGGGGTAGGACTTGGGGGCAGGGAGGAGGGAGGGACATGGTAGGGAGACCCAGCAGGGTCACGTGGTCGGGGTTCGTAGGACACAGTACGTAACTTGGATCTGACCGCTAAGTAAAGTATATACTATAATATGTATAAAGTTACGGTAAGAGGGTTTAGTAGGGTGGGAGCGGGAGAGGGTCTCAGGTCTTCTGACAAGATATGTAGACACAGAGAAAACGGGATAAACTAAGAATATTGAATCTAAGAACAGATTTTTATTCTCGTTTGTTAATATATTAAATACGGTTCGTAAGATGAGTCGTGGAATGTAATTCGTAGAGTAACTTAAGAGTATTGGAAAAGTCCGTCATGATAGTACCTGGGATAAAATATATATTTTTATCATTCCGAACCCATTTACTTTATTAAACGATATTAAGTGTCTTAACCATTCACCATCTCGACCCTTAAATTTGAAGTAAACAAACTAAGATTTCGAGTACAAGAAGGGAGATTACTTTTCATGTTGAATGTACGTCATTTTCTACGTTTAGGTTTCCTATTCGACCCATCATAAAATGGGTACATATATAAATGCACTAGTAATGGGTCCAGTTCTATATCTTGTAAAGGTAGTAGAGTCTTTCAAGAAAATACCGAAAAAGTTCAGTTGTGGTCGCTTCGGGCGTGGGTGGGGGCGGTTCCATTGGTGACAAAGTGAAGATAGTGTCATATAGACACTAAAAATTTCACACCTGGGTCCTGTTTGTCGAAGTCTTAGTGGACCCTTGAACAAGTCTTACGTTTAAGAATCCGTGGTGGGATTTGGTCGTCTTAGTCTTTGGGACTAAAATTGTTCGAAAAGTCCACTAAAACAACATATAACTTCAAACCTTGACGGTGTACCTCATCCAAAAGTACAAAAACTTTAAATACAAATATTTTTATCTTAATATATCATATATAAGAAAACACAGACCGTAAAAAAAGAGAATCGTTTTATAGACGCTTTAAATAAGTATAACAAAACACAGAGTCATTAAGGGAGTAAACTTTAACGACTAATCATAAAGTAACATACTTATATGTTACCATAGACAAACTATCAAACAAGTAAACCGATTCAGTTTAAATACCTTAGTGTTTTTAATTCGACGTCGAATTTGTTCTCATTTCGTCCAACAAAAGAGTACACTATGTTAAAGTCTTTCCGTTACGACAACAGGGTTGGTTTAGAGAATAAACGAAGGATTACAACCCTTAAATAAATTGACCTTCGATTCTGAAAAAAAAAAATTAAGGTGTTATTAGCGATTTTGAGTTTTTCGCGTTCATACGAGGTTTTTATTTTCTTTTATCTGTCTGATTTTTAGTATGGCTTCACGATTACTAGATAGGAAAGAAAGGTCTTCTGAATTCCCGTATCTACGGTTGATATAGTGTACATTCGATAGTGAATGATAATTATTAGATTCGGGTACTGTCTGTAATGAGTAGTTAGTACGATGTAAATTCCCAACTAAGAGTCACGTTAGAGTCCTAGGAAGAGTTGTTTAATAGGGTCTGTCGTTGATACTTAGGTAGTACCGACTGAACGGTGGAGACCGGATCAAGTCCCCACACACACACACACACACACACACACATACACAAACACTATCACAAACCTGATTTCTCACCTTCTTCTGTGGTACCTCCCCTACTTACCGAGTCCTTCTTCTTGGTTTCAGTCTAAAAGAAAAGACACTGTACAAGAGTAATCTCGTAATCTTTCGGGTAATCCACCGAGTCAAGTCAAGTCAGTGAGTCAGCACAGGCTGAGACACTGGGGTGCTTAGAGTCGTGTGGTCCGGAGGGACAGGTAGTGGTTGAGGGTCTCAAGTGAGTTTGAGTGTAGGTAACTCAGGCACTACGGTAGGTCGATAGAGTAGACGACAGCAGGGGAAGAGGACGGTTAGGGAGGTCGTAGTCTCAGAAAAGGTTACTCAGTTAAGAAGCGTAGTCCATCGGTTTCATGACCTCAAAGTCGAAATCGTAGTAAGGAAGGTTTCTTTAGGGTCCCGACAAGAGGAAGTCTTACCTGACCAACCTAGAGGAACGTCAGGTTCCCTGAGAGTTCTCAGAAGAGGTTGTGGTGTCAAATTTTCGTAGTTAAAAAGCCGTGAGTCGAAGAAGTGTCAGGTCGAGAGCGTAGGTATGTATTGGTGACCTTTTTGGTATCGAAACTCATCTGCCTAGAAACAACCGTTTCATTACAGAGACGAAAACTTATACGATAGATCCAACCAGTATTAAAAAGAAGGTTCCTCATTCGCAGAAAATCAAAGTACCGACGTTAGTGGTAGCCGTCACTAAAACCTCGGGGGGTTTTATTTCAGACTGTGACAAAGGTGACAAAGGGGTAGATAAAGGGTACTTCACTACCCTGGCCTACGGTACTAGAAGCAAAAGACTTACAACTCGAAATTCGGTTGAAAAAGTGAGAGGTGAAAGTGAAAGTAGTTCTCCGAAAAATCAAGGAGAAGTGAAAGACGGTATTCCCACCACAGTAGACGTATAGACTCCAATAACTATAAAGGGGGCCGTTAGAACTAAGGTCGACCACGAAGGGTATCCAATATCATTTAAGAATCGATTGACTTTACCACACTTTATTCGTATTGTGTTAATGTTGTCGTTGATGATGATGATGATAAAAATGACTCTCGATACATAACCCGGAATACCATTTACTAGATACACGTAACAAAATAAATTAAGAGTCTTGGGACGATTTAGTAATAATAACAGAGGTAAAATCTACAATTCAACTCCGATTCCCTCCACGGGTTTAAGTATACTGTCGACTCTAAGTTTAGGTCCTCAAGACTGAGGTATAGGGGACAAGAAACCTTTGATTATGAGGTATGACTGAGACTCTCCTAAGGTAAATTCCGATGAATCTTGGTGAAAAAGAGGGTTGAGAACAGTTTTTTTTTTCAGACACAAGTGAAAGGACGGAATTAGTCTTATATCACTAGTAATTCCTAATAATAGTCCCCAATGGTAGTCCCCAATGTGAATGTTGATCTCGACAGTCACCGTGTCCACGTCCTCTAATCTTCTCATCCGTACACTTTATGTGGGGGTGGGTCCACAGACGAAGGAGAGAAATCAAGATTTGTGGTAATACTAACGTGTGTACGAACACACACGTGTGTGTTTAATCCCGTAAGAAATCTTTAATCGAAAAGTTGATATCCATTTACTTATTTAAACAAAGTAAATAGTCTGTACATGGTAAACGATCTGAAATTCAAATACTCCCGTTCCTGGAAAGAACAAGTGACGACATAAGGGTAATAGTCCGTGAACTTTTTCTTACACGAGTTATTCATAAACAACTTACTTACATTCCTACCTACTTATTTACATACGTACTTACGATCCGTAACATGGTTCGAGACCCTATACTCACAGTGAAGATTAAAACCAGTAAACGGAGTTTCCCTCTTCAATCATGTCTCTAGAGTAATCAAGCTATTTTCAAGATACGAAGACTGAGGATCCGAAGACCTTAAACGTATGTATTATACATTCCTTTTAAGTTTCAAACCAGAAGAGTCAATATAGACCAATAAAAAAGGGTTATTAAATTACCAATTCTGAAATAAAGGTTAACTGTCTTCGAACGAAGAAATTTTTTTTTTATTTCGACTTATATAACCATAACAGTCCTCTTCCATTTGAAACACAGGTGTCACTAAAGATGTAACTCACGACGTAAAATTTTCTGTGTTTTATTACTTTCTTCCTTGTCTTGAGGGGCGATAGGAAACGTGTCAATTTTACGTAATGTACCATTCCATCAGAAAACGTTTTCATTCAGTCACACCCAAGTCATAACTCGTTTTGCGAAGTCACCAAAAACATTTTAACTTTCATCGTAGAAAGATTAGATCAATTTCACTTGTAAGTTTTTACAGAGTAAAAAAAAAGGGATTTTAATACGTGGCTTGGACCCTGGTGCCGTTCGTTGAATGGGTTCATATGAAGGTACCGTCGAGTCCATAAGACAGAGAGACAGAGTGTTCTTTCGGTATGTTTACCGTGTGAATATCTCAACTTCACCACGGGTACAGTGGAGTCGTAGTTCGTGTTAACCTAAGATAACTCACCCTCGGTCTTCCGAACACAATAGAGGTTCTTATCACGAACGAATAGTGAGTGAAACTCGGTGGAGAATGCGTGTCCACCCACTTCGTTCGGTAAAAAAGGAATTTCTCATTTTCCTTATTACTGGTAAGAAACGATAGTGAAAGTCGGGGTTTCACTAATTCCAGTTTTTATCGTTCAGTTTGAAGAAAAACCTCAGATACATTAGTAAGATCCCGGGACAAGATTCTTTGTAATGATCACTGTTCTTAGTTCCCGAACATAAAGCCTCACTATGATACACCAGACCTTCTCCTTAAGTCCAAAAACCAAGAACCAAAATAAAATCGGTAATATACCCGTCACCAACGACACCACCGTTCAATACCTCTATAAATCACTATATCTGGATGTCCACTAAAAAAACCCTCTACTACTGTCATGAAACGACACGAAACGACCTCGTCGGCACTTCTCTATGTGGTACGGGTTCCATTCTCTTTGGGTTCATTCTACCATCCACAACGTTCTCCCGTAGTCTCCCGTCTATGTGACTTTGGTATGAGTGTCTTTTGATGAGTTAGATTAGTGTGATCCTGGTGTCGGAACAGATTGAGTTACTTTGGTTCGGTACGGACGTCCCGTTGGGTTCTACCCGTCCAGTGCCACCTCTCCAGACTGTCTTACACCAGGTGACCGCTTTTCCCTTACCTTTTGGTGAAGTCATAAGAACGGAACTCTTGGGGTACTTGTCATACTTTTCCGTTTCTCTATCCTATGACTTTCTCCTTGAGGGGTCCAGTCATCCACGGGTTATACGATGACCTCTAGTCACCTCTTTATTGAGGTCTTTCTTATTTCCCTACCTCGGTTTCGTTTTAGTTATGGGTCGACACCTACACTGACCACTATCTTCGTTCCAGACTACGACATTTCTCGTTATAACGTATCCTTGGACCTTACAGTCCAGGTACTTAGTTCCGTTTAATCTTCACCAGTTTGTTCTCTACCGTTCTCACTTGTAGCTGTAAAATCCTTAGTCGCTTGATTTTACCTGACCTTACCCACTTAAATTGAGTCTACTGGTAATATAGATGATGACGCCCGTCCTTAGGGAGTCTTCTTTACCTCATCGGTAGTACCAGTTGTTTTCTCAGGCTTTACGTCATGAACCTACGTTAGAGTTTTTGTTGTCTTACTAGAGACAAGTAGAGGTTCCGTTTGGTAAGTTATAGTGTTATTAAGTTCAGATACGGGATTGGTCGTTGTGGATTCTTCGACTTCAAGTTGTCAAGATACTTCTGGATGTTCTGGTAAATCTTGATTGTGGGTTTTCTCTACAGGAAAAGTAATAGCCCCTGACCTTACGTTTTCATCCTTCAGTTCTTTGTGGACCTTATTGTCCGTTTAAACCGGAACCTTACGCCTTCCTTCGTCCCGTTTCCGATTATCTCAAAACGGTTCTTCTACGTGACCAGTATCCTTTGTGGGAGAAGGTCGTTGTGTTCTCTTCTGAGATGTGTACCTGTAGTGGTCTACCAGTTGTGACTTTAGTCTAACTAATATAAGAAACGTCTGTTTCTACCTCTTCGAGATATGTCAGTCGTTTTTGTTCTGGTCCTCGACTGACACCGAGAGTCTAGTACTTGATGAATGACTTTTTAAGTCTGAAGTTGACTCCTTTCATTTTTCTTTTGGTGATCTGGTAAGTCCATACTGGATTTAGTTAAGGGAATACTAATATGTCACCTTCACTCTTTATCTAAATTCCCGGATCTAGACTATCTATCTCACGGACTACTTGATACCTTACTCCAAGCACTGTAACATGTCCTGGTCGCTAGTTCTGGTAGGGGTACCTTTTCTTTACGTTTTTTCGTTTTACCGACAGACCCCTCCGGAATGTTTATCGACACTTTTCTTCTCTCCGTTTTTCGTTTCCTCTTTTCCTTTCTGTATTCGTAGACTTACGTCTCAAGGTTTCTTATCGGTCTTCTCTATTCTTTCTGAAGAAGTCACTAGTTACGTTTTTTTATCTCCTTTTCTTGTCTTACCCTTTCTGATCTCTAGAGAAGTTCTTTTAATCTCTATGGTTCCCTTGTAAAGTACGTTTCTACCCGAGGTATTTCCTGTCTTTACCATACCTGGATTGTCTTCATCTTCTATAATTCTTCTCCACCGTTCTTATGTGTCTTCTTGACATGTCTTTTCTAGAAGTGCTGGGTCTATTAGTACTACTACACTAGTGATTAGATCTCGGTCTGTAGGACCTTATACTTCAGTTCACCCGGAATCTTTCGTAACGATGTTTGTTTCGATCACCTCCACTACCTTAAGGTCAACTCGACAAAGTTTAGGACTTTCTACTACGACACTTTCACGACGTGAGTTATACGGTCGTTTAAACCTTTTGAGTCGTCACCGGTGTCCTGA
>SJYO01029184.1:13564642-14004335 GCA_006410555.1 Capra ibex | reverse complement strand
AGATACGTCTCATGTAGTACTCTTTGCGACCTGACCTTCTTTGTGTTCGACCTTAGTTCTAACGACCCTCTTTATAGTTATTGGAGTCTATACGTCTACTCTGGTGGGAATACCGTCTTACACTTCTCCTTGATTTTTCGGAGAACTACTTTCACTTTCTCCTCTCACTTTTTCAACCGAATTTCGAGTTGTAAGTCTTTTGCTTCTAGTACCGTAGATCAGGGTAGTGAAGTACCCTTTATCTACCCCTTTGTCACCTTTGTCACAGTCTGAAATAAAACCCCCCGAGGTTTTAGTGAAGTCTACCACTAACGTCGGTACTTTAATTTTCTACGAATGAGGAACCTTCTTTTCAATACTGGTTGGATCTATCATACAAGTTTTCGTCTCTGTAATGAAACGGCTGATTCCAGGCAGATCAGTTCCGATACCAAAAAGGACACCAGTACATACCTACACTCTCAACCTGACACTTCTTCCGACTCACGGCTTCTTAGCTACGAAAACTTGACACCACAACCTCTTCTGAGAACTCTCAGGGAACCTGACGTTCCTCTAGGTTGGTCAGGTAAGACTTCCTCTAGTTGAGACCCTAAAGAAACCTTCCTTACTACGATTTCGACTTTGAGGTCATGAAACCGGTGGAGTACTCTTCTCAACTGAATAACCTTTTATGCGACTCCGACCCTCCCTAAACCCCGTCCTCCTCTTCCCCTGCTGGCTCCTACTCTACCGACCTACCGTAGTGCCTGAGCTACCTGCAACTCAGACTTACTTGGAGTCCTTAACCACTATGTGTCCCTCCGGACCGCACGACGCTAAGTACCCCAGTGTTTCTCAGCCTGTGCTGACTCACTGACTTGACTTGACTACTGTCATGTGTCAAGAAAAGTGGTTTAGATCTAAATAATCAAAGGATAGTGACGACATTATTTTATGGTGATTGAATCTCTGAATTCATGTGTGTTTACATAAGAAAATATAACACCTACATTCTACAGAATCCGAAGAGTCCACCGTGAACACCATTCCTTGGACGGACGGTCAAGTCCTCGACGTCCTCTGAACTCAAGCTAAGGACCTAACCTTTCTAAACGACCTTCTCCTTTACCGTTGGGTGAGGTCATAAAACGGGAGCTCGTAGGATACCTGTCTCCTTGGAACACCCGGTATCAGGTACCCCAACGTCTCTCAGTCTGTCCTGACTTTGATGAATCGTTCTTTAGAATTTTAATTCCACAGATAACCCGACACACGGGAAACTTCCGAGATCCCCTCTTAGGTAACGGAAGAGAAAAAGTCGCACATCTCCGGTGGGTGTAAGGACCCGAATACGGGGAGAAGAGACAGAAGTTTCGCATAGTGAAACTGGACACGAAGGTAATGATGTAGAGAAAAAAAGACGGAAACTGAGAGAACGAAAGGAGAATATTTCTGGGGACATTAATGTAACCCGGGTGGATTTATTACGTCCTATTAGAGAGGCAGAATCCTAGAGGTTAAATTAATGTAGACTTTTTAGGGGAGACGATACATTCCGTTGTGTAGATATCCAAGATCTCTAATCCTGTACCTATAGAAACGTACGAATCAGTGAAGCCAGTACAGACTGAGAACTCTGGGGTACCTGACACCGGGCGGTCCAAGGAGACAGGTACCCTAAGAGTCCCCGTTTTATGACCTCACATCACCTAACAGTAAAGGAAGAGGTCACTTAGAAGGACTGGGTCCCTAGTTTGAGTGTAGACGTAACCGTCCACCTAAGAAATGATAACTTGATGGTCTCTTCGGGTTATCACGAGTATCTGTAATAATTTTAACGGGTTGGAATATATCGATTTTTCACCATGTCGGTCCTGAGTTTAAGTCCATAGTGAATGAGGTTTCGGGTACGTCAAAGAGCAAAGGGTGAGACGGAGAAGTCAAAACGATTCAAATGAAAGAAGTAAAGGACCGGGGACACACATGGATTTGAAACTGGTATTTACAGAGTTGACCCACGGAAACCAGTGTACATCGATCTAGACCCGTTAAAGTAGTAATGGTGACGTTCATGTCGAGTGAAATTGTGGTCTTCAAAATAATTCGTAGTTGTATACGGGGATGGGACACGTTTCAGGTACGGAGTGACTACCACTACTGAGTAAACCCGGTATAACTATAACAGTCCCTTAATCTGACATCGACATGGTAAAGTACCAATAGAGGGTCCTATTTTCCCTCGTCTATGGAGTTTGTCAAGTGACTTTGTCAGTATGGAACAATCATCCTTTAACGGTTCAAAGGGTTCCAGGAAATTGAACCTTTAGATAGTGGAGATTCTCTACTCTCTACCAAAAGACGTAAAAAAATTGGTAAGTTTTCTATCAGGAACTCTATTCATCACAGGGACCCGGACACCACCACCTACTGACACCTATTATCTTCCGACCAATTACGTTTTCATTGTACTGATATAAACTTTACAGGGAATATAAAGGAAATTGTCATACACCGAAGTAGAAAAGTCCCTGTCTCCCTCCAGTTTGGGCTTTTACTATCAGTACCACTGTAATTAGACTGACACAATAACCGATTAATTATGAAATAAGAAATTCTCGGAGGGGGTTGGGTCAAGAAAAAAAAAGGAAAAAAAAAAAAGAAAAATCAGTATGGTGTATCGAACGTCCTAGAATCAAGGAACTGGTCCCTAGTTTGGGTCCAGGGGTCGTCACCTTCGTGTCTTAAGATTAGTGTACCCTTCGGGGTGTTGGGGTCAAGAAATTGGTAGGGTAGAGTCAAAAGGACTTTGGGGAGAAGGGGGTGGTAAAGTATGTCGTCTAGTGAGTCTACGACATAGATAAGAGATTCGAGTTTGACTAACGAAGACACAGGGTAAAGGGTTGTTCCGAGATAAGGAATATCTAATATTATTGACACATGGTTAAAAAATTTATATATCGTAACAATGAGAAAGGTCGATCATTGAAAGTAACAACGTTCATCCCCCTCCCTACTCCATCTGTCTCTGTCCCTCTCTCTCTCGTACAATCTAAAAGTTTCGAAAGTGAAGTAAGGACTTTTTTTAAAAGGGAAAGGAGGGTTTAGATTAAAAGAAGATCTTAAGTACAGTGAAAAAAAAGTAGAAGGTTCATGGTTCGTCAGAGTTATTGAGAAAAAGAGGGACAAGTAATTTTCGATGAAACAGAATAACTAAGAAACTAAGTCAAAATGTGAAAAATTTTGAAATTATATACAGTCCGTGACACGGTTCAAGATCTCTTTGTTTTAGTCTGTTTGGTGTATTGGTCTTCCTCAAAAATCCAATTCTTCTTTAACTGTACAATTGTCTTATAAAACCATATGATATCATACCTGTTTATACGTATTTTATCTCAAGTACTTCTCGAATGAGAAGTAAAACTACCTACTTATCTTCAATTAACCTGTTTTATTAACTCTCCAAAGTAAAGGAATTACTACAGAAATCGAACGACTGATGGAAAAGGTCCAAATACCGGGATGGGACCAGGTCTGGTAGTTGAGTCAGAGTTTGTCAAATGACTTTGTCAGAGGGTCGGTCAGAAGTACAAAGGAAAGACCATAGGATTGAAGAAAAGATAGGTGACTGAGAGAAGGTAGAATGTGGAACGATTGTCTAATTAGAAATAAATAAACGTTTTTACTCCACATTAAAGAGTTCGAAGATCTGTACAAGAGTGGAGACATAAAACTAGTGTTTATAGAACAAGTCTTACGGAAGGAGATTATCGGTCCGTCTATATTCGGAATGGGAGGAAGTTTTTGATCGAGTTCGGAGTATGTGGGAGATATCTTAGATGGACCAGGTGGACTAGGTAGATACTAGTGTCGAAATAGGTCATCCGAAGACAGTAAATCGTAAATCGTATTCATTAGAAGATGACGTGAATGAAAAGTACATGTCAAGGTCAGAAAGGCCAATTATTAGGGGAAATTTGTCTCTCATGGAGAATGTAGGGAAGTATAGAGACGACAAATTTATCGAGTCTTCTAAAAAAAATACTACTACCATTACTCAGTCGACACAACAGGTATGTCCACTCTATACACCTTTTCTTGAGAACCTTAAGGAGTAAAGTGTGGTACATCACACCCTGTGAGTCTAACGAATGTACTTCCCGGTTCCATTTTCGAAAGAACCTCTAGTTAATTCGGTCTCCATGTTTGGGTTTTAGTGACGTGTACCACTGACGTTAGTACTTTAATTTTCTAAGAACGAGGGACCTTCTTTTCGATACTATTCGGATCTGTTGTATAATTTTTCATCTCTGTAATGAAACGGTTGTTTCCAGGTATATCAGTTTCGACACCAAAAAGGTCATCAGTACACACCTACACTATTAACCTGGTATTTCGTCTGATTTGTGGCTTCTTAAATACGAGAACTTGACACCATAACCTCTTCTGAGAACACTCCGGGAACCTGACGTTCCTCTAGTTTGGTCAGTTAGGATTTCCTTTAGTTGGGACTTATAAGTAACCTTTCTGACTACGACTTCGACTTCACGGTTACAAAACCCGTGGCTACACTTCTCGACTGAGTAATCTTTTCTGAGACTACGACCCTTTCCAACTTCCGTCCTCCTCTTCCCCTGTTGTCTCCTACTCCACCAACCTACCGTAATGGCTGAGTTACCTGTACTCAAACTCGTTCGAGACCCTCTACCACTTCCTGTCCTTTCGGACCTCACGACGTCAGGTACCCCAGCGTTTCTCAACCTATACTGATTCGATGACTTGTTGTTGTTGTGTTTAGGTTTTAGAACGTCTCCGTTACCTCCTTTGTATTAGTCCTACCTCTACTCAGGTATAAATACAAAAATTGTTTATAAATATGTCACTAAAAAGACACTCGTAATAAAATTCACGAAATGTTTATAATTCGATAAATTAAGAGTGATGTTGGGATGGTCATGATAAGGATGAAAGTCTACTCTGACTGTTCCCTGTCTCTCCAATTCAATAAAAAGGGTTTCAGTGTATTAAACATTCACCGTCTGGAACTTAAAGTTGAGTTCATGAGACTGAGAGTCCTAAAGATAAGAATTGGTAACGTACTACAACTAAAAGGATTTTCTCTGGTCACACTAGTCATCACTTGGTCTCACTCATATTACTTGGTTTTCTGTAAATTTAAATAAGATTTCTTTTAATACTTGGTCTTTTTTGTACGGACACCCGATCCAGTTGGTCTCACAATACTCAAATGTTGAGGACCTAACTCAGGTTATTACTGTCCTTCTTCACATAAACATTACAGTGTATAAGACTCTGTCGTTTTTCGTAGGGAATAATACAGGAGAAACGGAACTGTAGTCGAGTATATGGACAATACCCTTAAACAGTTTCTTTTCCTTTATAGTCGTAAACGACAGTAGTGAAATATACAAATCCAAACGTCTAAGTTGAAAGTTCTCTAAATACTTGAAGAGTTTCCTTGATTACCCAGAAGACGTAAACGAAGGTATCGTAATACGAATATGTAAATGGTTCAAAAAAAAAAAAAAATAGTTTACAGTGTAAAAGAGGATAAAATTTATGTCTTAAAAGATGAAAAAGAATCGTGTTTTCTAAGAAAGAAAGAGAGGTCTATGAATGAACATCTAAAATTGTCGAAGATTGTCAAAATTACCCGAAGGGACCACCGAGTCTCCAATTTCGTAGACGGACGTTACGCCCTCTGGACCCAAACTAGGGACCCAGCCCTTCTAGGGGACCTCTTCCTTTACCGTCGGGTGTGGTCATAAGAACGGACCTCTTACCTAGGGACCCAGCCCTTCTAGGGGACCTCTTCCTTTACCGTCGGGTGTGGTCATAAGAACGGACCTCTTAGGGTACCTACCTCCTCGGACCACCCGATGTCAGGTACCCCAGTGTTTCTCAGCCTGTGCTGACTCGCTGAAGTGAGTGAGGTGAGGAAGACCACCGAGTCATTACTTCTTAGGTGGACGGTTACGTTCTCTGTACTCAAGTTAGGGACCCACCCCTTCTAGGGAACCTCTTCCTTTACCGCTGGGTGAGGTTATAAGAACGGACCTCTTAGGGTACCTGTCTCCTCGGACCACCCGATGTCAAGTATTTCAGAGTTTTCTCACTCTGTACTGTCCTGAATCGTTGATTTGTTGTTGTCGAAATTACACAGAGTTAAATTTTATATAAATCGTTCAGGGGTGGCCAAAGATTGAAAATATTAAAGGGTATTATCCTGTGGTAGAAAAGATAAAAGGGATCTATGTTCCAGTCTGAGGATGGTCAGGTTCTGAAAGTTTTCGTTGTATTAGACTTAGAAACTTTTAAAACTATCGAAATAAACTTATAAATAAAACAAGTATAAACTTTCTTATTTACATTTACACACCATATATACCCTTTAAAATCTTCAAATTTCTTTTTGTATCGTTCACCTTTTAATGTCAGTGTTTGAGTTTATAAAAATATCCTTATATTGTAAGAACTAAAGAGATGACTTTAAGTGGATCGAAAATTGAACGTAAAGTTGAAAGACGTCATCTGAATTAGGATGTGATATTCCATAGAATTCATAAAGAGTAAAGTTTAAGTCAGGAAATACTCAGAAGAGTGAGTTGAGAAGGAAGAAGGTTTAACAGTAAAGAAAACCCACACTCTCAGTCGAGAGATAAGAATAACAGGAACCGACTTCACATTCATCGAACAGATCTGACCAGAATATATAGGTGAATAGAACGTAAGTCGGGACTACACGAATGAACACATTAAGGGAATTACACCCGTTACGTGTCATTACTAAACCTCCATCCTGCTCACCCCCTTAGACTTCGGACCGGCATTAGAGTCTGACTGACTTGAGGTAAATATCGAGTACATCTGTTCAGCTCAACGACTCTGAGTCAGTTCAAGTGATCGAAGTCTGAACTGACAGGGTAGACGTAGAACAATGAGTCAAGGGACAAGGACACGATACTACTGTGGGACCGTCTGTATGGTAAAGTGTTAAGAATCAGTGGAAGGTACGAGGTAATCTGTGTGTCTTTGGGAAAGACAAAGGATGTGAATGGAGTCTTCGGTTACTTCTAAAGTCTCCTTCACCGTTACCCAGTTTAAGGAAAGAAGTATTTGTATGAAGTGATGGTAAAGATGAGGTTACGTCGGTAACATAACCAGTGGACCCCCGTTTGAATCTCCGATGGAGGAGGTTTTATGCGTCAACTATTCACCTATTATAAATCTTAAGTTTCTGATCTCTAGAGAAGTTCTTTTAATCTCTATGGTTCCCTTGTAAAGTACGTTTTTACCTGTGTTATTTCCTGTCTTTACCATATCTGTATTGTCTTCGTCTTCTATAATTCTTCTCCACCGTTCTTATGTGACTTTTTGACATGTTTTACCAGAAGTACTGGATCTATTGGTGCTACTACACTAGTGAGTGGATCTCGGTCTGTAGGACCTTACATTTTAGTTCACCCGGAATCCTTCGTGGTGATGTTTGTTTCGAACACTTCCACTACTTTAAGGTCAGCTCGATAAAGTTTAGGATTTTCTACTACGACACTTTCACGGTGTGAGTTATACGATCGTTTAAACCTTTTAAGTTGTCACCGGTGTCCTGGTCTTTTAAAGTCAAAAGTAAGGTTAGGGTTTCTTTCCGTTACGGTTTCTGACAAATTTGATGGCGTGTTAACGTGAGTAGAGTGTGCGATCGTTTCATTACGAGTTTTAAGAGGTTCGGTACGAAGTTGTCAACCACTTGACACTTGAAGGTCTACAAGTTCGGCCTAAATCTTTTCCGTCTCCTTGTCTCTATTTTAACGGTTGTAGACAACCTAGTACCTTTTTCGTTCCCTCAAGGTATTTTTGTGGATAAAGACGAAATAACTGATACGGTTTCGGAAACTGACACACCTAGTGTTGTTTGACACCTTTTAAGACTCTCTCTACCCTTATGGTCTGGTGAACTGGACGGAGGACTCTTTAGAAACACGTCCAGTTCTTCGTTGTCAATCTTGACCTGTACCTTGTTGTCTGACCAAGGTTTAGCCCTTTCCTTATACGGTTTCTCCATATAACAGTGGGACGAATAAATTGAATATACGTCTCATGTAGTACATTTTACGACCCGACCTACTTCGTGTTTGACCTTAGTTCTAACACCCCTCTTTATAGTTATTGGAGTCTATACGTCTACTGTGGTGGGAATACCGTCTTTCACTTCTCCTTCATTTTTCGGAGAACTACTTTCACTTTATCCTCTCACTTTTTCGACCGAACTTTGAGTTGTGAGTTTTTTACTTCTAGTACCGTACACCAGGGTAGTGAGGTACCGTTTATCTACCTCTTTGTTACCTTTGTCACTGTCTGAAATGAAAAATCCCCCGAGGGTTTAGTGACTTCTACCACTGACATCGGTACTTTAATTTTCTACAAACGAGGAACATTCTTTTTGATACTGGTTGGATCTGTCGTATAATTTTTTGTCTCTGTAATGAAACGGTTGTTTCCCGACAGATAAGTTTCCATACCAAAAAGGTTATCAGTACATACCTACACTCTCAACCTCATATTTCTTTCACTTACGGCCTCTTAACTATGAAAACTTGACACCACAACCTCTTCTGAGAACTCTCAGGGAACCTGACGTACCTCTAACTTGGTCAGTTAGGATTTCGTTTAGTCAGGACTGATAAGTAACCTTCGTGACTACGACTTCGACTTTGAGGTCGTGAAACCAACGGAGTAAGTTTCTTCACTGAGTAAACTTTTCTGAGACTACGACTCTTTCTGACTCTCGTCCTCCTCTTCCCCTGCTGTCTCCTACTCTACCAACCTACCGTAGTGGTTGAGTTACCTGTACTCAAACTCATTGGAGACCCACAACCACTACTTGACCCTTCGGACCGTACGACGTCAGGTACCACAACGTTTCTCAGTCTGTACTGAGTCGCTGACTTGACTTGACTTGACTTAGAGAAACTTAAAAAAAGAAATTTAGAAGTAGGCGTAAAGTCACCTAAAACTGGACCCATCTCCTAGTCCTTCGTGACAGGGTGTACTCGTCGACCACAGAAGGAGAGATTTACAGAGAGGGTCATGTCTTTCCTAAGAAGACAGGACAAAAACACCCACCTTTTAACGAGACTACAGTGATGTTTAAGAAGAGATGACCTACCAAATACTATAGTTGGGACCCAGGAGATCAGAAACAAGAACTATACTTTTCCGTTCCAAAATCTCAAACTTTTATAATAAAAAAAAAAGGAGAGTCCACGGAGTGAGATCGTTTAGTTTCAAAGAAACTGAAAATTTCAGAGAAGGATCAATTTCTTACCAAAACCAGTGACGGAGAACATGTTACAATGGAGACAGGTGTAAAGACGTCTCGTAAAATGTTAAAATAAAACTATGAGTTTACATTTTGTATAACTGAATAATACAACCGAGTAAAAAACAAGAGGGTAGGGGTCCTATTATTCGAAGTTACGACTACAGATTAAAATTAACGTCTTACATGACATCCTATTTTTCCTTAATAGTTCTTCCTTTTGTTCGTAGTTAATTATGAAATTTTGTGACACGAAATATTCCTTTATTTTTAGTGAACATTAGGGACCTTTTGTAACTATTATAAAATCACGGAAAGGAGAACGAGAAAAAATACGTATCTTTTTATACATTATATATAAATACACATCTACACGAGATACCATACGAGGACCAAAACCCTGAGTATACTATATAAATCTATATGAGACGGCTCGACTACTAGTTCATATTTAAAAGACCGACTCAATAACGGAAAAACCGTATAGAGGGGTTTCGATACATCTGGTAAAGAACAGTAACCATACTCTCATTTGTAAGGGGAGGACTATCGTCAATAATACAACACTGGGTGTTTTCACTTGTAGTATCTTTAAACCGTCTACTCACCTTCGATGTCAAACGAGTTTCGGAGACCACCAATCAGGTTTGATAGGCCCCCCATCGCCATCTGTCATGTACGATGTAATTATCCACTCTGGAACTAAAAAGAGAGAGAGTAGGACGAATGACTGACTCTAACACAACTGGGGTGAAAGTCCACCAAACCCCTACAAAAAAAGGAGATCGATACTCTTTCCGTTATGGAAAAGAAAAGGAGAAAAGGAGTCAAGTAAACAGGAAAATTGAAACAAGGAAGGAGGACTTCAGAGGTGAAGAAACAAAGAAGACTCAGACAATCAGAAGACAATCCATAAACGTTCAAGGTCCAGTGACATTTAGAGACAGAGAGAGGAACATTTAACAAACAGAGGTTACACCCAACAGTCACTCTTGACAAGACAACCCATCTCTCTCTCTCTCACCACTCACTACTCAGGATTTTGACCTCCTCCCTTTCCCCCTCCTTCTTACAGTCCCACTAGGAGGTGTGACCCAACGTTAGACGATAAACTATAAAAATATAAGAACCCTCTCGTTTTACTTTTAATTTTTTTCGTATAGAATGTCTCCCTCTTAAAAAAAAGGAAGGGTTTAGGAAGTAACCTAGATGTATCCTTCCCTCAACGAGGGAACGGACGTATTGACCAGAAGAACATCATTTTTGGTAAGTAGGGAAAGAGTTAAATCTAGCGTAATGTTTCGAAAAAAGGTAATTGACCTGTGAGTTTCCGTACTGACTCAATAGGAAAGAAAAAAGAATGTTAGTATGTCATTCGTAAAATACCACTCCAAAAAATTTTGTATCAAATTCCTATAGTCGTATAATGAGGTAATACAAATCCATGGCATTACACGAATTAATAATGAGATTACAAATTATAAATCCAACACAGATACAAAACCATAATATTTTAAATGTTTCTATTTGATGTTACAATTCAAAACACGTGTACAGATAAAGGGATCCTACTACAGGACTCTTTATTTTAATCTTCGATTTTCTATCTTGAATCAAAAAGATTATAAAATTTAACTTTTCATTAACACTAAAATTTAATATTTTCATTATTTTTGGTATGTGAATTTTTCCTTAACATATTTTATCTTTGACATTGAGTAAATACTGTAGAGTGGGGAATCTCTAGTATTCAAAAAAGTCTAATTACATATAAAAATCATACTTGTTAATCACGAAAAAAATAATAACAGATAACGATAGGACTTTCTAGTTGGTAAATTTTCAGAGTAATCGTCAACTATTTTCCCGGTTAAAGTGACATATGAGTAGTTGATAATTCATAAGACAAATAGTTATAAGTGTAAACTACTCGTTTAACTAAAACTCACCAAAAATGTAATTGTTATGGTTCATATACATAACATGTGTGTATGTATAATATTTATACAAGAGATGAAACATTAATTTTAAACTCCACAAAATAATATATCAAAAATGTAAAGATATATCAGTATAAATAGTTGGAAAAGGAAATACTAAATAAAAAAGAAAATATAAATTTTTGAAAAGAAAGAAGGTACTCGTCTATTTATAAGTGAACATAAAAGAGTGGTATTAAAAATTCCAAATTTAAAGAATTATATGAAGTTTAATTCTATATAACGTTTGTATTCTTTTTATGTAATGAAATTATATTGTTCGTGGTTACTTATTTGGTAAGTCTAAATTGTCTACGATCGTAAAACAGTACGAATTGATAAAAAACATTTCTCTTCGTCAATGTCGATATCGATTTCTGGAAGGAAGTATAAAAAGTAGAGGGATGGAGACGACTTTAAAAACGTATATTAGCAGGACGTACGAAAACATAAAAAGATGTAAATAAATGTTGATATGCATGATACTTTATAACAATTCACCCTAAATTTTAAACTGGACTTATCTTAGTAAAGGTTGACTGAAAGTAGTATGTTGTAATATGAAAATCCTAAATGGGTCTACCTACGGATATAAAGATCCAATGTGTAAAAATGATGAAATAATATATGTCAACGTATTTTAACCTCAAGAAAAACATTTAACGGACAAGTGTAGTGAATACGTAAAAATAACGTAACAACCGGAAAATTTTTAATACCTAAACAACCCTAAGAAATATATAAGAACTGGGTATAGGAAACACATAATATGTACATCATTTATAGATAAGGTCTAGATTATAAAGAAAATTGAAATACCCTAAAATACTGTATGTGTCCAAAAATTATAAGTACATGGTATAAATACTTGACCCAGAAGGGATCACCGAGTCTACCATTTCTGAGACGGACGTCACTCTCTGGACACAACTTAGGGACCTAGTCGTTTTAGAGGACCTCTTCCCTTATTGATAAGTGAGATCATAAGAACGGAACTCTTAAGGTACCTGTCTCCTCGGAACTACCGATGTCAGCTACCCCAACGATTTCCAACCTGTGCTGACTCGTTGAGTGTGAAGTATAAATAGTTAATAACTGAAATTCCGAACATAATAAAATATAAAACAAGTTTTTATTATACGATTAAGTCACTACACTTTTATAAAAGGTACGAGATTTTTTTAAAATTCAAAGACAAAAGTTTAAATCTATGAACTAAATGTACCTTAATAAAAAGACATACTACACCTATCCTAAAAGTAACTGAATAAGGTTTATTTATTGTTCGACAGTGTCGAGGTCAAAAACTTATCCCGTAAGACGGGTGTGACTCATCATTACGTTAAAGACAGTATATAATCCAACCACGTTTGTATTAACACCAAAGTCTGACACTTAAAATTTAGTAATGTTGATCCGAGTTTGTGTAGAAATAATCAGTTTTATCCCTGGTAATGTTAGTTGTATAAAAACGGTTACTCTTTATTCAAATGAGGGTATCGTATTTTTGGGTACGAAACCTTAAGATACTTACGACCTTTCGTAAAAGACGGAGGAGGACCAAACCTTCACAAAAGGGACGTTGTTCAAAAACTCTACGAACTTCTTTACTATTAGTCAACAGCTCTCCAGCTCACTTATACCACCTACTCCGTTTTGAAGTATCGGGTTAAGTAACTTGACAACTTCGTAACCAAACACGGTACACACCGACCCTCTTCTTAACCCGGGAAAGACAACTGGTTACTACCGACGTCCACAACGTCAAAAACCACGTAGAGTCTCTAAACGACTCGTATGAAGAGTCTACATTACCAAAATGGTCATAAGTCTTTCGACATCACTTAGTCACTGGCACTGGAAAAAAACTACGTTCAAACCGAAACCCTTCACGAAACCTTGAAGAAGAGCCAGGTTGGTGACTCTTCCAGTATCGATCAACAGTATATTTTAGGTGAACAGTGTGCAGTGTTAGACTAACTCTTTACCAAGTAACAACGTATCTCACTCTCTTCGACTGTGAAGTTTTACTACTATAAAAACTAAACGACAGTCGAGTACTCTGTGGGGGACTAACTCGAAAAAGTGGAAAGGTTAAACGAAGTCTACGGTTCACTGACATCTGACCAGATGCAACTCAAGAAGTTGTCGAAGAACGCATCAACATTCTCCTAGTCGAAACTACTACTGAGAGTCAACCAGTAACAGTTGAAGGTTACCGACCGGTGACGTGAGGAGTAGAAGTTCCGAGAACAGAAACGTTTTGAAGAACTTGATGGTGACGTCACATATAAGCAATAGTTAAGAACCCGGTTTACGTAACAACTACAACGGCCAACAAAGACGACGAAATACTGGGTAAAACTTGAGTTTATTCTTTTATCGAACCTAAACGAAAAACAGATTGTAGTAAGGGTATCAGATTTTATTTATATTTTATTTGTAGTTCATTATTCAGTAATCGTTTTATTGTATTTTACTCTTTACGTGTAATTTTACTACATGTCGTATTGGTGTAAATAATTCTTACATTAGGTTATAGTTTACCGTTTAAAGTTACTAAGTTTTTGACTTTAATGAAAACATGGTTGGATTTCTCCTCTCACTTTTTCAACCGAATTTCGAGATATAAGTCTTTTGATTCTAGTACCGTAGACCAGGGTAGCGAAGTACCGTCTATCTACCCCTTTGTCACCTTTGTCACAGTCTGAAATAAAACCCCCCGAGGTTTTAGTGACGGCTACCACTGACGTCGGTACTTTAATTTTCTGCGAATGAGGAACCTTCCTTTCAATACTGGTTGGATCTATCGCATAACTTTTCGTCTCTGTAATGAAACGGTTGTTTCCAGGCAGATCAGTTGCGATACCAAAAAGGACACCAGTACATACCTACACTCTCAACCTGACACTTCTTCCGACTCACGGTTTCTTAACTACAAACTTTGGCACCACAACCTCTTCTGAGAACTCTAAGGGAACCTGACGTTCCTCTAGGTTGGTCAGGTAAGATTTCTAGTCGGGACCCACAAGAAACCTTCCTTACTACGATTTCGACTTTGAGGTCATGAAACGGATGGAGTACGCTTCTCAACTGAGTAACCTTTTCTGAGACTACGACCCTCCCTAACCCCCGTCCTCCTCTTCCCCTGCTGGCTCCTACTCTACCGACCTACCGTAGTGACTGAGTTACCTGTACTCAAACTCACTTGAGACCCTCAACCTCTACCTGTCCATCCGGACCACACGACGTTAAGTACCCCAGTGTTTCTCAGACTGTTGTGACTCACTGACATGACTTGACTTGAATTATAGTTAAACAGTATATCTATAATTATAGTTAGAAAAGATCAACCTGCTGTCTCCTACTCTACCAATCTACCGTAGTGACTGAGTTACTCGTACTTAAACTCGTTCGAGACCCTCTACCACTCCCTGTCCCTTCGGACCACACGACGTCAGGTACCCCAGTGTCTCAACCTGTACTGAATCTCTGACTTGTTATTATAAGACAAGGTGATAAAATAAACACATAGGAACTAAGTTGTTGGTGACACAAATAATGATATCGAACTACTACTGAGAACCGTATGTCATCGTTTTCAAGAGAGAAAAATTTTTATTAAGAAACTACAAAAGAACTAAAAGAAAATCCGGAAAAAACAGTAGTTTACTTAAAGTCTTAGTAGGACAGGTAAAGACACTTTATAGGAAAACCTTTAATTGAACCATAAGGTCACTGAAATAACTAATTGAACCCTTGTTTTAACACTGGAAATTTTATAAAAGAGGGTTGATTACTCGTACTATGTTGAGAGATGGAAATTATCGTAACAAAGGACACTTACTATCGTAAACTTCAAGAAGTACCAGTCAGACTTCGAAAATTAAATAAAAGGAACAGAAACACTTGGTCTATTCTTAAAACAATGTTCGAATTATCTTCGAATCCAAGTAAGAATGGTAAAAGAGTTGAAATTTCCTTATGACATAAAAGTAATAAAAGGGTCATTGATTGTACACACGACAACCAAACCTGAACAATTCCTTCTAGGGTATATAAACATCAATCGATTTTCAACAAAGTAAGAACTCACCCGAAACATAAAAGGATTTTTATAAGATATAGATGTAATATACAAAAGGGGGAAACTAGACAATTTTACTACAAATTATCACGATCTAAAAGATCATAACTTTCTAGAGACTAAGGACCTAATTCGGTGTGGAACAGTAGTACACGAAAATTACGTACAAACTAAACCGAACGGTCATCAAATAAATTTTAAACACGTGTATATAATATTTACTCTAACTCAAAAAAGATCATGACAGGTTCAACCCTAAAATGTAATACAAATATAAACGGAGTTTGTCACTGAATCACTCGAAACGAATAAGTAACAAAATAAATGATCAAGTCACTAAGGATCTACATGTAAACCTAATGAACCCCTTAATGACAAAAAAACACATATCTTATTACTACGAGTCCTCAAACACGAATATTGTTATTTAGTCCTAGAGACCTCCACTTCTTAAGTCTATAGTGATAACATTTTACGAGGGGTCCATTAGAATAACACTTTGGTATAAATTCTTGGTTTCGAGATCTTTTTAAGCATATATTGTTGACAAAAATTTCCCGTAGCCTTTCTTTTATAAACGAGACATTTTAAATCCATTTTTAACAGACACTTTACCAAACAGGAATACTAAAAGACACATGTAAATTTTAAAACATAAGTCAAAGAAATGGACAATATATGTATATAGGTCCAAAATGAGAGAATAAAGAATTCAGTCCAACCAGTAACAAAGAGTCTTTTAAGTAAAATATGTAAAAGTTTAAATAACCGTATTTTAACCAGAACTTTAAAGGTATACTTAAAAATCAAAGGTCATATAGAGATTAATATAGGGTCGAAGAGTAAAGAATATAAAAATCGTACGGAAAAGAGAGAGAAAAAATTTACTAAGATAAACAATGCACCAAAGGTATAAAATGATCAGAAAGGTTTCTGACTTGGAAACTAAACAACTAGGAGAGAAGACAAAACAAATAAATAGTAAAATTAACCTTATATCAAATAAATGTTACAACACAATCAAAGTCCATATTTCGTTTCACTTAGTCAATATGCATATGTATAGGTAAGAAAAAATCTAGGAAAAGGATACATCAGGTAATGTCTCATAACTCATCTAAAGGGACACGATATACCATCCAAGAATGATCAATAGATAAAATATATATCATTACACATATATAATATGTGTAATATTAATATGTGTAATATTTTTTATATATGTGTAATGATATATATTTTATCTATTGATTATTCTTGGATGATACTGGACTGAGAACTTTTTGGACATACGTCCAGTCCTTCGTTGTCAATCTTGACCTGTACGTTGTTGTCTGACCAAGGTTTATCCTTTTCCTCATGCAGTTCCGACATATGACAGTGGGACGAATAAATTGAATATACGTCTCATGTAGTACTCTTTGCGACCTGACCTTCTTCGTGTTCGACCTTAGTTCTAACGACCCTCTTTATAGTTATTGGAGTCTATACGTCTACTGTGGTGGTAATACCGTCTTTCACTTCTCCTCGATTTTTCGGAGAACTACTTTCACTTTCTCCTCTCGCTTTTTCAACCGAATTTCGAGTTGTAAGTCTTTTACTTCTAGTACCGTAGGTCAGGGTAGTGAAGTACCCTTTATCTACCCCTTTGTCACCTTTGTCACAGTCTGAAATAAAAACCCCGAGGTTTTAGTGAAGTCTACCACTAACGTCGGTACTTTAATTTTCTGCGAATGAGGAACCTTCCTTTCAATACTGGTTGGATCTATCGTATAAGTTTTCGTCTTTGTAATGAAACGGCTGATTCCAGGCAGATCAGTTCCGATACCAAAAAGATCAGCAGTACATACCTACACTGTCAACCTGACACTTCTTTCAACTCGTGGCTTCTTAACTACGAAAACTTGATCTCACAACCTCTTCTGAGAACTCTTAGGGAAACTGACGTTCCTCTAGGTTGGTCACACTCCTATCAGTTTTTCTCTATCTATTTATAGCGTAAGATTGTGTATTTATACCTTAGATCTTTTCACCATAACTTCTTAAATAAATGTCCCATGAAACCGGTGGAGTACGCTTCTCAACTGAGTAACCTTTTCTGAGACTACGACCCTCCCTAACCTCCGTCCTCCTCTTCCCCTGCTGTCTCCTACTCTACCGACCTACCGTAGTGACTGAGCTACCTGCACTCAGACTCACTTGAGGTCCTCAACCACTACCTGTCCCTCCGGACGGTACGACGCTAAGTACCCCAGTGTTTCTTACTCTGTACTGACTCGCTGACTTGACTTGACTTACACAAATACAGTTAGGGTTAGAGGGTTAAATAGGTAGACGGGGGATAGGGGACCATTGGTATTTAGACAAAAGATGTAGATAATTGGATGAAGTAAAACATTGATTCAAGTGAATATGGGAAAAAATCTAATGTGTATATTCACCATATACTATAAACAGAAAGACACAGACTGAAGTGAGTCATACTGTTAGAGATACAGGTAGGTATAACGACTTTTACCGTAAAAAACAAGAAAAAATACTGACTCATTATAAGGAAACATATATACATGGTGTAGAAGAAGTAGATAAGGAGACAACTACCTGGAAATCCGACGAAGGTACGGGACCGATAACATTTACCGACGTCACTTATAACCCCACGTACCTGGAAAGACTTGATACCAAAAGAGACCCATATACGATCCTCACCCTAACGACCTAGTATACCATCAAGAAAAAAGTCAAAAGATTCCTTGAGGGTACGATAAGAGATATCACCGATATGGTTAAATGTCAGGATAGTTGTCACATCTTTCCAAGAGAAAAGAGGTGTGGGAAAGGTTGTTAATAACAAACATCTAAAAAACTACTACCGGTAAGATTGATACTTTCCAACAACGATTTGGTACTTTCTGCGGTCCTAAGAACCGGAGGCCTCCTCTTCCTAAGTTAGGTCCCGGCCTCTGTTCCGAACTAGTGAGTCTCGAAAATACATTATTTCAAAATAATTTCGTATTTTCTCGATCTCTTTCGAAGACTGTATCTGTAGTCTTCGCCCGTCATTCTTATGGGGGGGCGATCAGAAATCGACCTACAATATATCGACGATCGTCAGACGATTAATTTCGTTTCTTTACAGAGTTTTGAGTCTCTTACCGTGGTCCGGGAGTGGGTGTCGTACGTAAAACTCTATCATAACCGTGGTCCACTCAATAGGACCCGGTATTTTGTTAGCTGTTCTTAGAACTTCTTTCCGTCTAAAACTATGTTTATATATCAAAGTAATTGTATCTAATCCTCTTACCTACATACTCATATTGTATTACCAAACAGTTCAGTCAAAACTCGGAAATCCCCCTTGACTCAACTTCTACCTCTGACCCCATTTATGTATGATGTAATTGTATCGACTTCTATTTATAAAGGCATTCTTTTTACGTAACCAATCGAGTTCCAAACTCTTTTCAATTCAAGTGCACCTTGGTCCACAGTAATACCGTTGTGTCTTAAAATTCTCTTTGGAGAAAAATTTAAACAAATCTCTTCCCCCACCCCTTTCATTGTGATCAAACAAAGAAGGACGGAGAATTGTCTCTCTCTTTTTTCCAGACTGTGAACGTCGGACAAAGGAGACAAACCTCTGGGGGACCGGAAGGACAGACAATGGGAGTGTTGATCACACTCCACGATACACTAAAATCAAAATTAAACGTAAAGAGATTCGTAATCTTTTTTATTGTTAAGAGATTATTAATCTCACTATTTTTATTTTGATGTTATTATAATTATTAGTCTATGATGAAAAATGATTATTTTGATTATTATTCCCCAGTCTGTGTCGAATCGTTACTTTTTGTTGTTAATATTAATCACTACAAATTGTAGAAAAGTATACAAAACACCGGTAGACATATAGAAACTTATATATAGATAAATCTATAAGTCGGGTAAATAACTAAAACAACAAACGAAAAAACTATAACTCGACGTACTCGACAAATATATAAAACCTCTAATTAGAAAAAAATCAACAAAGTAAACTTTTATAAAAGAGGTTTAGATTCCTAACAGAAAAACAAAATAAACAAGAAGGGAAACGAGATGTTTTCGAAAATTCAAATTAACCTAAAGTAAACAAATAAAAGTAATTAGATCCTTCGCCCAGTTTTTTCTAGAACGACTCTAAATACGGTTTCTCACAAGACGGACAAAAGAAGATTCTCAAAATATCACACACCGGAATGTAAATCCAAAAATTAGGTAAAACTTAAATAAAAACACATACCACAATACCTCACAAGATTAAAGTAAGAAATTTACATTGATAGGTCAAAAGGGTGGTGGTATAACTTCTCTGACAGAAAAGAGGTAACATACAAGAATGGAGAAAAGAGTATCTTATCAACTGGTATCCACGTACCCAAATAGAGACCTGAAAGACAGGAAAAGGTGACTAGATATAAAGACAAAAACATGGTCATGTTATACCCCAAAACTATTGAAACATCATATCAGACTTAAGTCTCGGATTAATGAGGTTGAGACAAAAGGAAAGAGTATAACGAAGTCGATAAACGTCAGAAACACAAAGGTACATTCAAAAGTAGAGTAGAAAACACTTATATAAGAAAATACATGAAGTCATTTCAACGCGTACAAACAATATATATAAACTGTAATGACAAATAATGATTTTAAACAATAATAAAACTCAAAGATAGAAGATCTAATTTTTTTTATTCAGATTCGTTCTATAAGTCCCTGAAGGGACCACCAGGTCGTCAACTCTGAACCATGAAGGGGGCGTCCCCCGTACTCAAGTTAGGGACTAGTCCATTGATTCTAGGATGTACGGTACATAACACCGGTCTTTAAAAACATTTTGATATTTTTATTTAAATTTTTTTACTATCAGTGTACCGTTTTGGGTAATTATCATGTTTTTATGCACGTTACTCTTCATATCGAAGAAGTAAACGGTATAGAGATCAGGGGACCACACTAAAATCTTAAGTTAAAAGAAGGAATGTATTTTACCCCGTAGAATGATTAAAACCGAATTCGTGTGTCCTAGAACAAGTAAGATACGAAATTCTTGAACTCATCATCCATAAGACCTCGATTACACTGAGTCTCTTCGGTAGTACCTAGGTCCGAAGAAAATAAAAAGATGGAATGACGTACTTCGTACATCTGTACGAAAAAATATGGACAGTTGAGTAATTTGGAGGTCGGAGTTCAAGTACAAGGTCCGTCCTAGTTTCTCTTTTCTTGTACCGTCAGTTGATTCAGACAGGGGAATTTTTTTTAAAGAACATTCGTTGTAGATCGTTTAAAATGAATATAGATCAAACGGTCTTAATCCGGGAATACAGATCGGTTTTGACTTCCCTCGAAACCCTTTCATATACGAGAGATGACCTTTATAACGAAGGGGTTTATTTTTACATGAAAACGAGTATCCTTTCTTTACATCTATATAACTATTCGTCGATCATCACGAACATCGATCGTCAGGATACTGGACTGTGACAATTGTTAAAATCCCAAACAAGTGTTTAAAATACACATATTCTTGTATAAAGAAGATATCAAGTTTGATAACAAATGGAAATTAAAGAGTACTGATGAGGTAAAGGACTCAAGAACGTACAATTTTTACCAAAAGTCAATGGAAATATAAACTTTTTATCGACTGTACCCGTATCGTAAGAACTCAGTGTAAGGGAAAGAGACTCCTAAGAGAGTTATAACAAGATGATATAAAATCATCCTTCGAATTCTGATCGGATTTAAGAATAAGGGTAAATATTCAATAATGAAACACACCTACAGATAACCTAAGAAAGAAACTAAAACTTCTATCCACGAAAAATATTGATTTAATAATTCACCCACCTGAAATACTTATATTATTTTAAATAAATAAATTTCGTGACAGAAGAAGTCCGTAATTATTTTGTAAAATTATATATTTTTTGAGTTAGATTAGATTTATTTTTGAAATTGTAAATTAAATAAAAGATGGTGGTCGTATCCGGGACTGAGACAAACCTTTAAACCCAACCTTTTCCCCAGTGAGATTTGGAAACCCTACCTCATCTCTCTTTCCTATTTTACAAATTTAGTTAGTCAATCAGTAAATTAGTCAGAGTGTGTAATTTACGGTTATCGGGGATTGGGATAGGTCAACAACACTGTGAGATTTTTTGGTAACGTGTAAATGGACACAGGAAACCGTCACTTATAAAAGTTGTAAGTCGTTATAGATCTCTGTTAAAAATAATAAGATTGACCCCTCCGGTTCCTACGATCATTTGTAGGATCACACGTATCCTGTCAGGGGTGTTGTTCCTTAATACACCAGGTTTCATAATCATCATAACTCCAATTCTTTGAGACGGGATCCCTCACTTCCTAACATGGTGTGGGTCAACTCTTAGGGACCTTCTGACTGATCGATCGTTACTTCGGATACACAATATCCAAAAGACACATTAATATAACGTCTCGACTGACGGTTCTTGGAAAAGGGGGTTGGAGTAGACACAGACACGTAAAGACGTAAATCGGGAGTAAGAAGACGGTAAGGTGTCTAAATTCTCTCGAGTCCCTTTATAGCCGATAGAAATTCTCTGACACCTAAACCTGATATTCCACGAGTTTGTCATTTCTTAGACGGGCGTTACACCCTCTGGACCCAAACTAGGGACCCAACCCTTCTAGACGACCTCTTCCCACACCGTTAGGTGAGGTGATAAGAACGGACCTTTTAAGATAATTAAAAAGTCACCTTATAGTGACAATAAGATCCACCCGTCACTCCTTTATGACTCTTAAACCATGAAGAAAAACTTGATAATTTTATAGAAAATAACACGAAGAACTCAACCGGTTTTGAAGTTCTCTACGTAGTTTATTAACCCTGTCGTTTCCTGTAGGAAAAGAATTGTGATTCTTAGACTGAATCACAAATAATAAGGTGAACCACAAATAAGGTGAATTACAAATAATAAGTAAGTAAGAAGGAAAGTAATTAATAAAAATCAATGGATGGTATATTATCGTAAAGTCATCGACGACACGTATGTCACTACTAATTTTTTATCAGAGATGTAAGTACCTCCTTTGTCATAATTCAACTATATCTAAAATTTGTTAATGTGTTTATTTAAGACTCCACTAGATTAAATTTCATCTACAATCCTTTTAGATGAGACTTATTCTTTATAAATTCGACTCACAAATTTTTATTTATCCTTAATTAAAAACAAAAATTTTTTCGTAAGGTTTATCTTCCTTAGTGCCGGAACTCTGTACAATAAACTTCTTGACTTTCTTTCCACCATTCCGACCTAGAAGAGCCTATCCTTTCGACCGACCGGTCTCTAAACTAACCTCTTCAAAAATCACCAACCATTAAGTCCCGGAATAATTCCGAAAACATAAAAGAAAAATCAATTACTCTATATTCATCATGATAAACGTCTTTACCCCTTGTAGTTCTTTCTTCATCTAAAGAAAACCACACCACTCACTCAGATCAAGATCTGTACAACTTATGTTCTGTGGAAACTCTTTAGTTTACGACTCATTATATATTTATAAGATATATGTAAACCTCGGGTCTTCTATCGAATATTGTTGTCTTTTTTTCTTAGACTCTTCCTTCTCGGTGTTCAACCTTCCTTTGATTCCTCAAAGTTTACATCTGTCACCAGTTAAGTCGGTTTATAGTTACGTTTTATAGTTCCTTCTACCCTTGAATTTTCACAGATGATCTAAACCGTTATACCTTCACTTATCCTTGATGAATTCGTTTTCGATGAAACATCACTACTTCTAACTTCAGTACCTTTTCACTTACCCTTCACTCCTTCACCTTACTCACACGTCTATCGAGAAACCCCTTCTGACTAAAACAACTCTTATCTGTCTCTAGTTATTGTCTTTTTTATACCCTAGTTCTTTTTTAAAATAGAATCTACACTCATTTATTTCGTAGAAACTTGTGACTAATATTTCCAGCTCCACCCTTCGTCTCATGTACGTCTCCTCGATCAGAAACATACGTGCTCCCAAGTCAAGTCAAGTCAAGTCAAGTCAGCGAGTCAGCACAGACTGAGAAACGCTGGGGTACTTAGCGTCGTACGGTCCGGAGGGACAGGGAGTGGTTGAGGGCCTCAAGTGAGTCTGAGTGGAGGTAGTTCAGACACTACGGTAGGTCGCTAGAGTAGGAGACAGTAGGGGAAGAGGAGGACGGGGGTTAGGGAGGGTCATAGTCTCAGAAAAGGTTACTCAGTTGAGAAGCGTACTCCACCTGTTTCATGACCTCAAAGTCGAAATCGTAGTCAGGAAAGTTTCTTTAGGGTCCCAACTAGAGGAAGTCTTACCTGACCAACCTAGAGGAACGTCAGGTTCCCTGAGAGTTCTCAGAAGAGGTTGTGGTGTCAAGTTTTCGTAGTTAAGAAGCCGCGAGTCAGAAGCAGTGTCAGGTTGAAAGTGTAGGTATGTAATGATGATCTTTTTGTATCAGAACTGATCTACCTGGAATCAGCCGTTTCATTACAGAGACGAAAACTTATACGACAGATCCAACCAGTATTGAAAGGAAGGTTCCTCATTCGCAGAAAATTAAAGTACCGACATTAGTGGTAGACTTCACTAAAACCTCGGGGGGTTTTATTTCAGACTGTGACCAAGGTGACAAAGGGGTAGATAAAGGTCACTTCACTACCCTGACCTACGGTACTGGAAACAAAAAACTTACAACTCGAAATTCGGTTGAAAAAGTGAGAAGAGAAAGTGAAAGTAGTTCTCCGAAAAATCAAGGAGAAGTGAAAGACGGTAGTCCCACCACAGTAGACGTATAGACTCCAATAACTATAAAGAGGACCGTTAGAACTAAGGTCGAACACAAAGAAGGTCAGGTCGCAAAGAGTATTACGTGAGACGTAGATTCAATTTATTCGTCCCACTGTTATATGTCGAAACTACATGAGGAAAAGGATAAACCTTGGTCAGACAACAAGGTACAGGTCAAGATTGACAACGAAGGACTGGACGTATGTCTAAAGAGTTCTCCGTCTAGTCCACCAGACCATAAGGGTAGAGAAAGTCTTAAAAGGTGACAAATAACACTAGGTGTGTCAATTTCCGAAACCGTATCAGTTATTTCGTCTTTATCTACAAAAAGACCTTGAGAGAACGAAAAAGCTACTAGGTCGTCTACAACCGTTAAACTAGAGACTAAGGAGACGGAAAAGATTTTGGTCGAACTTGTAGTCCTTCAAGTGTCAAGCACGTAACGACTTCGGACCGAACCTCTTAAAACTCGTAAAGAAATGATCGTACACTCTACTCACGTTAACACACCATCGAACGTGTAAGAAACCGTAACGGAAAGAAACCCTAACCTTACTTTTGACTGGAAAAGGTCAGGACACCGGTGACGACTCAAAAGGTTTAAACGACCGTATAGTTCACGTCGTGAAAGTGTCGTAGTAGAAAGTCCTAAACTTTGTCGAGTTGACCTTAAGGTAGTGGAGGTGATCGAAACAAGTATCACTACGAAAGATTCCGGGTGAACTGAAGTGTAAGGTCCTACAGACCGAGATCCACTCACTAGTGTGGCAGCACTAATAGGTCCAGTACTTCTAGAAAAAAAACATGTCAAGAAGACACATAAGAACGGTAGAGAAGAATTATAGGAGACAAAGACAATCCAGGTATGGTAAAGACAGGAAATAGCTCGGGTAGAAACGTACTTTACAAGGGAACCATAGAGATTAAAAAACTTCTCTAGAGATCAGAAAGGGTAAGACAAGAAAAGGAGATAAAGAAACGTAACTAGTGACTTCTCCGAAAGAGTAGAGAAGAACGATAAGAAACCTTGAGACGTAAGTCTACGAATACAGAAAGGAAAAGAGGAAACGAAAAGCGAAGAGAAGAAATGAAAAGGTATTAATTAGGTCACGGAATCTGACGGGTTGACGTGATGGTCCAAGACAATATTAATTTTCTCTTCTACTTGTGTCTACGTTCTACCTTATTACGGACAAACTTTCGATAAAAGATATACTATATACTCCGTTCTAATAGGAATAGAATCTCTCTGTCCTATTGTTACCCTCTTCCACTCAAAACACCAATCTTCCTTTTTGTTTTCGATCAGGAACGTTTCTCTCTCTCTCTTTGAATCTCTTTGTATCATTCTATAAACGTCACAAATTACAATTCAAATAGTATTTAAATATTCGTTACGGGTTAAAAGAACCGAGACCGTAAAAGAGTTAGAAAATCGACATCAGTGTCTAGTACCCTCACAATACGAAGAAGATCACAACTTAAAATTTCCACCACATTTACTTCTTCCCTTTCTTTTCTCGTAATCATCGTAAAAGTTTTCCGACTAGTATTACGACTTGGTAGTCTATATAGTTACTTATCCCTCTTTCAATTCAACCTCCCTTGTCTCTCTCTTTCTCTCTCTCCCTTCCTTTTACTTCCCCAGTCACCTCTAAAATTACTTTATTTCTGGATAAAGATGGTCAACATACTTATTCACTTGACCTTTCTATCCTTCGACACAACTTCTCATCCTACAAACTTAATCACTAAAGTTCCTTCTACGTCTAAGAACATTGTTACTCCAACCAGATTTGAAACTAACCTTTACCGCCGGTTCTATCTTACCTCTCCTGATACAAAGAACAAGAGATCGTTTCCGTTTCATCCTCAGGGGATTTGACAGGAATATACCAACACTTTTTACGGAAACCGTTAAACGAAAAACGGACGATCATTAAAATGTGAACGAAATTCCACCGTCCCCACCCCCCAGTCCCCGCCCATCGTTCATGAAACCAAGGATCGAAGGACCTGGTTCATGGAAGACGTCCCATGAAGTCTGATGTGTCTTCCAACGGGGGTAAATATTAATAGATACTTTTGGAACTGTACTACTCAGTAGACAGACTGAAGGATGAAACCCAGGAAACTTCAGATACAGGGTTTAGAAATACAAGGAAGGACAGCAGAACTAGAAAACAAGGGACTTAACCGGACAAAACGTTTTTGACTTTTTGTCTTCGTTTTTAAGGACAAAAAATTTTTTATAGAAAGTACTGTACATTTTAAAGTCATAGCTATTACCAAGTACGTCTTAAAGGTCCTCAAGTCAAAGAAGGAAATGAATTGTATTGGTTTGGATGACGTCTGACCACCCACAAGACCGTTGTTTCATATCCTAATCTGTAAGTCTCTGTAAAAAATCTCGGTCGTTTCGTTCAGTGTCTAGAACTTGATAAGGACTTTAGAACAAAGTGTTCGTGTGTCACGGTTGCGTGACCGGATAGTAAAGTAATTAAAATAATTAAAAGGGAACTACGATTTTGAATAATTAAAAGGGTTGAATCCGATATCATCTGGAGAAGACGTGTAAAAGGACTCTCATAGGAATTTTCTTTGCTACCGTCCTCCTAAGTCCCACCTACTAAGACGTACGGAATCGAAGTCATTCAGGGTCAAGTAGAGTAGATAAGGGAAGGGGACACTAAGACGGGTGTATGTACCTTTTGGGTCAGGGGACAGACTAGAAAGACTATGAAATTGAAAGAGGATGACGTAAATACATATGTCAACAGTGGAAATACGTCAGTAAGGGTATAGTAGGAAGTTACCGACCAAATCAACTAAAGTACAGTTTGGTTAGAGAGAGAGTGTGAACCTTAGACGAGTTCCGGTCCCAGGTACAACAACTGGTAAACACACGGGATACGTTGCGTCACATAAAGTACGTTTTTACCCTTAATTCCTGTCTTTGCAATACCTGGATTGTCTTCGTCTTCTATAATTCCTCTCCACCGTTCTGATGTGTCTTCTTGGTATGTTTTTTCTAGAATTACTGGGTCTATTGGTACTACCACACTAGTGAGTGGAACTCGGTCTGTAGGTCGCTTAAGTTCACCCGGAATCCTTCGTAGTGATACTTGTTTCGCTCACCTCCACTACCTTAAGGTCGACTCGATAAAGTTTAGGATTTTCTATTACAACACTTTCACGACGTGAGTTATACGGTCGTTTAAACCTTTTGAGTCGTCACCGGTGTCCTGACCTTTTCCAGTCAAAAGTAAGGTTAGGGTTTATTTCCGTTACGGTTTCTTACAAGTTTGATGACGTGTTAACGTGAATAGAGTGTGTGATCGTTTCATTACGAGTTTTAAGAGGTTCACTCCGAAGTTGTCATGTACTTGACTCTTGAAGGTCTACAAACTACACCCAAATCTTTTCCGTCTCCTTGGTCTCTAGTTTAACGGTTGTAGACAACCTAGTATCTTTTTCGTTCTCTTAAGGTCTTGTTTGTCGACGAAGTAACTGATACGATTTCGAAAACTGGCACACCTAGTGTTCTTTGACCTTTTAAGAAGTTGTCTACCCTTATGGTCTGGTGGAGTGGACGGAGGACTCTTTAGACATACGTCCAGTTCTTCGTTGTCAATCTTGACCTGTACCTTGTTGTCTGACCAAGGGTTAACCCTTTCCTCATACAGTTCCTTCATATAGCAATGGGACGAATAAATTGAATATAAGTCTCATGTAGTACTCTTTACGGTCCGACCTACTTCGTATTCAACCTTAGTTCTACCGGTCCTCTTTATAGTTATTGGAGTCTATATGTCTACTATGGTGGGAATACCGTCTTTCGTTTCTCCTTGATTTCTCGGAGAACTACTTTCATTTTCTCCTCTCACTTTTTCAACCGAATTTTGAGTCGTAAGTTTTTTGGATTCTAGTACCGTAGGTCAAAGTAATGAAGTACCGTTTATCTACCCCTTTGTTACTTTGGTCACTGTCTGATAAAAGAACCCGAGGTTTTAGTGACGTCTATCAATGACGTCAGTACTTTAATTTTCTGATAACGAGGAATCTTCTTTTCGATACTGGTTGGATCTGTCGTATAATTTTTCGTCTCTGTAATAAACGGTTGTTTCAAGATATATCAGTTTCGATACCAAAAAGGTCATCTGTACATACCTACACTCTCAATCTGGTATTTCTGTCGAGTCACACTTCTTAACTACCAAAACTTGACACCACAACCTCTTCTGAGGACTCTTAGGGAAGTTGTCGTTCCTCTAGTTTGGTCAGTTAGGATTTCCTTTAGTCAAGACTGACAAGTAACCTTCCTCACTACGACTTCGACTTCGAGGTTATGAAACCGGTGGACTACGTTTCTTGACTGAGTAAACTTTTCTGGGATTACGACCCTTTCTAACTCCCGTCCTCTTCCCCCACTGTCTCCTACTCTACCAACCTACCGTAGTGGCTGAGTTACCTGTACTCAAACTCGTTCGAGGTCCTCAACCACTACCTGTCCCTTCGAACCGCACGACGTCAGGTACTCCAGTGTTTCTCAGTCTGTACCGACTCGTTAACTTGACTTGACTTACGTTATGTTTGACTTCCGTTTGACTTATTATGGAGGTAATAGAGTACAAGGATATTTACACGGGAGGTGAAACTCCTATTTATTAGTTTAATAATCTTTTACTTAAGTGTAGTTTCTAAATCCGTTTGAGTGTTTATATTTCGGGAGGTATCAGGTAAAGTCCGAGTCAAGTGTCATTCGGGTTAAGTTGTGGTGCAAGGAAAGGGAAACACAAGACTCGTAATCATCAACTACCTCTTACATCAGTCCAAGAGTGAAAGAGTAAACCCTTTAAAATCGAAGGGCGACCGGGAAACGAATTTGAAAACACGATAAGTTAACGTGACAGGACCCGGAATTTTTTGTGTGTTGTCGGAATAAGAAGAGGGTACTTTACACAAAACTTTTGAGAATATTACGTATCTCATTTACTATGGTAGTCAAGTTTCCGACAGATGTATCTCCTGTCCCTGACAACCGGAGTAGATACGTAAGAGACGTGTAATGGATCTGTCCCGAATTACTTAAACTGAACAAAGTTGGTTACAAATAACTCATGAATGACCCATGGTCTATATCAAAATTCTTGTGCACATGTGGGCACTACCTAAGTACAACTACATACCGTTTTGGTTATGTCATATCATTTCATTTTATTTTGTTTTATTTCTTATTTATTATTTTCGTTCTAAGAACGAGTATCTGATTATTCCCTCTGTCTACTCGTTGGTTAATGTTACGTCATACCATTCATGAAATTATTCCTTTTTCTCTCACGAAATCCCTTTGTCTTCTGTCTGTAAACTAGATGAGTCCCTCTCCGTCAACCAGTACCTTCAGAACGTCCTTTTTTAAAATGTTTGAGATACTAAGATAGGGTCAGATTTATTCCGAAGTGGTTATTTTGACACACTGAAATTCCTACAGTATATTTGAAAGACAGTCAAGATAGGAGACATTTTGATCCGTTTATTATGGGAGAGACTTACTTAGTTCACTTTTCTCTCTATATTTCCCCCAGACATTTAAATTACGGTTAAACAAAAGACAATAATGATTTTCATTAATGGACCTGAGAATTCTTATATTACTTACGTATAGAGCCCGAGACATCAGTCTATAAATACCTGAGTTCCGGTTATTTACTGAAACCCGTTCAATGAATTAGAGAGATTCGGAGTAAAAATAATAAATATTTTAACCCTGGAATATCCTTAAGACACTTCTAATTTACTTTATTACACACATTCAACAGTATATAATTAGTGAGTTACTGAAAACCTATTATAACTACTACTACTACGAATACTACCACTACTACTACTATATTTTATTTTTCATATTACGAACCGTGTAGATTCAATAATATTAATAATTAACTCTCTCCTACATCTATAATGAAATCATAGCAATCAAACAGACACCGGTCTCCGATGTAGGAATTTGGGTCGACAGATATTAAATAATGAAAGAGTATCAGTTATTCCCCTGTCCTTAGGAGTCAGAAACGGAAAAAATAAGAGAATATGGACGATTCGTTTCCGGTCGTAAGCGTATCGAAGACAGTAGTAAAAAGACACATAATTACTATTCAAAAGTAGAAATTGAGGATAAAGAGACGGATACCATCACCAAGGATAAGTAATTTGATGGATCCTTCGAATATTTTGGGAGTCACGGTTCGAACACGTGTCATGATTAATTTATTATTATTGGTTTGTAGTAAAAATTCTCGACGAAGTTCATTAATGTTATACGTTGTTTCAAACCCTTGGTGTCTGGTTCAGGTCCAGGTGTCAATGTTGAAAGATAATCTTTAGATCCACTAAGTAATTCGAAACGTTTGAGTCAAATAGGTTTTAAATTCGGTAATAGAGAAGGGAGGGGTTAGACGACACCTTAGACGATACCTTAGAGATTTTAAGGTGTAAAGAGATACAATGTGTCCGGAGTTCAAATACTCAATAGTTAGTTAACGTATAGATAATATCTAACATAAAGAGTATATCCTTAGTAAAACTAGAAAGAGAAAGTTAATGGTCATAATGGTCCGAGTGAACCCCGGGACAATGTATAGTGAATCCATTAGTGTTCTATAGTCTTAGTGTTTAAAATATCTTAAATCCAATATTTTCAGTCATGTATATTGTTTGTGAACTTTCGAGACAATCCTTGTATAGTGAAACCTTTGATTATAGTACAATATTAGGTCACATCGATTATCATCGACATACCAACTTTACTGAATGAAGAGAAAACTCGTGATCTCTTTCATCAACCAAACTGACATCCTCGTTACAATATAGGTTTACTTACGTATGTAAAATGTTATTAATATCTTAGTATAAGTCGTACCACTCTATGAGTGTTAATTCTCAGGGTCTTCTTTAGTCTCTCGACGATTCCTTTCCCGAATAAGTACAAGGGTTAGGGTACTAGTGAGGTCTCAGATTTAAAGAACTCATTGTACCAACCGTTTTTTTAAGTGTTTAAAATTTTTTACAATAAAAGGATAAAGATAACTTACATACACTAAATTGTACAATCCAATTTTCACACGCACACGTTCACATAGACACACACACACACTGTACGAAGGTGAAACGTACGTGCGATTCAGTGAAGTTAGCACAGACTGAGAAACGTTGTGGTACCTGACATCGGGAGGTCCGAGGAGGTAGGTACCCTAAAAGGTCCGTTCTTATGACCTCACCCAACGGTAAAGGAAGAGGTCCCCTAGAAGGACTGGGTCCCTAACTTGAACACAAAGAACACAGAGGACGTAACCGTCTGCCCAAGAAATGGTGATCGTGGTGGACCTTTCGGAGGTGGTATCAAATGTCATTAAGGGGGAGAAGATTGTGCATGTGAAAAGAAGAGTGAAGATTAAGTAATATATACGACGAAGGTCCAATTAGAAGGATTTCGTGTCACAATAGTACACTGAAAGGTCAAATTTTTAGTAGTCACTAAGGAGTATTCGATCACTTAACACAGTCTTGAGGAGTCAGACAGTAAGTTCTGGGAAACCCTACACCGAGGTTCAGACGGAAACATCAGAACAACTGATGATGACGGGAAGTACCTAGTATACGGGGTCCGTTGGATTTCATAAATGAAAGTAAAACGGTTCAACTATGACAACGAGTGCGAAAAATAAGAGAAACGGATTTTGTAAAGTGACGGTAGGGTAGATCTGGACCACTTTATGACAAAAAGGAAGTTCTGTGTCAAACTTACCTTTAAACCTTTCAAAAACCTGAAGAAAGGACAACGAGGTCATATATATTTAACTTAACAGAAAAGGACCTCTGCATGCTCACATAGAAGAAGTATACTGAGGTACAATGACTGATACGGATCTTGACAAACAGTGTATATTATCTGTAGGTCACTTATTTACTCTTTAAGTTCGTAATATTAAGTTGTGTTTATTGAAGTCAAGGAGAAGGAGAGAGAAGGACTGGGGACGGTGAATAAGTAAAATGTCACAGAGAGTCACAATTGTTGGTACAATCATCAAGGAAATCCTTTACTGAGTCTAAAAATCTTACTTGCCTTTGAGTTTCGTGTCGTTAATATGCTTCGTAACCCCTATCCCACCCTCTCTTTGATTAATTTCAATTAAATTAATGTCTTATTCTTTCTCGTACCGAATTTACGGTGGTAATCAGGGTTTACACGACTTAGTAAAACTTCCTTAAGATTCGGTACTCGTCTGTAAGAAAGAAATGGAACGGTCCACCCTTACCAGTACAAGTACACGTATTTCCTGATATTATTTACATGATAAAATGAGGACTCTCATTTACCCTCTTCTTTCTTTACGTAAGACTGTGTAAGTAGAAGGTCAAACCCTGAGACCCTACGAAAACGAAACGTACGGTAAACGTTTACACGTAACTATGAAGAAGTGGGTTTGACGGAGTTCGTGGTTTTGATGACCCTGTCCCACATTATAGGTCGGTGGGTCCTTCTAAGGTCTACGAGACTACCTATATTTTACCAGACACTTACAGGATAGAGACACAGTACTCATCTTAAACGACGTAACAACAGTACGACTCATCTTCATCTTTTCAGTTTTATTCCAGACTCTCTCTCTCCATTTGTTTTGGACCGGATACTCCTTTTTCACTTAAGTCCCCAAAATAGTCTCGGTATATGGTGTAATCCCTGTCTTTGGTAGTACCGTTTCGTACACCTATTTATGTGTCCGTAATATTTCTCTACTTAAATACTGGTCCTCAAAATCCGAAAAGACGACACTCATCTTTCGGAACTTCCACACCGAGAGTTATGAATCTTCACAAAAAGAAGTTATCTTCCTTTTTCCTTTTACTACATTTCCTTTGGACACCCCATTATTGATCGTGGAGACATTGGATTACCACAGAAATTTGTCGAACTCAGAATCGGTTATCTCTACACGATTGCCAAGATTACACCCTTCACCGAAATTTCCGTATCGATAGTACTACAATTTTTTTCGTTTCATAAAAAAAAAACTACCTATCTGTTTACTTGGTCACAACCTTACAACAACAACAACAACAACAAAAAAGCCAGTGATACAACTTCACAACCGTAACCCATATCCATTAACGTTTGTGTCGTCTCGTCAAAATAGTCAGTTAGATACCAAACTGACTTCGACCAATGGAATTAACAATCTCATAATACTATCTATACGTTATATATAGGTCAGAGGTGTATTTGAAATGACAAATGAGACCAGTGTCTAAAGTCGGGATAAGAACTGGTCACAGACCTGTTTAGATAACTACTAGTATTGTCTCTTATCAAATCTCTTGTACTCTTCCAAGTGATACGGTGTAAGAATTTTGAAGTCTTTATAGAATTATATATACTGAATTGTCTATCGTCTCAGAGATACTCAATCCTATCCGATTCGTACAACGTCAGAGTCCGTCCTAGGGTTCATAGTCACTGAATTACGTTGTTCAAATAAAGAACAAAAGTGTCTCAAATGACACTCAGGATCTACCCAGGATATCTATCGGTAAGGAGTATACTACCGAGAACTCAGGTTCCACGAAACCAGAAAACCGGAACGGTATAGTTCCATAAGAAGTACCACGACACCGTCCCTTTCTCCACGACTTCCGAACGTGTACTTATAAATTAACGGAGTTTGGTCTTCGTTATCCCCTAATGACGAGTATAAAAAAAAGTGTACCGAGGTGGGATAACTTATTTTCGATTGTTTACGTCAGAAAGGGAAGAGATAAGTCTTTCCTTTCTATTGATCTATAGTCACTTGTCACATCGGTTGTGGACATAACATGGTAAATTGTAGGAACTTCGTGTAAGCTAAAGTCGTGTCGACATCACCTGTCAAGTAGGGAAGAGTACGTGAGATGTCGCGGAGAGACGAACACGTGGAGTCGTGACAGAGGTCTAAAAATCTTTCGATGAGTTGAGTATGTTTCCACGTAGGACCCTTCCACTATCACAATTTCGTGAGCGCTGACGACGACGACGACGACGATTCAACGAAGTCAACACAGGCAGAGACACGTTGGGGTATCTGCCGTCGGGTGGTCCGAGGGGGCAGGGACCCTAAGAGGCCCGTTCTTGTGACCTCACCCGACGGTAAAGGAAGAGGTTACGTACTTTCACTTTTCACTTTCACTTCAGTGAGTCAGTACAGGTTGAGAAGCGTTGGGGTACCTGACGTCGGATGGTCCGAGGAGACGGGTACCCTAAAAGGTCCGTTCTCATGACCTCACCCCACGGTAACGGAAGAGGTTTGTGAACTTTGATTTGGAGTCGTTTATATTCTATCCTCCAGTCACCTATTTACAAGGTCGATAGGTTATAAGGGAACACCAAGTAGACCATTTCTTAGTCGGACATCACGTCCTCTGGACACAAGTTAGGGACCCAACCCTTCTATGAGACGTCTCCCTTTCCGATGTGTGAGGTCAAAAGACCGGACCTCTTAAGGTACCTAGTCAGGTACCTCAGCGTTTCTCAGTCTGTACTGAGTCGCTGAAAGTAATGATACCATAGGTTATAAAGTCTCCCTTTTAAAGACTTCACCAAAGATTTACTAAAGGGTGTTTCAGAGGTGTCCCATAACCTGGGGTCAACATCTGTTCCATTGGTTGAGTTATTGTGTGATGACCGAAGAGAAGGAAGGGAAACAGGGGAGAATGAATGGACAGGAAGGATCCTAATGAAGGGTGTATTTGATAGACATGAGAACAAGAACAAAGTCCTAGGGGATAGTCCTCTCGGGTTTGATTCTGTTGATCCTTACAGTGTTTCGGTTATGAAGTGTCTTACCCAACCCTCGGTCCTCCGAACACAACGACCGGCTCAGGTGGTAAGTAATTGAAGTACTGGAACCCGTCCAGTCAAGAATACTGTCGGAGTCGAAAGAAAAGTAGAAATTCTACTTAACAAATCCGAACTTTTAGAAATTATGGTAAAGGTTGAGACTACGGGTATTAAGACACTAATTTGAGACTGAGACAAATTCCAATAATTCTGTTAGTATCTCTAGTCGTTAAGAAGTAGTAGTTTCTTCTCCTTTTCCCTTTAATAAAATTTATAATCGGTCTCCCAAAGGTCAAACTAGGTTCTTTTTAGAAGAATTGTCTTAAGCAATAACCATTAAAAGTTCTAGTCCTAATGACGTAAATAAACCTTATCATGAATTGATCCACTGAAAATGTACTAGAGGATGAAAACTAATATATGTCTATGACATCAGCACCACTTTTAGTAAGTGATCGTCTATACTACTAAACCAACGGGAATTACCGGAGAGATAAGGATAAAGAACTCTTTTAGTTTCCCTATTTATAGTTATTTATTTACATATAGTTCCTGAACCAACTTTACCGTCAAAAGGTACCCTGCAGGTTTGAATGAATGAAAAGGATGTCATTATTGTAATCGACTGTAAGTTATTTGTAACATACGGTCTATAAACCTATTTGTCCTTCCTCTCTTTTCTTTCGGAAGGAGTCACTAGTTACGTTTCTTTATCTCCTTTTGTTATCTTTCCTTTTCTGATCTCTAGAGATGTTCTTTTAATCTCTATGGTTCCCTTGTAAAGTACGTTTCTATCCGTTTTATTTGCTGCCTTTACCATACCTGGATTGTCTTCGTCTTCTATAATTCTTCTCCACCGTTCTTATGTGTCTTCTTGACATGTTTTTTCTAGAAGTACTGAGTCTTTTGGTGTCACCACACTAGTGAGTGGATCTCGGTCTGTAGGACCTTACACTTCAGTTCACCCGGAATCTTTCGTAGTGATGTTTGTTTCGATCACCTCCACTATCTTAAGGTCAACTCGATAAAGTTTAGGACCTTCTACTACGACACTTTCCCGTCACGAGTTATACAGTCGTTTAAACCTTTGGAGTCGTCTCCGGTGTCCTGACCTTTTCCAGTCAAAAGTAAGGTTAGGGTTTCTTTCCGTTACGGTTTCTTACGAGTTTGATGACGTGTTAACGTGAGTAGAGTGTACGATCATTTCATTACGAGTTTTAAAAGGTTCGGTCCGAAGTCGTTATACACTTGGCATTTAAAGGTCCACAAGTTCGACTAAAATCTTTTTCGTCTCCTTGGTCTCTAGTTTAACGGTTGTAGGTAATCTATTAGTTTTTTCGTTCTCTTAAGGTCTCTTCGTAGATGAAGACGAAATAACTGATACGGTTTCGGAAACTGACACACCTAGTGTTGTTTGACACCTTTTAAGACTTTCCCTACTCTTATGGTCTGGTAAACTGGACGGAGAACTCTTTAGACATACGTCCAGTTCTTCGTTGTCAATCTTGATCTTTACCTTGTCGTCTGACCAAGGTTTAGCCCTTTCCTCATGCAGTTCCGACATATAACAGTGGGACGAATAAATTGAATGTACGTCTCATGTAGTACGTTTCACGACCCGACCTACTTCGTGTTCGACCTTAGTTTTAACGGTCCTCTTTGTAGTTATTGGAGTCTATACATCTATTGTGGTGATAATGTCGTCTTTCACTTCTTCTTGATATCTCGGAGAACTACTTTCACTTTCTCCTCTCACTTTTTCAACCGAATTTTAAGTAGTAAGTCTTTTGATTCTAGTACTGTAGACCAGGGTAGTGCAGTACCGTTTATCTACCCCTTTCTCATCTTTGTTACTCTCTGAATTAAAACCCCCCGAGGTTTTCGTGACTTCTACCACTGATGTCGGTACTTTAATTTTCTGCGAACGAGGAACCTTCTTTTCGATACTGGTTGGATCTGTCGTATAATTTTTCGTCTCGTAATGAAACGGTTGTTTCCCGACAGATCAGTTTCGATACAAAAAAGGTCATCAGTACATACCTATAGTCTCAACCTGATATTTCTTTCGACTTACAACTTCTTAACTACGAAAACTTGACACCAAAACCTCTTCTGACAACTCTCAGAAAACCTGACGTTCCTCTAAGTAAGACAGATAGGATTTCCTTTAGTCAGGACTTATAAGTAACCTTCCTGACTACGACTTCAACTTTGAGGTTATGAAACCGGTGGACTACTCTTCTTGACTGAGTAACCTTTTCTGGAACTACGACCCTTTCTAATTTCCACCCTCCTCTTCCCCTACTGTCTCCTACTCTACCACCCTACCGTAGTGACTGAATTACCTGTACTCAAACTCATTTGAGGTCCTTAACCACTAGATGTCCCTTCGGAGCGGACGACGTCAGGAACTCCAGAGTTTCTCAGTCTGTGACGAATCACTGACTTGACTTGACTTATATTTAATAGAATAAATCACAAATATCTTATTTACTTTAATTATGACTGTATTTCATATAAAACGACCATTCCTTCGATTTCGAGTTTTTCCATTTTAAACGAAGGGTCCTAATGTATTCGGTATCACTCACCACACCGTTACTGAGTTTTAGTTCACACAGACTAAAATAACGAACTTATATAATGGTGTGGTGCAACGGTTAGATCTCATAAATAACTACGAGGGTCATATTTTAAACTCCAGGATGTGTTGGTAGTAGTAGTAGTAGTTCTTTTTCTGGTTTCTTTCTTTGTTAATAAAAGTTTTTTAATGATGAATAATTCCGTTCTTGAATGATTACGTTTTTTCGTTTTACCGACAGACTCCTCCGGAATGTTTATCGACACTTTTCTTCTCTTCACTTTTCGTTTCCTCTTTTCCTTTCTATATTCGTAGACTTACATCTAAAGATTTCTTATCGATCCTCTCTATTCTTTCGGAAGGAGTCGCTAGTTACGTTTCTTTATTTCCTTTTGTTGTCTTACCCTTTCCGATCTCTAGAGAAGTTCTTTTAATCTCTATGGTTCCCTTGTAAAGTACGTTTCTACCCGAGTTATTTCCTGTCTTTACCATACCTGGATTGTCTTCGTCTTCTATAATTCTTCTCTGCCGTTATTATGTGTCTTCTTGACATGTTTTTTTTAGATGTACTGGTTCTATTACTGCTACCACACTAGTGAGTGGATCTCGGTCTGTAGGACCTTACACTTCAGTTCACCCGGAATCTTTCGTAGTGATACTTGTTTCGATCACCTCCACTACCTTAAGGTCAACTCGATAAAGTTTAGGACCTTCTACTACGACACTTTCCTGTCATGAGTTATACAGTCGTTTAAACCTTTGGAGTCGTCACCAGTGTCCTGACCTTTTCCAGTCAAAAGTAAGGTTAGGGTTTCTTTCCGTTACGGTTTCTTACGAGTTTGATGACGTGTCAACGTGAGTAGGGTGTGTGATCATTTCATTACGAGTTTTAAAAGGTTCGGTCCGAAGTCGTCATACACTTGACACTTGAAGGTCTACAAGTTCGACCAAAATCTTTTCCGTCTCCTTAGTCTCTAGTTTAACAGTTGTAGACGACCTAGTAGCTCTTTCGGTCTCTCAAGGGCTTTTTGTAGATACAGACGAAATAACTAATACGGTTTCGGAAACTGACACATCGAGTGTTATTTGACACCTTTTAAGACTTTCTCTACCCTTATGGTCTGGTGGACTGCACGGAGGACTCTTTTGATATACGTCCAGTCCTTCGTTGTCAATCTTGACCTGTACCTTGTTGTCTGACCAAGGTTTATCTTTTTCCTCATGCAGTTCCGACATATAACAGTGGGACGAATAAATTGAATCTACGTCTCACGTAGTACTCTTTACGACCTGACCTTCTTTGTTTTCGACCTTAGTTCTAACGATCCTCTTTATAGTCATTGGAGTCTATACGTCTACTTTGGTGGTACTACCGTCTTTCACTTCTCCTTGATTTTTCGGAGAACTACTTTCACTTTCTCCTCTCACTTTTTCAACCGAATTTTGAGTTGAAAGTCTTTTGATTCTAGTACCGTAAACCAGGGTAGTGAAGTACCCTTTATCTACACCTTTGTCACCTTTGTCACAGTCTGAAATAGAAAAACACGAGGTTTTAGTGACGTCTACCACTAATGTCGATACTTTAATTTTCTGTGAATGAGGAACCTTCCTTTCAATACTGGTTGGATCTATCGCATAATTTTTCGTTTCTGTAATGTAACAGTCGTTTCCAGACAGATCAGTTCCGATACCAAGAAGGTCACCAGTACATACCTACACTCTCAACCTGACACTTCTTTCGACTCATGGCTTCTTAGCTACGAAAACTTGACACCACAACCTCTTTTGAGAACTCTCAGGGAACCTGACGTTCCTCTAGGTTAGTCAGGTAGGATTTCCTCTAGTCAGGACCCGCAAGTAACCTTCCTGACTACGACTTCGACTTTGAGGTTATGAAACCAGTGGAGTACTCTTCACAATTGAGTAACCTTTTATGAAATTGCGACCATCCCTAACTTCCGTCCTCTTCTTCCCCTGTTGTCTCCCACTCTATCCACTTACCGTAGTGGCTGAGTTACCTGTACTCAAACCCATTTAGGCTCTCAACAACTACCTGTCCCTCGGGACTACACGACACTAAATACCCCAGCGTTTCTCGACCTGTGCTGACTCGCTGACTTGACTTCCGTTCTTGTACGTGGACACTTAAATCCTTTCAGAAGACCATCGAGTCAACGATTTCGCAAACGGACGTTACACCTCTGGAGTCAAACTATAGACCCAGTCCTTCTAGGGACCCCCTCCTTTATCGTTGGGTGATATCGGACCTCTTAAGATACCTGTCTTCTTGGACCACCCGATATCAGGTACCCCAGTGTTTCTCAACCCGTGTTGACTCACTAATTGACAAAAGTCGTATTAATCTTCTTTACTTCCCTTAAAGACAAGGAATGAGTATCGGAAGACTAATCAACATCCTAGTGAGATGACTTTACGTGCATATTAACAAATTTTAAGATTACCGAATCTCAACCCTAATTGACACCCTTTAAGAAGGGTACGAAAATTCTTTAGTAAAAAAGGTTCAAGTATGTCACTAAATCAAAAAGTCATTTATATACAAATACAAGGCTAAGTTAAGAATCGGGATAGGTAATCAAAGGTATTTATGACCTTTCCTTTTTCTAATAAGAAACAAATGGAAATATTTTATATTTTTATATTTACCTGTGTCATTTGTTTCAAGTGACTTACATAAACGAAGACACCAAAGTATGGAAAGTTGACATCTTACCCGATTACAAATACAGAAGAAACCTAGGACATAAGACCTTTCGTCCTTTGCACGACTTACCCATTACTCCTTCTCACCAACCTACTTCAATTTCCCTTCAAACGGAAGAGACCAGAGTTTCTCTAAATATACGTATTTTTTGATGGAAAAATACTTAAGGAGGACTTCCTACACACTTACAGAGTAAAGATTTAGTCTTCGTCCGATCAACACACACGGAAACAAAACCTATAATAACTCTTCCGTAACGTAAAACTCGAACAAATCTCTAGTGTTCCCTATTGACCAATTCTACAAACACGTTTATAAAACTTATCACATTTGACTACACATATTTATAATCGGTCCCAATATGGAAGACAACCATTCTTGTTAAAAGAAGAGAAAAATGTATAATATATGTATTCTTTCCAGGGTCTAAAACCACCTTATCTTTTACAGGGAAGTTGAAAATTTCTCGTAGAGGAAATATCTTCATAACTTAGTCTTCGTGTCTTCTTTCTTTTTTTTTTTCTGTTGTTGTACCGTTTATGTCAGTGGAAAGTACCGGTCATTTTAACCTCGGAAAATAGAAAAATACCAGTTAAATGTAAATTTACCTCTCTGGGAAATCACGACTACCTCCACTACCCCCCTTTACCATAGATGTAGTACTTATTATTTTAAGTCCCCCTTTACAGTCAAAAAGTCGGATGATCGTGTAAAACAACGATACTGTTGTCTTACGTTTCACAAGAGAATTTCCCTTTGTACTGTTAAACAACCCCTAATTTCGTTTTGAGTGAGTATTATATAAATTTATATTAAAATCTAAGTATTTATGATTCCCATATGACTTTTTCTGAATTTCACGAGACTAAAAACTCCTCTACATTAATACTCTTCTCAGTACGACTTCCATCACTCCTTTTCGTAATTCTACTTTGAAAAGACAGGGAGGTTAAGGAGAATCTTAGGTGTTTTGGTGGCGGTAATCATCCGGGTAGACCACACCTCGGTCTTTAACCGTGGTTTACCTCCATCTAGGAAAATCAAGAGTCTGTAAATTCGTCGGACACAAAATCGTAAGAGTGGCGTATGTATTAAAAAATAGACTCAGGTACAATTAATAAAAAATTTGGTAATTTGGGTCGAACTTGAGTTGATTTGGTTTTTAATTTTAAAAGGTACAATGTCTCACCGTGGACGAATGGATAATTGTCTCCATTACGACTCTCTACCAATACCTCAAAGGGGGTAAATTTTAAGACATTGACCCCGTCAGGATTCTACCACCTCCTTATCCTACCCCTCTGGTGAAATAGGGGGTGTTTAAGTAGTTTCTTGTAAATTTGCGACTCATTTAGGGTGTTTTGTTGAAGACTTACGACCGTCTCCTGTAGTCCGTGGGTCTTTTTGTCGGGTCACAGAAGCTTTCCTCCATCCTTTTGTATATTTTCTGTTTTTTTCTCTGTTTTCTCCATCCCTGCCTCGAGGCAGGACCCTTCCCTCAGAATTTTTTTCTCTCTTCAAAGGTCTGTGGTCCTTTGTGAGAGTGACGACTCAGACACCACTCGGAACCTTGGTATCTCCCGCTGTATTGACCCTCCTTTTTATTTATTTATTAATTTTTTGTCTAATGCACGAGTTGTCATTAAGGAGGTCGCCTCTTCGTCACGTCTACGGACGTGGGCGGTGATCGTTCACCCACGACCCGTCCCTCCGTACCCGAAGTAACGAATCTCATTCCTGACCCGGACTTACGGGGCTCCCGTCAGACTCCCTTGATTGAACCCGATCGTTTGGTCTGACACCCTATCGATGGTGCGCTTTTCGGGATTGGACGGTCCGGGTGAGTGTCTTGTTTCCTGATTTGTCTCGATCGGGTGACGTCTGGTAGGGAGAGGCCACTGTCCGTCGATCTCGGTCTTCACCCGTTAACGTCGGGGTCTCTCTGTAATAGATGGTTTAACGTTCGTCCGAAGAAACGATTGACTCTGAAGAACCCCAAGACCTGCCAGTTGTAGGTGGACTCTTCTACGCGACCGACATGTAGCTCTTTTGGTTCTTCGTCCCTGTCACCTCCACTATTCAGTCAATGACGCGAGCGGTTTGTGGAGTACTGGACTCGACGAGTCCAGACCCTTCCCGTGTTTTACGTCCGGGTTTGTTCAGACGCGGAGACTCCTGATGGGTTCACGGACTTGGACTCGCCGAATCTGAACCCTCCAAGTACGTCGGGTCCCGGCCGGAGCCTGGCAAGGGTCACCTCGTTGGATCTCGGACTCGTCACACCCGTCCCTCCCGTGTACACGGTACTCACCCCCCGTCCGGGTCACACCGACTTTGTGACGCTCGTGTACGGTCACAATAAACAAACGTCACAGGGAGGGAGGGGTGTCACGTTGACTTGTTCACTCGGATTTTTTCACAGGTGATGGTGGGGAACACAGTCCCACCTTTAGTCTATGACTTGTATGGTCGTTTGTCTTCTTCGATTTTGTCTCCCTTGACGGAACCTTAACTGTCTACGTTATCTGATTTTGGGACATCAATCATGGCTGATGTATCCTTCCCCGGATATCTAGAACTCTTTATATTCGACCTGGTTCCTTGATAGACTTTTACTTGACTGCGGTGTTCCGGGTGTGGTGGTCTCTTTCAGGATCTACATAAAAATGATAGTAAGAAAAAAATTTTAAAAATTTTAAAAATTCAGGAGATAATGAGGTAATTAAAAGTAAAAATATTGGATGATAATGAAACGTTTTTTTTTTTCTTTCTCTCTCTGGGATAAAAAATTTCGTTTGAGGTATATATATTTATATATATATAAATATTAAAAACATTGAAAAAAAGAAAAGGAATTATAACATAAAAACTTTTAGGTTGGAGATGAGATCTAAAATTAGAAACGAAAAACCATAAACAATAGTTAAAACATGGAAATTCTTGGGTTAGAAGTAATGGGTAAAAATGAACCCTCACTCTAGTGACCGGACTAAGGAGAGAGGGGGAAACCTTAGAGGAAAAAGAGGTGGTCGAGCGGAGATAGAGGAGGGAGGGGGAAGAGAAGAGATGGGTTGAGACACTTAGAGAAACACACAAGGTCTGCCATCTCTTGTGAATCCCTTGACGAATGACCGACCTAGACAGAGAGAGGAAAACTAAGGGGGGAGATAGGAGGACCGGTGGAGACAGAGGAAGGAGGAAGAAGAGAAGAGACATGTTGAGGCACTTGTAGAGACTCGCCAGGTCTGACACCTCACGTGTATTCCTTCACTAATGACCGATAGAACGAGAGAGGAGAAAACTAAGGTGGAGTAAAGTAAGTCCAGTGGAGATTGAGGGAGGAGGGAGAAGAGAAAAGGTACATTTATACACTTGGAGAGACCCACAGGGAGTGACACCTCTTTGAAAAGTAGAAATTGGATCTACAAAAATAGTTACCACGACATATCTACCTCTTCAGAACTCTGACGAAACTTTTATTCTGACGTTTGGTCTTCGTCCACCGAATTCAGGTTTAGGACTCTTGTGGTCTCTTGAGGACTGAGGTCCCTTGTAATTAACTGTCCTCGAGTAGTTTACGGAGGTATGGATGTGACTTTGGTTCGTGGTAGGTTCCCGGTTGTTCAAGGTCTCGTTCTGTATGGTGTGTTTAAGAGGTCGTTGTGTCGTTGTGTTGGAACTCGAATTTATATGTCCGACGGGTTTCAATTAGGTTTGGGTAACTATATAGTATTAAGTAATGACCTGTGATGTAACGTGAGGTCTCTCTTCTTTGGGTCGAGGTGGGTGGTCTTGTGTCGGTGTTCCAAGGGATTGGTCCTTTGGAACTGTTCGGTGGACATGTTGGGGTGGGTGTCACTCCTTTGAGGTGTAATTTCTCTTGAGGTGTTTGACGGTCTTATGTCTTTCCGGTAGGGTTTGTGTCGTTATATTTGTTCTACTTCTCTGTCTCCTTATGGGTCGTCCATTTCCTTGTACTATTTACTGGTGGTTTGGTTTGTTTTCTCCTTCTCTATCCCTTAGATGGACTATTTCTTAAGGCTTACTTTAACTTTTTTATCACTTTTACTAGGTTTTAGAACTTTATTTTTGTCTTAGTGTCTATTTATTGGACCTCTGTTCCTAACTCTTCTACGTTCTTTCCAAATTGTTCCTGGATCTTCTTTAAAATTTTTCAGTTATATATTACTTATTACGTTATTTACTCTAGTTTTTGTGAGACCTCCCTTGTTTATCATCTTATTACCTCCGTCTTCTATCCTAATCACTTCATCTTCTATCTTACCATCTTTATTTACTTAGTCTCTCCTTTTTTCTTTTTGCTTAATTTTCTTTACTCCTGTTAGAGTCTCTGGAGGTCCTGTTATCATTTACGGGGTTGCAAGCTTAGTATTATCAGGGTCTTCTTCTTCTGCTTTTCTTTCTGGTACTCTTTTATGAACTCCTCTATTATCAACTTTTGAAGGGATTTCACCCCTTCCTTTAATAGTGGGTTCAGGTTCTTTGGGTCTCTCAGGGTTTGTCCCATTTGGGTTCCATTTTGTGGGGTTCTGTGTATAATTAGTTTAATTGTTTCCAGTTTGTGTTTCTTGTCTATAATTTTCGTCGTTCCCTTTTTGTTGTTTATTGTGTGTTCCCCTAAGGGTATTTTTATTGTCGACTAGAAAGTTATCTTTGAGAAGTCCGGTCCTCCCTTACCGTCCAGTATGAATTTCACCACTTTCTTTTATTAGATGTCGGGTCTAATGACATGGGTCGTTCCTAGAGTAAGTTTATACTTCTTCTTTAGTTTTCGAAATGTCTGTTCGTTTTCGACTCTCTTAAGTCGTGTGGTTTGGTCGAGAGGTTGTTTACGATTTCCTATAAGAGATCTGTCCTTTGTGTTTTTCCCACATATTAGAGTTTGAGTTTTGTTATTTCATTTACCGTTACTCTAGTATGAATAGTTATTAATGGAATTTGTATTTACCCAACTTACGGGGTTGGTTTTCTGTTTCTGACCGACTTACCTATGTTTTGTTCCGGGGATACATACAACAGATGTTCTCTGGGTGGAGTTTTGTCCCCTGTGTATATCTGACTTTCACTTCCCGACCTTTTTCAATAAGATACTTTTATCTCTGGTTTTTTTTCGTCCTCATCGTTATGAGTATAGCCTATTTTATCTGAAATTTTGTTTCCGACACTTTTCTCTGTTTCTTCCTGTGATGTATTACTAGTTTACTGGTTAGGTTCTTCTTCTATATTGTTAATATTTATATATACATGGGTTGTATCCTCGTGACGTTATACATTCTGTTAACGATTGTTCAAACTTTCCCCTTTAATTGTTATTGTGTTATTATCAACCTCTAAATTATGGGGTGAGTGTGGATACCTATCTAGTTGATTTGTCTTTTAATTGTTCCTTTGTGTTTGAAATTTACTATGTTATCTGGTCAATCTGGGTTAACTATAGATATCCTGTAAAGTGGGGTTTTGTTACTTAAAGTGGAAAAAGAGTTCACGATTGCCTTGGAAGAGGTCCTATCTAGTGTAGGACCCGGTATTTAGATCGGAACCATTTAAGTTTTTTTAAATTTAGTAAGGTTCGTAGAAAAGACTGGTGTTACGTCATTCTAATCTAGAGTTAATGTCCTCTTTTTGATAATTTTTAGGGTTGTATACCTCCGAATTGTTGTGCGACTACTTATTGGTTGTTTAGTGTCTTCTTTAGTTTTTTCTTTAGTTTTATACGTATCTTTACTTACTTTTACTTTTGTGTTGTTGGGTTTTGGATACCCTGTGACATTTTCGTCACGATTCCCCTTTCAAGTATCGTTATGTCCGTATGGAGTTCTTTGTTCTTTTTTCAGTTTATTTATTGGATTGAGATGTGGATTTCGTTGATCTTTTCTTTCTTTACTTCTTGGGGTCCCAATCATCTTCCTTCCTTTAGAATTTTTAATCCCGTCTTTATTTACGTTTTCTTTGTTTTCTCTGGTATCGTTTTTAGTTATTTCGGTTTTCGAGTAAGAAACTTTCCTATTTATTTTAACTGTTTGGTAATCGGTCTGAGTAGTTCTTTGTTTCCCTATTTTTAGTTTAGTTATTTTAATCTTTACTTTTACCTCTCTAGTGTTGTCTGTTGAGTCTTTATGTTTCCTAGTATTCTCTGATGATAGTCGTTAATATACGGTTCTTTTACCTTTTGCACCTTCTTTACCTGTTTAAGAATCTTTTCATGTTGAAAGGTTTTGACTTGGTGCTTCTTTATCTTTTAGAATTGTCTGGTAGTGTTCGTGTCTTTAACTTTGACATTAGTCTTTAGAAGGTCGTTTGCTTTCGGGTCCTGGTCTGTCGAAGTGTCGACTTAAGATGGTCTTTAAATCTCTTCTCGATTGTGGATAGGAGGAGTTTGAGAAGGTCTTTTAACGTCTCCTGCCATTTGAAGGTATGAGTAACATACTCCGGTGGTAGTGGGATTATGGTTTTGGTCTGTTTCTATGGTGTTTTTTTCTTTTGATGTTCGGTTATAGTGACTACTTGTATCTACGTTTTTAGGAATTGTTTTAAGATCGTTTGTCTTAGGTTGTTGTGTAATTTTTCTAGTATGTGGTACTGGTTCACACAAAATAGGGTTCCTACGTTCCTAAGAAGTTATAGGTGTTTAGTTACATTATGTGGTGTAATTGTTTAACTTTTTTCGGTATACTAATAGAGTTCTCTACGTGTCTTTCGGAAACTTTTTTAAGTTGTAGGTAAATACTATTTTAGAGAGGTCTTTCGTCCTTATCTTCCTTGTATGAAGTTGTATTATTCTCGATATATACTGTTTGGGTGTCGTTTGTAATAGGAATTACCACTTTTTAACTTTCGTAAAGGGGATTTCAGTCCTTGTTCTGTTCCCACGGGTGATAGTGGTGATGATAAGTTGTATCAAAACCTTCAAAACCGACGTCGTTAGTCTCGTCTTTTTCTTTATTTTCCTTAGGTCTAACCTTTTCTTCTTCATTCTGAGAGTGGTAAACGTCTACTGTACTAGGAGATGTATCTTTTGGGATTTCTGTGGTGGTCTTTTAATGTTCTCGACTAGTTACTTATATCATTTCAACGTCCTATATTTTATGTATTTAGGGAACGTAAGGATATGTGATTGTTACTCTTTTATCTTTCTCTTTAATTCCTTTGTTAAGGTGAGTGGTAACGTTGTTTTTCTTATTTTATGAATCCTTATATAGATGGATTTCTTTGTTTTCTGGATATATATATATTTTGATATTTTGTGACCACTTTCTTTAGTTTCTCCTGTGATTATCTACCTCTTTACATGGTACAAGTACCTAGTCTTCTTAGTTATCTCACTTTTACTCATATGATGGGTTTCGTTAGATATCTAAGTTACGTTAGGGATAGTTCGATCGTTGCCATAAAAAGTGTCTCGATCTTGTTTATTAAAGTGTTAAACATACCTTTATGTTTTTTTGGAGCTTATCTGTTTCGTTAGAACTCTTTCTTTTTACCTTGACCTCCTTAGTTAGTCGGACTGAAGTCCGAGATGATGTTTCGATCAGTAGTTCTGTCATACCATGACAGTGTTTCTGTCTTTATATCTAGTCACCTTGTTTTATCTTTCGGGTCTCTATTTAGGTACGTGGATACCTGTGGAATAGAAACTGTTTCCTCCCTTTTTATACGTTACCTCTTTTCTGTTAGAGAAATTCTTGACCACGACCCTTTTGACCAGTTGGTGAACATTTTCTTACTTTGATCATGTGAAAGATTGTGGTATGTGTTTTTATTTCAAGTTTACCTAATTTCTAGATTTGCATTCTGGTCTTTGATACTTTGAGAATCTCCTCTTGTATCCGTTTTGTGAGAGTCTGTATTTACTGTCGTTCTAAGAGAATCCGGGTGGAGGGTCTTATAACCTTCATTTTCGTTTTTATTTGTTTACCCTGGATTAATTTTAATTTTCGAAGACGTGTTGTTTCCTTTGATAGTCAAGTCAAGTCAAGTCAGTGAGTCAGCACAGACTGAGAAACTCTGAGGTACTTAGCGTCATACGGTCCGGAGGGACAGGTAGTGGTTGAGGGCCTCAAGTGAGTCTGAGTGGAGGTAGCTCATCCACTACGGTAGGTCGGTAGAGTAGGAGACAACAGGGGAAAAGGAGAACGGGGGTTAGGGCGGGTCTTAGTCTCAGAAAAGGTTACTCAGTTGAAAAGAGTACTCCACCGGTTTCATGACCTCAAAGTCGAAGTCGTAGTAAGGAAGGTTTCTTGTGAGTCCTGACTAGAGGAAGTCTTACCTGACCAACCTAGAGGAACGTCAGGTTCCCTGAGAGTTCTCAGAAGAGGTTGTGGTGTTAAGTCTTCGTAGTTAAGAAATCGCGAGTCGAAAGAAGTCTCAGGTTGAGAGTGTAGGTATGTACTGATGACCTTTTTGGTATCGGAACTGATCTACCTGGAAACAACCGTTCCATTACAGAGACGAAAAATTTTACGACAGATCGAACCAGTATTGAAAAAAAGGTTCCTCATTCACAGAAAATTAAAGTACCGATGTCAGTGGTAGACGTCACTAAAACCTCGGGTTTTTTATTTCAGACTGTGACAAAGGTGACAAAAGGGTAGATAAAGGGTCCTTCACTACCCTGCTCTACGGTACTAGAAACAAAAGACTTACAACTCCAAATTCGGTTGTAAAAGTGAGAGGAGAAGGTGAAAGTAGTTCTCCGAAAAATCAAGGAGAAGTGAAAGACGGTATTTCCACCACAGTAGACGTATAGACTCCAATAACTATAAAGAGGACCGTTAGAACCAAGGTCGAACACAAAAAAAGGTCGGGTCACAAAGTACTACATGAGACGTATATTCAATTTATTCGTCCCACTATTATATGTCGGAACTGCATGAGGAAAAGGATAAACCTTGGTCAGACAACAACGTACAGGTCAAGATTGACAACGAAGGACTGGACGTATGTCTAAAGAGTTCTCCGTCCAGTCCACCAGACCATAAGGGTAGGGAAAGTCTTAAAAGGTGTTAAATAACACTAGGTGTGTAAGTTTCGGAAATCGTATCAGTTATTTCGTTTTCATCTACAAAAAGACCTGAGAGAACGAAAAAGCTACTAGGTCGTCTACAACCGTTAAACTAGAGACTAAGGAGACGGAAAAGATTTTGGTCGAACTTGTAGACCTTCAAGTGTCAAGTACATAACGACTTCGGACCGAACCTCTTAAAACTCGTAATGAAATGATCGTACACTCTACTCACGTTAACACACCATCAAACTAGTAAGGAACCGTAACGGAAAGAAACCTTAACCTTACTTTTGACTGGAAAAGGTCAGGACACCGGAGACGACTCAAAAGGTTTAAACGACTGTATAACTCACGACGGAAAAGGGTCGTAGTAGAAGGTCCTAAACTTTATCGAGTTGACCTTAAGGTAGTGGAGGTGATCGAAACATCACTACGAAAGATTCCGAGTGAACTGAAGTGTAAGGTCCTACAGACCGAGATCCAATCACGGTCTGTGAGTGTGTCTACTAGTGTGGTAGCAGTAATAGAACCAGCACTTCTAGAAAAAACATATCAAGATGACACATAAGAACGGTGGAGAAGAATTATAGAAGACGAAGACAATCCAGGTATGGTAAAGACAGGAAATAGCTCGGGTAGAAACGTACTTTACAAGGGAACCATAGAGACTAAAAGAACTTCTCTAGAGATCGCAAAGGGTAAGACAACACAAGGAAATAAAGAAACGTAACTAGTGACTCCTTACGAAGGAATAGAGAAGAACGATAAGAAAGCTAAAACGTAAGTCTACGAAAATAGAAAGGAAAAGAGGAAACGAAAAGTGAAGAGAAGTAAGGGGTCGACAAACATTCCGGAGGAGTCTATCGGTAAAACGAAAAAACGTAAAGAAAAGGTACCCTTACAGAACTAGACACAGAGGACATGTCACAGTACTTGGAGACAGGTATCAAGTAGTCCGTGACATAGATAGTCTAGATTAGGGAATTTAGATAAACAGTGAAGGTGACATATTAGTATTCCCTAAACTAAATCCAGTATGGACTTACCAGATCAAAAAAAGGGATGAAAGAAGTTAAATTCAGACTTAAACCGTTATTCCTCGAGTACTAGACTCGGTGTCAGTCGAGCGCCAGAACAAAAACGACTGACATATCTCGAAGAGGTAGAAATCGACGTTCCTCATATTAGTCAGACTATAGTCATAACTGGTAGACCACTACAGGTTATGTCATATGTGGTGGGAATACTGTCTTTCACTTCTCCTTGATTTTTCGGAGAACCACTCTCACTTTCTCCTCTTAATTTTTCAACCGAATTTCAGTTGTAAGTTTTTTGCTTCTAGTACCAACGTAGACCAGGGTAGTGAAGTACCCTTTATCTACCCCTTTGGCACCTTTGTCACAGTCTGAAATAAAAGACCCCGAGGTTTTAATAACGTCTACCATTGACGTCGGTAATTTAATTTTCTGCGAATGAGGAACTTTCTTTTCAATACTGGTTGGATCTATCGTATAAGTTTTCGTCTCTGTAATGAAACGGTTGTTTCAAGACAGATCAGTTCCGATACCAAAAAGTCACCAGTACATACCTACACTCTCAACCTGACACTTCTTTCGATTTGTGGTTTCTTAACTACGAAAACTTGACACCACAACCTCTTCTGAGAACTCTCAGGGAACCTGACGTTCCTCTAGGTTGGTCAGGTAAGACTTTCTCTAGTCGGGACCCACGTGAAACCTTCCTTACTACGATTTTGACTTTGAGGACATGAAACCGGTGAAGTACTCTGTTCAACTGAGTAACCTTTTCTGAGACTACGACCCTCCCTAACCCTCGTCCTCCTTTTCCCCTGTTGTCTCCTACTCTACCGACCTACCGTAGTGACCGAACTACCTACACTCAGACTCACTTGAGGTCCTCTACCACTACCTGTCCCTCCGGACCGATGATACTAAGTACCCTATCGTTTCTCAGCCTGTGCTGACTCGCTGACTTCACTTGACTCGAGTATATGTACATGAAATCTTTCTACCATTAGTATTGGGACATACGATCCGTCGTTTTCTCTGTGTCTACATATCTTGTCAGAAAACCTGAGACGCCCTCTCCCTCTCCCACCCTACTAAACCCCCATACAGTACCTTTGTACATATTATAGTATATTCTTTGTTTAGCGGTCAGGTCAAAGTTATGTCCTAGGTACCCCGACCACGTGACCCTACTGGACCTCCCTACCTTACCCTCCCTCCACCCTCCCCCACAGGTCCGGCACATGCGGGCACCCCCTAAGTACAACTACACACCGTCTTAGTTATGTTATAACATTTCATTAATCGGAGGTTAATTTTATTTATTTAAATTTAATTTTTTAATTTATTTTAAGACATTGACATCCTTTATTCTTAAAGGGTCACCACCTCTTATATAAGATAACTAAATCTAATTGGGTCCACCCCAAGACTACAAACTAGAATAGTCATAGTAGAGTTTTAACAGAAACCTCTCGATAAAAAAGGTATGGGTCCATTCTACCAACATCGGCACCATCCATAGTGAATTAACTAGTATCGTGAGAAAATACGGTTCGGACCTTCGTCAAAAGACATAGGAAGAGTTGTATCACGAAATCCGTTGGTCGTCGGTGATAGATAAAAAACCTTAATCGTGTTCTCTACTTTGGTAAAGCGATTGAGTCGAACCAGGATACTTTATTGATAGTGAGGATATAACGCAAGACCCAAACCCGTACTTTTTTCAGTCGAGTCCAGAAGGAAGAAGGTCATTCAAAGGGACTAATGAGGTCAGGTGTGAAGAAAGAAGAAGGAACCTTTTTAGAAGAATGGAAATGTCAATCACAGTTTATAACATAGGAAATCAACACGGTACCTAGAATTAAGAGAGGGGTTTATACATAAACTCTCGGAAAAGGTTCACTGTCAATACTGTCTTGAAAATAGTTGTGACATTAAGTACGGAGGAAGATGTGACCGGTACCGTGATCTTACAGTTTCAATAAACAGACTAAAAGATAGGTATCGATATCTCCAAAGACCGATAATCTCTTCCCCGTTTTATTTCCCGGTTCACTCCGTGAAAACAAACAAGGTAAGACAACTCAAAAAGTTTAAAGAGAGTCACGGATATCAGTTTTACTTTCCATCAATTCTAAAAAGAAACTACAGGATATCGTTGGGTAATAGGGTAAGGGTATACACCCTGGGACAATAGTGTCTTCTTTTCATGTAGTACTTAACACTATTCCTTAAAGTATACAATAAGAAGAACTTTAAAAATTAAAGATTTACCTATAGACGTACGATATAACGAAGTGAACATAGGATGAGAAACGTTGGGATACCTGATATCGGGTGGTCCGAGGAAACAAGTACCTTAAGAGGTCCGTTCTTATAACCTCACCCAACGGTAAAGGAAGAGGTCCCATAGAAGGGTTGGGTCCCTAGCTTGGACCGAGAGGGCGTAACGTCCTTCTGAGAAATGGTTGATTCGGTGGTCCCTTCGGGAATCTTCCCCATTATGAATTGGGTTTCTGATAGAAGTCACCTTCTTGAGGACCGTGATACTATACCCCCTTATACTCGTTATTCTATAAACTCCCTCTTCTTACCGAGTATAGTACCGTAAACTTATTGGTAGATGAGATATGTATTCTGATGATAACGATTCACTTACCATTGACATAAGTAAGCAAAATCAGGTACAACCGTATTACGGTAGTCGTCGGGACACCCAACGTGTGGACGTAAACCAAAAACTCACAAAACCATATACGATTAGGTTACCCTTTCAACGATAATTTAACTGTGACTAGTGTAATTTTATCGGTACCCTTGTTTAAGTAAGGGGACTAAACGACGATCGGTAGTGTACAATTAGATCTTTTTATTTTAACATACAACCTAGTAGACTGACGTCTTCAAGACAAAGAACCATAAAGAAGTTTACATCAGTCAGGATTCGTTTTAATGTTTTATCAAACAAACTCCCTCGAGATCTAAAGGGGTTTTAAGAAAAGAGAAAAATCTGTGTATGAACCAAGGGTCCCCAAGCTTACGAACGGGGAGAAAGAATTGTTTGGTAAAATGGACAATATTATGTAAATTTCTGTTCCTGTGTCCCGAAGGGACCACCGAGTCACCATTTCTTAGACGGACGGTTACGTTCTATGTACCCAAGTTAGGGTCTCGACCTTTCTAGGATGCACGGCGTCTCGTTGATTCTAACACACCGTGTTGATAGCTCGGACACTTGACGTTGATAACTCGGTACACGACGTTGATGACTTCGGGTACGTGGATCTCAGACACTGATTGTTCTCTTCAGTGATGTTATTCTTCGAACACGTGTCACTGATCTCTTTTCGGACTTGTCGTTATTTCTGAGTCGTGTAACCCCATGTGCACAGAGAAAGTTAAGACCAAAGGAGCCACACATACGGGTCTTCACCCTAACGACCCAGTATTCCGTCAAGATAAAGGTCAAAAATTTCCTTAGAGGTGTGACAAGAGGTATCACCGACATGATCAAATTACTCCACCTATTTTGACCTCGGCTAATATGTCTCACTTCATTCGGTCTTTCTTCTTGTGGTTATGACATATGATTGTGTATATATACCTTAAACCTTTCTACCATTGCTATTGGGACATACGCTCTGTCGTTTTCTCTGTGACTACATACCTTGTCAGAAAACCTGAGACACCCTCTCCCTCTCCCACCCTACTAAACCCTCTTACCGTAACTTTGTACATATTATAGTGTATTCTTTGTTTAGTGGTCAGATCCAAACTACGTCCTATGTCCTACGAACCCCTACCACGTGACTCTACTGGGTCTCCCTACCATACCCCTCCCTCTACCCTCCCCCAAAGTCCTAACCCTTGTGTACATGTGGGCACCGCCTAAGTACAACTACATACCGTTGTGGTTATATTATAACATTTCATTTTATTATTATTCTTTTCTTTTCTTTTTTTTTTCTGGGTTGTGTCGGTTTTTATTTATTTGTTTATTATCTTTTCCTATGTAAGTATTCCCGTCTACAAATCGTAAGGAGGTACTTAACTTCACTATAGGAAGAGAAAATAGAAAATTTTTTAACATAAGAAAATGATTGATAGTTTTGAAAGGGTTACTGGTAATTAGAATCCATTATATTCGGATGTCGCAACTCCTTATCGTACTATACTTCTTTCAATATATCTGAAACCTTAATCTGGTTAGACGGAAATTTAGGTCAATTAGGTGATCAATAAAGTAAAAAACGTTGAGTTAGTTTGGTGACAGATCATGTCCCGACTTCAATCAGGAATGGGTTCGTCATCAGATCTTTCTTTATATTGATATAAAACATAGGACGTCATCAAGTTTACGACATTTAACATACAACACTAACTTATGTTTTATGTAGTTTTCTCCAACAAAAACATTGGAGTAAAAGAAATGCACATTTTACCCTCGTTATTGGTTATAGTGTTCAAACAAAACTCTTAATTTACTATTTATACATATTTCACGAACCGTGTCACTTATAAAATTAAAAGAGGAAGAGAGAAAAGTAGAAGTAGTCCACTCATTAAAATTGAGAGAGACGTTCATACGAGATCCTTTCCTTATCAAGTATTTGGGACACACAAAAGTGATTGTGTAACAATTAAGAATTTTCCTTCAAAAATGTAAAAACGTTTTGACTTTCTCGTCTTAAAACCTACTCGACAGTACACATATATTTTTCAGTAGAAAAAAACACGATAATCTAAAGTTCGGAGTTTCGGGTTATTCAACAATACTGGAACGGTCGTTATCGAGTTTGAGGACGATAATTTACACCCTACGGAGTGTATGGTAAGGTTTTATAACCGAAATCGTTGCTTACTTAATAATTTACAGTTTAACAATAAAGGGCACTGTCAAAGGTTTACCTGACCCAGACGTGATTGTTCATCACTTTACACGGAGGTCGGCGGAGCGTCGACACCTTCTTTGCCTAACGTTGAGGTCACCTGAGTAAAATGGACCGTCGTCTCGTGACCTTCCGAGCGGGTAGACAGTTGTGTGTAAAGAGAAGGTTAGAGGAACTCGGGGAAGAACTTAAGAAAGAACAAATTTCTCTTTTCGTTCTCGATAAGTTTCACCACCGAAAAATATTCCCGTAAAGTTCATGTCAGTCGAGGTCTTTCAAATGAATACACCACAAGTACAACACCTAATATGAGTAAACTGATATAAGAGAAATGAACGATCGTAAGAGAAATAACAAAGTGGGTGGTTTATTCATATAACTTTTTATTGTCTAAGTAATTAATTTATATTTGGTTTGTCCGAGATTATAGAGTTTCGTTTCTTTTTCGGTTAATCTTTCAAGAAATCAGACTCAAGACAAACATGAAGTTTACCTTTCCTTTTATTAAAGAATTTAGTTCAATTTAATAAATAATATACACAACTATTTATTCAAAATGTCCTCGTATGCAGACGGGAGACTTTGCACATTGTAATAGTGAATGAGCACCGAAAGTTTACCGTACTCATTACCGACTGTAGAGTAATTTATATTCGTTTACTAACAGGTCTGGTAAGAACAATTGACCCTGATAGACCCTACTTCGACAGTGAACAAGTGACAATATTTGAAACCGGGAGATTCCGGTGACATAGACATCCGTCTTTGTAAAGTAGTCACTACTAACTTTATAAAAGAATAATTACGTGAGAAGGGTGATAAAGACTCATCCTTCACTCGGTTCTCTAAATCAAGTTCGTGGTAAACCACGACTACATGGTAACACGTCTAAAATTCTAATGAAGTCGACCAACTCATCTTCGTCGAATGAGTCATATTAACGTCGAAGAGTCGATAGTAGGTTCTTGGATTCCCTTTCATTCTGTCTTTCTTTCCCTCTTTCTTTTAGTTACGAATTCTTCTACTATAATACGGAACCGAATGATTCCAAAACACAGAAACTGATCGGTATGTATTAGACGACTTTCGCATAAGTTTCTATATGGTGAAACGACTTCATCGAATCTCTTTCCTTTATGTACCCTTACGACAATTAGTAGGACTTACAATTTTCCGTGTCCATCGTCTCAGAAAAACAGTTACTTAAACAGATAGTAAGAGATAATAGTGATTGCAGACATGCCCTAAAAGAATGAAGGGAAGACATTGATAAAAAAAATAACTTTATACCAACTAAATGTTACAACGCAATTAATGACGACATGTTGTTTCACTAAATCAATATGTATAAATATGTAGGAAAAATTATAAGAAAAGGTAATACCAAATAACGTCCTATAACTTATATCAAGGGACACCATGTATCATTCTGGAACAACTATGTAAGGTATATATTATCGAACGATTGGGGTTGGTATATGAGATAAGGAGGGGTGAGGGGGGGAGGTACCGTTGGTGGTTAGACAAGTGATACAGACACTAAGACAAAGTATCTATCTAAGCAAACACAGTATAAAATCCAAGGTGTATATTCACTTTAGTATACCATAAGCAGAAAGAAAAAGACTAAATCAATTGAATTATACTATTAGAGATCAACGTAGGTACAAAGACGTTTACCGTAATAAAGTAAGAAAATTACCGACTCATTATAAGGTAAGACATATACATGGTGTAGAAGAAATAGGTAAGTAGATAACTACCTATATTTCGAACAAGGGTACAGAACCGATGACACTTATCACGACGATACTCACATCTCAACGTACATAGAAAAACTTAATATCAAAACAAGTCTATATATTGGTTCTTACCCCAACGTCCTAGTATATCGTTAAGATAAAAATCGAAAGACTCTTTGGAGGTATGACAAAAGGTGTCACCGAACATCCTCCCAACATGTAACATCCTCCTAATGAAAAAGAGGTATATGAGAGGTGGTAAACAATAAACATCTGAATAATTACGACTGGTAAGACTGACCACACTCCACGATAGAGTAATATCAAAGCTAAACAACTCGTAGAAAAGTACACGGATAATCGTATAGGAAAAATCTCTTTTCAGATAAATCCAGAAGACGGATAAAACTTCATCTCAACAAATAAACAAAACAACAACTCAACATACTCGACAAAATATAAAACCTTTAATTCGGGAGTAACTAGAGTAGTAAATGTCTGTAAAAGAGAGTAAGATATCCAATAAAAAAGTAAAACATACATACACACAATCAACGAGTCATTACAGTCATTACAGACTGAGAAACGTTGGGGTACCTCGAGTGGTCCGAGGAGAGAGGTACCTTAAAAGGTCCGTTCTCATGACCTCTCCCAAAGGTAAGGGAAGAGGTCCCCTAGAAGAACTGGGTCTCTAACTTGGGTCCAGAGGAGGTAACGTCCGTCAAAAAAAAAATGACAGACTCGACCACCCACTGATACCCGTCGTCCACGAAACCCTCTGTAAGTTAACATATCTACGGATGAAAACATCCGAGTTCTTCATGAATCTATGAACAATAAATAAAAGTGGTGAGTAAGCAAGAAAGAAATCGATGAAGATCAGTAACCGGAATGTCAATTACTTCGTACATTATTTATAATTCCTTTCATCCGACAATGAAGATCAAAACGATTGATCCTACTGACTTTTATGAGTGTGTCTATATGTCCCGAACTTTAGTGTTATTAATTTTTTATTTGACCTGAAATGTCTCCACCGTATGTAGAGGTAGTTCCTATCCATAAAGAAAAAATTTTGTTTTAAAAACAAAAAAAAAAAAATACAAGTCTACTTTGTTATTGATTTACGATTTTCGATCCATCTCTATTAAAAAAAGAAAAAATTTTTTTTAAAATAAAACATAACCCGATATCGGCTAATTACTACACTATCAAAGTCCACTTGTTATTTCCCTGAGTCGGTATACATATGTACATAGGTAAGATGGTGTAGGACGGGGGGGGGTAGGTCCAACGGTGTATTATAACTCGTCTCAAGGTATACGATATATCATCCAGTAACAACCAATAGACAAAATTTATATCGTCACACATGTACTGTAGATTTAAAACTTACTATAGTCGTTTTCACCATCTTACTTCTGGAGGTTTTTAAGAGAGGAGGTATTTTAGTTATCTTTGTGACTGTTTTTAACACGTTTAGTTGAAAATAATTTGAGATCCTTGATAATACATATGATAGTACATTCTTAACTTAGCGGTCAGATACAGACTACGTCCTATGTCGTACGAACCTCGACCACGTACCCCTACTGGGTCTCTCTACAATACCCCTCCCTCCACCCTCCCCCCAAGTACAAACCCTTGCGTACATTCTTAATTTCTAAAATTTTAATTTTTTTTTTTTTTCCATTCACTATTAAGTCATTCGTAAATGAGTTATTTTACCAACTTAGACGTGGTCTTGTTACTTAAAACTTTTTTCACTTACACAATCAGCGAGTAAGGTACAGACTGAGAAACACTACGTTACCTGACATCGGACGGTCCGAGGAGATAGGTACCCTAAGAGGTCCGTTCTTATGACCTCAACCATCGGTAAGGGAAGAGGTCCCCTAGAAGGACTGGGTCCCTAGTTTGAACGTGGGGGACTGAATGTCCACCTAAGAAATGGTAGACTTGGTGGTTCCTTACAATAAAATTAAACAGGATAAGAGTAGGGTAGAAAAGGTTGAGACACCATCGAAACTTTTGGTCACGGAACGTTAATGTCACTTTTGATCGTCGAAATTAACGGATACAGCGTACTATTCTAATCTCGAGGAGGTTTAGGAGTAAAGGTTACTTTACTGAAATAAAGTTAACAAACCACTGAGAAACTTACTGTGATGAGTGATCCGACTGAAACCAGACTAAGTCTGAGTTTGGAGAGGGATGTTTTTGTCAGCTAATGGGTCCGTACAAATACTTTTATTAGTCTTCGTTAAAAACTTGTAGTACCGACCGACTCTATCACCTATTGTCAACCTAGTTTTGTCAACCTAGTTTTTACACGTACACAGGGTTCGACGAAGTCAACAAAGACTGAGAGACACTTGGATACCTGTCATCGGGTGGTCCGAGGAGACGGGTACCCTAAGAGGTCCGTTCTTATAACCTCACCAAACGGTACGGAAGGAGGTCCCCTAGAAGGACTGGGTCCCTAACTTGAGATGGACGTAACCGTCCGCTCAAGAAATGGTGATCACGGAGTTTTTCGAATTTACCTTTTTGACTCTTTACTCTATAGAATGTCACTCCAAAACTTTAGGAGACTGTATAAGAACCCTTAGATCTTCAAATGTTCGTACACATCCCAACAATTACAATTGTACGGATCCTTTCTTCACTCTTCCGGGATTAGAGAGTGGACCGATTAGAGTGCCGAGATGTATTCGTCCTTCACTTCCGATTCCACTTAAAAAACCGACTTAAAACCTTTACTCCGGTTTATACGTGTGTCTCTGGGAGTTGTTTCTGATTCTCTGTCCGAAAATTTCTATAGAGACATATGAGTAATAAACTGGTGTAACTATCGGTCCGTCTTTATAGTCATCGGTGTATACTTTTTCTTATATTTTAAATGTCTAGATTAAGTCTTTTAAGTTTTATTTATTGTCGTTGTTTTGTCGATTTTGTTGTTTTAGGAACCCTTCCATGTCTTAGTTTAAAAGTCTCAACGGTGTAACATTATAAGTTTTACAGGTCAAAAGTTGTTTTTAATGTTCTGTAAGTTCCTTTGTTCTTTTCTTATCGGATATGTGTCCCTTCTTTCGTCAGTTGTCTTTGATAGTTTAGAACCTTAATGATGTTTTTGTAAAATTTAGTCGTTAAATTTTATACAAGTTTCCTAACGTTCGTTAGTACAAATTTTCTATTTCCTTCTATACTTTCGTTATGGAGTGGTTTATCTCTTGTGGTTATTCCTCTATATTTAATCCTTTTTTCTCTTGGATTGTCTTAAAAGTCTCTACTTTACATTGCTTTCGACTTTATTCCTTAAATCTTCGAGTTATCACGTAAACTCTTCTGTCGTCTTCGGTAACCTAAATAGGTCAGTCTCCTGATCTTTCTTTATTATTACTTATGTTTATTTCTCACGGATTCATTGGACACCCTGTGGTATTTCATATGGTCGGTACGTATTATTCAGATTTACCTCTACTCTCTTACCTTTCATATCCTTCTTATAAACTTCCTTTTTAGTGACTTTCGAAGGGTTTACACTCCGTTTTGTAATTATATATGTAGGTTCCTCGAGTTACTTGAATGTCTTCTTATTTGAGTCTCTAGGTATGGATCTGTATCGTATTAGTATGACAGTTTTCTGTCTCTCTCTGTCTTAGAACTGTCGTAACTCTCTTCGTTCAATAAGGTATTCCTCCTGGGTGTTATTTTAATTATTGATTAAAAATAATATTTGGTGCATGTAGTCCTCCGTCACTCTATTATGTAAAAGTTTCCCGAGTTTGATTCTTTGATATTGGTTTTCAAAATACAATTCGTTTTATCAGGAAGTTTTGATTTCTTAAATTATGTAAGAGTTCATTTGTTTTGTCTTAAGAACCGATCTTTTGGATGAGATATTCTTTATGATAACATTCAGGAAATACGACTTTATTTCACCGTAATCTCTCATTGAGTTTAGATGTACTTATGGTCATCTTTCCCATTTATATTCACTATTATACTACCTATAAAAAATCCGGAGTGAAAAAGAAGATTAAATTGTATGTTGATATATTTCTTTGTTAATATTTAGACACAATTACCTACGTGTTCCGTATTTCTATATTAAACATACTGTTATTGGTATGTTTCCTATCTTCATTTCAAAAAGATATGTTAACCATAATTCAACCATAATTAAACTGGATCCAACCATAATAATTGTACGATTAATATTAAGGATCTTTTTGGTGATACTTTCTTTCGTTTTTTTCATATATGAACTTCTTCCTTTAATTTTAACGTGTGATCTTTTATAGATAAGTAGTGTTTTCTACAAATCTCCTTTTCTCTTTATTTTCTATTGTTTATTTTCTGTATATCTTTTGTTCGTCGTTTTACCGTTTACTTTTACGATTAAGTAGTCATGTAGTATGAGTAATGCACACACACACACACACAAGTCAGTACAGGTTGAGAAACACTGGGGAGTTTAAAATTAGACGGTCCGAGGAGACAGGAACCTTAAAGGGTCCGTTCTTATGACCTCACCCAACAATAAAAGACGAGGTCCCCTAGAAGGAGTGGGTCCCTAACTTAGGTCCAGAGAACGTAGAGGACGTGTCGTCACCTAAAAAATGGTGATCGCGGTGGACCTTTCGGGGGATTTCATGTATGAGTAAGGTATTTATACCTAATTTTGAAGTTTACTTTCTATTTGTAACTTTCTTACCCGTTTTTTGTACTAAGTGGATATACGAGAGATCCTTTCTATGTGAAATCTAAGGCTTTGTGCGGGGGGGGGTTTTGTGTGTGTGTTTTTACTTAACTTTTTGTACGTGGTACGTTTGTAATTGGTCTTCTCTCGTCCTCACTGTTTTACCTGAAATCTTTTTTCGACAATTATCTTTATTACCTCTTATAAAATCTTACTATTTTCGTAGGTATTTTTTCTATATTGTTAATATTTGTACATCCGTGGATTGTCGTTTCGTGAGTTTATGTACGTTGTTTTGATCGTTCTTGACTTCCTTCTTTATCTAATAAATATGATGAACCCCTGAAGTCACGGGGTGAAAGTTATTACCTGTCCTGTCACTCCGTCTAGTCTTCGCTTATCTTCAGAAGATACTGTGTTACTGCCTCTTCCGTTACCGTGGGGTGAGGTCGTGAGAACGGCCCTTTGAGGGTACCTACCTCCTCGGACCACCCGGCGTCAGGTTCCCCAGCGATTCTCAGCCTGTGCTGACTCGTTGAAGTGAAAGTGAAAAGTGAAAGTACGTAACCTCTTCCTTTACCGTTGGGTGAGGTCACAAGAACGGACCTCTTAGGGTCCCTACCCCCTCGGACCACCCGACGGCAGATACCCCAACGTCTCAGTCTGTACTGACTTCGCTGAATCGTCATCGTCGTACTGTGTTACTTGATTCGTCAGGAGTTGTCTGAAGATTTCTAGTGAGACGGATTGTTTTTGTCTTAAATGTTAGTTCACGTGTACCTTGTATCAAAATAATAATGATAATAATAATAATAATAATAAAAACTGGTGTGGTGCACCAAATACCCTAGGATCAAGAGACTTGTCCTTAGTTTGGACCGGGGAGCCGTCGGTTCCGAAACTCAGGATTGGTGATTTGTCCCTTAAGGGAACGTGTACCTTATAAAAACTTCTATCTGGTGTACAATTCCTTAATTTAGTATACTCGGTAAAAGAAGTTTTCGTTTCCTTACTTTAATCTTGAGTTGTTTTCTTTAGACCATTTAAGTGTTTACACACATTTAAAAAATTTTATGTGAGTATTTATTGGTTACCAACTTCTTTTAGTGTTCCTTTTATCCCGTTGTGACTTTATTTACTTTTACTTTTGTGTCGTATAGTTTTGAATACTCTACACTACTTTCGTCACGAATCTCCCGTTAAATATCAACATTTGTGTATATAATTTTTTTACCATTCTATACTTTAGTTATCGTATCAAAATGTTAAATTCCTCGATTTTATACTCGTTTTATTAGAGTTTCGTTTTCCTTCTTTTATTATTACTAATATTGTTTATTCACTTTATCTCTTATCTTTTTTTATCTCTTTAGTCATTGTGACTTTTAAGGAAAAAAACTTTTCTGGTTGTTATTACTGTTTTGTAATCGTTGTGGTTAGTTATTATTTTTTCTCTTCTGAACTTGATGACTTTTTTCTTTACTTTCCTGTAATGATACTTTGAATGTCTTTTTAAAATCTTCATTACATCCCTTTATGGTACTTTTAAACATATCATTTAAATTATTGTATCTACTTAAACTGTTTAAGGATCTCTCTAAGTTTAATAACTTGGACTACGTTCTTATTTATCTTTTAAGATTATTTACATATTGTTCTCTAACTTAGTCATTAATTTCTTAAATGATACTTCTTTTAGAGTCCTAGTGAACTCAAATGCATGTTTAAAATACTTTGTATACAAGAATAGTCCAGAAAAGAGTCGTGCATAGAACAGGACGGATACGTAGACCGAAAGAGTTAAAGAACCAAAAACATTCTCCAAAAGTTTTGGGAATAAGGAGTTACGTAGAGAGAGATCCAAAATAAGGGTCTGAAATACACATAGATGTTAAATGGGGTTGAGATTATAAAACGGAGTCCATAGGTATCTCACTTTTACTTTATTTTAGATAAAACAAACGAGTACAACGATTTACCGGTAAAAGTCCCTAGAGAAACAGTCAAAGATATCATAACGTTTAAATATCCTTTCCTTCTTTAGACCCCTTTTCTTTTTAACACTTCCATTATTGTGCTACTATTAAGTCACCTTCATCGTCACCGAACAAGAAAACGGGAAGTTTTCAAAACTCTTTATGGGAGATGACTCGGAGAAAAGATACGACTCTTTCAAGACTCAATCTGTTTCGTTTCCGCGTAGTCGGGAAGTCCTCAAGGGTCTACGTGGTTTTGTATTCTTGTGTTAGGAGAATCCCGTTCAAGATAAGACAAAAGAGGTCTTAGTCCCTGTGTATATCTCTTAATCATTACGACAGAAGTCTTAACAACAGTTTAACCTCTCTTTACACCTTACTCCCATACAATTTTTCGGTGTCACGAGAGAATGATACAAATTCAGCAGAAAAAGATCTAGGTCGTAAACGAACATACGACATTTGGAACTTGATGAAACTTTTCAAAGGTACCTTCAAGTGAAACTCCCAAGCAAACCAATAAAAAGACAAAGACATGTTCCTATCCGGAAACCTCAAGGGATAAGATGTAAAAGAAACTAAGTACTCAAATAAAAAAATTGGAAATCATCTAATTAAGAAGTATTAGTTTTTTCTTCTTTACTGACGACGGGTGGTTGTTACATTATGAAAGGAATAGGTACCTCATATCATTTTTCTTACTTCGTCGTTTCTTCTGTTTTATGAGAAGACTAGTAGTCTGGTGTACTTTTATCTTTTTTTCCCCCTCCCAGATCATAAGATTGTGACCGATATCTTATATAAAATCACTGTTAAAGTAGTTATCCGTAGATCAAGAAAAATGGGTTTTACAGTTGGAGATAATGATCCACAGACTATCGTTTCACAACTGTCAGAAGACAAGACTTCTTTCTATTAAGAACACTAGAAATACTACTTGTTTATTCTTGGACCATTTGGTCTCTCCAAATCACCCAGTGGGTTTTGATGTCTCAATTCTTTTATATCTAGACACTTAAGTTAAGTCCTAAGACTGGGATTTTTTACAATAACATCATGTAATGGTATAACTAAAAAAATCTTACAATTTGTAAATCAGTAATTAAATACCCGAATTTTTATTATTCATAAAGGACAACTGAAGTCTGTAACTTATTTTCTTACTTTTTAATTAACTACTTAAAAGTTTAGCATACTGGAAGAACTTCTGCATTCTGTTTGAACTCGTACTCGATATTGACATCATCTATAACCATAAACGGATGGGTCGTAGACGTGAGTAAGATGAAACGAATGACACAAACGTAAAAATAAGTAGTATGAAAGGGGAACTACATGAAACTCTCTTTCTTCAACTGACGGTCGAAATCCTCATCGAATCGTATAAAGTAATAGGACCGAACCGGGTCAGTAACCAAGACCCGAACTGTACAGTAGATTCACCCGATAAGTCTTACTTAGAGATATAAGAAAGAACCTTATGATTCGTCTTTGTGAAATAATAAAAAAAAAAGGAGAACTCACCGTGACATACACTTAGCTTTTAGAGATCATCATGTCGTTATAAGACAGTTACTACCCTTTGTCAAAATCACAGTGTAACTCTGATACCTTCGTTTTCCTTTAGTCCACGGAGTTCTGTAATGACTATGTGGTTTCGTCTGTTAGGAAAACAGAGACGGAAAAGAGACCTGAATTTCTAGGTAATCTATTGTTTATGAAGATTATAGGATCTTGTCACACCCAAAAGTCAACGAACATTGTCTTACATATTTGACTACGTCTTTAGAGGTCTTTTATTTCCCTCTTTACCTATTAAAACATATACATCCTGACTTTTAATCTTTGTAGGATGAACCAATATGTTGGACATATTTCAGTTTGACGAACGTTGGACTCCTAAGTATACTAAAAAGTACGGCATCTTGTGAACAGATTGTAGGTTGGGTAGAAATGACTTCGAGGAGTCTTATAAGATTTCTCTCAAAATCAATATTGTCAGTCATTTTGGAAATTTCAGGCGAGGTCGGTAGATGTATGTGTGCGTGTGTGTGTGTGTGTGTGTGTGTGTGTGTGTGTGTGTATGTGTGGTAAGTAGAGTCGTTCTGTCTACTGGTATTAGGGGAGGTGTAAGGAAGTAATTATGGAGTTCGAAAATTGATCCTCTTCGAACGAAATTCAGAAAAGGGATTATAGATGGGACTAAAGGAGAAAATACAAATATGAAAAGAGTAGGTATTCTTTAAGAGTCGAGTAAATTAGTCAAACTATTTGATTAGTTAGACCAAAATGAGGTAAGTAAGTAATTGGACTAGACATGGTTGGTACTACAGGATCCTCAGATCGATTGTTTTTTTTGTCAGGAGGAATTAACTTTCTACGGAACTTATTAAGAAACAGTAAGAAGAAGAGACAATATAAATATTTTATCTTCACAATCTTAAAATTTTGAAATTCTTCCCGGAATTTAGAACTAGATCTCTAGAGAAAACAGGAAAATATGTCAAGTACTCTAAGAGTATCGTCTATATGACCCCACCAAACGGTAAGGGAGAAGGTCGCCTAGTACAAAACAGTCTTGAGAGACGATACTGGGCGGGTAGAACCCACCGGGACGTGTCGTACCGAGTATCGAAGTAACTCAATACGTTCGGGGAAATGGTACTGTTCCGTTACTAGGTACTTCCCCCTTTCTTATGTACCTTCTTGACATATTCTTTCTAGAATTACTTGGCCTAATGATACTACCACACCAATCAATGAGTCCCCGTCTGTAAGACCCCACACTTCAGTTCACCCGGAATTCGTGAAGACAATTATTTCGATCGTCTACGCTACTTTAAGGTCATCTGGATAAGACTAGGGATTTCCTCCTACGGTAGTTCCAAAAGGTAAGTAATACAGTCGTTTAGACCTTCTGGGTCGTCACCCGTGTTCTGACCTTTTCCAGTTATGAATAGGGTTAAGGGTTCTTCCCATCATGGTTTCTTACACGATTGGTGGTCTGTCAACGTGACTAGAGGGTACGATCATTCCAGTATGAATTTTAAAACGTACGATCCGAAGTCATAATACGGTTTGTTCTTACAGGTCTACAGGTTGGACCCAAATTTTTTCCTTCTCCTTGATCTCCAGTTTAACGAGTGTAGACGACCTGATATCTCTTTCGTTCCCTTAAAGTCTTATTGTAGATAAAGACAAAGTAACTGATACGATTTCGGAAATTGACGTACCTGGTACTGTTTGACACCTTTCGAGAACATCTCTACCCTTATGGTCTGGTAGAATGGACAGAGGACTCTTTGGACATACACTCAGTTCTTCGTTCTCAATCTTTGGACATACCTTGTTGACTAACCAAGTTCTAACTCTTTTCTCATGTTGTCCCGACAGACGACAGTGGGACAGACAAATTGAATATACGACTCGTGTAGTACTCTTTATGACCCGACCTACTCAATGTCCGACCTTAGTTCTATCCACACTCTTTGTAGTTTTGGAGTCTATACATCTACCGTGAGATTACCGTGAGAAGACGGTGAGATTACAGTCTTTAACTTCTCCTTGATTTCTCGAAGAACTACTCCCACTTCCTCCTCTCATTTTTTCGCCCGAATTCTGATTTATAATTTTTTTTTTGTTTGATTCTAGTACCGTAGTCCGGAGTAATTACTTACCGTTTATCTTTCCTTTTTCCACCTTCATCACTGTCTAAAGGAGAAGAACCCGGGGTTTTAGTGACTTCTGCAACTGACATAGGTACTTTACACTACCAAAGAAGAACCGTCCTTTCGTTACTGTTTGGATTTGTTACACAACTTTTCGTCTCCTTAATGAGACGACTGTTTCTAGACATATCAGTTCCACTACCAGAAGGGTCACCAGTGCATGTCAACACTCTCAACTTGGTCTTTCTTCCGTCTTATGGTTTCTTAACTACGGAGATTTAACACCACGGCTTCTGAAGGCTTTCAGGAAACCTGTCATTCCTCTAGTTTGGTCAATTAGAATTCCCTCTAGTTGGGACTTATAAGTGACCTTCTTGACTACTATTTCGACTTCGAGGTCATAAAACCAGTAGATTACACTTGTCTACTGAGTAACCTTTTCAGGGACTACGACCCTTTCTAACTCCTGTCTTCCTCTTCCATCGGAGTCTCCTACTCTACCGACCTACTGTAGTGGATACGTTACTTGTACTTGAACCCGTTTGAGGCCCTCTACCACTCCCTGTCCCTTCGGATCACACGACGTCAGATACCCCAGTGTTTCTCAACCTGTTGACCCACTGACTTGTTGTTCTCTAGAGACATTCTTTTGACTTTTAAATTCCCTTATAAAGTACGTTTTTATCCGTGTTATTTCCTGCTTTTACCGTTCCTGGATTGTCTTCGTCCTCTCTAATTCTTTTCCATCGTTCTTATGTGTCTTCTAGACATCCTCTTTTTTTTTTAGAATTGCTGGGTCTATTGGTCCTACCACACCAGTGAGTAGATCTCGGTCTATGTTTCGATCACCTCCACTACCTTAAGGTCGACTCGATAAAACTTAGGATTTTCTACTACGACAAGTTCACGACGTGAGTAATACGGTCGTTTAAACCTTTTGAGTCGTCACGTTTTTCCAGTCAAAAGTAAGGTTAGGGTTTCTTTCCGTTACGGTTTCTTACAAGTTTAATGGTATGTTAACGAAATTGTCATGCACCTGGTACTTTAAGGTCTACAAGTTCAACCAAAATCTTTTCCGTCTCCTTGGTCTCTAGTTTAACGGTTGTAGGCAACCCAGTAGCTTTTTCGTTCTCTCAAGGTCTTTTTGTAGATGAAGACGAAATAACTGATACAGTTTCGGAAACTGACACACCTAGTGTTGTTTGGTACCTTTTAAGAAGTTCACTACCCTTATGGTCTGGTGGAGTGGATGGAGGACTCTTTAGACATACGTCTAGTTCTTCGTTGTCAATCTTTACCCGTACCTTGTTGTCTGACCAAGGTTTAGTCCTTTCCTCATACAGTTCCGACATATAACAGTGGGACGAATAAATTGAATATCCGTCTCATGTAGTACACTTTACGGCCCGACCTATTTCTTATTCGACCTTAGTTCTAACGGTCCTCTTTATAGTTATTGGAGTCTATACGTCTACTGCGGTAGGAATACCGTCTTTCACTTCTTCTTGATTTCCCGGAGAACTACTTTCACTTTCTCCTCTCACTTTTTCAACCGAATTTCGAGTTGTAAGTCTTTTGACTGTAGTAACGTAGACCAGGGTAGTGAAGTACCCTTTATCTACCCCTTTGTCACCTTTGTCACAGTCTGAAATAAAAACCCCCGAGGTTTTTATGACGTCTACCACTAAAGTCGATACTTTAATCTTCTGTGAATGAGGAACCTTCCTTTCAATACTGATTGGATCTGTCATATAATTTTTCGTCTCTGTGATGAAACGGTTGTTTCCAGGTAGATCAGTTTCGATACAAAACAGGTCATCAGTACATACATACACTCTCAACCTGTCTTTTCTTTCGACTCACAACTTCTTAACTACGAAAACTTGACACCACAACCTCTTCTGAGAACTCTTTGGGAACCTGACGTTCCTCTAGGTAAGTTAGATAGGATTTCTGTTAGTTGGGACTTATAAGTAATCTTCCTGACTACGACTTCGACTTTAAGGTTAGGAAACCGGTGGACTACGTTCCTTGACTGAGTAACCCTTTCTGGGACTATATCCCTTTCTAACTTCCGTCCTCCTCTTCCCCTGTTGTCTCCTACTCTACCAACCTACCGGAGTGGCTGAGTTACCTGTACTCAAACTCATTCGACACCCTCAACCACTACCTGTCCCTTCTGAACGTACGAAGTAAGGTACCCCAGTGTTTCTCAGTCTGTACTGACTCACTGACTTGACTTGACGTGAATAAAGTGTAAGGTAGTTCTAATACGAGTTGTAGGAAGTTCGATCTGAAGTCGTTATACACCTAACTTTTGAAGGTCTACACGTTGGACATAAATCTTTCCCGTCTCCTTGGTATGTAGTGAAACGGTTGTATACGACCTACTATCTTTCTAGTTCCCTTAAGGTTTTTTTCTTTGATGAAGACGAAATAGTTGATACGATTTTGGAAACCGACACACCTAGTGTTGTTTGAACCTTATAAGAAAAAAAAGGTAGAACATATAAATATCATAAAAAGGGAAAATTTTTAAATAAAAAATTAACTTTCTATTGACGAAATGTATTAAAAAAACAAAAGACGGTTTATATTTGTACTTAATCATGTCGATATGTCTACAGGGGAGGGAGAACTTGGTGGGAGGGTAGAGAGAGGGGTAGAGTGGGGACATTCGACAATGTCTCGGGGACAAACTCGAGGGACTCAGTATGTCGTTTAAGGGTAACCAATGGATAAAATTTATACCATTACATTCAAAGGTACTATAAGAGATGTATGTAGAGTGGGAGAGGAAGAGGGGACGGTACAAGTATTCAGACAAGAGATACAGATAAAGAGGTAACGACGGATGTTTATTTAAGTAGTCAAGGTAGAAGGATCCAAGGTATATATACGCAATGATATACTATATTTAGAAAGAGAAAGACTGAATGAAGTGAGGCATATTATCCGAGATCAAAGTAGGTGGAGTATTCTTGACTGAGTTTACACAGGGAAAAATACAGACTCATTATAAGGTGACATATATACATGGTGTCGAAGAAATAGGTAAGTAGACAGCTAACTGTAGATCCGACGAAAATCGATAACATTTATCACGACGTTACTTGTATCCAATGTACAACCCTATAAGAATTACTCTACCCTTATGGTCTGGTGTAATGGACGGAGGACTCTGTGGACATACGTCCTGTTCTTCGTCGTCAATCTTGACCTTTACCTTGTTACTGACCAAGTTTTAACCCCTTCCTCATGTGGTTCCGACACATAACAGTGGGTCGAATAAATTGAATATACGTCTCATGTAGTAATCTTCACGATCCGACCTACTTAGTGGTCGACCTTAGTTCTGACGACACTCTTGATATTTATTGAAGTCTATACGTCTACTGTGGTGGGAATACTGTCTTTCACTTCTCCTTGATTCCTCGGAGAACTACTCCCACTTTCTGCTCTCCCTTTTTAGGACGAATTTTGAGTTGTAAGTTTTTTGATTCTAGTACCGTAGACCAGGGTAGTGAAGCACCGTTTATCTACCCCTTTTACACCTTTCTCACAGTCTAAAGTAAAAGAACCCGAGGTTTTAGTGACGTCTACCACTGACGCCGGTATTTAAATTTTCTGCGAACGAGGAACCTTCTTATCAATGCCCGTTTGGATCTACTACATAATTTTTCGTCTCTGTAATGAAACGGTCTAGATCCTTTTACGACTTACTGTAGTCGTGTCAGTATCTGATCCTTCACGGTACGGAAATAAAGGGGTGTCTTTGTAATTTCTTTTGTTCTATTTCTTTTATTTGGTGGTTTTTTTCTACCAATTTTATTGGAATATCCTTTAGACCTTTCGTCGGTTTGCAGATGTCGTTGTCTCCCTTCCCTTATTATTTTTTGTCTCATTTTTATTTATCAATTAATTTTTTATCTCTTGATTAACGTACATGTGGGCACCACCCAAGTACAGTTACATACCGTTTTGGTTATGTCATATCATTTCATTTTATTTCATTTTTATTTTTAAATTTTTTTTATCTCTTGATTTGTTTTGGTTCTCAACTAAGAAACCTTTCTAACCGTTTTAACTTTTAGAAATTATTTAATAAAAATTTATCTATGAACTATCCAATAAAAAAATTTTAAAATCTTATTTCTCCCTTCTGTAATGATTTTAATCTTTAATTTCATCCCCGTAATGATGACTAAGGTGTTTTCATTTTTCCTACTCTTCATGATACTTGTCAACATGAGGTTGTTTAACCTATTAAAACTACTTTACCTGTTAAGAATCTTTGTGTATTAAACTTTCTAACTTAATACTTCCTTAGTTTTTTAGATTTGTATGGATATTGAACATTCCTCTAACTAGTTTTAGAAGTTTGTTTCCGAACGGGAACTGGTCTACCTAAGTAAAAAATTAAGATGGTTTTTAAAATTTTTATTAATATATAAATACTCTGAGAAAGTTTGTTAATTTCTTCACTCTTCTGAAAGAGTGGGTAAGATACTCCGATTATAATAGGACTGATAGTTTTAGTCTCTCTCTGTCATGTTCTTTTAATGTCTGATGAATGTTGGGAAAAACTTGTAACTACCCTCTTAGGAGTTGTTTGATGATTATTTGATTTAAGTCGTTATATAATTCTTCTAATATGTCGTTCTGTTCATTCTATATAAGGATCTTATGTTCCTACCACGTTTGTATACTTTGAGTCAGTTATATTGTAATTGTCTTACTTCTTTTTAGTAAAACACATTGGATTCCCAAACAACTACCTACCTACCTATTTGATTTACATATATCGTTACTTATGTTACTCGAAGGACCCATCGAGTCTACCATTTCTTAAATGGACGTTACGTCCTCTGGACACAAGCTAGGGACCCAGTCCTTATAGGGGACCTCTTCCCTTAACGTTGGGTGAGGTCACAAGAACGGACCTCTTAAGGTACCTGTTTCCTCGGACCACCCGTATACCACGTCATAATAAATCAGAAATTTTCCTTCCTTTAATACTATGTGTGATGTTACACCTACTCGGAACTCTTGTAATACGGTTCACTTTAATCTATCAGTACTTTCCCGTTTGTAAAATACTAAAGAGAATATACTCCATGGATCTTATCAATTCTAGAAGGGACCATCGAGTCGACCATTTCTTAAGTGGACGTAACGTCCTCTGGGACCAAGCTAAGGACCCAGTCCTTCTAGGGGACCGTTTCCTCATTCGATGGGTACGGTCATTAACACCCGAAGGGACCACCGAGTCTACCATTTCTTAGACGGACGTTACATCCTCTGGACCCAAGATAGTAACTCAATCCTTCTAGAGGACCTCCTTCCGTACTGTTGGTTGAGGTCATAAGAACGGACCTCTTAGGGGTACCTGTCTTCTTGGACCGTCCGATGTCAGGTACCCCGACGTTTCTCGACCTGTGTTAACTCGTGATTCATATCGTGTCTCAACAATTTCATATCTATGTCTTTAATGTTAATGACAATGAACCTCTCCCCCCTTCTCTTTTACTCCCTCTATCAAAAATTATCTAAACCTTAAAGACAAACCCTTCTACTTGTAAAAAACCTCCAACTACCACAACTACTAACACGTTGTTACACTTACATAATTTATAGAGACTTCCCATATGAATTTTACTAATTTTGTCATTTACAATACCAATTTTCTTTTTCCCCACTTTAAGACAATATACAATGTTGTACCTACCTAGAATTTATGTAAAACGACTCACTTTATTCGGTTTGTGTTTTCTGGTTTATAACATACTATGGTGAATCCATGGATCTAATTATTTTAGGTCTCTCTATCTCATCACCAATGATCCCGGTCCCATCTCCCTCTTACCTCAATAACAAATTACCCATTCCTCAAAGGTAGACCCTACAAGTTTTACAAGACCTCTACCTAACACCATAACCAAGGTGTTGGTATACTTCCATGAATTAAAGTGACTTGCGATTTGAGTTTTCACCAATTTTACCATTTAATGTACAATAAATATAAAATGGTGTCATTTTTCTTTTTAAGATCCGTTCCAATCAAGATAAACGGTGGACTCCAAAGAGTTAATCTTTCTTTCATTGACCACAAAACACCAGGTGGGGAACCTAATCTTCGACATCATTTTTCTTTCCCTTTAACACTAACTAGGTCGGACCCAGTGGTTTGTGGGGACACAGGTACAACTCACCCTATTACACTGATTTAACTTACAAGGTGATCTTTGACCCCTCTCCGTTAAGGAGGTTTCATTCCAATTCCAATCTGATGGTCTTATACTTTTCCCTAAGAACTTATATAATTTTTTTTATTACCAATCAAAGAGACAAAAAAAAAAAAGATCGGAGACTAAAGACCAAAGACAGATATAAAACAAAAGATAAGATATAGTACGTAAAGAAAGAATTCGGTCGACGTACGACCGAGTCTAAACTTCGAGTCAAGGAAAAGAATCTAAAGGTATGACTGTTACGAGTATATCCCATAAACATGGTTTTAAAAGACTTCCCAACACCCCCACTCCCCGTAGAGTGACTTCGTTACGTTCCCTAAAAGTTAACTTAATGACTATTAGGAAAAGAACTTTCTCAAGGAATCGACAAAGTTTACTCGAGCTCGAAGTCGGAGGGTGTAACAAAGAACAAGGAAGATGAAGGGGACAAGAGAAATCGACAAGTGGAAAAGGAGGGTTCTTATTTATATATTTCTTATAAAAGGTAACAGACTATATCTCGTTAAATCCTGAGAAAATTTTTAACTTTATATCAACTAAATCTACGAAAAGTCTAAGAAAAGGTAATATCTAATAATATTTTATAACTTACATCAAAAGATACGATATGTCATCAAGGAACAAATAAAATATGTATCGTATCGTAAGAAAAGTATGACAGTGATCCACGTCCGGATAAACTCCAAATAGGAAAGTATTGGTTTACCAGAAAACTTCACTAAGACGGAGACCCAAGCTAATTTATAAAAAATTTTTTAGACATATCATTAAATATATGTGAAACGATACTATTTACAAAAATATATAATATCTTTTTTACTAATAACCGTCTTCCAATATTATAGTAGACACTATGTAAACAGAAAAGGGGTCGCCACCCTCCGGAATTAGGAATGAAGAGATACCCTTCGGGTACTTTAAGAGACCATGGTTGAAGACGGACCATTGTAGAATGATTTAACGTACGTATCATCGGTGTCTCTTTGTCGGAGTTTTCAATAACTAGACATTTAAGTTTGGATATTTTCTTGTTGTTTACAATCTTTAAGACACTCCCGGAGACTTTATGATTTTTGGACGTAAGGACAATACAAGGATCTTAGGACACGAAATTGAAGACCCCTATATGTAGAGTCGAATATAAGGACCTTAACCGATTACAGGTTTACGTTAGTCTTCTCATTAACTCGTATGGATAGAAGTAGTAAGACATGGGTCTATATTACAGAACAGACTTAATCACGGACAATCGAGTAGTGTCTTCGTCTCTAATCTGAGTCTTATAATATCGAGTTCTCCTGTAATCCCTAATAGGTTATGTTGACAAAAGTTAAAATAGACTCCTTTGACTCCGGGTCTCTTAAAGTCCCGGAGGAATAAGTAAGATAAGCAGGACTTAACCAACATTTTAGATCCAGAGGACTGAGAACCAGATAACGAAAAGATCAATATGATCGATTCTCTACCGAAGGAGATTTCGATCAAAACGAGTCTCAGGACTAAGTTTGTAAAATCTATAGAAACCTGTAAAAAGAAGTGACAACGTTGGTTGTATAAAAATTCCCGATTATTAAAAAAAAATTATAGTCACCTTGATTCTATGTGATACTTTTACAACTGTCATAATTTCAGACAGTAAGGTGATAGAACAGAATTTCGTTCGTCGACTCGGACACCCTCGTTGAACCCCATTATTTCCAATTAGCGACCCTCAAATTCCCACGAATAAGAATTAACCACTCACTAATTTCTACGAGTTCCAATTATCGAGACAAGAGTTTCGGTCAATAAGACAAATATCCTCGTAAGGGAACACGGTAACCGGTGTCGATAGTCAAGGTCGGAGATCGGTTATCCTATTGTTTAAATTCTTGTATTTGAATACCCTTAATTCTCACTCTACTGATGGAATTGATACCAACACTGAATTAAAAGAAAGTCTTATCAAACTAGTAGAAGTTTCACGAGGTAAGAAAGGGAGTAAATGTTGGTCTAACAAAACCAAAACAGTATATGTACGTTGGGGTGTACCACAAAAAAAGTTTCCGGGTATTTTGACTATTACATTTAATTTGAATAGTGAATCAAAGTTCCGGTCAACCACTAAAATTTTTAATAAACCAATACGTAAAGTTTCTAATCACGTTAGTTTTGACTAAACGGTAATACCCTGTAATTGATATCCCATTTCTGGAATTTTATAAGTTTAACCTCCCCGGAATCTCTAAGAAATGCGTAAAATTTCTACCACTTGACTTCCCTAAACCTCTCTAACTTTATAGACGGGTACAAGTGGGTGGGGTAGATTTCTGGAACCAGAAAACTACATACCGTTGGTAAATCGACGTCATGAGAACGGACCTTTTAGGGTACCTGTCTCCTCGGACCATCCGATGTCAGGTACCCCACCGCTTCTCAACCTGTACTGACTTACTGAATTGAAAGTGAAAAGTGAAAGTACGTAACCTCTTCCTCTACCGTTGGGTGAGGTCACAAGAACGGACCTCTTGGGGTCCCTGTCGCCTCGGACCACCCGACGACAGATACCCCAGTGTGTCTCAGTCTGTGTTAACTTCGCTGAATCGTCGTCGTCGTCGTCGTCGGGTGTCTAAAAAAGACTCGGTTTATAATACCAAAGTTACATCGTACACATATTTTTATAAAAGATCCTCTTTCTGTCATTCAATCCGAATATAAATAAACTATTCGAACACAAAAATTTCCGACGTCTTGTGTTTTACTGAATTTTGACTTTTATTTATGGTAATTGCACTTTTTACATTCTTTAAATGTGTATGTGAACTTAACCGATAGGAGTAGTTTAGGGTTAACTAAACAATAATGAATGATTACTTAATTAGAAACCATTTAGGAAGATATCTCTAGTCTGTAATTATTGAAGTGTCTAATAAAATATCCACCTGTATCTTTAACAAATGAGTAACTGTTTAAACTTTTAGAGCAGTGAATTTTATCAAACCCCCACAATCGTTAACAGTAAATAGAAAAAAACAGTTATTGTTGAACAAGTGTGTCGTTTAATTTTAACTCAGGTTTCTAACTAAATAAATTTAAGTGAGTCACCCATTTAAGTAAAGGTGTACGATTAAAGGAAGAAAATTAAGAGAATGGAACAACACAGAACATTTTCCTTTTCTCTCTTTTATATAACGTAAGGATTACGGTGTAAAACCATTACGTAAATTAATTACCTTTCTCTAAACAGTAAAATAAGACTAATAGATCTTCCAAATTCGTTGTACTCTAAATACGGTTCGTACATTAACCACCATACTGGGTCTCTCTAGACAACCTTTTACGACAGTCACCGAGAACCGTCCTGCGAAGTACCGGTCGAGTCCCGAGAGTGAGACACCTACACACACTCGTAAAGGACATCCGACTTCAGCATTGAGTGTCCATACGAAAGTGTGATAAGGCATAATTCATCCTTTAATGTAATCTTTTTGAGTTCCCGATAAATTTTCGGTAATCAAAAACCAATTAATACTACTTTATTACTACCGACACTCATTAAAGGGCAAAGGATTAGAGACGTCAGAACGAGTTAGGAGTCTAAACAAGGACTTCCTTATTAATAGTGGTGTTTATTCGGGTCATTTCTTAGTTTTTGACAATTATCGGTCCTAAAGTTCTATGATTTAAACGAAAGAAACAAAAGGACTAATAAACTGAACGTGAACTAAGTTTGAACAAGAGATTCTTCGAAGAACTCTTTTCCAGAGAGAGATATGAAACTTTTAACTAGTATTCCTTTTAGTTTTACCCCCTTCCCATGAGAAAAGACAATATTTATACTCAGACCGTCGATGGAGATCAGTGAAATTACAGTACGAATAAATTTTTATATCCTCATACCAACAAGTAAACAAATAAAAACGAAAGTAAAGGGAACGGACTCCTCCGTCTAGGTTTTTTGTTTACCATTCTGTTTACAACTTCTCATGTGACGGAGACAATAGAAGATACTGAAAATACCAAAGTCCAGAATATAAATATAGAACTTATGTAATACTAAAATTAAAATATATATCACACTCTTTTACAGGAACAAAGTAAGAAAGTATTCATCGATATGTCAAAAAGACTGTGGTATATAACTGAATCTTCGAAATCGTGTCACTTTCTTCGGTAGTTGTTTTGTTTTTTCGTTGGACGACTTACCCTCTTCAATGAACGTTTATTAAACAGGTTAATTCCCAAAGATAGGTTTGATATATTTCATGGGTATGTTGAATTATAGTCTTTTTAATTTGATTGTTTTGTTCGTTGACTTAATTCTTTATCCCTTTCCTGGACTCATCTGTAAAAGGGTTTTTCTGTATATTTACCCATGGTCCGTGTACTTTTCTACGAGTGGTAGTGATTAGTAGTCTCGTTTCGGCGTTACTCTATATGGAGTGTAGGTGATCTTACCTATAGTAGTTTTTGTGTTCTTTATTCTTCACAACCACTCCTAAACTTCTTTTTCCTTGGACCACGTGACAGTCACTCTTACGGTTAACCGTCTTGGTGATACTTTTTGTAATACCTTCAAAGAGTTTTTTAAATTTTTTATCTTGATGGTATACGAGGTCGTTAAGGTAAGGACCTATAAATAGGTTTCTCTTGTTTTTGTGATAAAGTTTTTCTATGTACGTGATATTACAAGTATCATCGTAATAAATGTCAACGGTTCTATACTTTTGTTGGATCACAGGTAGTTGTCTACTTACCTATTTCTAGAGAGAGAGAGAGAGTGTGTGTGTGAGTGTGTGTGTGTAGGTTTCCTTATAATCGGTATTATTTCTTACTTTAAAACGGTAAACGATTTTGTACCTACCTACACCTTCGATAGTCCGAATAACTTATTTTCTGTTTGTGACATAGAAAAGTGAATGTACACCTTATACGTTTTAATTTGTTTTGTCCTTGTCTGAGTATCTATCTCTTGTTTGATCACCAATGGTATCCCCTCTCCCTATCTCCCTTACCGTTTTATCCCTATTCCCTAATTCTCCATGTCTAATGATCAATATTTTATTTACAATGTTTCTACATTACATGTAGTATCCCTTATATCAACTATAAAATATTATTGAAACTTCACATTAGATATTTTTTATAGTTTAATAATACAACATGTGGACTTTGGTTGTATTACAATACTTATATTCAGTTGATATACATTTATTTTTTATTTTGTCCTCATTTGAGATTTACCTTTAATAAAATTTATACCGAAAAAAACAATCAAACAAAACTTTAAAACTTTATCTTAGTCATTATGCAAACCTTCTTCGACCTGATTTATTGAAAATGCGAAAAATAATTGAGATCCTACAATCTAAAATTTTTTAGTATAAAAAACCGAGACAGGTATTAAGTTTAATTTTAACGACAGATTGTCCAAGATCCAGTATAAGTAAATCCTACATACTAAGACTTTTCTACGGGTTATTAAGGATTGGAATAATCCAAATGTAAAACATCCATTGAAGATACAAAATTAGATTTTCTGACTCTATGTCCTAAGGTAGGTATTATCGTGTAACAACCTTCAGTATAAAACCTGTCCAGAACGGGACCCTGAAGGGACGTTATGGACCTGTTAAATATAGGGGACCTGGTCTTTAGGTTCTTAGAATTTTAGAGACTAAAAAAATATACTTTGAAGGAAATCAGGTTTTAAACTATTTGTCATTTAGTCATTTTATATCACTGATATACAAATCCACAACTCTTCATCTAATTCATTTTAATTTAGTATTTAGTCCTTGTTACTTGTTATTTTTATAAAATGGAGAATAAGGGAACTTTACAGAGTTTTGTCAACTATACATGTCAATAATTTATATAACCTTCTTTCAGAATAAAGTGATCACGGGGTACTCTAGAAGATAAACTTAATATCAGATTAGTGTATATTCTTCATTGAAACTCGAAGAGACTATTGAGAGTAATTTTTGTCTTTATAAAGTAACTGAAATGGTCATTAAAACCGAATATCCATGGATGACGGTAGAGTTACACATTATTAATTTTAATAAATACTTTGAAGGAGTCCCTTAGACTCCTAGAAGTAGACATTTGGTTCTTCATTTTGTCTGTAGGAGTACTACCAATACACCTTGGTAGTCCTTCTAATATAGTTATAGTAACTCATATCGTCGGACCCAAATTGACGAAAAGATAAAAAGAACTTTTTACATTGTAAGAATAATCATAGAAAGTAAAGGATAAAAAACAATATTTCACCATACTTTTTATTATGAGTTAATAATCTTTTTGGTTAACAATTTAATATTACTATTTACTGTAAACTGTAACCCGGATTCATTATCTTTATAATAGTACCCCTGAGTTCACCTTACCTCTCAAGTGTAAGGTAAATTTTCATCTTCGTTCGTCCTAATACTCATCTAAATACATTCGAGAAGGTTTCAAAGTTCTCTCGGCCTTTAGGTCTAAAAGTATACTATAGAGGACTAAAATTTTATGACCGTTGATTATGTTTTTATAAAAGTTTTGTGACATGTCCGGTTTATTTTGGGTAGACACCCAGTCAAAACAAAGTTCTAAAGAAATCCAGAAGACTTACTCATATCGTCTTGTTTAAACTCCCGTATATAACCTTTGTAGATTTTGTTGAACGTTCGTCCGGTATGGTCAGTATTAGGGATCACAGACCAGCACGAAGATCGGTCAGGGATCCGGACTGTGGGAAACTTTACGAGTGGACAAGAACTTATTTTCTTTCCCGTGCAAAAAACTTTTGTCCTTTCTTCCGGATCCCTTTGAAGATAAGTGATTATGAACAGTGTTACCATCGACGATAAACAACTCGTGTATAACAACCGGTCCCCTAGAAAGTCTGTAATAAATAAGGAGTGTCCTTGAAATGTCATATTTATAATGGAGGTGAACGACCCCATGGGATGTTTATGTCCCATCTTGAAGTGAGTTTTAAAACAGATCTACATCTCTGACTATTAGTGTGTGTGTTGGGTTCTCCAATAATTTTCGAAATAATCAGTGTATTATTCCAAAGACCCTTGTTGTTCCGTCCGAGAGGTTCGACCAAACTTTTAGTGAACTCTATTGTCTTCTTCCTGTGACTGAACTCTAAAATAAAAAATTAAAATGATTAAATAACTAAAAACCGACATGACCTAGAAGTAATGACATACCCGAGAGAGATCAACGTGACTCGTCCCGATGAGAGATCAACGCCACGCACCCGAAGAGTACCGTTACCGAAAAGAACAACGACTCGTACCAGAGATCTCGTGCGTCCGAAGTCATCAACGTTACGAACACAAAGGACCGGAGATCTCGGGTCCGAGTTATCAACACCGTGTACCCGTATCGACGAGGAGTCGTACACCCTAGAAGGGTCATACACATAATCAACTAGTCAGTATAGACTGAGAAACACTGGGGTATCTGACATCGGTACCTCTGACATTGGTCCGTGGAGACAGGCACCTTAAGAGGTCCGTTCTTATGACCTCACCCAACGGTAAGGGAAGAGGTCCCTAGAAGGGTTGGGTCTCCAGTTTGGGTCCAGAGGACGTGACGTCCGTCTAAGAAATGGTAGACTCGGTGGTCCCTTCGGGTCCCTAGAAGGGTCTGGTCCTTAGTTTTAGTATACAGGACGTAACAGTCCGTCTAAGAAGTGGTGACTCGGTGGTCCCTTCGGGACCGAGTCCTAAAAATAACACCAATCCCCACCCGAGTACCCTCCCAAAGATGAGTATCCGTCCCCGAACGTATCAAACGTATCCCATAATTTCCTCCCTGGTGTAACTGAAAGAACAATCGAAAAGATCTATACCCTGTCTTCCCCTTTTCCCTTCCTACTCCGGAGTTTCGACAGGTGTGAGTTTGAATGTTTTTTATCTCAGTCTAAAAAAAATGATTTTACAAAATATCTACTTCTGGATCTCTGAGTCTCTCAAATACCGAAACCGGTTCTAACATACCATTTCTAAATTTGAGTCCCACCGAAGGGACCACCGAGTCTCCAATTTCGCAGACGGAGGTTACACCCTCTAGACCCAAACTAGGCACCCAGCCCTTCTAGGGGACCTCTTCCTTTACCGTTGGGTGAGGTCATAAGAACGGACCTCTTAGGGTACCTGGTTCCTCGGACCATCCGATGTCAGGTGTCCCAATGTTTCTCAGCCTGTGCTGACTCGCTGAAGTGGATCAAGGTTTCAGTGGTTAAAGAGAACGATGTTTCGACCGTATGACTGAATTTTACATTTATTAATCAACGAAAGTGAATTCCAATACCAAAGAGTCTATTTCTTTAATCCAGACTTAAGTGGTATATAACTATATTGACCGATCTCGACTTGTCCTTGATGGGGAAATCTACCGGTGCACATGAGAGGTGAAGTCGTGTCAGGGGTGATAGGTAACAGAGAACTAAGACTTCGTTTTATCGTATATTTTAAATGTTAGTGTAACACAGTACTGAAAGGTCTTCAAATTTAATACACAAAACCGTACCTAAAGAAAACAAACTCTAAGTAAGTCAAAGAACTTAGACTTCCGAATCGTTAAAACGGTTTAAGTTTTTCAAAGGTCAGTAATAAAGAAGTCTATTAGAAAATTGAGATGAACAAGGAAGACCTTGAGACTATTATCCTTGAAATTTATAAACCAGTAACAAACAACTTAGGGATTTCTAGAGAATAAAAAGAAGAAAAAAGATTAGATAAAAGAGAGACATCCAATCTGACCCATTTAAGACTGATATTCAAGTTATTAAAATAGGACCTAGTAGAAGTGAGATGATAACTCAGTTTGGTTAGTCAAAATAAAGTCAGTGGCATGAAAAGGAAAAAACATAATAAAGATAATGTTTAAGGTAAAGAAACGACTCTAAAAAATAAAACTATAAACAAATTTTTTTACCTACGAAGTTTTTAGGAACGGTCTATTAAGATTGTAGACCAAGAAGAACTATAACCAATTGAGTCAAAGAAAAGAGGGAGTCAAATACGAAAAGAACTAAGAACCATACTCCCCAGTAAAAGATAACATAGAACCTGTAAAACTGAGATATTATTTTCTGAGACCCATTATAAACTTAAAGAATATCAAAATCGTGTGTCCAGGATAAGATGAAAACACCCGACATGTAGGTTACTGTTAAATTAAAAGACTATGAAATATTACGTTAAACAGGTCCACCGAGTCACCATTTTTTAGACGGACATTACGTCCTCTACTTCCAAGCTAGGGACCCAGTCCTTCTAGGAGACCTCCTCCCGTACCGTTAGGTGACGTCTTAAGAACAGACCCTTCAGGGTACCTGTCTCCTCTGACCACCCGATGTCACGTACCACAGTGTTTCTCAGCCTATGTCGACTCGTTGACTCGCACGCGGAAACCAAACAAACCAGACTAAAGTGACCCCGAGTGTGACTAGGGACAACTATAACAGACTCTCCCGTCTTTCACGGAGAGATCAACCCACTTCCCTTAGAGGTCGGACGTCCCTATTTCTCTGGAAGTCACCATTTCTTAGACGGACGTCACGTCCTCTGCACCCAAGTTAGAGACCCAGCCCTTCTAGGGTACCTCTTCCTTTACCGTTGGATGAAGTTATAAGAACGGACCTCTTAGGGTGCCTGTCTCCTCCGACCGCCCGATGTCAGGTACTCCAGTGTTTCTCAGCTTGTACAGAATCACTGATTGTGAAAGTGAAGGTGAAAAGTGTCCACCTACCATCAGAATCCGTAGAGTCCTTGGTCCTGACGAAGTACTCGATCAGGTGAACAATACACCCCAAAGGTGACGGTCACGGTGGACCGACAGGTCACACAAAGACATCATCTTCCTTAAGAGACCAGGTGACCCTTTTTTGATGACGGTCGATCCACCACAACACCGTCCTAGGGAGACGATCACGACGGTTCGACGAACCGTAGAGACACCTCTCCTCCCCTCATACACCGGGTCAACCATCCTCTCACGAAGGGGACCTACGAACACCCCGAGGACTAAATAGGGGGAAGACCACGTTCACCTTCACGGATAACAACAGTCCTGGTGTCAAGGTAGGTTCGGAGGAGAGTTTATAAGTAATGGGGTTTCCGGGTTATACTAGACATAGGTCGGATGTAAAAGTGAAAACTAGTAGTAAAAGGTGGAGGAGGGGGGGGGGGCGGGGTATATAAGTCAATGAGTTTAGGTAGTACGAGAAGGATGAACTGAGGTCCTGATATATGTTCGATAAGGGAAACATTGTAACAGGAGAGTGAGATGATGAAGTGGACTTTTTTACTAAATAAGAAGTATAGTGTCGCATACAGTCAAGGAGATAACTCAGAAGAGAATGGGAGGAAAAAGTGGGTTCTACAGCTCATATGGACAATACATGAGAAACAATATCGAGACATGACAAGAGAAAAACAGAGAATGGGGTAAAATTATAAAAATGAATTAAAGCTTAGATCTCTTTTCAACGTCATTAAGTATGAAATGAGTATAACTGGTTAATTAAATGTAAAACGAGACAAATGAAATGGTCAGGGGGGAGTATAAAGTCTAATACAACGTCTACAACAAGGGGAAATGGATATTTAAGAAATCATACATAAAGAATTCTTGATGTGTAATAAAATGTATCACTGCACTTTCAACGAGTCAACACAGACTGAGAAACACTAGGGAACCTGATATATCAGGTACCTTAAGAGGTCCGGTTTCATGATCTCACATTGGTACGGGAGGAGGTCCCTTAGAAGGGTTGGGTCCCTAACTTGGGTCCAGAGGACGTAACGTCCATCTAAGAAATGGTCGACTTGGTGGTCCCTTCGGGATAAAATGTATTGACGTCATATTAATATTCATAGTCCTTTAAATTGAAACTATTTTAAGGTAATAGATTAAGTCTCAGGTATTAGTTTAAAACAGTCATTAAAGATATTACAATAATATAATTATCAATAAAAAGTGTCGGGTCTTAGACAAGGTTCTAGTGTGTAACGTAAATCCACGGGACAGAGAAATCCGACGAAATTAACCCTTGTGAAGGAGTCAGGAACAGAAAGAAGTGGAACTAGAAAAAATACTCATGTCCGATCAATGTAACATTTTACACGTAGACAAACCCAAACGATTACAAAAGAGTACTAAAACAACAAATCAGTGTTAATCTAAGATGAATATGTATCCATTACCAACGGTGAAAGGATAGGGGTATCATAAGAACCCTTCCTAAATGAATAGTGTAGAACATTCTTGGTTGATACAGAAGAAATAACAACCTTCGGGGGGTAGGGTGATAAATTTTACCACCGGGTAATTGTTGTGGGTTGGACATTACTTAGTCACGATCCGGGGAACTTAAAGAGAGACACGACATGAATCAGTAAGTTAACACTAGTTGAGAAACGTTGGAATACCTGACGGGTGTCCTAGCAGTAACCTAAAGGGTCTGTTCTTATGACCTCACCAACGGTAAAGGAAGAGGTCCCCTAGAAGGACTGGGTCCCTAACTTGGACGTAGAGGACACAAAGGACTTAACGTCCGCCCAAGAAATCGATGACTCGGTAGAAGAGTGAAGGAACAGGATACGATTTTCCTATTTATACACACTTCCTTGTAAGTAACTCTTAAATGACACTTAGAAGTATAGTCGGTCCACTCTATCCCTAATAAAAACTTAAAATGTGTGTTCTTTCATTTTTAAAATCTTGATCTTAAATTTCGGCAGAAATAAATTCGTAAGTGAAGGAAAGTCGTCTCCAACCTAAGGATATTTGTAGAGTGTCAGAAATCAGTGTACTCACAACGGTTTGAGTAAGGTAGAGGGAGATGACACTGAGGAGTATTGGTTCCCCGTGTGATATTTAAATCTAGAAGTATACACGTGGAATCTTTACAACATTTCAACGTTGAAACACGAATACCGAAGTAAACGTCTTTTTGGTACATCAAAGTTTCATCTCTAATACCAAGGTAAAGAGAAAGAATTTCTTCCGTGATCAATCGGATTCTGCTATAATTCATCCATTGTGTAAAATATGTAAGTTACCTAAGACAGAGACTTGTACGTTGACAAAAACAAAGAATTTAAAAATTGAAGTGTCTCTTCGACTTGTATCTCATCTCGTGACCGAAACCAGTTTCTCTACCGTCTGAGAGTCAGTTCTTTAAGGAGACGAAGTTATTTTGGTTTTATCTATGGTCAAGTAAAATTCTCCTTCCGTGTTCTGTTATTTTCTGGTTAGTTCGTTGAACTATTTCTGGAAAAAATTCTCCAATGTCTCCCGTAACACTGACCTTAGTGAGACAAACAAGCTGTCGGTAATAGTTATAATATTAAATAGTTTAAAAAAAACTTTGTGTCTGGATCGTTATCTAAAAGAATCATTTGTTTGTTTGTTTTTTTCAAAATTCAGGTAAAATATCTACTGTTCCGTCTCCGGGTCTCATCAGTTCACTGAAAGGTTTCCGATGAATACTTCGAATCCTAAATCAAAATCATTTCCCTTTCTACGAGTAAACACAGACTGAGACTTTGGGGTACCCGATATGTCAGGTACCTTAAGAGGTCCGGTCTTATGACCTCACCCATCGAAAAGGGAAGAGGTCCGCTAGAAGGGTTGGGTCCCTAGTTTGGGTCCAGAGAGCGTAACGTCCGTCTAAGAAATGGTCGACTCGGTGTTCCCTTCGGGTCCTAAATCAGAATGGATTCTGAATTTGACGGATGGTATTTAGGTTTGTTTTATATAGGTGTGAAAATTTATACATAAATGAATAAATAAAAACATCGGTCTAACAAAAATCGTCAGACGAAATACGAATTAAATTTAGATGACGAGAACTAAAGTTTTTCACTTTAAGAGGGACGTATCTCGTTTCAGGACTAAGAAAAAGAAATTTATAACTGTTTATTAAGACTACTAAAGTTAAAAATTTTAAAATTAATAAAACTTTCTTTTACATCTTACCATCACAAAGTTCCTTGTAAACCCTAATATATTGAATCGGAGTTTTAAATATCTACTCTAGGTCTGTTTATTTCACTACAAGGTGTGTAGTGTAAATCACGGTTTCTTCGGATGCATTTACAGTTGGGTAGTGCAGGTTGTCATAGAATACCCCGGACGTATACGTCAGGTGATTGTCTGTCTTTCACTTTAATGATGATCTACCGGTGTTAATGTCTTACCATCGACCTCTTACCACCTGTAAGGAAAAGAGAAGGGTCGACCATTTTAAAATCGAGATATACTCATGACTCTAACCGAACAGAGAAATCAGAAGGAGGGAAAAAGGACAGGGAGACGGAAAAGGTAGGTCCATTTCTCATCCTTCATGTAAAGAGTGATGAAGTAATACCCTACCGAGGAGACACCGATCACACCCTTTGTAAACCAAGAGAGTCTAAGAACGGTCACCACGTAGTCCTTTTGTTCGTTTAGGGACAGAACGATTCTATCAAAAGAAAAGTGCACCCTTTCTGATTTACGGAAAAATATATATTTTTTCCGAGAAAATTTATAGAGATAAATCATGATACCCTAATACAGATACTACTTACAATTTACTTTTTTTTTTTGTTCCACCTCCTTTTCAGAATATAAAATTTTTCATTACTATGTCGGTCTCTAGAACCTTGTGACTGTTTTATAGACTATTTTAATAATAAAAGAATCCCTGTTCTCACAACATCGATACAAAAAATTTTTGAAAAAAAAAACTCTAAGTATTACTTTATAAATGAGTAATTTGATGGACTACACACCCTAAAGGGTGTTTTATTAGGTCCCGTACAAAACCCCCTTCACTCACCCCGTTTCAAATTTACTCTAACAGGTACTTAACTATTAACAACTTTTACCTACCCATTCTTTTAATGATCTCGATTAGTTACTTGTATCATTTCAACGTCCTATATTTTAGTTGTGTGTCTTTAGGGAATGTAAGGATATATGATTGTTACTCTTTTGTCTTTCTCTTTAATTCCTTTGTTAAGGTAAGTTGTAACATTACTTTTTTTATTTCATGAATCCTTATATAGATGGATTTCTTTGTTCTCTGGATATATATCTTTTGATATTTTGTGACTACTTTCTTTAGTTTCTCCTGTGTCTACCTCTTTATATGGTACAAGTACCTAGTCTTCTTAGTTATATCACTTTTACTCATGTGATGTGTTTCGTTAGATATCTAAGTTACGTTAGGGATAGTTCGATTGTTGTCATAAAAAGTGTCTTGATCTTGTTTATTAAAGTGTTACACATACCTTTATTTTTTGTTTGTTTGTTTTTTGGTTTTTTGTTTTCTTTTGAGTTCTCGGTTTCGTTAGAACTCTTTCTTTTTTTTAGTTGACCTCCTTAGTTGGACGGACTGAAGTCCGATATGATGTATCGATGTCAGTAGTTCTGTCATGTCATGACCGTGTTTCTGTCTTTATATCTAGTTACCTTGTTTTATGTTTCTGGTCTCTAACTATCCAGGTGTGTGGATACCTGTGGAATAGAAACTGTTTCTTTCGCTCTTATATGTTACCTCTTTTCTGTGAGAGAAATTCTTCACCACGACCCTTTTGACCAGTTGGTGAACATTTTCTTACTTAGATCTTACGAAAGATTGTAGTATGTGTTTTTATTTGAGTTTTACCTAATTTCTAGATTTGCATTCTGGTCTTTGATATTTTGAGGATCTCCTCTTGTATCCGTGAGAGACTGTATTTAGTGTCGTCCTAGGAGATACTGGGTGGAGGGTCTCATTACCTTTATTTTCGTTTTTATTTGTTTACCCTAGATTAATTTTAATTTTCGAGAACGGGTTGCTTCCTTTGATATTCGTTTCACTTTTCTGTCGGAAGTCTTACCCTCGTTTATTATCGTTGACTTCGTTGACTGTTTCTTAGTTAGAGTTTTTATACGTTCGTTGTGGACGTCGAGTTAAGGTCTTTTTATTTACTGGGTTAGTTTTTTACCCGGTTTCTTCGTTTGTCTGTAAAGAGGTTTCTGTATGTCTACCGATTGTTTGTGTACTTTTCTACGAGTTGTAGTGAGTAATAGTCTCTTTACGTTTGGTTTTGGTGTTACTCCATGGTAGAGTGCGGTCAGTCTTACCGATGATCGGTTTTCAGATGTTTGTTATTTACGACCTCCCCCACACCTCTTTTCCCTTGGGCGAATGTGACAACCACCCTTACGTTTGATCATGTCGGTAATCCCTCTTGTCACACCTCTAAGGAATTTTTTTGATCTTTATCTTGACAGTATACTGGATCGTTAGGGTGACGACCCGTATGTGTGACTCCTTTGGTCTTAACTTTCTCTGTGCACATGGGGTTACAAGTAGAGTCGTGACAAATATTATTGGTCGTGTACCTTCGTTGGATCTACAGGTAGTCGTCTTCTTACCTATTCTTTCGACACCATGTATATGTGTTACCTTATAATGAGTCGGTAATTTTTCTTATGTGAACTTAGTCAAGATTACTCCACCTACTTTGACCTCGGATAATATGTCTCACTTCATTCGGTCTTTCTTTTTGTGGTTATGTCATATATTACGTATATATACCTTAAATCTTTCTACCATTACTATTGGGACATACACTCTGTCGATTTTCTCTGTGTCTACATATCTTGTCAGAAAACCTGAGACACCCTCTTCCGCTCCCACCCCACTAGACTCTCTTATCGTGACTTTGTACATATAATAGTATACACTTTGTCTAGCGGTCGGGTCAAAGTTATGTACTCTGTCCCACGAGTCCCGACCACGGGACCCTATTGGGTCTCCCTACCCTGTTCCTCCCTCCACCCTCCCCCAAAGTCCTACCCCTTATGTACATGTAGGTACCGACTAAGAACAGTTACATACCGTTTTTGGTGATGTTATAACATTATTCGGAGGTTAATTTTATTTCTTTTAAATTTTCTATTTATAATTATTTATTATCAAAAAAAATTTCTTTCACCTTCCCATGTACCTCCAAATAATATCATAAGATACAAGTACTCTAAATTATAAAAGGTATTATTCAACTTCTTAAGAATAATCATGTGAATTACCTCTTTCGTCTTTGAGTGTACGGAACTCAAGAGTTCCCGAATCTCTCCCTCTTTATTTCTCCCATTACCCTTAGGGTGAGACGTCATAGTATTTATAATAAATAGATACATAGATAATTAAAAATTTAACTCTACATTAACTGTACATTGTAATGTAATCAAAGTCCAAGTTATAAATACATACAATATTTTACTAGTGATATCATTCAGATCAATTGTAAGTAGTGGTGTGTAACAAGGTCAAAAAAAGAATACTCTTGGAAATTCTAGATTAGAGAATCGTTGACAGTTTATATCTTGTGTCATAATAATTGATATCAGTGGTACTACATGTAATGTAGGGACACTAAATAAAACATTGACCTTCAAACGTGGAAAACTGGGGGAGGTAGGTAAAAACGGGGGTGGTGAAACCTTTAGTAGTTGTACAAGAGACAATAGATATTGAAGTCAACAACAACAACAACGAAATCTAAAGTGTTTATTCTAGGATCTTATAAACAGAAAGATGAATAAAGTGAACGGTTTTACGAGAGTTCCAAGTGGGTCCAGTAGTTTCTAGGGTGGCAAAAATTTGGTCAATAAAAAAGGAAAAATGTAACCAAAGAAGAAGGGAAATGGACTTACTCAACTCGGAGTAGGTCACTCCGAAACTTGGGAGAAAATAATAAAGAGGACCTTACTTTTGTTAGTTGAAAGGGTAAGGGTCTAGTAGAGACCCGAGATAAATCTATACCGAATTGTTTATAGAGGTTTTAATGAATAGATTTATAATGACGAATGATACGATATATGGTCACAAAGCAGACACTAACGAAGTACCAAGAGTGGTGGTCTATATGACTACGAGAAGGATCTTGTTCTTCGCTTGGATACAGACGGGGAATGGAAGTCTTCCGTGACGAGAGGGATGAAGAAGTGGTAGTAGAGATCGGATAAAATAGGTGAGAGAGGTTTATTATAATTATTATAGAAGATAAATAACTCACTAGTAAAATATGGACTTTGATTCACGAAATGTTTACAATAGAACAAATTGGAAATATTATTGAGAGACTTTATCCGAAATCATAACAAAGGTGAAATATGTGTTCTTTTGTCTCTTTAGTTCATATACCCAAGTTCGGGTATATTAACAATTCACAGTCTTGATTCTAGACTTATGTTCTCGGACATAATATATGACGACGACGACGATTCAGCGAAGTCAGCACAGACTGAGACGCTGTGGTATCTGCCGTCGGGTGGTCGGAGGGGGCAGGGACCCTAAGAGGTCCGTTCTTGTGACCTCACCCAACGATAAAGGAAGAGGTTACGTACTTTCACTTTTCACTTTTAACTTTCACTTAAGCGAGTCAGTACAGACTGAGAATCGCTGGGGTACCTGACGTCTGATGGTCCGAGGAGGCGGGTACCCTAAATATGACGGAAGATGAATAACGTCAGAAACAATAGTCACTCCCAGATAGGGATTCTACTTGTCTCGTTTGTTATGATAAAAGTCAAAAAATTATTCCACCACTAAAAGGGACAATCGGTATTTCTTGTCATCCGGATTTGTTCTCAGAGGTCAGGTCCTCTCCATAAAATTAGAAGGTCTTCCGAATCACCTCAAGTATCTTTAAAGGACCATGTGACTTAGATGGTTATTTACCGTCGATACTAATGGTGACAAAAAAAAAAAATTTATTATTACTACTACTATTTCTTCATGACTTACGTTACTTACTAACTTTCCTTTCCGTAAGAAACTATCTCGAAGTCTTTTCCACTCGACTCTTTGGTTTCAGACTGATACTACACATCCGAACAAACAAAAAAAAATTAGTCAAAGAAAAACAAGCAAAAGTGACTCTACTCTCCACATCCTTCTAACTACTACGAATACGACGGGACCCTCAGAGAGTTGTCTTTACGAATTTTACTTCGTCACTCTTTTCAGGTGCCACAGTCCCAGTGACTCAGGACCCGATGTTTGTCGACCGAGTTACGTCGAAGTGTTCTTAAGGACTACCCGGGTAAGACTTTACTGTCACGTATACGAGACATCGTGGTTAACGAAACGGACTTAAATCAGTTGAGAAGAGGAGTTACCTGTAAAAAATTTTTCTAAAAAACTCATATGTATCACTGTTCATTGGTGTGAAAGACGGAGAGAGAAAAGACATCCAAAATCATTTCAAAATAATTCACGAAAAAGCTACGGTTCAGAGTAAGGTACCTCGATGGTTATACCGTGAACTCGAGATCGACCGTGTTTGTACTTTTCAAGGGTTAGACAGAGTTCAATGGATCCCGGACTTTAAGGATGATAATTCTAATTAGTAAACTCAAATTAATTGTGAATAACGTGATACCATTTACGACTTATTCTTATACTGTAACGAGATAAGAGTACTTCAAGTATCAGACCACCTTTTACGCATGTACCTGTTAATTCCTGTAATGTTGTACGTATAATAATGAGTACTACATATGATTCATACCACTACGTTCTCTTCCTCAGATTCAGTGAGACGAACCTTTTCAATTTCCTTTCTTTCTAGTGTAAACTCTTCCTTATACTTTCTATATACTCATACGTAATCAATCTACCTTTTATTGTTTCTCCCTTCTCATCCCCTTTGTCTTAGTCTTTTCCAAACGTATACAATTAAGTTATTATCGGGGTAGACTCACACCTCACGTAAAATACCGTACGGTTCTTTACTTTCCTAGACTTCCTTCCCCAACTCTCTTAAACTTAAAAATAACTCACGGAGAATAAACAGGTTCGTCGTGACACGACAAAATGTGTATAAAATAGGATTGTTCATATACCTTGTCTTTAATAACAATGGAGTATGTCGTTACTGACACTTAACGAGTGGTTCATAAGTATAAACAACGACATATCAACGAGTTAACCCAAATTGAGAAACGTTGGAGTCCCTGACATCGTATGGTCCGAAGGTATAGGAAGTGATAGAACTCAAATGAGTTTGAGTACAAGTAACTCAGTTTCTATGGTAGGTTGGTAGAGTAGGAGACAACGGTGGAAGAGGAGGACGGGAGTTAGAAAGGGACGTAGTCCCAGAAAAGGTTACTCTTGGGGTACTTGTCATACTTTATAAGTATATACGGAGATATAATAGACCGGACAGAAAGCTATCTAAACTCGGTACTCTAACGTAAAACCGATTACTCTATACCCGATTTTTAAACATTCGATAAAGGACATAATTACCCTAAGAAGTCGAGAGAGAAACGGAAGACACAGTGGGTCTCCGGTACACAAGGTCTATTATAATGGAGTAAATAGAACTCCATTATACTTATTCTTTATTTGACAATAATACAATGTAGAGATTCTAACCTCCCAATTTTAAAATGATATCGTATAGGTAAGACTTCCTCTAGTCGGGACCCTAAAGAAACCTTCCTTACTACGATTTCGACTTTGAGATCATGAAACCGGTGGAGTACGCTTCTCAACTGAGTAACCTTTTCTGAGACTACGACCCTCCCTAACCGTCCTCTTCCCCTGTTGTCTTCTACTCTACCGACCTACCGTAGTGACTGAGCTACCTGTACTCAGACTCACTTGAGGCCCTCAACCATTACCTGTCCCTCCGGACCGCACGACTCTAAGTACCCCAGCGTTTCCCAACCTCTGCTGACTCGCTGACTTGACTTGACTTCCGGTAAGGTCCTCAGCGGTTCTATAGTGGTCACCCAGTTTTTACTGGACGGTGGAGAAAAACATTTATTTCAGAATAACCTTGTGTCAGTGTGGGTTTGTAAATATATAGATGGAATACTGATGAATGTACGATCTCAACTTATCATCGATGTCACTAATATGCCAGACGTTTCAGATTTGATAAACGATGGATCGGGAAATGTTTTTGTTATGTTTTTTTGAAACGACTGGAGACAGGATAAAATGTTTGTTCCTTTCCTTTTGTGTAATCAGTCAGCACAACAACCGTAAACTTGGATCAAGACTAAAACTACGATATAGGACAATAAACGAAAATAACGGGTAACCAAGAACTGGAGGTGAACCAAGTTATGAAGTCACTAATATTAAGAGGACAAGTAGATGGGTATGGTGTGTGGTTCACCTAACTGTCGGATAAGACCTTTGTGACAAGACCAGTTATAACAGTACGAAGACTCATTGTAGAATGTAATGAATAGGGGATTATGGACTTACAAGGATACTCTGAATGGAATAGTGACTCCCTGACCGTTACTCCTTTCCTTCTTAGTTCGGATTGAGGATCTTGATCCTGAACGTTGACTTACGTTCGTCCTATTTGTCCAACTCTCGACTACATCCCTACCCAATCCCCTGACTTTACTCTCACTTTAGATTATAATTTGGACAACTCACATTCCAAAGGGACCTTTTTATGTCCACTTCTATAAGATGTCTGTCTACCTACTTATACTTCGAGTCCTTTCTCCAGACCCATCATCTATTTTATCTCACATATTATAGGAAAGAATAAATTTAGAATGACACTAATCACAATCTCGAAAAAATATATTAAAATAAATACAAACCGACACGACAGAAACAACGACGTACCCAAAAAGAGATCAACGTCTCTCACCCCCGATGAGAGATCAACACCACCGTGACAGAATAACCCCACGAAAGAGAACAACTTCTCGTGTCCGAGATCTCGTACACTGTAAGTCATCAAAACTGTGTATCCGAGTCTCCAACACCGAGGGTTCGAGATCTCGTGTCGGAGTTATCAACATCCCGTACCCGAATTAACGAAGTACTGTACACCCTAGAAGGACCTGGTCCCGAACTTGGGTACAGGGGACGTAACCGTCCGTTTAAGAAATGGTGACTCGGTGGTCCCTTCGGGTCACAATTTCAAAATTCTACCGAACGGGTCCAGTCCCGAGTTAGGTTTGGTCCAAACACAAGTAAGACACTAATATGTTTTCGTTTCAATTACCAGTGTCGACACTGGAATGGGAAAATTCGTTGTCTGGATAAAGAGGGATCTTGTATCGTGTGGTATAGAAATACCGTCCTGGTCTCACAAAGTACAAAGGTCCAGTATAATTTGAGATAAACCCTGACCCCTCGAAGGAGAGTCTTTTTATTGGTTTCGGAAATGACAATTAGGTTCTAAAGTATCCTTGATCATCGTCGGAGTCATAGAGTTCCGGTATCAAAAAAAAAAAAAGGGACTCTCTTTTTTACCATACTTAATAAGTCACACGGTGTCCTTCCGATATTTAATAAACTCATAACGTGTCGCATTAGTATCAACTTAGATCCTAACGATTACGTCATCTCATTTATTAGAAGTTCTATACGTTTTTACCTCGAAGAGGGGAAAGACGGTGGGGGAAAGATGGTCCTCTCCCCGACACCCGGTTCATGGACTGAAGTCTGAATTGAGTATAGTTTTTATAAACTAGAAGAGTGATGGGAGAGGTCTCTTTGGAGTAAATTCTTTAGTTCTTATTATTGTTTTGTTATTTTAGTTTATAATTTTTAGCTATTGTTATATTACACAAAATAAAAAAAGTACCAAACGAGGAAGAGTACCGGGAAGGTGTGAACAAGTCAACGATTCAGCACAGACTGAGAAACGCTGGAGTCCCCGACGTAGTGCGGTCCGAGGAGACAGGAGGTGATAGAGGACTTCAAACGAGTTAAGTACAGGTAGGTGTGATTAAGTAACGTTCATTCATTAGACTCCTTTTTTACTTATGGATTATATAACTGAACCAGTCTTCGTAGTAGAGGAAACTTTTGGGTATATCGTGTAGTCTTAGGTGAAATACCTGTACTTAGGACACGTCAGTTGGTCCGAGATACGAGTCTTCTTAGGGTCACAACTGAATCCCGAAATGACAGTGATAGAACTTAAAAATTTGATTAAAAACTTTTTCCCAGAGTGCAAAATTAAAACGTGACCCCTGGACGATTACTACATCGAGTAAAACAGAATTTGTGAACTGAAACCAAAGGATTGTAGGTCAGGAAATTTATATGAGTCCGTTTTTTACGACACTTTTACGACCTTTTTTAAAACACGGAGTCATACATACCATTATTCACCCTACAAAAACAATTATACAAATAGCCGCATATAGACCTGACAAAGACGTAGGAGACCAAAACTCGATACTGTTCTACTACGAACCGATTAAAGATTCTAAAACTATCCTTATCACTGTTTCTTTCGGATCTATAGGTATATGTCTTCCCACGAATCAGGGAGAGTTATTATAACTGGTACCTTTCCAGGTAAGACGTATCTACCAACCAGAGACAAGTCGAATAAATTCCGTGGTGACGACTAACACAAAAGAATGTAAACCAGAGAAAACCTGGAGGGAATCCCTAAGGAGCCTCTTCCGTTACCGTGGGGTGAGGTCATGAGAACGGACCTTTTAGGGTACCTGACTCCTCGGACCATCCGACGTCAGGTACCCCAGCGACTCCCAACCTGTGATGACTCGATGAAGTGAAAGTGAAAAGTGAAAGTAGGTAACCTCTTCCTTTACCGTTGGGTGAGGTCATGAGAACGGACCTTTTAGGGTACCTGACTCCTCGGACCATCCGACGTCAGGTACCCCAGCGACTCCCAACCTGTGATGACTCGATGAAGTGAAAGTGAAAAGTGAAAGTAGGTAACCTCTTCCTTTACCGTTGGGTGAGAACACAAGAACGAACCTCTTAGGGTCCCTGCCCCCTCAGATACCCCAGTGTGTCTCAGACTGTGCTGACTTCAGTGAATCGTCGTCGTCGTCGTCATCCCTAAGGAGATGGAGAGAGGGTGGCCGTCCGTGATAATCGATGAGATATCCTTTCAAATGTCAATTCTTTCTTCCGTACGTACGATTCAGTGAAGTCGACACAGACTGAGAGTTGCTGGAGTACCTGTCGTCGGGTAGTCCGAGGAGACAGGTGCCCTAAGAGGTCCGTTCTTATGACCTCACCCCACGGTGGAGGGAGAGGTTGTCAATTCTTACGAAAGTGAAATAATATGAGGAGATATAATAGACGGAGAAATCCGTCGTACTAGTGGAAACGACCTTAAGTTCGATTGACAACGAAGTAGAACCCGAGAAGACGGAGACTATAGAAGAGAGTCAGTACTCTTTTCATACAATAACAGACTTCGTATCAATTCCCTCCATCCCCGTCCCCTGTTTTAAAGATCTCCCAGGAAATTTTATTTTGTAGAGACCTAAACGGAGAACTTAGGTACTTTTTGGTAATAAAGTCCGAAGTCTACAAACACATGTAAATACTAACAAAGATTTGGTAGGTTCGGTATATGAGGGTTTCGGATCGTGGCAGGTCCGGGATTTCTCTGCAACAGTCAACGACCTAAAAAAGAGATGGGAATAGAGGAAAAGACTTAGGTTAAAGGACCAAAAAAAAAAAGAGAATCACTGGAAAACATTGGAAGAAAACTACAGTATCTCTCACTTTTAGATCTATACCCTGTTCCATTACCACATCTACAAGTGACACTGAACCGTTTGAAAGAGGGACAGCCAACCTCTGAGTCCGTCCTCCGTACTCTTTACATGACAGTGACCGTCTTTACGAGTGACTTTACTCCGTAATCAAACTTAGGGTTAAATTTTAATTTATTCCTACCTCTCCTCCTCCGGGTAGATATCGGGGGTGGGGGGGTAGAAATAAGTGGATGAATTACTGAGTCCGACAAGTAATCCGTAGTTTCCTCGTTTGATATAGCAAAGGGGTCGAAGTTTTTACCTTTGCGGACGTAAATTTAATTTGGTTGTACGAGGTTTAGGAGAAATTAACTTTCATACACTACCTTAGATTACATTGTAAATAAAAAGACGTTAACTGTACTCTCCTTCTCCACTCCCCAAATTCCTTATAAAATAAATTTCTGTCTCAGCTTCTCCGACACCCTCACTAACGGTCGAACAGTCGACTGAGTGACTACGGACCTCTCTTTAGAAACAGTACTCAGTTAGACTTAGAGTGTACTGGGTCCTGTCATATGACTTCCGAAACAGGGAGGGGACAGGGGTGGGGGGTGGGGGTATAGGACAGAGGGACCGTCAATAATAGAGGTAATTGTTTATTTTTAGTCACGAGTTATGGATAACCTTTGTAGGTGATGTTTTAATTAGGTTATTTTCCGGATGTAACTCCAGAATAAATAATTGTCTGTACAGAAAGGTCGGATGTACGTTTATTTTATACACACGAACGTCCTTAATGACCATAATACCCATGTTTTACGACCGTAAGTTTTTCTTCGGTGGTTCCCACATCCCTTTCGTAGGACAAATAGAATGACTCACCGACACGTATCGGGAGACACAACTCCTTTTTATTAAAACATTTGGTCGAATTAAAACCCACCCCCTTCTTTCTCTATAAGAATGACGGTTCTTCCTTCTATAAGAATGAAGGTTCATCCAACCGAATGACGTTAATAGACGTCATAGTTTTTCTAAGTCCCTTTATGAGAGTCCAATTGACAGAGGAGTATTAGGGTCGATAACACTTTCCTATAACTTAGTAATATATAATATTGAGTCATTAACGAGTCAACCCAAATCCGTTCCGTGTTCCTTCTGTTCCCTGATCACCTACGTGTCAAGTCAAATCAAGTCAGCGAGTCAGTACAGGTTGAGAAACACTGGGGTACTTTGCGTCGTGCGGTCCGGAGGGATAGGTAGTGGTTGACTGTCTCAGATGGGTTTGCATACAGGTGACTCAGTCATTACGATAGGTTGACAGACTAGGAAACAACAGGAGAAAAGGAGGTTGGAAGTTAGAAAGGGTCGTAGTCCCAGAAAAGTTTACTCAGTCAAGAAGTGTAGTCCACCGGTTTCATAACCTCAAAGTCGAAGTTGTAGTCAGGAAGGTTACTTGTGGGTCCTGACTAGAGGAAATCCTACCTGATCAACCTAGAGGGACGTCAGGTTCCCTGAGAGTTCTCAGAAGAGGTTGTGGTACCAAGTTGTCGTAGTTAAGAAGCCCCGAGTGGTAAGAAATATCAGGTTGAGAGTGTAGGTATGTACTGGCGACCTTTTCGGTATCGGAACTGATCTGTCTGGAATCAGTCGTTTGATTACAGAGACGAAAACTTGTATGATAGATTCAACCAGTATTGAAAGGAAGGTTCCTTATTCGCAGAAAATTAAAGTACCGACGTTAGTGGTAGACGTCACTAAAACCTCGGGGGTTTTATTTCAGTCGGTGACAAAGGTAACAAAGGGGTATATAAACGGTACTTCACTACCCTGGCCTATGATACTAGAATCAAAAGACTTACAACTCGAAATTCGGTTGAAAAAGTGAGAGGAGAAAGTGAAAGTAGTTCTCCGAAAAATCAAGGAGAAGTGAAAGACGGTATTCCCACCACAGTAGACTTATAGACTCCAATAACTATAAAAAGGACCGTTAGAACTAAGGTCGAAGACGAAGAAGGTCGGGTCGCAAAGAGTACTACATGAGACGTATATTCAATTTATACGTCCCACTGTTAAATGTCGGAACTACATGGAGAGAAGGATAAACCTTGGTCAGACAAAAAGGTACAGGTCAAGATTAACAACGAAGGACTGGACGTATGTCCAAAGAGTTCCGTCCAGTCCACCAGACCATAGGGGTAGAGAAAGTCTTAAAAGGTGTCAAATAACACTAGGTGTGTCAGTTTCCGAAACCGTATCAGTTATTTCATCTTTATTTACAAAAAGACCTTGAGAACGAAAAAGCTACTAGGTCACTTACAACCGTTAAACTAGAGACCAAGGAGACAGGAAAGATTTTGGTCGGACTTGTAGACCTTCAAGTGTCAAATACATAACGACTTCGGACCGAACCTCTTAAAACTCGTAATGAAATGATCGTACACTCTACTCACGTTAACATGTCATTAATCTCGTAAGAAACCGTAACGGAAAGAAACCCTAACCTTACTTTTGACTGGAAAAGGTCAGGACACCGGTGACGACTCAAAAGGTTTAAACGACCGTATCACTCACGTCCTGAAAGTGTCGTAGTAGAAACTCCTAAACTTTATCGAGATGACCTTAAGGTAGTGGAGGTACTCGAAACAAGAATCACTACGAAGGATTCCAGGTGAACTGAAGTGTAAGGTTCTACAGACCGAGATCCACTCACTAGTGTGGTAGGAATAATAGACCCGGCACTTCTATAAAAAACATGTCAAGAAGATACATAAAAACGGTGGAGAAGAATTATAGAAGACGAATGGATTTAGTTTAGAGAATGCTAATATGTCACCTTCACTGTTTTTCTAAGTTCTCTAATGTAGACTATCTGTCTCACGGATTTCCAGATACCTGCCTCCAAGCACTGTAAAATGTCCTCCTTCCCTAGTTCTGTTAGGAGTTCTTTTCTTTACGTTTTCCAGTTTACCAGCAGACTCCTCTGAAATGTTTGTCGATACTTTTCTTCTCTTCGTTTTCCGTTTCCTCTTTTCCTTTCTATATGGGTAAACTTACGTCTCAAGGTTTCTTATCGTTCCTCTCTATTTCGGAAGGAGTCGTTAGTTACGTTTCTTTATCTCCTTTTATTATCTTACTCTTTCAGATCTCTAAAGAAGTTCTTATAATCCCTATGGTTCCCTTGTAAAGTACGTTTCTACCCCTGTTATTTCATGTCTTTACCAAGCCTACCTTGTCTTCGTCTTCTATAATTCTTCTTTACCGTTCTTATGTGTCTTCTTGATATGTTTTTTCTAGAAATCCTGGGTCTATAAGTACTACCACACTAGTGGTTGTATCTCGGTCTATAGGACTTTACGTTTCAGTTCACTCGGTGTCCTTCTTAGTGATGTTTGTTTCACCTCCACTACCTTAAGGTCAACTCGACAAAGTTTAGGAGTTTCTACTACGACACTTTCACGACGTGAGTTATACGGTCGTTTAAACCTTTTGAATCGTCACCGGTGTCCTGACCTTTTCCAGTCAAACGTAAAGTTAGGGTTTCTTTCCGTTACGGTTTCTTACGAGTTTGATGATGTGTTAAAGTAAGTAGAGTGTTCGATCATTTCATTACGAGTTTTAAGAGGTTCGGTCCGAAGTTGTCATGTACTTGACCCTTGAAGGTCTACAAGTTCGACATAAATCTTTTCTGTCTCCTTATCTCTAGTTTAACGGTTGTAGGTAACCTAGTAATTTTTTCGTTCTCTCACGGATTTTTTGTAGATGAAGAAGAAATAACTAATACGGTTTCGGAAACTGACACACCTAGTGTTGTATGAGACCTTTTAAGAATGACTCTACCCTTATAGTCTGGTGGACTAGACGGAGAACACTTTAGACATACGTCCAGTCTTTCGTTGTCAATCTTGACTTGTACCTTGTTGTCTGACCAAGGTTTATCCTTTTCCTCATGCAGTTCCGACATATAACAGTGGGACGAATAAATTGAATACACGTCTCATGTAGTACTTTTTACGACCCGACCTACTTCGTGTTCGACCTTACTTCTAACGGCCTTCTTTATAGTTATTGGCGTCTATACGTCCACTTTGGTGGGAATACCGTCTTTCTTTTCTCCTTGATTTTTCGGAGAACTACTTTCACTTTCTCGTCTCAGTTTTTCAACCGAATTTCGAGTTGTAAGTCGTTTGATTCTAGTACCGTAGACCAGGGTAGTGAAGTACCGTTTATCTACCCTTTGTCACTGTGACAAAAACCCCCGAAGTTTTAGTGACGTATACCACTGACATCGGTACTTCAATTTTCTGTGAACGAGGAAACTTCTTTTCAATACTGGTTGGATCTACCGTATAATTTTTCGTCTCTGTTTTTCCAGACTGATTAGTTTCGATAACAAAAAGGTCACCAGTACATACCTACACTCGCAACCTGATATTTCTTACGAATTACGGTTACTTAACTACGAAAACTTGACACTACAACATCTTCTGAGAACTCTCAGGGAATCTGACGTTCCCTTAAGTTAGTCAGGTAGGATTCCCTTTGGTTAGTACTTATAAGTAACCTTCCTGACTACAACTTCGATTTTGAGGTTATGAAACCGGTGGACTACACTTCTCGACTGAGTAAACTTTTCTGGCATTACGACCCTTTCTAACTTCCGTCCTCCTCTTCCCCTGATGTCTCCCACTTTACCAACCTACCGTAGTGACTGAGTTACCTGTACTCAAACTCATTTGAGGTCTTTAACCGTTCCCTGTCCCTCCGGACCGCATGACATCAGGTATCCCAGCGTTTCTCAGCCTGTGGTGACTCGCCGACTTGACTTGACACATTGATTCTCATCCTCACTCCTCCGTCTTTCGCAAGAAAAAAGGGAAACACAAGAAGATATAACGAATTTAAAAATAAGGATTCCCGTATATGTCAAGGTACTACGGAATATACATTAAGTCTTGGGTTGATAGAAACTCCTTTCTAAAAAGTATTAAAAAGTATAGTAAATCATTAACACTTTCAACTTCCACAAATCACAGACTGACAAACACTGCGGTACCTGACATCGGGTGTTCAGAGGAGACAGGCACCCTAAGAGGTCCGTTCTTATGACCTCACCCATCGGTACGGGAAGAGGTCCCCTATAAAGACTGAGCCCCTAGTTTAGACCCATAGGACATAACGTCCACCTAAGAAATGGTAGACTCGGTGATCCTTTTGGGGTGAATCAGTAATTCGAACTAAATTAAACTTTTTTTAACAAACAAATAATAAGTCGTTTCAGACTTGACTACACTTCGACAAAAAAACACAAGTAATCACGTTACATCAGTATAAGTAACTTAAACGAAATCTTAATAATGACACTAATCCCACGTGACAGGGTATGGGGTAGCCTATACGATTTATGGTATCTTACATACCGTGACATAATAGGAAGATTAGGACTTTAAAAAACTTTAAAACTTTGTATATACAGGAAATCGTAAAATCTATACCATAACAACGGACATTACAAAATAACATTATGTTTTCTTCTTACTATGTCGGGTCTTTGTAATGTATCATGAAATCGTACAAGATTAATGTTGTCAAGGGTCAATTAGTGGAGGGGGTCAGATCTATAGTATGAAAATAATTACGTCGGATTCTTTTTAAAGAACAAAACCACAAACATGGCGTAGATGACTTAGTGAAAGTAAAACAATTTACGACTTCCGAGGAAATATTCTCGATGAGAACGATTGGTACAAGGTTTCTCATTATAATTTCTACTTACATATAAATGATTTCACAACAATCTTTATTGTTCGAGGGACCGAACAATAAGTAAGTTAGTTCTTTCTATACTGTCGGTTTGGTGAAAAGTCACTGTACCAATGACGTGACAATGGTGGATTTATAGCACGTAATACGTATCATGTGATAGTTTAAGTTATACGAAATAAAACTTGGGACTTAGACCACGAAGAATACCTATACTGGAACTATTTCATTAAATTACTGAAACTCGAGTAAAAGAAGTAGATATTTTACCCGAAAAATTATGATACATATTGTTTCTTAACAAGATATAGGGACCGGACGTCATCTATGTGTTTTTCTATCCATAATGATAACAGGATTTATTATTATTGTTGTATTTTATCACCAAGGGTTTGAAACAACGTGTAATCTTAGTCTACCCTTCCAAAATTTTAAGGATACAGGTTCAACATAGGGTATAGTTACTTTAGTAATATCGACCTCCACCCTCAGTCCACTAAGGTCACACGTCGTTTCAAACCCTTAGTGACTGGATTTCATTTTTCAGAAATCTCAACGGTGGTCTTCTATTAAATAAAAACGGTACAATTATATTAACTGTAAACTTCAATGATCCGAGAGAATTATCGGAAAAGGTTAGGGTCGTGTCAGTCTAAGAACAATAAATAATATATCAATGGATGTACAAAAAACCTTTAAGTAAAACAGGGTTTTTCGACTAGGAACTTTTTTACCACTCGAGTAAAAGTAATATTTCACTAAGAGTATAATTCAAAGAAGTACATAAAACAATAAAAACTAAAACCTTCCAACCCATAAAACCCGTTACATAATATCATTCAGATCTTTTAACGACATGAGGGGGTAAATCCCTTGAACATAAATAACAATAAAATAAGAAATACCCCAATCGCTGAACCTATCTGGTAAACTTACTTCAGATTAAAGGGTCGTTATACTTCGGAAACTACAACAAAGAGTCTTCTAACCCGTAGGTACGTAAGTGGGGAAGAAATAGGTACCGTAGGTGATTATATAAAAGGTAAAGGAATTAAACAAGGATAATCTTACTTTAGTGTGTCATATATACCCTCTTCTTTTACCGTTGGGAGAGGTCATAAGAACAGACCTCTTAGGGTACCTGGGTCCTCGGACAACCTGATATCAGGTACCCAAGCGTTTTCTGTCTGTGTTAACTCGTTGATTGTGTGTGTGTCATATATCGGAAAACCCTAACCCTAGGGATGAGTAGATTCGTGAAGAGAGAATTCTTACTAAGTTTTAAGTGAGTAAAAATTACGTCTTATCATAAGACTTATATGGTGTCAAACACATTTGTCATTGTTTAACCTACAGTAAACGTAATGATGGTCAAACTCCGATAATACTTATTTCTAAGATATTTGTAAACATATGTCCAAAAAAAAAAATACTTATGTTCAGTAGAAAATAGACCTATTTACGGGTCCTCATCTTAACCATCCAACATACAATCAACCTACAAATCTAAAAATTCTTTGACATTTTCCATGAAAGGTCTCACTTGTACAGTAAGATTTATGTAAAGATGGTTATCACCTAGGTCAAAGAGATATGGGAACGGTCGTAAACTACAATAAAAAAAATTTAAAATAGGTAAGAAGTATCCACACATCACTAGTACGACATCAAAATTAAACGTAGAGAGACAACTGATTACTACAATTTGTAGAAAAGTACACTAATAAACCATACACGTATATATAGAAGAAGTCACTTTACGGACAAGTACCAAAAACGAGTAAAAGATTAAACTAAATAAAAATGACAACTGAAAAATCAAAAAATATATTAAATCTATGATCAGGAAACAACCTATACACCAAACAATTATATCAGAGGTTCAGACATCGAACATACAAATAAAAGAATCATCTTAGAAAGTGTCCCGTTTTCAAAATTTAAGACTACTTCATGTTAAGTAGTAGAAAGGGAAAAAACCTAATACGAGAACTACTGTCGAGACTTTGGAGAAACGGATCGTACTCTAGAAATTCTAAAATAGAAAAAAAGGGGGACTTAAAAATTATCGAAATATAAAATTTAAATTCAACACGAGACTCAACTAAGAACATATTCCACACTCAGGATACGAATATAAATGAACACGGACCTCTACATGCTGAAGGGACCACCGAGTCTGCCATTTCTCAGACGGATGTTACACCCTCTGTGCCCAAGTTAGGGACCCAGTCCTTCTAGAGGACCTTTTCCTTTACCGTTGGGTGAGGTCATAAGAACGAACCTTTTAGGGTACCTGCCTCTTCGGACCATCCGATGACAGGTACCCCAGCGTCTGTCAGTCTGTGGTGACTCGCTGAAGTGAAAGTGAAAGTATCTACAAGTCAATAAGATCGTGGTAAACAACTTCTCGAATTTAAAGGGGGTAACTTTAAGAAAAAGTGAAAACAGTTTTAAACCTGTATAAACAAACTTATATAAAGACACAGATAATATAAGATGACTAGACACAGGGATAGAGAGACAGTTATGGTCTCAGAACTAATGATGTCGACGTAACATTCAGAACTCTAGGTTATCTGACTAAGGAGGATGAGATAAGAAAATCGGTAAGATGAATAAAAGTGAAAGATATATTACAAATCTTAATAGATCAGACATGGATGTTTTTAAGAATGACCTTAATACTATTCTTACTGTAGTTTGGATAAATAGTCAAACCTTTCTTAACTGTAGAAATTCATACAACTCAGAAGACTAGGTACTTGTCAAAAAGAGAAGTAAATAAATCTATGAGAAAATAACGAAAATAGTCGTAAGACAGTAAAAGTCTTATGTTCAGGTCATCTATAAAACAATCTAAATGTGGATTCATAAATAAAAAAAGATAAAAAAAATTTGAAAAATAAAACAAAACCTCATATCGACTAATTGTTACAACACTACCAAAGTCGACTCGTCTTTTCCCTGAGTCGGTATGTATGTGTATTATAAAAAGTAAAATCACGTTAATATTTACTATAACGTAAAATTAAAACTACAGGTGTGTAAATAACGATCATATAACTTTATTTTAAGTAAAGACATACAACTAAAACTTAGAGGTCGGAATGACTTGAGTAATTTAGACTTTCATAAATTTTTATCTAAGTGACCCCAAAAGACAGATCTATTTGACAGTAGTCATTTATCCCTAACAAAATAAAGAAAAGACTAGATACACGGAAATAAAGAAAGAGTACGGAACAACGTACAGATGTTAAAGATCATGACAAAACTTGTTCTCACTACTCCCAATTATCGGAATGGAAAAAGACAGAATCCTCCTTTCATTAGGCAGTAAATGGTAATTGGTATTACAATCGACATCCAAAAAGTATCTACAAAAAATAGATACTATTTCCTTTAGATACTAACTCCTTTAAAATAGAGATAACGAGAAACGACAAAAAAAAATTTAGTACTTACATATAACTTAAAAGAGTATACGAAAAAAGGTGTAACTAACTATACTAGTACACCAAAAAGAAGAAATCCAACAATTATAACACCTTATCTAACTAAAACTTATAACTTAATCAGAACGTGGTGACCAACGTAGGGACCAGAGACAACTCTTTAAAAGACAGTAAACTTAAGAAATAAGAAATATCCATTCCACAGTAAAAAGAGACCGATAAAAGGTCTAAAAAAGAGTCAAAAACGAAAGTCTAAAATTATACTAGACGAAACCACATGTAAAGAAACCTGAATATGAGAAACAAGTCGAAGAATTCAAACACCCCAAAGTAGAGAACCATTTGAACGGTCCAAAAACCGGTAATAAAGAACTCATTAAAAATTAGAATAGGAAGAGGAGGAGAAGAGTACCTTGAAACTATTACCTTTGCGATCGAGAAACAAATTTTTTTTTATTATAAAAGGGTCTAGAGACTGCGAGACAAGTGAAAAAAAATTTTTAAAAACAACAAAAAGATGAAAGGTTAAGTTAGTAGGAAATAAAACGGAGGAGGTAAACGATATCTCGGGTAGGTGAATCGAACAATAAAGTCAAAAAAGTAAAAAGTGAAGATTTTAAAGGTAATCCAAGACGAAATATAAAAAATAAGGAATGACTATGAAAGATAAAGAAGTGACTCTGAGGGGTAAAAGTATTTATAAAAAATAATCTCATATATTAACCAAATGTTACAACATAATGAAAGATGACATGTCGTTTCACTTAATCAATATGTATATGTATATAGGTGAGAAAAAAATCTAATAAATTGGTATATCCAGTAATGTCTCATAACTCACTTGAGAGGTAAAAAAATTGGTGAAGTTTTTATAAACATTAATAAACTGTTTTGTAAAAACAATCCCGACTAAATCTTAGAAAGAGTCTCTTAAGATTGTAAAGACAGTAAAGTCATAAATATAGATAATTAATAGAAAAAAAGTGAGTAGAGTTATAAAGACAAGAACCATAAAACCCACTAAAAATAACTTTATACCCATAAACTCTTATGTCATAAATTTAAAAAAAGAAAAAATTTTTCCGTAATTGTTGATTTGAAATATTTTAAGACTCCAAATCTATATAGTGTGATAAAATAAAAAATTAAAAATTGAGTTAATATCAACTAAACGTTTCACCGTTAGAGACAACATGTCGTCTTATTGAGTCAATATGTGTAGTCAAGTCAAGTCAGTGAGTCAGTGTAGGCTGAGAAGCACTGGGGTACTTAACGTAGTGTGGTCCGGAGGGACAGGTAGTGGTTGGAGCCCTCAAGTGAGTTTGAGTACGGGTAGCTCAGCCACTACGGTAGGTCGGTAGAGTAGGAGACAGTAGGGGAAGAGGAGGACGGAGGTTAGGGAGGGTCGTTGTCTCAGAAAAGGTTACTCTGTTGAGAAGTGTACTCTACCGGTTTCATGACCTCAAAGTCGAAATCGTAGTCAGGAAGGTTTCTTGTGGGTTCTGACTAGAGGAAATCTTACCTGACCAACCTAGAGGAACGTCAGGTTCTCTGAGAGTCTCAGAAGAGGTTGTGGTGTCAAGTTTTGGTAGTTAAGAAACCGTGAGTCGAAAGAAGTGTCAGGTTGAGAACGTAGGTATGTACTGGTGACCTTTTTGGTATCGGAACTGATCTGTCTTGAAACAACCGTTTCATTACAGAGACGAAAACTTGTACGATCCAACCAGTATTGCAAGGAAGGTTCTTCATTCGTAGAGAATTAAAGTACCGACGTTAGTGGTAGACGTCACTAAAACCTCGGGGGGTTTTATTTCAGACTGTGACAAAGGTGACAAAGGGGTAGATAAAGGGTACTTCACTACCCTGGTCTACGGTACTAGAATCAAAGACTTACAACTCGAAATTCGGTTGAAAAAGTAAGAGGAGAAAGTGAAAGTGGTTCTTCGAAAAATCAAGGAGAAATGAAAGATGGTATTCCCACCACAGTAGACGTATAGACTCCAATAACTATAAAGAGAACCGTTAGAACTAAGGTCGAACACGAAGAAGGTCGGGTCGTAAAGAGTACCACATGAGACGTATCTTCAATTTATTCGTCCCACTGTTATATGTCGGAACTGCATGAGGAAAAGGATAAACCTTGGTCAGACAACAAGGTACAGGTCAAGATTGGCAACGGAGGACTGGACGTATATCCAAAGAGTTCTCCGTCCAGTCCACCAGACCATAAGGGTAGAGAGAGTCTTAAAAGGTGTTAAATAACACTAGGTGTGTCAGCTTCCGAAACCACATCAGTTATTTCGTCTTTATCTATAAAAAGACCTTGAGAGAACGAAAAAACTACTAGGTCGTCTACAACCGTTAAACTAGAGACCCAGGAGACGGAAAAGATTTTGGTCGAACTTGTAGACCTTTAAGTACCAAGTACATGACGGAACCTTCAGACCGAACCTTCGGACCGAATCTTTTAAAACTCGTAATGAAATGATCTTACACTCTATTCACGTTAACACGTCATTAATCTCGTAAGAAACCGGAACGTAAAGAAACACTAACCTTACTTTTGACTGGAAAAGGTCAGGGCACCGGTGACGACGTAAAAGGTTTAAACCACCGTATAACTCACGTCGTAAAAGTGTCGTAGTAGAAGGTCCTAAACTTTATCGAGTTGACTTTAAGGTAGTGGAGGTAATCGAAACAAGCATCACTATGAGAGATTCCGGGTGAACTGAAGTGTAAGGTCCTACAGACCGAGATCCACTCACTAGTGTGGTAGCACTAATAGACCCAGTACTTATAGAAAAAACATGTCAAGAAGATACATAAGAACGGTGGAGAAGAATTATAGAAGACGAAGACAATCCGGGTATGGTAAAGACAGAAAATAGTTCGGGTAGAAACGTACTTTACAAGGGAACCATAGAGATTAAAAGAACTTCTCTAGAGATCAGAAAGGGTAAGACAACCAGAGGAGATAAAGAAACGTAACTAGTGACTCCTTCCGAAAGAATAGAGAAGAACGATAAGAAACCTTGAGACGTTAGTCTACGAATATAGAAAGGAAAAGAGGAAACGAAAAACCAAGAGAAGAAAAGTGTCGGTAAACATTCGGGAGGAGTCTATCGGTAAAACGAAAAAACGTAAAGAAAAGGTACCCCTATCAGAACTAAGGACAGAGGACATGTTACAATGTTTGGAGGTAGGTATCAAGTAGTCCGTGAGATAGATAGTCTAGATCAGGGAATTTAGATAAAGAGTGAAGGTGACATATTAGTATTCCCTAAACTAAGTCCAGTATGGACTTACCAGCTCACCAAAAGGGATGAAAGAAATTAAACTCAGACTTAAACCGTTATTCCTCAAGTACTAGACTCGGTGTCAGTCGAGGACCAGAATAAAAACGACTGACATATCTCGAAGAGGTAGAAACCGACGTTTCTTATATTAGTAGACTAAAACCACAACTGGTAGACCACTACAGGTACACATCTTAGAAGAGAACACAACAAGGTTCTCCCACAAACGATACTGGTCACGTAAGAGAACCGTTTTGAGACAATCAGAAACGGGACGAAAGTAAGGAATAAGGTTCCGGTTTAAACGGACAATGAGGTCCACAAAGAACTGAAGGATGAAAACGTAAGGTCAGGGGATATTACTTTTCCTGTAGAAAAAACCAACAATCAAGATTTACCAGAACATCCAGAAGTATCTTGACAACTTGAAGTCGAAAAATCCACAATGACCAACCCAGTATCTGAATCTAATGGAACTATAACTTACCAAACGGAACCTTTACTTGTCTCTAGTAAGACAGTAAAAACTCTAACGTAGATTGATGACGTAAAGCCTGAGAAAGTAACTAGTACTACCGATGAGGTAAAGAAGATTCCCTAAGGACGGGTGTCAACATCTATTTTACCAGTAGACTCAATTTAAGTGGTAAGGTCAGGTAAAATTAAGCAATTAAGGATCTTATACAATATATGTATATCCGTAAGAAACAATATAAGAAAACGAAATCAACCTAAAAAAACTATGACAAGACCGTACCCTGTTCATCCACGGTGGAATAATAGTATTTTACATCAACATTCGGGTCTAAGGGGTGAACTTTGAGTTCCTCCCCTAGAAAGAACCAAAAGATGATAGTGACAATTCCCCCCTTAATGATCCGAAGGTGAGTCTAAAAAGACTACAATCATCTCCACACTGGTGTCAAATGAGACACCATAAACCGATCTCATCTCACCAATAACGGACCGTCAAAAGGTAGATCCGGTGAGGAAAGGACCAGGAAACAGATCTCTCTCCTCCGAAAACCACCTCTCCCTACTAGGAAAAATAAACACGGACAACCGTGATACCAAACGACCAAAGAAATTCAGGTTTAGTCCTAAATATTTAGTTTTTAGTATATGTCCCTTGAGATGTCGTAAAAAAATTTGAACACAAGACTCTATTGATCGACCAGACAGAAGAAATAGGGTGGAAAATATCTGAAGAACACGAAAAAATTTTATATTATTTACAGGTCCCAAAAATCAACATCAATCACCTTTTTTTGTCTCCTTCCAAACAGACAAGGTGTGAAGACTTGTATCTTGACCGAGTCGTTAAAATGAGGATCCATAAACGTGTTCTATTTGTTTTTGAACAAATGGGTTGCATAATAGTACTTAGAAGTGTCGTCGGAATAAGTATTTACCGACCTTGGATAGTTTAAAGGTAGTTACCCTCCTCCATTTATCTAACGTTATATAAGTATTATAACTTGTAATCAATTTTTAATTTTCTAGACGGACTATTATAGTTTACGCTTTTTTCATGTCCCTTTCTCCCTGTAAATCTATATAAACACGTTTATATTTAATAATATTAACGAATCGTTTGTATCTTATTTTAATGTAAACTTATCGTAAATTTTATACCTAAAAGTAAAGAGTTACGGGACTTTTTAGAGAACATTTACATATGTTCCACTCCACATATTCTTACAAATAATGTCGTGACGACCATTGTGTCTTTAAACCTTTTCTAGATTTTATACATAGTCATCCCCTAATCTACTTAGTACGGTATAACTCATTATTATAGATTAATAAAAAACTTAACTTCAATTTTTTCAGTAGTTACTCACTTTTTCAATCAACGTCTCAATGTATACGTTTAATATGATCAACGTATTTGAAATTTAGTGTGTTTTGTTAAGATATTGATCAGAATACCTGTGTTTACATACATTATGTACATATTTCAGAACTTACTTTTTTTAGGTGGACTTTAAATACACTGACGGAAATCAGACTCTCCTTGTCAAATTTCCTTGTGTTTGTACTTTCTCGAGAAGAAAATTTTTCTATATAAGGTTAAAATTCTCAGTATCCGTAAAAGATATAATAAGAGACATTACAAAAACGAAAAGTATTAATTTTTCTCGTACTCAATCCCTTAATATTGGTTTATACCGAAAGGTTTTTCTTCTTTTGTGTAAACGTTCTTACTACTTCGTTGGAACCCTTTGATTCTTCAAACAATTACGACCCACTTCCCGTGTATTCGGAACTCAGTCTCTATTTCCTGTTTAGTACTTCCCGGAACGTACAGAATGAATACCTGTACATCTAAAAGGGACTTCCGTTTTCCCTTGGTTACTTCCGAAACTTCTTACCCTTAATGTACTTACGTATGTACCTCGTTTAGATATAAAGACATGATACCACAATCCCTACACCTTTCCCTTCCCTAAGTTTCTCTTCTCCGTTTTGTCAGATAAAAGTGTTTATTGTCATTTACGATTTTCATTACAGACAAACCGTACGTCTGAGACACTCCCGTCCTTTGGACAGTAAAGAAACATATACGGGGTCTCGTCTCGTAAGTACACTTACTTATCTTTAAGTCATCAATATCACGGACCGACGACTCTGTCGAACACCAACCCGAGAATAACACCATTTAAGATAAAGTCTCTGTACTAAAAAGAATTACCTTCCAAATCTGGAGACATCACGTTCGATATACGATCTAGACCATAAAAATAAACGACTGTCGGACTTACAGGAGGACGAACTGACCTAAATAGTACTAGTTGAAAAATACTAGTTAATACTTAAGACTAACTAAAAGGACCATCGAGTCTGTAATTTCTTAGACGGACGTTACGTCCTCTGGTCTCAAGTTAGGGACCCAGTCCTTCTACGGGACCTCTTCCCTTACCGTTAGGTGAAGTCATAAGAACGGACTTCTTAGGGTGTCTGTCTCCTCGGACCACTTGATGACAGATACCCCACTGTTTCTCACCCTGTACCGACTAGTAGATTGTGAATGTGACAGTGAAATCAATTTCTCTGTTAAAGAATTTTCTAGTCCGTCTAGTAAACAATCTGATTTGCTGTAATATAAAAGTGTTTATTAACTCAGTTTAATTCTTAGTGTCATCACATAGAACCGTTGTAATCAAGTCAAGTCAAGTCAGCGAGTCAGCACAGACTGAGAAACGCTGGGGTACTTAGTGTCGTGCGGTCCAGAGGGACAGGTAGTGGTTAAGGGCCTCAAGTGAGTCTGAGTGTAGGTAGCTCAGTCACTACCGTAGGTCGGTAGAGTAGGAGACAGCAGGGGAAGAGGAGGACGGGGGTTAGGGAGGGTCGTAGTCTCAGAAAAGGTTACTCAGTTGAGAAACGTACTCCACCGGTTTCATGACCTCAACGTCGAAGTCGTAGTAAGGGAGGTTTCTTTACGGTCCCGACTAGAGGAAGTCTTACCTGACCAACCTAGAGGAACATCAGGTTCCCTGAGAGTTCTCAGAAGAGGTTGTGGTGTCAAGTTTTGGTAGTTAAGAAGTCGCAAGTCGAAAGAAGTGTCAGGTTGAGAGTGTAGGTATGTACTGGTGACCTTTTTGGTATCGGAACTGATCTACCTGGAAACAACAGTTTCATTACAGAGACGAAAACTTATACGATAGATCCAACCAGTATTAAAAGGAAGGTTCCTCATTCGTAGAAAATTAAAGTACCGACGTCAGTGGTAGACGTCACTAAAACCTCGGGGGGTTTTATTTCAGACTGTGACAAAGGTGACAAAGGGGTAGATAAAGGGTACTTCACTACCCTGGTCTACGGTACTAGAATCAAAGACTTACAACTCGAAATTCGGTTGAAAAAGTAAGAGGAGAAATGAAAGTAGTTCTCCGAAAAATCAAGGAGAAATGAAAGACGGTATTCCCACCACAGTAGACGTATAGACTCCAATAACTGTAAAGAGAACCGTTAGAACTAAGGTCGAACACGAAGAAGGTCGGGGCGTAAAGAGTACTACATGAGACGTATCTTCAATATGTCGGAACTGTATGAGGAAAAGGATAGACCTTGGTCAGACAACAAGGTACAGGTCAAGATTTACAACGAAGGACTGGACGTATATCAAAAAGTTCTCCGTCCAGTATACCAGACCATAAGGGTAGAGAAAGTCTTAAGGTCTCAAATAACACTAGGTGTGTCAGTTTCCGAAACCGTATCAGTTATTTCGTCTTTATCTACAAAAAGACCTTGAGAGAACGAAAAAGGTACTAGGTCGCTTACAACCGTTTAAACTAGAGACTAAGGAGACGGGAAAGATTTTGGTCCAACTTGTAGACCTTCAAGTACCAAGTGCATAACGACTTCGGACCGAACCTCTTAAAACTCGTAATGATCGTACACTCTACTCACGTTAACACACCATCAAACGTGTAAGAAACCGTAACGGAAAGAAACCCTAACCTAAAGTTTATCGAGTTGACCATTGTACTTAATATCGCTTCTAAGTAACCCCTTTGTGCTTGTTTGAAAAAAAAAAATCTTGCGGACCGTATCTTAGGATTCCGTAAAAATTTCTGAAAAATAAAATATAACCTCATATTGACTAATCGTTACAACACTATCAAAGTCCATCTGTCACTTCCCTGAGTCGGTATGGACATAGGTAAGAGGGGGTTTCAGGGGAGAGTAGGTCCGACGGTTTTATGTAACTCGTCTCAAGGGACACGATATGTCATCCTAGAACAACCAATGGGTAAAATTTATATCGTCACACACGGACAGTTTGTTTGAAAACAAAATGAGTATAGACCTTACTACATCTTCAAACACAGACCCTCTATGTGCGGTTCGTTACAGTTTAGGGTGAGATAAGAGTAAATATAATGTAAAAGAGGTACATTGAGAATTCAAAAATTTTAAACTGAATTATTATCTTCTTTTAGTCCGTAGTCTGTGAAATTCTATTTCGTATGTTTTATAAAAACTAAACAGAGGATTCCGTTACCTTTATTTTTGTTTTTATTCACCCCGAAGGGAGTATCGAGTCAACCATTTCTTAGACGGACGTTACGCCCTCTGGACCAAAGCTAAGGACCCAGTCCTTCTATGGGACCTCTTCCTTGACCGTTGGGTGAGGTCATAAGAACGGATCTCTTAGGGGTACCTGTCTCCTCCGACCGTCCGATGTCAGGTACCCCAGTGTTCTCAACCTGTGTTGAATCGCTGATTTGGTGGTGGTGGTTAATTTGAATTTTCTAAACATGTCGTTTCCTGACGTTCCTCTAGGTTGGTTAGGTAAGACTTCCTATAGTTGGGACCCTAAAGAAACCTTCCTTACTACAATTTCGACTTCGAGGTCATGAAACCTGTGGAGTACGTTTCTCAACTGAGTAACCTTTTCTGAGACTACGACCCTCCCTAACCCTCGTCCTCCTCTTCCCCTACTGGGTCCTACTCTACCGACCTACCGTAGTGTCTGAGCTACCTGCACTCAGACTCACTTGAGACCCTCTACCACTACCTGTCCCTCCGGACCGCACGACGCTAAGTACCCCAGCGTTTCTCAGCCTGTACTGACTCGCTGACTTGACTTGACTTGACTTGTCGTTTCCTTTAGTAGGTGTTTTACTTTTCTGTTGAATGACTAACCCTCTTTTATAAACTTTTATATATTGTTTACTCAATCATAGATTTCAAACATTTGTCAAGTATATTAAGTTATATGTTTTATGGGGTTTCTTGGGTTGAGTTAAATTTTTACCTGTCTTCTGGACTTATGTGTAAAAAGGTTTCTTCTGTACGTCTATCGGTTGTCCATGTACTTTTACGAGTCATAGTGATTAATAGTCTCTTTACGTTTAGTTTTCATGTCATTCCATAATGGAGTATGACCAGTCTTACCCAGTAGTTTTTTAGATATTTGTTAATTACGACCTCTCTCATATCTCCTTTCCTTTGGGAGAATACGACAACCACCCTTACATTCACCTCTCGTCATACTGTCAAGGAATTTTTTGATTTTTATTTTGATGGTATACTGGGTCCCTAGGGTGAGGACCCGTATATAGATCTGTTTTGATATTAAACTTTTCTATGTACGTGGGGATACAAGTGGTGTTACTCTATAGTAGAGTGTGGACAGTTCTACTAACAGTAGTCTTTCAGATGTTTACTGTTTATAACCCTTCCTACACGTCTTTTCTCTTGTGAACCTATGACAACCCTAACATTAAACCATGTCGGTAACACCTTTTGTGATACCTCTAAGGAGTTTTTTTGATTTTTATCCTGAAGATGATACACTAGGTAGTTAAGGTGACGTCCCATATATAAACTTCTTTTACTTTTGTAATTAATTTTTTCTATATAAGTGCGGTTACAAGTCTCGTCGTAATAAATATCATTGGTACTATACCTTTGTTGGATGCCCGGGTAGTGTATTTACCTATTTCTACAACATACAAACACATGTGTGTGTGTGTGTGTGTGTGTGTGTGTGTTACCTTATAGTGAATCGATATTTTTCTTACTTTAAGACGGTAAACGTTGTTACACTTATTTAGATCTCTCGTAATACGAACCCCTTTATTTAGTCTGTCTTTTCTTTTTCAAGAATACAATAGTAAATATACACTTTAGATTCTTTATTTGTCATATATATATCTTTATCTTTGTTTATTTATGTCTCCTGTTTGATTACTAATGGTTACCTCATCCCTTTCCCCCCTCTACTCTCTATCCCTATACCCTAATTCTTTATGTTAGATGAGACAAATTTAAGATTTTTAATTCGTTGTTCCTATATAGTATATCGTGTATCGTGTCCCTTAATATCGGTAATAAAACATTATTGAAAAATAAAGAAATAAAATATAATAAAAGATTGTTATCTAGGAACAACCAATAGATAAAATTTATATCGTCACACATATACAGTTGGGGTTTAAGGGTTAGATATGAAAGGTAGAGTAGGATGGGGGGTCAAGTGATTCAAACACTCAACCAGACTTCCAACACACAATAACAATTAGACATTATTGAAATTTACATCATATTATTTATTTTTATAAAAATTTTTACTTTTGTTTATAACTTAGTGATACAACATGTGGATTTTAATTATACCATGACATTCAGTTGGTACGAAGTTAAAATTCTTAGTTCTTAAAATTTTTATTCTCAAATCTTTTATTAAAATCTGTCATTAAAAATTAATTAACTAAAATTAACCTCCGATTAATGAAATGTTATCACACCAAAAACGGCATGTAACTGTACTTAGTCGGTACCCACATGTATACAGGGTGGTAGGACTTGGGAGAGGGTGGAGGGAGGGGTAGGGTAGGGAGACCCAAAAGCGTCTCATGGTCGAAACCCACGGAACGAAGTACGTAGTTTAAACGTGACCAGTAGATAAAATGTATACCATTATATGTACAAAGTTACGGTAAGAGATTATAGCAGGGTGGGAGCGGAAGAGGGTGTATCAGCTTCTCAGACAAGTAATATAGACACAGAGAAAGCGACAGAGAGTAAATCCCAGTAGCAATGGTAGAAAGATTTAAGGTATATATACGTAATTATATGACATAACCGCAAAGAGAAAGACCGAATGAAGTGAGACATATTATCCAAGATCAAAGTAGGTGGAGTAATCTTGACTAAGTTTACATAAGAAAAAATATCGACTCATTATAGGGTAACACATGTACATGGTGTTTGGAGGAATAGGTAAGTAGACGGCTACCTATAGATGCACCGAAGGTACAGGATCGATAACATTTGTCACGACGTTACTTGTAATCCCATGTACACAGAGAAAGTTAAGACCAAAGGAGTCTGACATACGGGTCGTAATCTGTATTAAAAATTTTTCCCTTCTTCTAGAGTCACTTTTAATATCGTCTGAAAACATATACCTCTTATTCATACCCGAGCCAATGTGGTGTTATTTAAAGTTTATTATATACCTTTGAGTAATCAAATAAAGACGACAGTCTAGTTAATTACAAACGACTCAAACCCCAATCTGAGGTTTTAATGGTACACTTTAAACTCTATGTCAGTGACAGGAAAATGAATTGAAGAACTGTATAAATTTTAGTCTTATTAAACGTTTTAATAACACACTAAATTAAATATATACAAACACGTATACATATATATATATGTTTTAAACGTTTTAATAACACATTAAATTAAATATATATAAACACGTATACACATATATATATATATATATGTATGTGAGTGTCTATATGTGTACATATACACCCATACATATATATACACATATTACATACAAAAATACATATATAAATGGACTATGTATCCTCAGTAGATTGATCGTAAATTAGAAAAGAGTAAAGATAGGGGTTACTCTTGAACCGTCTAAGAACTCCTCAGTCTTCAGTTTGTTGGTTTGTCTATTCAAGAGACAAGTCTGTTTGAAGATTTTATCTAAGTTTTTTAAAATTCAGTGTTAGGTACGCAAGTCTATATCAATAAATTTTCTAAGTCAAACAGAAAAGGTTTAATTTGTTTTACACACACAGACACGTACACCCTATCTAGTATAACACGTATGATAAAGTAACGAACGAGACAAAATGAATTAATAGATAACAATCACGGAAAAGTATAATAATTTATAAGAAAGAGTTACCCATTTAGTAAAGGGTAAGAAAGTGTCTGGAAAACGTATTACAGAAGAAGAGGTAACAAATTGTTATAGTTATATGAAAAGGGTGAAAAACTGTAAGGGAAACACATTGATGGTAAGTAAAAGGAAAACTAAAGGATTTACTTGAAAGTGTTCCATCTTTTTAAAAGACGACACTAGTCAAGGGAGAGATTCTGACTGAGAGTGATAACCTCTGGAAAATACCTCTATGTAACGTAAATTGAACACCTCACTGAGACCGGTGTGAGTCCTTCAACCAGAAATTATAAATATTATGTGTATCAGACTAGTGTTACCACGCTAGTGATTGGATCTCGGTCTGTAGGACCTTACGCTTCAGTTCACCCGGAATCCTTCGTAGAGATACTTATTTCGATTACCTCCACTACCTTAAGGTCAACTCGATAAGGATTAGGATTTTCTACTACGACACTTTCACGACACGAGTTATACGGTCGTTTAAACCTTCTGAGTCGTAACCGGTGTCCTGACCTCTTCCAGTCAAAAGTAAGGTTAGGGTTTCTTTTCGTTACTGTTTCTTACAAGTCTGATACCGTGTTAACGTGAGTAGAGTGTACGATCCTTTCATTACGGGGTTTAAGAGGTTTGGTCCGAAGTTGTCAACCACTTGACACTTGAAGAACTACAAGTTCGACCTAAATCTTTTCCGTCTCCTTGTCTCTAGTTTAACGGTTGTAGGTGACCTAGTAGTTTTTTCGTTCTCTCAAGGTCTTTTTGTAGATAAAGACGAAATAACTGATACAGTTTCGGAAACTGAGACACCTAGTGTTGTTTGACACCTTTTAAGAAGTTCTCTGCCCTTATGGTCTAATGGACGGGACGGAGAACTCTTTAGACATACGTCCAGTCCTTCGTTGTCAATCTTGAGCTGTACCTTGTTGACTGACCAAGGTTTAGCCCTTTCCTCAGACAGTTCCGACATATAACAGTGGGAGAATAAATTGAATATACGTCTCATGTAGTACTCTTCACGACCCGACCTTCTTCGTGTTCGACCTAAGTTCTAACGACCCTCTTGATAGTTATTGGAGTCTATACGTCTACTGTGTTAGGAATACCGTCTTTCGTTTCTTGATATCTCGGAGAACTACTTTTACTTTCTTCTCTCACTTTTTCAACCGAATTTTGAGTTGTAAGTCTTTGATTCTAGTACCGTAGACCAGGGTAGTGAAGTACCGTTTATCTACCCCTTTGTTACCTTTGTCACCGTCTGAAATAAAAGAACCCGAGGTTTTAGTGACGTCTACCACTGACGTCTGTACTTTAATTTTCTACGAACGAGGAACCTTCTTTTCGAGACTAGTTGGATCTGTCGTATAATTTTTCGTCTCTGTAATGAAACGGTTGTTTCGAGGTAAACAGTTTCGATACCAAAAAGGTCATCAGTACATACTTACACACTGAACCTGATATTTCTTTCGAGTCAGGGTTACTTAACTACCAAAAATTGACACTAAAACCTCTTCTGAGAACTCTCAGGGAACCTGACATTCCTATAAGTTGGTCAAGTAGGATGTCCTTTAGTCAGGATTTATAAGTGACCTTTATGGATACGACTTCGACTTTGAGGTTATGAAACCGGTGAACTACGCTTCTCGACTGAGTGACCTTTTCTGGGACTACGACCCTTTCTAACTTCCACCCTCCTCTTCCCCTACTGTCTCCTACTCTACCAACCTACCGTAGTGACTGAATTACCTGGACTTAAACTCATTCGAAGTCCGTGACCAGTATCTGTCCCTTCGGACCGTACGACGTCAGGTACCCCAGTGTTTCTCCACCTGTGCTGACTCGTTGACTTGACTTATGTGTATCCCATAGATTATGATTATTTTTTAGATAGTAACTCATGGATGTTATAAGATCCATCATGTACTTCACGAAATATATCTAAATTAGGAACATTGTTTAAAATATGTATGATAAATATATGGATGAAATTTATACTCCTTTGACTCCAGTACTTCAATTGAATGAGTTCCAGGGTATGATCATTTGTTACACACTCTTAAGATTATAAACAGTGAACACCAGGATCAACGATGTGAGAAAACCTTCGACGGAGTCACTTCTCTTTCAGTCTTCTATACATACGTCGACTCTCGACTCACTAATGTGTTAAGCAGGTAAAAGGAAAAGGAAACCTCGTTGTGTGTAGGGTGGAAAGTCGTGAACGGTACAACGTTATTACGAAAGTTCGATATCATTTTAGATCCACTTAAAGATTAAGGTTACACCACATTAAGGTTATAAACACATACACAGACATACCCCAGAGAGAGTCGAGACTATAAGAAACTAAGATTCTCCCGTACATCTCAGATCTACGAAATCTGGTCGCAAGAACAAAGTCTTCACTTTACTGAGGACCTTTTATAGGCGTCTACCTCCCAAACATTTAGTAAGGAGGTGTTCGAGTATTACAGTTTCCACGAATGAAAAATGTATGTTAACAAAATAGTAACTTTGTCAAGGATGTCGACGTTGAGTTCATTTAAAAGAGAAGGGAGAGTCGATCGATGAGAAAGAGGGTTCAGGAGAGAAAGTCAGTTAGACACTTACTTATGAAGTTAAATGACCCCCTCTAGTGACACATTTCAATATGAAACCAATTAGAAAAACAGTTCTGTCTTAGATCATTAGTCTTATTAAAGAGGGTTTAACTACAAAACTTTAAACCTAAAAACCCCCATCTAATAACAGAATTTCATCCGGGTAGACGTCGGACACAACTTCCAGGTCGATAGTTGGTATCTTTTCTGTTTCCGTTCGACCTTTACCTCAACTTACATAAACCTGGACCCACAAAGGTGGTCCCTTATTTGTCGTATACAACTGTAATTAAGATCTGTGTAGTAACTTCCCTTTCATATAAATACTTATAAGAGGACCGTGAACTCCTTCTATCTTAACACAACTAAGGGTTTCACACAGACTTTAGTCGAGGAAATAATTCATTTCCGTTACCAAAATAAACTCATATTTTACAAGAAAGATTCTATGGAGAACGAAAGGTATAGATGGTCTTTCTTCCGTTCTTAGGAGACGACGACGACGACGACGACGACGACGACGACTCAGCGAAGTCAACACAGGTTGAGACACACTGGGGTCTCTACCGCCGGGTGGTCCGAGGGGGTAGGTACCCTAAACGGTCCGTTCTCATGACCTCACCCAACGGTAATGGAAGAGGCTTCTTAGGAGATGGATCCTACTTTCTCTCCCCGCTATTATATAGAGTCGTGGGTCCAGTGACAAAACGGATTAAAAATATCGTCGAGGGAGTTTATCCGAAGTAATAGTAGTCCCTTTAATCCGTTTAACGGATTCCAGTGTCTTGATCAGTCACTGGTTCTATCTCGAACTGTGTCTTCTCTGAGTCTCTTACGTAATTTTGTTATGATCACAATGGTTTGGTCCAAGTAAAACGCATTACGTATCGTCCGTTTTTACGACTTTGTAACTCCAAACGTCTTTTCTCTCCCAAATAAGTGTTCCGTCGATTAGTACTTTAATTCTCTTTTTGGAGTTTAGACGGAGAGTCTTCCATCTCCCGACCTCCACAAATACCTTATTCCTCATTCCTTCGTTCCACGAAACTACTGACCCTTTTCCACGAATTGGTACAAAGACGAGTCCGGGTTGATTCGATGTCCGGAGATGTGTAAGCTTCCCATTGGTTCGTCTGGGAGTGTCTACGAGTCAACCTCCCAACCACCAGGATAGGTCCGAATTGGACGAATCGAGATTCATCTGCGTCGACTAAGGTTCAAGGATCCTTTCTTGAGCCCGTTTGTAGAATAACAAATCCGATGCTCTGAAAACCTTCTGTACGTAAGAAAATACTGTGTTATTCTGGATCTAATTACTACCGTCTAATGTCAACTTTACCTTAATTGACTAGTGGTTGTCAAAGTGATCGTTTGTTAATGACTCTCAATTGGTACATGATCTATAACACCACCGTAAAGTTTTTCTATTTTTGGTCCACTACTTATATCCAACTTTTGATTCAAATTGATTATCTTATATACGTTACCAACTCTTAGGGGGTGTGGAGAGGATATTAACACTATTTTCGATTTTAGTTAAATCGAGAGGCATTCATGGTCTGGGACTTCTTTCATAAAACATAAGTAATAGAGGAAGTTAGAAGTGTCATTATGAAACTTCCTCGAATGTCAGATCACCCTCTTCGTCTATTGTTAGTTTATTAGAGTATTTATTTAATTTTATCGTAGACACTGTTCAGAAGTTTTACCGATGTTCTTACATATTAATATCCTTAACGGGATCAGTATTTCTAGTTCCTTCTGTTGTGACCCCCTCACTCTCACCCGTGGTCGTACACCTTTTGGAACATCCCCTCCCACGAACCCCGAAGACCTTTTGATTAAATTATATAATTTAAACACCTTATTTACTTTCATCCGGTCACACCACCCTTGTCTTTCGTATTCGTACTCGTACCACATACAACTCCAACCTTTCAATTCTTTCCCGGTCCAGTACACCGTTCACACAATTCCTAAACTCCGGTACTTTACGGTCACTTTACAAAATTTTCTCTCCTAGTTGACACGTTTTGTGTTCGAATTTTTGTGTGTTCGTTAGTGAGACCGACTAACGATCTACATAATCTCCTCTTTCTCACCACCGTACCTCTGGTGAATCCTCTACTAATATAAGTTAGTCCATTTCCCACTAGTACTGTCGAATCTGGTTGACCAACACCATCTACACCTCACTTAAACTAAACGACGACGACGACGAGAATTCAGCGAAGTCAGTACAGGCCGAAACACGTTGGGGTATGTGCCGTCGGGTGGTCCGAGGGGACAGGGACCCTAAGAGGTCCGTTCTTGTGACCTCACTTTTCACTTTCACTTCAGAGAGTCAGTACATTTTGAGAATCGTTGCGGTACCTGACGTCGGATGGTCCCCTAAACGGTCCGTTCTCATGACCTCACCCAACGGTAACGGAAGGGACCTTAAACTAAACGAACCCCCTTTGAATTAACCAAAGTTCCCTATTTTAAACCACTATATAATTTAAACACCTTAGTCAGCGAGTCAACACAGACTGAGAAACGTTGGGGCACTTACCGTCGTACGGTCCGGAGGGACAGGTAGTGGTTGAGGGCCTCAAGTGAGTCTGAGTGCAGGTAGCTCAGTCACTACGGTAGGTCGGTGGAGTAGGAGACAGCAGGGGAAGAGGAGGACGGGGGTTAGGGAGGGTCGTAGTCTCAGAAAAGGTTACTCAGTTGAGAAGCGTACTCCACCGGTTTCATGACCTCAAAGTCGAAGTCGTAGTAAGGGAGGTTTCTTTAGGGTCCCGACTAGAAGTCTTACCTGACCAACCTAGAGGAACGTCAGGTTCCCTGAGAATTCTCAGAAGAGGTTGTGGTGGCAAGTTTTCGTAGTCAAGAAACCACGAGTCGGAAGAAGTGTCAGGTTGAGAGTGTAGGTATGTACTGGTGACCTTTTTGGTCTCGGAACTGATCTATCTGGAAACAACAGTTTCATTACAGAGACGAAAACTTGTACGATAGATCCAACCAGTATTGAAAAGAAGGTTCCTCATTCGCAGAAAAGTAAAGTACCGACGTTAGTGGTAGACGTCACTAAACCTCGGGGGTTTTCATTTCAGACTGTGACAAAGGTGACAAAGGCGTTTTAAACACCTTATTTACAGTCATTAATGAGACAATACTCGACATGGTACAGGGGGATTAGGTATCCAAATTCGGGATTTGGGGTTTGACTGGTATAAACTTCCATTCCGGTGAAATTCCTCAATTAATTCCAATTAACTTCAGTATTTCCACCCCAGGACTAGGCTATCCTGACCAGAGTAATATTCTTTTCCATCGTGATGCTACCTACACACTTGTGTCTCCCGTTCGTCCGTTCCTGTGTCTCTCTTCCACCCGAGACGTTCTGTTTCATTCACCGAAGTCCTCTTTGGTTTCGACGACCGTGGAACTAGAGTCCGGAGATCGGAGGTCTTGACACTCTATATTTATAGATTCAGTGGGTCAGACATCATAGTTATAAAACAATACCGTCGGACTCAACTGATCATGAGGATCCAAAGACCAAACTAGTCGACCAATCCATGTTCTACTATCTTTGATGTCAAGTCGGAACTTGTTTGTCGTGTCCGTAGTGCCCGTGGTTGAGAGACATATCACCTTTTAGACACACAGTAAACATTGGGGAAACATATACTCCAAGAAGGTATAGACACCAAAACGTGGCGACTAAGTTGGTTGTGGTTTAGTACATCAAGATATCGTAAATGACTTTTTTAGGGTGCATATTCACCTGAGGACAAAGTTTGGGTACAACAAGTTCCCGGATGACATGATTCTCCCGTGTACGGTCTTCTCCAATTCGAGGATGTTTTCTATTTCCTTAACTCTATGTTCTTAAATTTTATTAAATGGGTACAAAAGGTTTGGTTTCAGACTGACTAAGGTTTGGGGTACAAGAATTGGTTATAAAATCATATCCCACTGATCTCGTCTTTTTTATAAGCCAGATGATGTTCAGGATCTTTAATGAATATTAGAACATAAAATTTTCGTTCAAAGGTCAAATTAATATCGTTTTTCTTTTCCGTGGACCCATGCACGATGACGGGAACCATGGTAACGGGATCTTTGTACTTGGGTCCGAACGGATCGAAGTCTCTCGTATTGGGTCTTCGACTTAAACCGACACAAACAAACAAAAATAAATACCTCCACCCCCATCAGACGGAAGACGAACTACTAGAGTCGTACCGACGATTGTCACCAATTGTACGAACACTGGAGGGAACTTCGTAAGAATTGGGAACTTTCGACATGAGGTCTCTGTGTCGACGGTGTATAAAACTTGATCTAACTGGCGTGTTTGCTCATACCCTCTTCGACATCGATTATGACACATTATACCTCGTCGAGACAATCCGAACTTGTGAAGGATGAAAAAGTTGGGAGAGGGAAGAGGGAGAGGAGGGGGGTAGGGAGGGTGCACCCCTTTTGTCTCGGGTACCGTAGGTCTTCGACAAAGTACGAGGACATCCTCTCCTCTTTATTCCCCCGTCTATTGACTGTTCTTTATCTCTACTCCTCCGGAGTCAATGGTATATTCCGTTGATTCATGTAAGTATACTGTGGTTTTTATAAAAAATTCCTTTTAAAATTATAAACTACAAAAAAATTTTTCGTAACTTAATCAGTAGTACTGTTAGTCTTGAAACAACCGGAATGAAGACGAATAAATTACTAAATCATGAAAAATAAACCTGAACGTACCTTCTCTTTCGTCGTATTAGAAAGGTCATGTATCCCGAAGATTTTCTGAATGAAATTGAGACATTTCATCAGTACTCCTTCCTCTCTTTCCTGACTTCTCCCGGCAATCTCTTACTCCGAAAAAGAGGTACCTCTGGGACATGGATCCACTTTCTCTAGTGGTGAATAGTGGACGGGTAAAAAGACAGAGGCAGACGGTGGCGGTGGATTTGCGAACACCAATTAAAAAGTGGAAACACAGAGACACCAAAGTGACACACCTCTCAAAAGAGGTCCACTAGACCAATAACAGTCCGGGGGTCCCTGTGAATGGAAATGACTTCTCGAAACGAAAACGGGAAATACTTGAACCGAAAGTCAAAGAATAAGTGTCAAGAAATAAAAGTTAGAGACGATAGACCGATGATCCAAACGGGGAGCAAAAGTTTAAGAACAACCGAAAACAAAGATCAACGGAAGAGGAATCTGAACAGGTCAAACCCACCTTGTAACCGAATTCGGTGCATAATGATCCGGTGGTAGTTAATGAACGTAGAGCCATATGTACTTAACAAAAATTCTTTGTCACTTATGACTTGTCTATAAATAAGTAACCCTCCTCACATTGAATCCTCTTTAAATAACCCTTACTTCAAGATCCACACCGTCGGTTTTCCGTCTTTTCCATCACTTTCACCCTAATAAACGGATCACTTCCCCAAATGGAAGTAGAAAAAGACAGTCAAACATAAGTAAAGAAAGAATGGTAGACATTCAAGAATTAATATCAGTGAAAAATTTCACATGACACCAAACCGGTGAGTACGAACGAAAATCCTGACAAAATGGAAATATCTATCTCAGACAGAAAGTATGTGTGTATCATGTTTCTCACAATAGATAAAGTTTTATCAGTTGGACATCTCCTCTTTTATGAACTATGACCCTACAGACTGAAAGGTAGAAACACAGTCACAGAGACTACGGACCTTGAGAGTTCGGTCGAGAAGGTAGGATCGAAGAAATAAAGGACCCGACACCGGTTTGATATTGGAAGATAAAATAAAAATAAGATGTTGTTTATCGGACGGGAGAGATACCGGACCAGAACCGAAGGTCATCTACTATCTTCGATTGGACTATGATGGTGGTTACAGTTACAACCACCGACTACTCTTGAAAGACACAAGACGACACATACTTGGTATCAATCTAAACCAACATTCTAGAAGTGACGGAAGTACCCTTTTCACTAAAATTACTACCGTTAAGGTACTTATACCCAAAACCGATGATAAAGTTTTGACCGCTCCATATCGTCAACGGGTTGATCTCTATGACAATCTTTAAGACTCACGAACCTTTGTGTTAAAACTCCTCTTCTCTTTTCATTGAAGGCTGAGTAGACATCCATGGTGGATAGAGAATCAATGTTTCACAAGTTTAGAGAAGTACAGTACGGAGTAGTACCTCTGTGTACCTTCCAAATAACTCCATGAAGACTATATTTTACGTTTCTATGTGTTTTGTGGACTGTGTGTCCGACGGTACAGGGCAAAAGTGTGGTCACCATCTCTTACGAATATTTAGTACTATAAGAAATGGAAACTTGGATTCTCCGTGGAGTCTCAAGATTGTGAATAAGTTTTCTGTCGGTCATAGTTATCTTGTTTCATACGATAAAGATCAAGTCTACCAGAGACTCGTGAGGAGGTCGATGAGGAATTATTGACGAAAAGTTGAAACCCAACCTTGAGTACGTGTAGTAAAATATTGGTTTCTTCCATCTCTTTACTTTTTTTCTTCTTTCAGAGAAGTCCCTACGTCTCTTTTACTCTCTCGGGACATCACTAAAAACGTATATTGTTCGTCCGTCGAAGGACTCAACACCAACACAAATGGTATTCGTGTACACTAATAACATTAATCGTAGTAAGGAAACTCAACTCTGTGTCTTCTGGGATCCTTTCCTCTTTATACAACACCGTTACTTTACTATTAACCATAACGGGTAGTCTGATCGGGAAACTCTGTTGTCCTATCTCTTCCTTACCGAACCTTGTGCCCCATTAACCCTTTCTTTCCGAGTGTTACCCACTGGTGCCTATCATACTCTAATACGTTGTAAAATCTTTCCCACTCAACCCCGTCTCCTTCGTCCGAACGTGTCACTCCACAAGAGTCAGTTTCTGTTCGAATAAATATGTGGACCGGTAGGATAACGGGACATGAAGACTCACTTACCCTTCCCCAATAAATCACCGATACGAAGGAACAGTCTTTTATTTCTCCGAATCTTACGATAAACAATCCCAATACTACCGACTACCATAAAATGTTCAGGATTCGGTACTCGGGAAAGTAAAGTGTCAAAGTCATTTAGGATCACGGGTGGGGTTCCTCCAAACACAGGTGTACTTCATCCCGTCTTTCTTACACTTTCATCGGCACAAACATAAGAGAAAGTGGTTCTCTCGGTCTATATCCACAGTCTCAGGTAAATGTAGATTCTTGTACAGTGGTTTCCTTCATTTACATTAGTGACATTAAATCTCTCCCAGATTAATTGTGTAAACAATCTATTGATACCACTGAAATGTTAATGTAGGATTAATTACTTCTTATAGGACACATAAGTATCCCGCTTACACTGGCTTTACTTCAACGATTACTTTTTTCTCCGGGAGTCAACGTGGACTTAGAACGGTTATTTGTTTGTCGGACGGAGACATGTGGTCCCATTTCGATGACACCAAAAGTCGAGTATAGTAGAATAATTTACAGAAGGAGATTCGGACCTCTTATGTTCTGTATAAAAGTATGATTGGGGTACGGTTCCGTTGTTATAATACACACAATAATTGTTATGAAATGATACCGTCAAATTTCTTGATATGGATGTAATTTTATACTCATTTAGTCTTTGAAATGTGGATATTTCCGGTATTAACCCAAAGGAAACTTTTGATTATAACAGAACCATAGACTTACATGAACAATAAACTTCTACCTGATAAAAATAATACTAACAGATGACCCTTTACTGGGTAAAAAAAAGTCGATTTCATGTCTTCACTTACACTTATTTCAAAGTTTTCTTACGTTACATAGGTCGAGTCAAGTAAACTCCTCACATTATAAATTTATCTTTCCAGTTTACTAACTGAGAAACCCCTTCCTTCCTATTAGATTTTATTCCCAATTACAAATTATCTTGGACATCATCATTGTGTAGGTTTCAAAGATAGGGACTTCACAGTTTTATTTAAACTCAGAGACTTCACAGAATATCTGAGGGTTACTCGTGATATGGTACGGACACATGATTCATTACGTCTTCTTTTTCGTCTCTGATCACGAAAATAAGGGTAAAACATCTTCGTCGTCGACTCCTTGTTTCTTTCATTTCCTTAATAACCTTTTTAGTGTCCTTTGGTTACATTGTTGGTCCAAAATTATACCATCTGGTAGAAGGATACATCACACATTTCCTAAAGGAGATATCATACATTTCAATCCAACACCATCGTACTAGATGGTGTCACCCTTTCAGCCCTTCCTCGTAAAAATTCAACTCTTTACATTAGACTCAACAGAGGCATTGAGACCTGTAAGTGGACAAGAGGAAGGTTCTGACGATAGTACTCTAACACTATAATACCCCTGAACAGTTCTCCCTTCCTGAAGGACCCATAAGTGTCAATTACCATCTTCCTTTGTATGAACTTTTCTCTTAATTGTTAAAGTCTATCGAAAAAGGTTCTGTAAGTACTTGTGTGAGAACGAACGAACGAGCGAGAACGAGCAGGTGAGAGAGATAACGAACGAGCGAGAGAGAGATAGGGACCCGGACTAATCCAACCGGTCACCTCAGACTCACCGTAAAAGGGGTCCCTCTTTATGTATCCACTAAACTTAAAGTTCCTGTCGGTACGTCCTTCGAGGTGTCCCAGGAAATTACTCGACCGGTCAGGTTCGGGTGACACATCTAAGTCGAAAGTACCTCACCGTCGACAGAGGTGAGATCCGGTCTTCACCCTTTCGACGTCTGACTTCGCCCATTGATCGAGTTGTTCAAACCGGGTCTCACTTTTTTCCATCCCTATCTTAAAACGCTGATCTCACTCGGTCAGAAGACCGAGTACACATGACCGAATAAAATACCGGACGATATCCCACTCACCGACTTTGGAGTCTCAAATCGAAGTGACCGAGATGAACAGGAGTCCAACAACGAAGGAAGAAAAGTTGATGACACTTGATAAAATTCCTACACTAACACAGGAAACAAAAGTGTAGAAGTACAGAAACGAGGACGAAAAGGGGAAAAGAGTAAAAGGATGGACTATTTGAAACATAAGGAGGTGATTCTATGTCGATTGTATCTTGAGAAGTAATATCGGAGGGTACTGACAGGGGTACGTTTCAATCAGTGGGAGAAAGGTTTTTGTACAACCCGTAACCGACCGAGTTTATAAACTAGGTCTATTAGACAAGTATATGTCGAAAGAGACGATCCATTAATTAAGGACTTCCCGTTCCCGGCACGGAACAAATTAAGACATGGGGTCGAATAGTATCAGGTTAATTATTGACTATTTTATGGAAGAATAGGTATATGACCTGTGAAACGATCCATAAACTCTGAGTCGTCTCAGGGACGGTAATTCAAATATAGGATCACCTCTTCCTATCTACTATGTATGTATTTTGTTTCATTTAAGTCTCTCATCAACTATTTGTAGAATCGACTTTGACACCTTCATCTACTCTAGATCCGTTGATCCATTATTCATTTCTGGTCTTCCAGACCCTGTCTTAGGGACCATTAAGTTGGAAATTGTGGTCAGTTGTCTACTTCTTTCTCTTACGTATCAGTCGTTTTATTTCCCCTTTCCCTACTCGTACCATCAGGGAAGAAGAAACGGAGGAAGAAGGTAGAGTTTAATGGTACGACTGAGAGTAAGGAGATTCCAACCTTAACATCTCCTTTCGTGACCATTCCTTGGTTTTCTGAATGAACTGACCATCACTACAGTAGACTATCCGTACGAGAGACACTCACTGGTCATAGGTTTTACGATTAAGAAGAAGAGAAACACATGTAAACACTAAAAGAGGCTATAAGAGGTTGACCCCTCTAGGTCAATACCGAAATCGTCCTATGGAGGTCATAGGATTGACTCCAGTGGAATGTAGACCATCCCTCGGAAGAAATCATAAATCGGAAAACGTCATATCGAGTGTCGACCGATGAAAGACACCCCAAGTGTTTACTGGGTCTTCTTTCGGAAAGGGACGGTAACGACTTTTATGTATAGTGAAAGCTACGTCAGGAAGGAGAAACATGAGATGATTCTGAGAGATCGGTGTCATAAAACTGGAATGTATTAAAGATCCGGGTTAAGTCGTTGTCAGGAATGTTGTGAGTTTAAGTTCCACTATGTACAATTTGAGAACTAATATGGAGTGGTCTTAAACCGACCTCTACCACTGTCCACTCCTTCCTGTCTCATGGTGAGGAAGGAGAGATCCCATTTGTTTAAAATTAATAACGAAAACCAAATTTCGAATACAAATTGTTATTTTAAATTAACCCTTCTCATCTTCTAGTTTAACAGTCGGTGATCTCTCATCCCTTTTGGTGATCTGGTAAGTCCATACTGGACTTAGTTTAGGGAATACTAATATGTCACCTTCACTCTTTATCTAAATTCCCTAATCTAAACTATCTATCTCACGGACTACTTGATACTTACCTCCAAACACTGTAACATGTACTCTGTCCTTAGTTCTGGTAGGGGTACCTTTCCTTTACGTTTTTTCGTTTTACCGACAGACCCCTCCGGAATGTTTATCGACACTTTTCTTCTCTTCACTTTTCGTTTCCTCTTTTTCTTTCTATATTCGTAGACTTACGTCTCAAGGTTTCTTATCGTTCGTCTCTATTCTTTCGGAAGAAGTCGTTAGTTACGTTTCTTTATCTCCTTTTCTTGTCTTACCCTTTCTGATCTCTAGAGAAGTTCTTTTTGTCTCTATGGTTCCCTTGTAAAGTACGTTTCTACCCGAACTATTTTCTGTCTTTACCATACCCGGATTGTCTTCGTCTTCTTTAATTCTTCTCCTCCGTTCTTATGTGTCTTCTTGACATGTTTTTTTCTAGAAGTGCTGGGTCTATTAGTACTACCATACTAGTGAGTGGATCTCGGTCTGTAGGACCTTACACTTCAGTTCACCCGGAATCATTCGTAGTGATCCTTGTTTAGATCACCTTCACTACCTTAAGGTCAACTCGATAAAGTTTAGGACCTTCTACTACGACACTTTCACGACGTGAGTGATACGGTCGTTTAGACCTTTTGAGTCGTCACCGGTGTCCTGACAAAAAGTAAGATTAGAGTTTCTTTTCGTTACGGTTTCTTACGAGTTTGATGACGTTTAACGTGAGTAGAGTGTACGATCATTTCATTACGAGTTTTAAGAGGTTCGGTCCGAAGTCGTTATGCACTTGGCACTTGAAGGTCTACAAGTTCGACCAAAATCTTTCCTGTCTCCTTGGTCTCTAGTTTAACGGTTGTAGGCGACCTAGTACCTTTTTCGTTCTCTCAAGGTCTTTTTGTAGATAAAGAAGGAATAACTGATACGGTTTCGGCAACTGACACACCTACTGTTATTTGACACCTTTTAAGACTTTCTCTACCCTTATGGTCTGGTGGACTGGACAGAGAACTCTTTAGATATACGTCCAGTCCTTCGTTGTCAATCTTCAGCTGTACCTTGTTGTCTGACCAAGGTTTATCCTTTTCCTCATGCAGTTCCGACATATAACAGTGGGACGAATAAATTGAAGATACGTCTCATGTAGTACTCTTTACGACCCGACCTTCTTCGTGTTCGACCTTAGTTCTAACGGTTCTCTTTATAGTTATTGGAGTCTATACGTCTACTGTGGTGGGAATACCGTCTTACACTTCTCCTTGATTTTTCGGAGAACTACTTTCACTTTCTCCTCTCACTTTTTCAACCGAATTTCGAGTTGTAAGTCTTTTACTTTTAGTACCGTAGACCAGGGTAGTGAAGTACTCTTTATCTACCCCTTTGTCACCTTTGTCACAGTCTGAAATAAAAATCCCCGAGGTTTTAGTGACGTCTACCACTAAAGTCGATACTTTAATTTTCTCCGAATGAGGAACCTTCCTTTCAATACTGGTTGGATCTGTCATATAATTTTTCGTCTCTATGATGAAACGGTCGTTTCCAGGCAGATCAGTTTCGATACCAAAAAGGTCATCAGTACATACCTACACTCTCAACCTGATATTTCTTTTGAGTCGCGGCTACTTAACTACGAAAACTTGACACCACGACTTCTTCTGAGAGCTCTCAGGGAACCTGACCTTCCTCTAGGTTGGTCAGGTAGGATTTCCTATAGCCAGGACTCACAAGTAACCTTCCTCACTATAACTTCGACTTTGAGGTTATGAAACCGGTGGACTACACTTCTTGACTGAGTAAACTTTTCTGGGACTACGACCCTTTCTAACTTCCACTCTCCTCTTCCCCTACTGTCTCCTACTCTACCAGTCTACCGTAGTGGCTAAGTTACCAGTACACAAACCCATTTGAGGCCCTCAACCACTCCCTGTCCCTCAAGACCACACTACGTCAGGCACCCCAGTGTTTCTCAACCTGTACTGACTTACTGAATTGACCAGTCTAAAAGTTTACACCCGAAAATCCAAAACGGAAGTCCTAAAAAACAGTTTGAATCTGGAAAGTAAAGTCAGACAGTCAACACAGGCTGAGAAACGCTGGGGTACTTAGAGTCGTACGGTCCGGAGGAACAGGTACTGATTGAGGACCTAAGGTGGGTTTGGGTACAGGTAACATAGTCACTACGGTAGGTTGATAGATTAGGAGGCAGTAGGGGAAGAGGACGGGAGTCACTAAGAAAGGGTCGTAGTCCCAGAAAAGTTTACTCAGTCAAGAATGAGATACTAAATTTTGTCAAGGGGGTACAAAAAAAAAAAGATCACTAAAAAACAATGGATTAAAGTATTTATATTTAGAAACTAGGTGGACCTTAAATAAAAAACTACCCTATACTTTATCCTTAGATTGAAATAAAAAGTCTACCGATGGCTCAACAAAGTTGTAGTAAACAAATGAGAACAACCTTTTTTTTTTAAATAAGACACGTTACTAGTAAGACACATATACAATTGTTTTAAATAAATCGACTTAGTGACAACGGTAACGGACAAGAAGCAATAATCGTCTTGTAGCAGATAAAATGTATTTTCTGACGTGTTCGTGACCCTTGCGGAGACATCATCGTTTCTTACTACTTCTATCTACCCTAGAATCTCAAGTAGATCAGATTGAGGTAAATGTTTCCCCCTTAGACTCAACGTTTTTCGTCTTGAAAGAGATCCAATTTATCCCAACAATGAATGGATTATCACCACAACCATTAAACAGTAGTATAAATAATTCTACTAAGTAAAATTTTCAAGATTAGAGATGTCTTTTAGGTTTGACATGTAGTCCGAATCTTCCCTGTTAGACTCGAACAGTACTTTACTTAAAGGTGTGGATGTACTTTAATGGTCGACTTTCGTTAGTTCCGTTTTAGTATAAGAGTTACTTTCCTCTTTTAGAAAGTGTCCGTCTTTTTCGACGTGAACAACTTATGTAAAATAGACACATACATACCTGTAGGAAGAAATGATGAATAAGGTGTGGTGTCTAATATATCGTCAAGGTCCTTATATCGGACTTCCCTTTTCTTGAATTTTTTTTATTTTTTCTGCTCAAACTGATAAAATCACACTAAACCTTTTTCTTTCGTTTTGTTATGGTTCTTGTTCATTTGTTTGATTTGCTATCACTGTAAGTTGATTTAGTTTTCATATACATGAATAAGTTGTTTGTAAACTCATGACTGACCTGTAGGGAACCTCGAGTCGATCATTTCTTAGGTGGACGTTACACCCTCTGGACCCAAGTCAGGGACCCAACCCTTCTAGAGGACCTCTTCCCTTTCCAATGGGTGAGGTTATAAAACCGACACACGGGTTGTTATCAATTCTGAGATCCCTATATCGTCGATTGGTCTCTCTATTACAGGAACGACAGATCGTCCACCTTTTTTATACAATTATCTATCCTTTTTACTTCCTTGGAAATTATGAAATCTAACTCGTCAGTATCATCCAAATATATTCTCCTTAAAATTAGAACCTGACCTTACCGTTGTTCCTTGGTCAAGACACCTTTATGCTCCGTCTCCTAATATCCGTCTCCCTTCCTTTACAAGTCAAATATATCAAATTATACGTGTCCGTAAACTTTTACATTTCTTTCGACAACGTCAACGCCACATCACTTACTTCCCTCTCACAATTTTACTCCAACTTCTTCATCCATCTTCAATCCAGACATCCGGAATTCATTATACTTCAAAGAAAAATAAGAAACATGTTACCATTAACCTTTGGTAACTACACAAAACTCACCTTCTCACGATACTCTTAACGTAAAAATTTTATAATGAAAAATAAGTTATCTCTAATATTATAACCCTCGGTTTCAACCTTTGTCTTGTCAATCCTAGGTCAATGTCATCAGGTTCACTCAGTACCACCACCGAACCTGACCTACCATCTGTAAGTCTGTTTACCAGTCTGAGTCAAATATAATCTCATCTCATTCGTTCTGAAACCCAGACGGTTACGTCCTCTGGGTCTAAACTAGGGACCCAACCCTGTCAGGGGACCTCCTCCTGTCCCGTTGGGTAAGATCATAAGAACGGACTTCTTAGGGTACCTGTCTCCTCGGACCCCCGATGTAAGGTACCCCAGCGTTTCTCAGCCTATACGTACTTTGTCGATTGTAAAAGTGAAAGTGTTCGTCCTGAACCACTACTTAATTTACCACTCTACACACTCCCCTCTCGCTTCAGTTATTTCTGATCTGAAACGAGTTCCATTACGGTAAAGTGAACATACCCCTTATGACTTATGACCCCCCCACAACCTTCCCTCCTTTTAGTTCACAAGTCAAAGTCTTTTCAATTTAAAATTCACAGATAATCTTTCGATATCAACCTAAACTTGTGTTTAGTGACAGGTAGAGAGAGAGTGGGGGAACTGAGAAACTTTGTACATCCGTAATGAAAGTCATTCATAGTAAGAACGTATGAGTTTTAGAACCTAAAAGTTTATTTTATTTCAAATTACAGACCTTTAAAGTGTACGAAGAAATATTATACTGACTAAAATAATTATATTCTTGTTTAAGTCTAGAATATTCCCTGTACTTAAACAGTTTACTTTTTCTCTAAATAATTACATTTGTCATTATTATCATAGATACATTTGAATTAAAACGATAACTCCAACAAAATTGAGAAGTCACAAATCTTCGGAGATGAATATTAATAGGTGATTGGGCGATTTTGATGGGGGAGGAATATTTTTTTATTAGTCATATATAAACGTTGATCTTTGACTCAACTATAACTAAATCGATAGATAACTAAGAATATTTAATAAGTCACACAGGTGTTTATTCCGGGTCATCAGAATATAGTCTACATCTATTATAACCGTTATCCAACAAAGATTCCGGCATGGGAAATATTAGTGTTTATCGAAATGGTAGAAACGAATGACCAGAAAGTCATATTTTTGGGTGACGAAAAAAAGAAAAACGAGAGACACCCTGGTAAGTACTTCAGAATGTACAAGGTTAATAAGACATTCAGGAGGGTTCTTCTTACGACTTTCGGAGTCTAACAGTTTAATACGTCTTGCATGAAAGAAATCAGTTTTATACTAAGGGACCACCGAGTCTACCACTTCTTGGACAGATGTTACACCCTCTGGACTTAAATTAGGGACCCAACCCTTCTAGGGGATATCTTCTTTTACTGTTGGGTGAGGTCATAAGAACGGACCTCTTAGAGTACCTGTCCCTTCGGACCACCAGATGTCAGGTATCCCAGTGTTTCTCAGACTGTGCTGACTCGTTGAAGGAAAGAAAGTGAACTCAGTTTCATCGTATGTTCTACCTCTTTTTTTATCCAGACTCGGAGACACCCACTGACTGATCAATCTCTTCTTATCCTTTACTTATTCGATTATGGCACCCATAGAATTCGTATAAGAACGTAACCTACGATATAACATCCCAAAAGAGAGACACGCACACACAAAAGAATTAATCAAAATTCGGTGTAATCTTCTACAAAATTTCGGTACGACATAGGGTAGAATGACTATTAGAATACTTATCGGATTCCCTCACGTAGACCGAGTCAAAAGTTTAACTTTAGAGGAATTTATCACATCGAAAGAGTTTTAGATAGTACTGAGAAGTCTCTTCTAGGTCTCTTCATGTACCTCTACGAGGTGTCGACGGTTCCGACTCCGCGGAGTGAACGATTCGGAACCCTTCATGTCATCCGTGTGGGTGGAAAGTCACTCTTTGGAAAGTCCGATACACAAGGGAGTCTGATGTCCGTTCCCCTTTGAGAGTCTCGATATAACTCTTTCCAAGTTCTTACCTTGATAATTGTTCGTCAACTGTGCACAGACGTTTATTTTCAACTAGTAAAGTGTAAAGCAAAACCGAACACTTCCCATATTAAACCCTAATTTTTATTTGTATGACCTTGTATGTAGGACTAGTGTTTGTGAGTATACGTGTCGACCTTTGTCTGCGACGTTAAACTTTCATATTAATTCTATGGTAGAGATAAATATCTCATGTTCGTATCGTTTAAGTAACAGAAATTTATACTTCCAAGTCTTTCACAATCACCCTCTTCTTTATAATTGATACTCATTTTACCGTATGTCGTGTAGTTCGTCAGGAAAGACTTAACCCGTTTTTCTTTCGTTGTATCTCCTTGGACTTCACACTTACTTTTAGTGTGCGTTTCTTCCTTTTTGATTATAAGGGTACTTTCGGTTCTTTTATGAGGAATTAGGAGATTCTGTTGCTAACAAAGAAACTCAATTCATTTGTACAGATGACTCTATCTCGTAATTACCCATCCATAAATTCTGTTTTGTCGACACCTTTACCTCGCCTGTCACAAAAGGTCGTTCACTTAGTAAACGTTACTATTACTTCAGGGAAAAGGGACTGTTTGGTGTAATGAATTATCAGTAATTCACTTCTCAAAAAGGTTCATGTGCACCTGTCCGGTTAGCCTCAACGACTATCCTTTTAGGAATGTTTACTTGTGTAACGACGAAATGTCCTCCCAATTTTCTTAAAATTAAAGTATAAGAATTCGGGAAATAACGTTATAATTATTAGTCAATTTCATTTAAATTTACTAAGTGACTTAGTTAAATGTAAAGTTTTAAGTCTTTAACGCACCGACTCGACACACCTAGTCTAATAGTGACCCTAATCTAAAACCTTGTACGGGCCTCCCCTGTCACGACACTAAAAATACACACACAAAACACATACCAAATATTATGAAAAAATAAGACAACCGTCCGAAAGGAACAGTACAAGACATCAGTCAAGTATTTTTGACTTCCTTTTTTAATGCCTCCATAAAGTATTTTGTAACCTCGAAAAAACGAACATGGAAAACTGTTTACCTATATTACCTAAATAAATATCGGATTAGGAGAAGGTCCCACCCAAGGACTAGAAACTTAAAAGGACATTTCTTCCAGAAATGAACACAAATCCAAATACCCTTTACGATTTGTCACATAACCCAACCGGTTTTTCAAACAAACCCAAAAGTATGCTACCATGTCTTTTGACTTGCAAAACCGGATGGGTTATATAGAGGAAGGGAGTGAAAACTACCGTGTCCCAAAATCGAGTTTCCGACAAGGGAGAAAATGATTACACGGGTCAAAACTCTCATGATGTCTCCAAAATAAACTTTCACAGGAAAAGATGTGGGTGTATTCGTAACAAAGTTCTCAACATACTTTTTTCGGTAACTATATCAGTAAATATAAAGTTATATAAGAATCTCAGAAAGTACTAAATTCTATTAATCGAGTTAACTACAGGGTGTAAACGGAGGACTTATGACATCGTAATACCTTTTACCTCACACCGTCTTAAGATAACGAACGTAAATGAAGATACATAATTCTACTACACACACTCCACAATCTCACTTCTCAACTACGACTGTCCCCAACGTGTCATGAACTGAAATCCTACGTACGTTCACCCTTCTGACAACAACGGGGTGTTTTTAAGATGAGTTAAAGGTTCTGACCAATATATAGAATGTGTAAGGGAATATATCGTTTTACCTCAAAAAGTATCAACAATGGAAAGTCAACTAAAATTTTATCCCTCTAATAGTACCTAATAGACCCTCATCTACCTTACCCAGTTATATTAGTGTACTCGGGAATTTTCGTCTTCTCCTTCAGTCTTTATGTACTCAGTATTCTTGAAAAGATGTGGGTCGTAGTAACGACCGAAACTTCTACTTTCCTTGGTACCCGGTCCTTTATACGTATTTGAGATCTTTGACTCTTGTTGGGGGTAGACTTTCGGTCGTTCCTTTAGACTTAAGTCAGGAGATCAACGTACCTTGACTTAAGACGGTTGTTATACCTACTAAGACCTTCGTCTAAAGGGGGATCTCGGAGATCCTTTCAGTGGCCGGTTGTGGAACTAAACCCGGAACATTCTACGATACGGTTTATGGGTCGGTTTGAATGGAACGGAGTACAGGATCTCTTATCAGTCTATTAGTCACCAACAACAAAATTCGGTGTAATCACCATGAAATAATATCGTCACTAATTTTTTAGATTATATTTCGAGAATCAACTACGATCATTGTACGTCTGACAAATAATTATCAGCATCTTAGATGGGTACAGAATGAGAAAACAGACTATAGACCGTTTAGGTAAGGTACTCAGACTTTTTCTCTTAAGAACGAGGAGAACTACGAACTACTAGTAAATATACCTCTCGACAACGGACCGATGGGGTGAATGGGTGATGGAGACGTGGTGTATGATGTCAATGGTCCTACACAGGGTGGGAGACAAAGACAAGTAGTCAGACCTGGTATTGTTTATTTTGACTAAAGGGTATGTTGAATCTGATTGTAGATCTTACATTATTTTTATAAGATCAAGTTAAAAAGAAAAGATAAAAACAAAACTTTATAAAAAATATCTTCTCAACTTTCTACTATAGTAATTTCTTAGAAAAGTTTACCTAGAACTACCGACTAATTTCCAAACTCTTAACCTTAGGTAGTACAAGTATAGTGTGTCGATAACTTATCACCATGGTCATTCCAAATTCAACCGGATCTGTACCGACCTACCTTTTCGATAAAGTGAAAGGATTTAGTCATATACAATGTTATCGTAACCGTTGGAGTGAACATGAGACAGTAGATCACTCTTCTCGTAAGTTCTTACCTAGTACCTCCCCCTTATTGTATGATTTTAAAGAATTTTAAATTTAATTTTTCATTTTGTATATTTCTTATTTTTACATGTATGAATTAAGAGGAATTCAAAAACGTTTCAGTGAAATATCTTCTCCATATTTGACAAACGAGTACAAAGAAATTATAAAAAGTTCAACGGTGAAGTATTACATAAACTCAAAGGTAGTAGAATCCTGGGACTTTTTCACGTGATTTAAAGTAAACCAACCTATACCTCTACGATTACACTTTATTTGATTTTGTCTCCGGTGTGAATCCATAAACATCTGATTGAAATGGGTAACCTGAGAAAATTTTTTTTTTTTTTTTTGTTGAGATTCTCGTTGGGACAACGGAGACCTTCGAAGGAATGTCCGTCTCCGTTTATCCACACCCGGTGTCAGAGATTTATCCTTGTCAAGAGGAGTAGAAGTACTAAGTCCCCGAAAGGACTATCGAGTTAACCATTTCTTAGACAGACGTTACGTCCTCTGGGGTCAAGTCAAGGACCCAACCCTTCTAGGGGACCTCTTCCCTTTCTGATGGGTGAGGTCGTAAGACCGGACCTCCTAAGGTACCTGTCACCGTGGGGGTGAGGTCACGAGAACGGACCTTTTAGGGTACCTGTCTCCTCGGACCATCCGACGTCAGGCACCCCAGCGACTCTCAGCCTGTGCTGACTCGCTGAAGTGAAAGGGAAAAGTAAAAGTACGTAACCTCTTCCTTTACCGTTGGGTGAGGTCAAAAGAACGGACCTCTTAGGGTCCCTGTCACCTCGGACTACCCGACGGTAGATACCCCAGCGTGTCTCAGCCTATGCTGACTTCCCTGAATCGTCGTCGTCGTCGTCGTATCAGGTACCCCAGCGTTTCTCAGTCTGTATTGACTGACTGAAAGTGAAGTGAGTACTAAGTCTCATCCCTACATTTCAACCGTTTTTTTTTTTTACCCAAACCGAGACCGGTTTCCTCTCCTTTCGTCCTTCGACCCCTCACCTACACCTTTCCGTCACCTCCTTTACATCACCGTTCAAAGGTCAAATGTGATCTCTTCTCTAATCGATACAGGAACTTTTTTCAACTGATGACTAAGTTGGTCTTCCTAGACAAACAAAAATTAGACTCTGAAAAGTAACTTTGCGAGAGAACCGATTTTCTACTTGAACTGGTTACAGGTGTTTACCCCTTTTGATATTCGTTTAAACCCTAGGTAATCCCAGGACAAATATCAAGAAAACACATCTTATTGGTAAAGATATCTGAATATATGATAGATGGAAGGAATCTAGATAATAAGAAACTTTTATAACTAATTCCAATCTACAAGGAGTCCTTTACTTTGATACGTTAAGTGAACACAATCGTTTTAGGTGTGAAATTTTTAACTATCAGTACTGATCGACATTATCTCCTTTCCCCGTATTTAAGTTTGTTTCTATAGTAATGTGAACCAAGCCAAGTCAAGTCAGCGAGTCAGTACAGACTGAGAAACGTTGGGGTACCTGACGTCCTGCGGTCCGAAGGGACAGGTAGTGGTTGAGGACCTCGAACGAGTTTGAGTACAGGTAGTTCAGTCATATCATTACATTTGTCCCGGGGTCACTCATGTTAGATAATTATCGAAACAGAAGGAATAACTAAGAAAGAGTCCAGACTAGATACGTAGATCTATACGGTCTAATGTTTACGAGTCAGACTAAATGATAAAAGGAGTTCTAAACTTTCGTCAAGGCAGTGGATCAGAGAAATTAGGGTAAACAATTGAGTCGAATTGGTTTAGCCTAGGTACCCACTCCCTCCTTCCTCTTTAAACTTCTAGATTTTTATTTGCCTTGAAAGAAGAAACAGACTTAACATGAACTTTATTTTCACGTAACCTCCGATAACCTCCGATAATCCCTCCTGACGTTCTCAGTAGATTCTTTCTAAACCGACATACTGTGTTAGATGTTAACACGTCTGAACTTTAAACAGACAGAACAAAAGAAAAGAGGACCTTCACGATACCTTATCGTGTAGTAACACTTAAAAGTCTAAGAGTTTACCCAAACTTCATGGAGGATTCGTGGAATCATTCAGGTGATAAGACAAAGATCCCGAGATCTTAAAAGCCTTCATGAATCCAAAGGAACTACCACCTAAGGACTCATGAAGGAACGAGACCGTGGAAGAGACGACATCTAGATAAATCGTACCTATTTAAACGTTAAAAGACAGACCGACGTCGGTACTACAGGGTTTAGTCGGATGTGTAGATCTTACGTTCCTCCCTCTTAACCTGAAACTTAAGGTCACTTGTTTTTTTGTTTACACTTACTTTGTTGAAGGAGTCACCATTGTAGGGGTTACCTTTTCGTCTACTTTATCACTGTTTTGTTTTTGTCTTCGTCTAACAGGTATTTGGCGCAAATTTATCATAGGAGTCGGGGACACACTACGACAAAAGGGACGATAATAGATGAACTCTCTCTATACGCTAATAGTAGTCGTCACATTTGTAACCCTCAGTCCAGTTATCACCCTTTTTGTATTTGACGACACATTATTTTTCCACTTTCCTTCCAGATATACTTAAAAAAAAAAATTTTTCCCCCCCGTCTCGTTCCTTCTTTGAGTTGTAAAGTGTATCACGATACCTTTAATTTTATGACTCTAATCTTACTCAAAAATATTCAACCCTTTAGTCATATTTGGATCCCGTTTTTTGTGTCCCTTTTGGTCACCTGGAACTTTGTAGATCTTTTTCACGGTCTCTGATATCTCGGAAACCCTCCTGACCGGACTCCGGTTCGGTACAAACTCGTCAAAAGAAAACAAGAAGGAAGAACTTGAAACAGGAGACAGAGTAGGAGGTTCCGCGAGAGAGAAGACTACTGTCGATCGATTAGATCATTTGTTTAAGTATTACTGTCTAATTTCTACACTACTTTTCTTGAATCCGAAACCACAGTCTGTCTTGACCCGAGTGGTGTTAAGACGGAAAAAGAATCAAGTAAAGAAATATATACACCAGAACCTATCGAAAGAATTTTATAGAATGAACCACACCGAAGAAAAGGAGTCGAAAGAAATTTTCACTTCATATTGACTAAACGTTACAAACAAAGACCACGTGTCGTTTCACTAACTCATACACACATACATACACACACATATATATATATGTGTGTGTGTGTGTACGACACGACACGAATCAGTGAGTCAGTACAGGTTGAAAAACTCTGGGGTACCTGACATCGGGTGGTCTGAGGAGACAGGTACCCCTAAGAGGTCCGTTCTTATGACCTCACCTATCGGATAGGGAAAAGGTCCCCTAGAAGGGTTGGGTCCTTAGTTTGGTCCCAGAGGACTTAACGTCCGTCTGAGAAATGGTCGACTCAATGGTCCCTTCGGTATTTCTATATATATATATTATATCTAAGAAAAAGTAATAATAAATAATGTTCAATAACGGGATACGATATATCATCCACGAACGACAAATCAAAAAAATAAATTATATATGTCATAAAACATAGGTGATTAGAGTTTGAGGATTAAATAGGGAGGGAGAGGAGAAAGGGGAAACCGTTGGTATTGAAATCCATGTAAACACAGTAAAAAAGTTAAATTATATACTCTATGGTACTATAAACAGAAAGGGAAAGACCGTACGAATCATACTGTTGGAGATCCAGGTAGGTACAACGACGTTTACCATAATAAAATAAAAAGAAATACCGACTCATTACAAGGTAATATATGTAGATGGTGTAGAAGAAATAGGTAAGGAGAACAGTTACCTATAAATCCAATGAAGGTAAAGAACCGATAACATTTATCACGAAGTCACTTTTAACCCCCGTACCGAGAAAAGTTTAATGTCACGAAAGGTATATATATATATATATATATATATATATATATACGAGGGGCCTCACCCTAACAACCTAGTATGCCATATTGAGATAAGAACAAAAAAAACAAAAAAAAAAAAAAATTCTTTGGAGACATAAGAAAAGGTATCATCGACGTGGTTAAATGTAAGGGTATTTGTCATATCCTCCCAAAGAAAAAGAGATGTGAGAGAGATTGTATACAATAAATATCTGAAAATTTACTACTGGTAAGACTGGACCCACTTCACCATAGAGTAACATTAAAACTAAACATAAAGAGATTATTAATCGTTACAACTCATAGAAAAGTACACGGACAACCGGTAGACACACTGAAGAAACCTCTTTACAGACAAATCCAAAAGACGGATAAAAAATTAACTCAACAAACTCTCAACAACAACAACAACTCAATATACTCGACAAACATATAAAATCCTTAATTTGGGAACAGGTAGTGTAGTAAATGTTTACAAAAGAGTGTCCGAAATACTATAGAAAAATAAAACAAATACCAAAGGAAACAATACGTTTTCAAATATTCAAACCAATCCAGGGTAAACAAATAAAAACCAAATAAAGATAACGAAACCCTTTGACTGGATTCTTTTGTAACGACACTAAATACAGTCTCTTACAAAAGAAGACCCTGAAAATATCAAAGAACGGTATATAAATTTAGAAAAACTCGGTAAAACTCAAATAAAACCACATACCACTCTCCCACACAAGATTGAAGTAACTAAATGTACATCGACAGGTCCAAAGGGTCGTGATGAATTTCTCTGACAGAAAAGAGGTAACATATTAAAATAGAGGAAACACCTCCTAATTAACTGACATCCTCAAATTCAAATAAAGACTCGAGACATGAGACAAGGTAACTAGGTATATAGACGAAAACACGGTCATGGTACGACATAACTAATGACAGTGATACATTGTAACAGACTTCAGACCCTCCCAATACGGAGGTAGAAACAAGAAAAGGGGAGTCCTACGAAAACGTTAAGACTCAGAAAGTACCAGGGTATATTTAAAATCCTATTGAACGAGATTAAGACACTTTTTACAGTCCCAATTAGACTATCTCACGCACACTCACACACGAGTCAGTACAGGTTGAGAAACGTTGACGTACCTGAGGGTGGTCCGAGGAGACAGGCACCTTAAAAGATCCGTTCTTATGAACTCACCCAACAGTAAAGGAGGAGGTCCCCTAGAAGGGATGGGTCCCTAGTTTGGGTGTAGAGAACGTAGAGGACGTAACCGTCCGTCTAAAAAATTGGTGACACGGTGAATTCTCTCATGATTAAACTATCCCTAGTGTAATTTAGACATCTAACGAAACTCATCTTACCGGTAAAATTGTTATAACTAAGAAATATAGGTATTTGTGTCATATAGAAAAGTAAACCCACTAAAATGACGGGGTCGGTACCTTTGTGGCATTACGTGAACCTATAAGGTGTCTATGACTCAAATGTTTCGACGGACGTCACGTCTTTAAGCACCCAGTGTGTCACTGACCCTGAACCGAGTCTAAAATTAGGACAAAGATTTCAACACGTCGGGGACCCTAACCGTGCCTAAAGTCGGGATGGAGGCGTCCACCCGTCCGAACGTCCGAGTGTCTCAAAATTTGAACGACACTCGTCCGGTTAGTACTCTGACTATACCACCAGGGACGGGAACGGAAGTTTATAATAATGTTTGTAATTGTCACTCCGAAGGTACCGACTGGGTCCGAGGAAGAACGCGTGTGGGGAGAGGCGGACGGACCAACGTCGAACCAGGTGTGTAGTCGGGGTAAGTCCCACAGAGGCGCGAAGGTCGGGGTAAGGAGAAGGTCCGAGACAGGAGACTTTGGTCTCAACGTCGTGGGTAGGGACCGCACATGGTCGTCTACATGTAGAACCCGACTCCTCGTGTCCCCCAGTTGGGCCTGGGAGGTATGACCATATAGATACGAAAAGGACGGTGTCAGGTCGACGACGTGAGAGGAGACTCGGAGACTTCGAGGGAAGACAAGACCGACTAGAGGGTCGACCACTTCCCTCAAAGGACCCACTCTCTTGGAAAGGAAGAGGTGTCGAGGAAGGGTCCCCGTGTCCCGGGTAGAACTAAGAAAAAAAAAAAAAAAAGAAAGTACGATGGGTCAATGTACTACAGGAAAGAACGTTAGAACCAACGTACACTGGAAGACGGTCACAAATCATCCATAGGAAACATCTACATAGAAATAACCTTATATTAACGAAACGTTACAACAGAACCAAAAACGACATGTAGTTACACTTAGTCGATATCCATATGTATATAGGGGAGGGAGTCCACCGTGTCACTGTTTCTTAGACGGACGGTTCGACGTCCTCAGTCCTTCTAGACGACCTCACTCCACCGTTGGGTGAGGTCATAAGAACGGGCCTCTTAGGGTACCTGTCTCCTCGAACCGCTTGATGTCAGGTACCCCAACGTTTTCTCAGTCTGTGTTGACTTCACTGACTCGTACGTTATATAGGGAAGGGAGAACTCCGAGGAGGGAGGAGGTGTAGGATGAGGAGATGTAGTAGTGTTCTCGTGACTCGACCTGAGGGAAACAAATTGTCGTCGAAGGGTGATCGATAGATAAAATGTGTACTATCACATATATACAGTCACGATGAGACAGTTAATAAGGGTGGTAGGGGAAGGGGGAGACACAGGTGCTCAAGTAAGAGACACAGACACAGAGATAAGGACGGGACGTTTATCTAAGTAGTCATGTTAAAAGTATCGAAGGTCCGACACTCGAGACGCAGGAGGATAAGAGGGTAGAACTAGAGTCAACTACACAAAAAATTTTATTCTTATTGGTACAAATGGTGTACCCCACAACAAGACTTTCATCTTCACTATAGATATTTCGTGGATCTTCTCATGACACCTATGTAATCCACGAATTATTTACCTAGTCGTGAGAACAGGAGTTATATAAGAAGACTTCTAATATCAAAGTATACTTAGAATCAAGTAATGTTGTTTCCTTATAGTTCATCTAAAGTTCCCGATCCCTACTCGGATAATACAATAATAGTAAGGATTGTAAACAAACATGTTACACAACCCAAAGAACAATTCCCGACATTATTTGTTAAAGTAAATAAGTGTTATTAGGATCTTTGATTTATGATGATGATAAAAGTAAGATACTTTCTGCTTTACTTCGTGTTGCTCCAATATTCATTAAACTGGTTCTAGTGTCTCGATCTTTTAACTTACCGGTCCCGAGATTATAAGATGAGTTTATATCACTAACATTCTCTGAGATACGATGAATATGTCTGAGTGAACGTTTCCCAGTGGTTCCATGATACACAAATGTAAACCCTTTACTGACGACATGAGGACGAGTCTACTAGGTCAGTTGTTTAACTCTACAGTTCCCAATTTCGAGTATTGCTATTTTTTTTTATAGATGGTAGAGAACTCATGGATGGTGTACGGTCCGTGGTACGATACTTGAGATATATGTACTAGTATAAATTATGTCGTTTATACATCACACTAAAAATTAGAATAATAGTAAAACGTCTACTTTCGTGTCTTAATATTTCTTCAGTTTATTGAGCGAGTCCTATATACCAATTTTCAACAACATGATCCTACATTTGGGGTGATCCGGCACAGTTCCTAACACACAGAAAGGTCGTATACAAACACGTCCGTTCTTGTTCCTACGAAGGAGGAGGGGACCGTGTTGACCGAGTCAACCCTTCAAGGTTTGGTTAAAAGTTCCGGTAAAAGGTAGTCTCAATTGAACAAGATTAGTCACTCCCATAAGTGAATTTACATCGTGAAACTGTCATTACCGAAAATTACAAAGACTTCCATCTTTCCTTAAAGGACTTCCGAAGAGAGGAAGGAAAAGAAGGGAAAACAAAAACATACTCAGTGTGACGACCAATCAAAGTGACTCTTGGTTGATGTTACACACATACGCATGTACAAGTTAGTACAGGTTGAGTAACACTGGGACACCTTACACCGGACGGTCCGAGGAGACAGGTACCTTAAAAGGTCCGTTTTCATGACCTCTTCCAACAGTAAAGGAAAAGGTCCCTTAGAAGGGTTAGGTCCCTAGCTTGGGTTCAGAGGACGCAGAGGACGTAACGGTCCGCACAAGAACCGGTTACATGGTGGACCTTTCGGGATTAATGTTACACTCAGGTAGAGATTACTATTATTTTATAGATCATTTACTAAATGTCCCTTTCTAAACCCAAGATGTAAAGAAAAAGTAAAATCTTTACACAAATAACTTCAAAATTTATGTTAAAATTCATCGACATCGTTTATATATAGTGAAGTCTAAAGAAGTAGAGTACTCAAGCATAGTAAGTATCCCTGACTCCTTCTTGTACTACGAACTTTGACACAATCCGTAATGTGTAATGTTGACACTCCCCTTATGTAAAACAAGTTGTGAATGTTTCGAAAGACCAACCGTTATCCTGGATGGACTAAAGATGAGGAATAAGTGAGTAAGTAGTCCGTAAATAACTCGTACACGATACAAGGTCCGTAGTACAATCCGTGACATTTATTTTTGTTTATCGTTAAGTACACATAACTCGTGAACGATACACGGACACAAATAGTGAGTCAACACAGACTGAGAAGCGCTTACGTGTCTGACATCGGACGGTTCGAGAAGACAAGTACCTTAAGAGGTCCGTTCTATGACCTCACTCATCGGTAAGGAAAGAGGTCCGGTAGAAAGACCGGGTCCCTAGTTTGAGACCAGAGGAAGTAACATCTATTAAGAAATGGTCATATCGGTGGTCCCTTAGGGATTGGGAGAAAATTCATGTAACAAACATAATTGACAATTAGTTTGGTCGTTGGTAAACTCTATCGGTAAAAATAATAATAGAGTGAAATATTTAGTTAAATCAGTGAGTCAACGTAGGCTGTGAAACACTGGGGTACCTGACGTCGTGTTGTCCGAATGAACAGGTAGTGGTTGTGGGTCTCGAACGAGTTTGAGTACAGGTGTCTCAGTCACTACGGTAGGTTGGTGAAGTAGGAGACAGCTGGGGAAGAGGAGGGTGAAGTAAGAAAGGATCTTAGTCCCAGAAAAGATTACTCAGTTAAGAAGTGTAGTCCACCGGTTTCAAAACCTCAAAGTCGAAGTTGTAGTCAGGAAGGTTACTTATAAGTCATGACTAATGGAAATCCTAACTAACCAAACTAGAACGTCAGACTCCCTGATAGTTCTCAGAAGAGGTTGTGGTGTCAAGTTTTCGTAGCTAAGAAGTCGTGAGTCGAAAGAAATACCAGGTTGAAAGTGTAGGTAGATACTGATGACCTTTTTGGTATCGAAACTGATCTGTCTGGAAAAACAACCATTTTGTTACAGAGACGAAAAATTATACGTCAGGTCCAACAAATATCGAAAAGAAGGTTCCTTGTTCGTAGAAAATTAAAGTACCGACGTCAGTTATAGACGTCACTAAAACCTCGGGGTTTTTTATTTCAGAGCGTGACAAAGGTAACAAGGGGGTAGATAAACGGTACTTCATTACCCTAACCTACGGTCACAAGAACGGACCTCTTAGGGTCCCTGCCCCCTCGTACCACCGACTACAGATACCCCAGCGTGTCTCAACCTGTGCTGACTTCGCTGAATCGTCGTCGTCGTCGGTACTAGAATCAAAAGACTTACAACTCGAAATTTGGTTGAAAAAGTGAGAGGAGAAAGTGAAAGTAGTTCTCCGAGAAATCAAGGAGAAACGCAAGACGATATTCCCACCACAGTAGACGTATAGACTCCAATAACTATGAAGACGGCCGTTAGAACTAAGGTCGAACACGAAGTAGGTCGGGCCGTAAGTGTACTACAAAAGACGTATATTCAATATATTCGTCCCACTGTTATATGTCGGAACTGTACGAAGAAAAGGTTAAACCTTGGTCAGACAACAAGGTACAGATCAAGATGGACAACGAAGAACTGGACGTATGTCTAAAGAGTCCTGAGTCCACTCCACCAGAACATAAGGGTAGAGAAAGTCTTAAAAGGTGTCAAACAACACTAGGTGTGTTAGTTTACAAAACCGTATCAGTTATTTCGTCTTCATCTACAAAAAGATCTTGAGAGAACGAAAAAACTACTAGGTTGTCTACAACCGTTAAACTAGAGACCAAGGAGTCAAGTCACGTCAACGAGTCCGTACAGACTGAGAAACACTGGGGTACTTAGTGTCGTACGGTCCGGAGGGACAGGTAGTGGTAGACGGCCTTAAGTGAGTTTGAGTGCAGGTAACTCAGCCACTACGGTAGGTCGGTAGAGTAGGAGACAACAGGGGAAAAAGAGGACGGGGGTTAGGGAGGGTCGTAGTCAGAAAAGGTTACTCAGTTAAGAAGCGTACTCCAGGAGACGGGAAAGATTTAGGTCGAACTTGTAGATCTTCAAGTACTAAGTGGATAACAACTTTGGACCGAACCTCTTAAAACCCGTAATGAAATGATCCTACACTCTACTCACGTCAACGGGTCATCAAACTTGTAAGAAACCGTAACGGAAAGAAACCCTAACCTTAATTTTTACTGAAAAAGATCAGGACACCAGTGACAACTGAAAAGGTTTAAACGACCGTATAACTCGTGTCGTGAAAGTTTTGTAGTAGAAAATCCTAAACTTTATTGAGTTGACCTTAAGGTAGTGGAGGTGATCGAAACAAGCATCACTACGAAGGATTCCGGGCGAACTGAAGTGTAAGATTCTACAGACGGTAATCCACTCACTAGTGTGTTAACACTAATAGACCCAGTACTTCTAGAAAAAACATGTCAAGAAGACACATAAGAACGGTGGAGAAGAATTATAGATGACGAGGACTATACAGGTATGTTAAAGACAGGAAATAACGCGGGTAGAAATGTACTTTATAAGGGAACCATAGAGACAAAAAGAACTTCTCTAGAGATCAGAAAGGGTAAGACAACAAAAGGAGATAAAGAAACTTAACTAGTAACACCTTCCGAGAGAATAGAGAGGAACGATAAGAAACCTTGAGACGTAAGTTTACCTATAGAAAGGAAAAGAGGAAACGGAAAGTGAAGAAAAGAGTCGATGAGTTTGTTGGTAAAACGGAAAAACGTAAAGAAAAAGAACCCCTACCAGAACTAGTGACAGAGGACATGTTACAGTACTTGGAGACAGATATCAAAAAGCCCATGAGACAAATAGTCTAGATTAGAGAACTTAGATAAACAGTGACGGTGACATTCCCTAAACTAAATCTAGTATGGACTTACTAGATCACCAAAAGGGATAAAAGAAGTTAAATTCAGACTTCAAACATTGTTTCTCAAGTGCTAGACTCAGTCAGTCGAGGACCAGAACAAAAACGACTGACATATCTTGAAGAGGTAGGAACTGATGTTTCTTATATTAGTTAGACTAAAGCGATAACTGGTAGACCACTACAAGTATACATCTCAGAAGAGAACACAACAACCTTCTCCCACAAATGATACTGGTCACCTAAAAGAACTGTTCTGAGACAATCGGAAACGGGACGAAGTAAAATATGAGGTTCCGGTTTAAACGGACAATGAGATCCATAGAGAACTAAGGATGAAAATATAAGGTCAGGGGATATTACTTTTCCTGTAGAAAAAACCTACAATCAAGACCTTCCAGAACACCCAGAAGTATCTTGACAATTTGAAGTCGAAGAAGCCGTGACAACCAACCCCGTATCTGAACGTAATGACACTATAACTTACCAAACGGAACCTTTACTTGTCTCTAGTAAGACCGTAAAAACTCTAACGTGGGTTCATGACGTAAAACCTGAGAGAACAAATAGTACTCCCGATGAGGTAAAGAAGATTCCCCAAGAACGGGTGTCACCATCTATATCACCAGTAGACTTAATTAAAGTGGGTAAGGTCAGGTAAAATCAAACGACTAAGGATCTTACAGCTACAAGTGAGAAAGGTAGAGGACAAACTGGTGAAGGTTAAACGGAACTAAGTACCTGGACTGTAAGGTCCAATGATACGTTACAACAACAAATGTCGTACTCTGAAATGAAGGTAGTAGTCAGTGTTGGTGTTGACCCACAACAAAAACGAAACCGAGGTAGAGAAGTAAGAAAGACCTCAATCAAGAGGTGAGAAGACATCGTATAACCCATGGATGGCTGAACCCTCCAAGTAGAAAGTCACGTGATAGGAAAACGGAAAAGTATGACAAGTACCTCAAGAGTTCCGTTCTTATGACTTCACCAAACGGTAAGACAAGAGGTCACCTGGTGTAAAATAGTCTTTAGAGACTGTTTTACAACTTCTCAAGAGTGTTTTACACTAGGTGAAACATTTACTTTTTTGACTTTATGACTGTCCAGTATATTAGACGGGTACCAGTTTCACCACCTCGGTCCGTCAATAAAGTCTCGACATGAATATCGATGACACAATTTGACGAATTTTATCCTTCACTTTTTGTAAGAGACGTAGATTCCTCAAGTATCAAACCGTTTTATCCGATCTTCAAATTTAGTTAGTCAACGTTATGTAACACTATACCCGAAATATCCTACAGATTTTTTATATTTCGATGGACTGTATAAACTCTCTCAAAACTTTACTCGTAGATTCGACTCTGAACTTTCTACTCACAATTGATAATTATAGTTCCATTTCCCTCTTTGTCCTATGCACTCACCCACTTCTCCTGTACCTCCCTCACCTCCAAAAGATCCTTATCACAAAGTTCGTCTCCCATGTTACATACTGCTTCGACATTATATAAATCACAACAACCCCTTTCCATAATCAACTCCGACCTTTTAGTCAGTCCAAAGTCTAGTACGTCCGAATAAAGTTAGTATAATTCTTTAAACCTAAATAGGTTTAGGTTTCACGATATACTTAAGTGACTTGTTAAATTCGTTACCATTAAATGAAAAAAAAAAAAGTTAAAATGTAAAAATCTACTGACGAACTCATTATCACCTTACTACCCGTCCTTCCAGATAATCTTTCAACAAAAGTGTTTAGTTATCGACTTATATACTATATATGGGTTTGTCAATGGGAAAAGAAGTACCTTTAATAAACACTATTCAATGGGTTTGAAAAACCGAAGACACCGGGACTGAAAATGATAAGGGTCTACACGACGTTGGTCGTACTATCTATTTTAAAAGTGATTTCTAGATTACAATCAGTAACGAAGTCTTCCCTTCTTATTGTTCACTCAAGTAGTAACACCAATCAAGATAAATACGAAAATTAAATCTTTTTACCATTAATTTATTTTTTATGGAATACAAACCAATTCCTACTATTTCAATTTGTGAAACACCCCCCACCCGTAATCAGAGTAATATGTCTTACAAGGATTCCCTATTGACTCATACTTTGTGGAATCATATTCTGTCTCGATCGTGGTTTCAGGATAATAGAGGAACAAAAAAAGGGTGACGGAGATCTATTCTACAACACACAACTAATCTAAACAAGTGTCGACCTTTACGACTTATTCGATTTCCGTAACGACGACGACGACGACGACGACGACGACGACGACGATTTAACGAAGTCAGTATAGACTGAGACACGCTGGGGTGTCTACCGTCGGTGGACCGAAGGGGTAGGGACCCTAAGAGGTCCGTTCTTGTGACCTCCCAACGGTAAAGGAAGAGGTTACGTACTTTCACTTTTCACTTTCCCTTCAGCGAGTCAGCACAGGCTGAGGATCCCTTGGTGTACCTGACGTCGGATGGTCCGAGGAGACAGGTACCCTAAAAGGTCCGTTCTCATGACCTCACCCAACGGTCACGGAAGAGGCTTTCCTTAACTCAGTTACGGTTTCTTACGAGTTTGATAGCGTGTTAACGTAAGTAGAGTATGCGATCATTTCATTACCAGTTTTAAGAGGTTCGGTCCGAAGTCGTTATGCACTTAGTACTACAAGTTCCACCGTCTCCTTGGTCTCTAGTTTAATGGTTGTAGACGACCTAGTAGTTTTTTTGTTCTCTCAAGGTCTTTTTGTAGATAAAGACAAAATAACTGATACGGTTTCGGAAACTAACACACCTAGTGTTATTTGACACCTTTTAAGACTTTCTCTACCCTTATGGTCTGGTGGACTGGACGGAGAACTCTTTGGACATACGTCCAGTCCTTCGTTGTCAATCTTGACCTGTACCCTTTTGTCTGACCAAGGTTTATCCTTTTCCTCTTGCAGTTCCGACATATAACAGTGGGACGAACAAATTGAAGATAAGTCTCATGTAGTACTCTTCACGACCCGACCTACTTCGTGTTCGACCTAAGTTCTAACGGTCCTCTTTATAGTCATTGGAGTCTATACGTCTACTGTGGTGGGAATACCGTCTTTCACTTCTTCTTGGTTTCTTGGAGAACTACTTTCACTTTCTCCTCTCACTTTTTCAACCTAATGTCGAGTTGTAAGTCTTTTGCTTCTAGTACCGTAGACCAGGGTAGTGAAGTACCGTTTATCTACCCCTTTGTCACCGACTGAAATAAAAACCCCCGAAGTTTAGTGAAGTATACCACTAACGTCGGTACTTTAATTTTCTGCGAATGAGAAACCTTCCTTTCAATACTGGTTGGATCTGTCGTATAATTTTTCATCTCTGTAATGAAACGGTTGTTTCCAGACAGATCAGTTCCGATACCAAAAAGGTCATCAGTACATACCTACACTCTCAACCTGACACTTCTTTCGACTCGTGGCTTCTTGACTACGAAAACTTGACACCACAACCTCTTCTGAGAACAACCTAGAGGAACGTCAGGTCCTCTGAGAGGTCAGGTAGGATTTCCTCTAGTCAGGACTCACAAGTAACCTTTCTGACTACAACTTCGACTTTGAGATCATGAAACCGGTGGAGTACACTTCTCGACTGAGTAATCTTTTCTAGAACTACGACCCTTTCTAACTCCCGTCCTCCTCCTCCCCTTTTGTCTCCTACTCTACCAACCTACCGTAGTGATTGAGTTACCTGTACTCAAATCCACTTGAAACCCTCAACCACCAATTGTCCCTCCGGACCACGACATCAAGTGTACCCCAGCCCTTCTCAGTCTTTACTGACTTACTGACTTGACTTGACTAACGAATCTTTCCGTTTTATTTCTTAAGTACATTGAGACATTCTATTGACGAACTAAATGTGTAGGGTCCCGTTTATAACAATGAACTTATTTATATACCAACTTGTTACCGTATAAAGTATACAGGGGTTTACCATATACTTTCAATATTTTTTTCCTTTAACCCAACGTAATGTAGGTGACCCGACTTATCTCCAGTTATCTCTGGAATTGGTGACAAGTGTCGTGAAGTTCACAAGAATGGGTCAACAACCTCCGAGACACGACTTCCTCACAAAACGCATACTCATCTTGTTGTATGACCGACCCTTCTGAAATATGGATTTGAGTTCGATACGGTCTCAAATGGTAGCAATCATTTCTCTATATCTGTATGAAGTGTTGAAGTTGAACGATAGAGAATCATAATTGTTATTTTGTAGACTCCTTATCTTTCTTTTTAACTCACTCCCCAATACTATATAAATAAAACTGGGTTCTTAAGTCTGTCGTCTCAGTCGACCAGATTACACATGACGACGACGATGATGACGACGATACACATGATGAACGGGTATTTCTGAATGATTCTTATTTAAACCGGTGATGAACACAGACGGTTCACCGTTATGACTTCGAGATACTCCTATTCTATAGGAAATTCCTGGTTACCTGAGTGGGTAATAACGAAACTCAGATTCACTTCGAAACCCAGTAAATACGGAAGTCGTTGAATAGTCGTGATATGGTGGACGGTCTTCTCGTCACTGTTTCCATATCTTCATCTGATAAGAAAGGTTCTTATTACTTAAATTGACACCCACTCGTATAAGGACATGTCGAGAAGAAACAGGGAGAAAACGTAGGGTGTTTAATTCTCCAATCGTGAAGAAAAAAAGACACCATACAGATCCTTCGTTGTCCCATATTACCTGTCTCGTATCCTACTCCTCAGGACGGAGACGACACACACTCTGTAAACCTTCAGTAAGTCGAAAAGTCTCGGGGTTACGGGTCAAAAGAATACACATTTTATCCTCATTATCCATATCAGGGTACCTCAATAACTTTGTTTATAAACACTTTCGTGGAACTTTTACGATTCATTGATAACAATGAGTCTAAGAGACCCTGAGTCAAAAGGGTAGACCTTTTCCTTACACAACCTTTTTCAACTGCAGATTTACAATGTTGTGATTGTACACCAGTTTGATTTATAGTATTTTAGTAAGACAAAATATTTTTTCCAACTGAGTCTAATAAACTGTGAGTTCTTTCACTATTATATACGACTATCGGGTATCGAGATTCCCTTTCATCTGGTGTTCATCTCTCCTTCACTAGTTTAGAGACATTCATCTACGTCTGTTCACTGAATGTATAAAGTCTCGTTATCCCTATCTCCATTACTTTGACTCTTGTTTATTTCTTTGTTTTGTCTCTTAGAGGAGGAAACGTTCTCAAACGATATTTTTACTTCGTCCACGTTTAGTCCCTCCTTCCCCCTTTTTTTGGGAGATTACGATCCCTCTATTATCAATAAATAGTCGAAGATGATATTATTGTCTCCGAGTTTATTGACCGTCCTATAACTTGTCTTCAGTCACCTCTACCTAAGACGGTCCGGTTCCCTGGGACCCCTGTTTGGAAAGTCGGTGTTGGACTCATCGTGTTATCACGTCGATATACTACTTGTTGTTGAGGTCACCGTACCCTTGATCGACAAAGAACGGTGAAACCACTCACCGACCCCTAAGAATAGACGGTATCTTTGTCAGTTGACTATGATCCCACCTATCAAAGTACGGAACAGTAAACGATGTCCCTAGATAACTATCACCTTCCTCTAGACGAACTAAGGTTAGTTTTCTCAAATTCACTCATCACTACATTTTACGTAGGTAAATTGAGTATAAATGACACATGAAGGATACACGAACAACGACCCTCATATCGTGACTTATTCGTAGGAGAAGAGTACCTCAAATGAAAGATCAAACAACCTGTATTGTTGTTTTATTCATTATTCATTTTATATATCATGTAATCAACGACTATTCACTATACCTCTTTTTAGTCTCTTATACACATCCCACCCAACCTTCCAAATAATGAAAATGACTCCCACTACTCCTAACTGGACTCTTCCGAAGTAAACTCAATTCTGGATTCCCTCGACTCCTCTACTTGACAAAACTATAGAACCATTTCTTTAAATCCGTTACTCTTATCCTTCATGTTTCCCTCAACTTCATCCTCACATCATACATACACGTCCCTTGTCACTCCAGTCACACCAACATCTTCTCGTCCGTTCCGTCCGTTATATCCTTTTTTATATTTTCCAACTTAATTCATAGGAGCTTCCTGTAACACTCCTATAACCGGAAATTATACCTAGTCTATTCTCCCAGTTATTGACTTTATCCTTTCACATACTCCTTGTCCAAAACACCCCTACTAGTCCTCAAGTCAAAACCTATGTAAGTCATAATTTAAGTTTATCTCTACAGCCCATTTGTAAGTAAATATATCCAGACCAAAATCCCTTCTTCAGATCTGATCTCTACATTTAAACACTTAGTAATCGTATATCAGACTTACTCTAGTAGTTCCCTCTTTTTATAAATATCTTTTCTATTTTCCATGTACCTGAACCCCGTTACATTGTAATTCCCCAGTCTTTTTATTTCGTGTGCAATCCATTCATTTATATTGAACGAGATTGTTTGTGTACGATTTACAGAATTCTTTTGTTTCTAAATATAGAAATTCATCTAAGATTTCCTCACGATAACTAAACTGACTAACCTCACCCCGTCGAAAAGAAGTCACTGGATTGAGTACAAAGATAATGGGAATTAACAGACAGAAGGGTCCACCAGTGTTAATGTCTTAATTTACAGTAGTATAAAGTAGTCTGACCATTTTATCCTTACTTAAAACCTCCTGACATTCACCCTCTTGAAATATCCGACCCAAACTTTATACTCGTATATTGAACATGAGTGAAGGATAATCGTCAGTACACCGAAATTACTTGAGACGTCCCCTGTCCCCCTCGTCCCTTACATGACCTTCACACATGGTTTCTTCATCTCCTTTACCCAAATTACTTGTAGATCGACCAGAGACGGTGTTCCTTTTTGACAGTTTCCCTTAACTTGTACTCACCAGTGACTTTATCCTCTTACACCATAATCTTTGTTTCATTTTTTATTAAACAATATCTACCAGTTGTTTGTGTACTTTTCTACGAGTTGTAGCGATTAATAATCTCTTTTCGTTTAGTTTTGATGTTACTTCATGGTGGAGTGTGGTGAGTCTTACTGGTAGTAATTTTTCAGATCTTTGTTATTCGAGACCTCTCCCGTACCTCTTTTTCCTTGAGAAGATGTGACAGACACCCTTATATTTAAACATGTCGGTGATACCTCTAAGTAATTTTGTGATTTTATCTCGATGGTATACAAGGACGTTAGGGTGAGAATCCGTACATAGACCTCTTTTGAGATTAAGTTTTTCTATGTACGTATGGGGTTACAAGTATAGTGTTAAATATTATTGGTTATATACCTTCGTTAGATTTACAGGTAACTGTCTACTTATATATATATATATGTGTGTATACGTATATATATACATATATGTGTGTATATGTATAAATGTTACGTTATAATGAGTCGGTGTTTTTTCTTACTTCATTACGGTAAATGTCGTTGTACCTGTCTGGATCTCTCATAGTAAGATTCACCTTATTTAGTCTGTCTCCTTTTTTATAGTACGTAATAAATATACACCTTGGATTTTATACATTTACCTGAATAAATGTTTTGTTTGAGTCTGCATCTTTTCTTTGAATACCAATGGTTTCCCATTTCCCTTCCCTCCCTATTTAATCCTAAAACCCTAATCGTCATGATATAGATTTTATCTATTTATCATTCCTGGATGTTCCCTGAAAGTTATAGAATATTAGACATTACTTTTTCTTTATATATTTTGATTTAGTGAAACGACATGTGGTCCTTTTTTTTTTCGTGTTGTGACATTTAGTTGATATGAAATTATTTTGTAAAAAAAAGGACCTTATCCTCTTACTATCCAACCCATTTTATTATGTATTTTTAATTGGAAACCTAAATCATTCCGTATTAAGTTACCCTTGGAATAATTCTAGGCAAAACCGTTTCATTTCTACCTCTTTCAGGTTGACTTGATCTAAGATCTCTCTTACTTTTCTCTCTCATACGTACCTGTTAATAAAACGTTTCAGAGAACCATGAAAGTTGGTCTTCACGGGTGAACATAGAATCTTAACATGTGTCCATAGATATGACGTCTTTCTATCATCTCTACTTATAACACTTCTCAAAAGAACCGAGAAGGACCTGTTCTGTCACAGGTTAATCTGGAAGTTTATACTCAATTTTGAACACAGTCCTCTCACTACAGTGGTTCTATCGTCTTATCTTCTGGGGCCCCAGACAGTAACCTCAAGATTTTCTTCTCTTCCTGTTTCTCTATCTTTCTACTAAATTTCTTTATTACCGACTCTTGAAGAGTTTTGACTCCTCTCTAAACTTGTAGATTCAAATGTTTCGCTTATACAGTGGTGTTTTACAATTAGGGTTAAGTAGAAGAGGATCTACTAGTATTATTTTGATACATTTTAGTTTTTGTTTCTCTTAATATTTTCGTCGTTCCTTTGTTAGGAGAATATGTTCCTTTTGGGGTATTCCAATAGTCATCTAAAGAGTCGTCCCTGGAACGTCTGATCGTCCTTTACCCTACTGGAAAAGTTTCACGACTTTCTTTCACGGTGGGTTCTCATGAGATGGGTCGTTTCGACAGGAAGTCTTTACTTCCAATCTATTTCTAAAAGGGTTTTTCTTCAACTCCCTTAAATAGGGGTGACCCGAACGGAATTTTACGACATTTATCAAGTTCGACTTTGATTTCCTGTGATTGATCATTGTAATTTTGTATACTTTTATTTGTTGTGTGGTCATTTCCGTTTATATATAAGTCTAAGTCTTGTTAGATTAGACTACCAGATAATAGGTTAATTGAGAATAGTTCCTACTTCCTGTTTTCATCGTCTTTATCGATATCGATATTATACAATTACCTATACGTTATATTTTATACATTTAACACTCTAGTTTTTATATTTTCACCCTCCCCCTTATTTTCCCATCTGAAAACATACGTCAGTTTCAATTTCAACAATAATCCATTTTTATGTGAATATAAATACTCTTCAAAGTTTTAGTCGGAGTCCTATTAGTGTCTTGTTTTTAGATATCATTTATGTGGGTTCTATCTCGTCTTAGTTTCAGATGATGATATCCTTTAGTAGTTAAGTGTTTCCTTCTTGTCGTTCTCTCCTTCTATTCTTGTTTCCTTGATATTTTGTTGGTCTTTTATCAATTGTTCTAACGTTGTCATTCAGAAACGGATCTTTATTAATAAAAGTTACATTTACCCATAAAAAGTAAGTTTTCGGTATCTCACGGAATTATTTAAATTTTTTTTTTCAGTGTTTTTTGGCTCTGGAATGATATACAACTCATATTCTCTGAGCGAAGTCGAAGTTCCTGGGTATGTCTCGTTTGATTCCTTACCTTCTTTACCCTTTTCGTCAAATTCTAAAATGACTTTTAGTGTTATTATTTCTCGATTATGGATTCCTGTCACACTTCTCAGTTCGCTCGGAGTCCCATGAGTTATTACCGTTACCTTCAACCACCTACACCTTGAAATCGTGGTTTGAACGTTTGACGAACGAAAACGAGGTTTACTTATTGGTCCGGGTCTTCGGAGAAATGTTTCGGTTTTTCGTGTAATCCTCTTTCTTAAATCTTATAAAAATTTTTAGGTTTATTCTTAGATCCAAATCAATTCTTTATAGTCACATCGAATAATTTTTAATTATGACTACTTAGTGGAACATGTATATAAAATTTTAATAAAATTATAACGGGGTCAGTATAAAAAGGAATTCCTCACACTTTGGATCTGTAGTTTAATAAATAGAAAATTCCTTTACTAAAGAGAAAGTGTGGAGAGTGAATACGTGGTGACTCCTTTCACTTTCTCATCCGACATAATGAGACAGTCTTTAATAGAAGTGGTTAATTGTCTTCGATGGGTTTAAACTCATTAGTCCTAATTCTCCTATTTTATTAGAGATCTCTTCTGTTTACCGTTTATAAACTTTGAATATCATGGTGAAGGGAAAAGGAAGTCGGGACCGGTACTATTTATTTAGTACCCTAAGAAAGACCGACTCGGACCTTTATCGGAATCTAAAGAAGAGACGTCATGACGTCCACCGGTGGTGTTTTGTTAACTTTAACCGTATACTTTTCTTCGATCCACCATCGGGTCGAGTGTGTCCACAGGAAACACTTTTGGTCGCAATACTTTTTGAAGTGTCTTCGAGAAAGAGAAACTTTGATTTCCCTTGTTATGTACAGAAGTTTTCCAAGGGTAAAGTTTCTGTAAACCTGTACTACCTATTGATCTTCTTCCAAAACACTAATGACACAAAGGACCATAGTAAAGAGAATCGTAGGAGAGGATTGAGTAACCATTTATATAAAGTAAAGTCTTATCTTCAGGTATATATAACGTTGTCATCTCGATTTTATAATATGTCATCTTTACGTAATAAGTTTTACAAGATTTCTATAAGGAAATTTACCTATAGTCATTTGTCAAGAACAAAAAAGTGAAGTGAATGTCGTCAATAACTGGTTTAAGACCAATGATGGTACCTTGTAAATTTTTTAATTTCTACTAGTGATGGATATTATTAAAAAATAGTGAACATTGGGAGTTGATCACGAAAGAATCTTTGTAATAAATGTGTGTGTGTGTGTGTGTAAATAGATAAAATCCGTACCTTGTTGTTGTTGTTTTTTTTTGTCGTATCATACGTCGTGTCAAAGGGTAGTTGTAAGGACTACCCGTAGTGAACGTCAAGTATGGAAGGTAAATCATCGAGTAATCGAAAGATCTTTTGGTCAAGGTAGAAGAGACCTCTTGTATGACCTCATGTAACTTGTCAATTCTGAAAAAACGAAGAAAAGAAAAAACACTATAAATGTTTGTCATAAAAAAAATAGAGGTGTCTGAGTAAAATTAGGTAAAACGTAATCTATATTGAAAAAAAAACGTAGTGTCCATCGGGTTTAGTTTTACTCAGTCAGAAAATTTATACCAAAATAAATAAATAAAAACCAACACGACCCAGAACCAACAACACGTCCGAAAAGAGATCAACGTCACGTACCTAAAGAATAACACCACTGAAGAGAACAACGCCTTGTCTTCGAGATCCACACACCCGGAGTCATTAACGTTAGGGACCCGAGATCTCGTGTCCGAGTCATCAACATTACGTACCTGAATCAACGAGATACCGTACACCCTAAAAGGGTCTGGCCCTTAGTTTCGTACAGAGGGCGTAACCGAGTACCTAAGCAATGGTGACTCGGTGGTCCCTTCGGGGTTTACTCACTCAGAATTAAATTTGAGGATTTGAGAAAGGAAAGGTGGCGAGTACAAAAAGTGAGGTGAGTCGGGAGTAGGGTGGTGTGTAAGAAAGGACAAGGTCTATAATACACAAGGGTATAACAAGAGTCCGATGGATCCGAGAAATCCCGAGAAATAATTTTCGACTAGAGAGAGAAGGGGGAAAAGTACAAGAAAAAGGGTAATTTTTACTTAGACAGGTTCCCGGGCAAGAAATTCTATCACCTCCCTATGACTTCGATTGACTAATATAGTTGATAAAATAGTTAATATATTATACTTCAATGAGAGAAAACACGTCATGAACAGGTTACTGATTTGATTTATTCCTATGTATTCTACGATCTAGTCTGACCACCTTCGTTTTGGACCCCCGTTCCTCGAAACGTCATGATGAAGATACCGAGATGAATTCTCACATGGATACAGTACAGACAACTCTTCTGAAACCATCGTGTACCACTAATAGTTTGAACTTATCCGGAGTTATATTAATTACGCTTTAAAGGTGTCTCTTTAATGATCCTTGCAACTCACTATATCTCTTCAATCTTCTAGACTCATGATCAAGTCCAACACGGTGAATGAACGGTAACGTGGGTCCTCGAACCAAAGAAGTAGACGTAAGGAGTCCGTCGACAATTTTCAAATTTGATTATATTATATTTATTTTAGTGAAACTTTTACCAGTTCTCGACTAGTTATTTATACATTAATAGTAATAACACACGTCGTAAGTAAAATACTGGAGAATACGAAAATTATTTCGACGTTTGTGTTTACATGTAAAAGAAGGATCTCAAATACCCATTGAACAGACCTTATCTAGTAAAGAGTGGACAAAAGAAGGATTTCTTTTACAATAACAATTGTCCGTGTGTGCCTGACTATGTTCCTAACACAAGTTACTACACTTTCGAACTGTACTCCTAAATAAACTTTAAATACTGGTTCTCAGTCACAAAAAACACCGACAACACAAGGTTGAGGGTCCTGTAAGTTTTCGAGAGACGATATGACTCGAAGTTTATTCGTGATTTTAGTGTACCCTGGTCAGACGACCTGTCCGGAGACACATGACGTGTAAAGGTCTTGAACACGGGAAAAGGTACGGTCGAGTAATAAGTCCCAGTAAACAGCTTTGACTTATACAAGAATAACCTTAGGGTAGAGAATGATCTAACTACTATAAGTCATCTGTCCCTCTTTGAGAAACGACCTATCACTGTATGTATGTTACAGTTAATAAGGGTATTTTGTCCAACTCTTTCTTCTCTCTTTTCCGTCCGTTTAGGTCCAAGTCTAACCTTGCTTCTTCCGTCATAAAACACCATCAATTCAATTACCCGAAAACCTTAGTCGAGATGAACAACTTGAGTTCAAGTACACGACCTACGTGTCACTCCGGTTTGTTTAACTCTACAATCTCAAACTTGTCTCTTTTTAAATAACGTTCCCTAAACGTTCTATTTATCCGTCGAACCCGAGTTCTCTGGGTTAAAAGGACTACCGAAAGTCCCTCCTCAAAAATATCCGTTTTAAACCCTCCTCCTGACTTCCAACATATTGGAAGGTGTATAACCAACCATCACTCCATTGTCCTACCCCAAGATCCTTAGAGCTATTAGTCGGAAGACCAAAGTTGGTCAGACCCCAGGAACACGAGTACGAGTCGGACTTCAATGGTAGAAGGTCGACCCGTCCCCAGAATCAAGGACATCTTCTTGAGTCTCTATACATGGTTTAACAATTCTTATTGGAAACTTCTCCTTGATTCAGAACGAGAAAGTGTCGCGATAACAAAGAAATACACAAGAGAGTGAAGGGACCAATCATTAACAAACTCAGAAGAGAACCATTGAGTCCCTTCCAGATCCTCATACGTGTGGAAAAAGAATGTTTGTTCTTTACCCTTGTGTCTTTCCGATAGTACGGACCCTTCCGGGATTTCCCAAGACGATACAAAGTAGAGAGAGGGAAAAAACCTGTAAAGAGTTAGAGTTCCCCTCGTCCACAATCTGTTCTTTCCCTTATTGTAAAACCTATCTCTCCGATTAGTATTTGAACCGTCTCTTTGAACCAAAACTTCGGTTTAGACCGGACACATGGGGTTGTCGTTTAATTTAGAGTCTTTGTTAAAAACCCACTTTATCTTTTCCTATCTAAAAGACGAAATGATCCGTTTCCCCCGGTGTCACCCGATTACGGGAGTTTTGACAAACGGGACTGGACCTCCCCCATCACTCTTCAAAATACCATTACCAAGTTTCTCTCACACTAGTCGAGTACCTGTAAGAAGACTAATCAACCACCACTCCATTCACCCTCAGTCGTAGTATGTGACACACCAAGGTTGACCAGACCTGTCGTCTGTCAATTGAAGAGGGTGGACCATCCCCAAAGTCATAGACGTCTGAGACGTAGAAGTCTTTTCGAGTTTCCATGACAACACGTGTGAGGACCTACACCTTCGTCCTGAAACGAGGTTCTGATGTGATAACAAAGAACTGAGAAAGAGAGAACAGAGGTGTAGGGGAGTGAAGGGACGACGACGACGACGATTCAGCGAAGTCAACACAGGTTTAGACACGTTGGGGTCTCTACCGTCGGGTGGTCCGAGGGGGCAGGGACCCTAAGAGGTCCGTTCTTGTGACCTAACCCAACGGTAAAGGAAGAGGTTACGTACTTTCCTTTTCACTTTCACTTCAGTGAGTCAACACAGGCTGAGAATCGCTGGGGTACCTGACGTCGGATAGTCCGAGGAGACAGGTACCCTAAAAGGTCCGTTCTCTTGGCCTCACCCCACGGTGACTGAAGAGGTGGAGGGAAGGGATTATTCATTGATAAACTTGGACGGGGAACCTTGAGTCCCTTCCAGTACCTCCGACTTACTTCGGGTAAAGGACGGTAGTTCTTTACCCCTTGTGTCTTTCCGAAAACGTGGATCCTCGGGATGTCCCAGGACGGACCATAGTCAAAATCCCCCTGAACCAAAGTAGTGAACCTAAAATTACTTAGGACCCATACTATGTTGATCACTGGATCCCGTTTAATGAATTGGAGAATCCAAAGAGTAGGTCTTCACTCCATTGGTTGTCATAAAAGGATCAGTATAAAGACATACACATTCTTAATTCACTCTGTTTCTTATGTTTCATGAGTCGTGTCACGGACAGTGTATTTGTATCCACCGTAAAAATTCACGGATAAGTTATTGATTATACAAGTTGTTCATAAATAAAATACAGATGATATACGATCTGGAACGAAATTCGTAATTATATGTAATCACTTCTTTTTAGTTCGTTTATTTTTATTTTGTGACTTCAGAGGCCGGAATACTGTGAACGTAAGATCACCCCTTCCGTCTTTCTACCATTCTTCTCTTTACCTCTTATTCTGTCGTCTTATTTCCTCGGGATTACTGACTTTCCCACCTACCTATAATGATAAAAATACCTCTAGTTCTTTCTGGTAAAATCCACCGTAAACTTATCTTTAGGAACACTTCATGAGTGTACACGCCTCTTCTTCGTAAGGTCTGTTCCCTTTGTTGTCTACTTTTCTAGTGCTCCTCGGTTGTACAAACCGTATCAAGTTCTTTGTTGTACCCTAGGTAACACCGACTAACTCTACCTCTCTCCGTCCTCTACTCCGTCTCTCTATTGTCCCTTCACTACCCGGAATTTATGGTGACTCAATCTCCCTAAAATTCATCCTTACGTTCTATTAGACTACATGTAAAATTGTCTTAGTGACTGATAAGCCCTCTTATCTAATATTTCCGTTCTCACCGTTGTTCCTCTAGTCAATTCTCCGATACCGTCATTGAGAACATACTCCACTATCACCGATACTGGACCCACCACCGTCACCTTTACAATCCTTCACCGGTCTAAGATATCTCGTCTTGTGTGCCAGACTAAACCAATTTTCGAATCGACAGTACATTTTCACTCGAAAGATACACCAGATCGAGTTAAGTAATCTCAAAAGACGTCTCCTCAAACACCGGTTTCAGGGTCGTTTACACTGACACGGAAGGTAACAGTGTCAAGGAACAACGTACATTGATAAAATCCCTCCCGAACTATCACCAGACCCAATTTCAAGACTTGTAGAGTTCAAGGAAATTGATATTGTAGTAATTCATCTTGTGACTCACGGTTGTATTAAAGAGTAACGATCGTGAGAAGAGACAACAGGTCCGAGGTTCCCAAACAAGAGAGACGGAGTAAAAAGAGGATGGTCAAAACAGAATGGATAGGGAAACGATTTTTTGTACTTCACCACTCACCCTCAGTTTGACTCTCCACCAAGAATCATCTTTTAACTGTAACCCGTTCAGTGAGAGGGAGATACCTAAGTTCAAAGAATAGACACTTTCCTCACCCAACTTAAATATTCGTAATTCTAGAAAACGTTAAGAGTTCAAAATACTAAGTAAGTTACTAAGTGAGTATTAGTCTGGAAGCAGTTGTACCACACAAATACACACGTAGACTGTAAAATTATAAATAATAGAGTAGAAATTTATTAAAGTTTTAAAGTATCCACTTCCTTTCGTCACATACCTCTAAAATTCCTTAAAGGTGTTGTAGTGAATAACTCCATCACTTTCTCAACCAAGATCCATGTTCAAAACGGTACCGTAGAGTTTTCTCCGTGATTAGGTCAATAAAAGTTTGTGTATTAATGGTAAGTGACGAACAGACTATGTAAAATAATCTTCTACCTCTAGAAAAGAAATTTTACACTTATTCACCGTCGTTCGATAACGTTCTTTATATATTTTATAAGACAAATACGGTGTCAGAAGGTATCGATTAAATCCATCTTTTACGGGTGTGAGTTTATTAAGTAGACATTAAAAGGACTTGTGACCGTGTGGTAAAAGGGGTTTAGTCCCGGTGAAAATCACATAAACTTTGGACTCGAGAAAAGAAGGAAGGATGTTAGTGATTGGGATACGTCAAAAAGATCGAGAAGGTCTACCTTTAGTCTTAATTTATAATTACATACACCATAATAACAGTTGGACTGATACCGGGTTACCGACACAGTTACCGACTCTCCCCCGATCGTCTCCAAGATAACGACCAATACGGGACGACGGATTATTAATCTACATTTGCAACTTCTCATTTGTGTATAAAACTTGTAGATACAGGTTTACCCCGAGATGAGACAGAGTACCCTATATAAATTCGAGACATACCCTCTCTGACAAAAATGATTCTCACCGACCAAAAGATCCACTAATTAGGTTACACATTGACTCTTTCGTCGATTATCCTAGTCACATTAGACTCCATGTCATTTCGACCGTAATACTCACCAGATGAGAAATTATATCGTATCCCCATTATTTATACAGACCCATTCAAGAGAAAATACTCCAGGATCAAAGAACTATACCCTTGAGGTTTATGTCTTTCTTCTACCACATCGGTTTTAAACCGAAAATATATGGTCATACCTTAATTTTTAGCCTTTGTCTCAAAACCCACTTCATCTTTTCTTATCGAAGTAACGAAACGGTACGTTTCCCTCTGTGTCTTCCAATTACAACAGTTTTGAGACACAGGGTTGAGACCTGCCCCTCAACACTCCTCCAAATAAAAGTCCCAATAACTTATTCTTAGTCCTGCGGAAGACCCGGATATAAGGAGGTTGGATCCGTTGGAAACCTACACTGATCGAAGACTTGACACCAGAAGAGAGACCCCGAAGGGACCACCAAGTCTATCATTTCTTAGACGGACGTTACGTCCTCACGGTCCAAACTAGAGACGTAACCCTTCTAGGGAATCTCCTCTTTTACCGTTGTGTGAGGTCATAAGAACAGACCTTTTAGGGAGACCCTTGTTACGAAGTAGTGCATCAATTGTGGAAGGTAAAGGACACCCAAAATCAAGACGTTTTCTCGACTTTCAATAGTAATACATATAGGGATCTCCTCCTTGGTCTTGAGACGGGGTTCCGAGGGTGATAACAAAGAACTAACAAGAGGGGAAGGGATCAATAGTTGACAAACTTGGACGGTAAACCTAGAGTCCCTTCCAGGACCTCCGATCTACTTTGAATAAAGTAAGTTTTTTTCTTTACGACCCCCTGTGTCTTTTTGAAAGAACGGGTCTTCGGGGTATCCCAGGACGAGTCAAAGTCACTGTCCTGTGTCCCTCATATATGGATACCCTTCTTACTCAAGATAAGATTTCTGTCCTCGGATACATAAGGTTTCAGGTTTCTATTTTCCCTAAAGGGTAATGAGTTAGGACCAATCATAAGTCACATTTGCCTGGACCTGGACGGTGACAGGAATTAAGACAAGAGTAAGGGAATCACTGATCGAGAAGGAATCTTTAGTGTATACGATTGTATCTCTGGGAAAGTCTATTGTATTACGACACTTGGGTTAAGATTACGTAGTAGGACAAATTTTAGTAAGTCACTGATATCTGTCAAAATCTCTCTCACGTCTGAGAAATTGTACCAGGTCTTCCGGAAAAGATTGAACTAAGGGTAAATGGAAAGGTAGGAGTCTATAGACAGTAATAATGTAGTACAGTACGGAAAGGAATCAACACCACTTGATGAAAGCCGTGAAGTTACTTGGTACACAAGATCATGTAGACTCGGAAATGTAAAAAGGAAACAATTCCTACGGATAGGGTTGAAAGAGGTGAGATGGACGAATAAATAGGTGATTTTATATTGAATCTACAGTGAAGGGGTTCTTCAGAAGGCACTCATAGGAGACTTCTCAATCCAAGGAACTGAGACGTAGGAACATCCTGAATAAAGAGATAATACTACAAATTATCAGAAAAATGAACGAAAAGAAGTCAATGATACAGTCGAGGAGTTCCCCTTCTCGGTTTCAGACAAGTATAGACTTACAAGTATAGGATCATTAAGGATGGCATACCAAACAAGAGTTATTTGAAGAATACCTACTGACTTATAACGTAGATACCAAGATGTTCGTATTGTCCTACCTCTAAAGTCTATAACACTGTCTTATTACTCTCGTGAGAAAGTCAGTCACACACACACACACTATCCTACAGAAACATAAACGTACACTATATTCGACGAATACATATGTCTATACCGACTCACCGACTATGTATCTTGGAAAAGATTTGTCACACAAGGTTCCCGATATCATAAAAGTGAAACATATCGTATAAAGGAGTATAATCCGCTCACATACGAGGAACCAAGACAGAGCAGTGTTGTTTCTAAACCTCACTGTCTGTAATTTCGGGAGCCGCACAGTGTCGAGAGCCCAGAACCTGTCTGGCACAATATCCAGAGTCCAGAGTTTACCTGGTACAATATCGAGAATCTGTTTAGTCACAATATCGAGGCACAATGTCGAGATAAAATAAATCTATTATCGTCCTTTTAGGTAGGAGCTCCGTACTCCCGTACACCTGGGTTTCTACGCTTCTCTTCTTACAGGGTCGTGTTCCCTCTCTCTCTCGCGGGAAACCGAGGAGAAAAATATACAAAAGGGGAGGGGGACCCGGACGGGATACGTCTAAACCGATCGACCTTCACGACGAACAAGATGGACTTCAGGAGTGAGGACAGGAACCTGGAAGAAAACAAGATAAAAGCGCCCGAAAAGGGAAGGAACAGAAAATCGGTGGCGGTAAAACCTGAGGACAAAGGATAAGATTGATGGATTGTGAGTTTGTCCTGGGACTTCTTCCACCACATTATCCTTCAACCGTCATTTACTAAACGGTTCCGTCCTTCTATTCTTTTTCTCCTTCACCGTCACCACAGTGTAAAATCACTAGGTAGAATCAGAGACGGTGGTTCATAGATACACGGACCCTCGTTTCATAGATAGACGGGATCCAGAAGTAACGGAGTAACCAATTTTTTTTTTTTCACAAAATTCGTTACTTTAGGAAACATTCGGTTTTCCGGTGGAGAAATCATTTAAACTGAACTGTGAGATCTTCTGTCCCTACTTCGTCTCCTAGAGAACTCTTGGAAATTCAAAAAGATTTAGAAGACTAGATATTAAGTTTTTCCACCAATGTAATAAAAAAAATGTAAATTTTTTCAATGTATTCATTATATAAAAGTAACTGGTTTTAATATTTTGTGTTTATTGGTTTTCTTCTAAAAATTTATAGTGGTTATTAAGGTGGTCGGTCTTAGTGTACTCAAAAATTCATAATGGTGTGACCTCTAGAATTTACTACGGTTTTACCAATTTTTGACTTTTGGGGAATTTACAACGACAAGTCGATAAAGGAAAAAGGAAAACTTACTTCAAAATTTATTTAGTTTAGTAAATCCACCAATTAGTTGGAACGACAACCTATCGGCGTAATCTGAAAACATTATGGACCTTGATTTATGCACGTATTGTTATTATCACTATTTTAGTCAGTGAAGTCTGAACCTATAAAAAAATTTTACAAAACGAGATTCACGACTTCAACAACGGGAAGAGAGAATGTAAGTCGGTAGTAATGGGCGGAAACTGTTCTCAAGAGGTCACTAAACACGAGGGAGGTCAATGTCCCCGATACAGAGGCGAGTGATAGAGGAATGAGAGTGAAAGGTACTATGTTTTACAGACAAATTTCCTATCCCTATGTAATTTGTTTTTAGGTACTTACAAGAGTTTCGGACTAGTGACTACAGATTAACTAATGTATGAGTTTACGACTTGACTAATAGGACCAAACCACTTCAGAAAGAGTACGGTGTAGACCGAACCTTAGACTCTCGACTGAATTGAATACGACGTCGAGAGTGACTGTAAAAACCAACTTTCACGTAGTATGGGTCCAGGAACACTGTTTAACAGTCGGTCACGGGGATTTCACCAAAGTTATCTGTCTCTACGATACTCGAAGAAGTTCATTGTCCTTCACGACTGTCCTTCTTTGTTAGTCCACAGTAAAGGTCGGATATCGGATCTACTAAAGAGATAAAGTCGAGGTTAATGTATCTCCTAGTGACGACCGACGTAATACATAAGTGGGTTTTAGAAGAGACTTTGAAATTCTATCGAACATTACACCCACTTTGGTCAATCTAAGTCCGGGATCCTGTACATATTTTTCGTCGTATCGTCTCAAGACCCGACCTCGCAGTTCTTTGGACTCAATCAGATACAAGTATTGAAAGACAAACACAATGGAATCTGATTAATGAATTAGAGAGGGAAGAGTCAAAAGGAAATACATTGCTTACAGTATTTTCAAAAAAGATACAGAATGTTGACATTTAAAGTTTTAGTTTCACTTCATTACATATACTCTACTTAAAAAAAGATTTTTTTTCTATTAGTATTTCGTGACATGTTTCCACGAGACTCAATACCTTATTATTTTGGGAAGGATAACCAGAGGTTGTTAGGTGTTCGGGTTAAGGCGAAGTTAGGTATCAGTTAACTAAATTTTGTTAGACCGATAGTCGGGTCTCATGTTTACTTTTATAGTCTGGTCTCCAAATACGACCCGAAAGGAGATCTGGTACAAAATACTCTGACTAAAGAGATTCCTCCTGAATTAGGGGTTTTCCACTTCAACTAATTAAAAGAAGATGGTCCAGAGAGGAGGCAGGGATTGACATAGACAAAGAGGTGGTCCGTGAATAGGACCCACATAAAGTGGTTTTTTTTTTTTTTTTTAAGGATCCTTGACATGTAAGAAAGACTAAGTGTTGTTATTAAATAGGACGTAATAGTAAAAATAGGAGTTTAATAATTAGTTCCGTTTCTACATATAGACATATCTATGTATGGAGACACATGTGTGTGTGTGTGTGTGTGTGTGTGTAGAGAGAGAACTAAGATATAAGGGTATATATATCAGAACTAATATATATATATATATATATGTGTGAACTAAAATATATATATACACACACACACATATATGCACACACATATATATATATGTACACATACATAAAATATATGTATGTGTGTGTCAATTACGGTTATACCCTTACAATAAAATTCAGTGAAGTCAGTACCGACTGAGAATAATTGGGTAGTCCGAGGAGACAGGTACCCTAAGAGGTCCGTTCTTATGACCCCACTCAACGGTAAAGGAGAAGTTGTCTTCAAGGTCAACCTCTACGACCCATAACTTGCAGCCCGGAGCACGTACGATTCGTACTCGAGATGGTGACTCGATGTGGGGGTTTCCCCTGCGACACCGACGTACCCGACTCTTACCAGAGGGAGTTAGGTAGAAGAAAATAAGACACCGTAAAATTGATTTTTTGATTATAAAATGTAAAAACAAACGTTTCGAGTTTCATGATAGACGGTCTACATCAAGGGACGTTCCATGTTAAGGTGTAACTGGTCCTGTGTGTTTTAGATGAGGTATTCCGGGGTTTCCGTCGAAGACCAGTGTAGACTTGACGAAATCTTCATCAGACGATCTGACGATACGTGATAACATGATTTTTAGAGCAAAGAGGTAGGAGAGGGTGAGACGCATGACGAGTGAGAGTGGAGTCGTCACTCACCCCAGGGAGGGTTTCCCAAAATAAGTAGAGGGGACGGAGTCTATAAGTCATCTGGGTGAGACATCATAGATTCGAGGACGACTGGTACCTCTTTAGGTTAGCTCAAGGACGAAGGAGTCCCTAGTACAATATAGTCTTCATCGTGAGATCTCGCGTCGTTCGATAAAACAAATAGGAGAGTTATATCGGGTGTCACACACGAAATTTATTTGAAAGAAAATCTTATCGAAAGTTGAATGTCTTTTAAACATTTATATCATGTCTCTCAAGAGTATATAGGGTACGGGTCATAGGGAATTAACAATTGTAGAATGAAATCATATCATACAAATAGTAATGAGTATTTTGGTTTTGACTACGTAATAATAATTGATTTCAGGAATCTAGAAAATCAAAAATAGATTACAGGGAAAAGAGTTCTGTCCGAGGATAGGTCCTAGAGTGTAACGTAAATCAGTAGTCCAGAGGAATTCCAGAAGAACCAACACTGTCAAAGAGTCTGAAAGGAACAAAAACCACTGGACGGGTCAAAACTCCTTATAGTCAGTCCATAAAACATCTTAAACGAATTAACCGTAAACAGGTAAAAAGAAGAATACTAATCGCACTTCAGTATACAAAACCACTATTTTGTCTCCTTTTACGGTAAGAGTAGTCTAGTATAGTTCCCATGTATAATAGTTGTACGAAATACTGACAACTACAGTTGGAACTAGTCGACCCACTTCATCGTAAACAGTCCAAAGAAGTAACACTCCAAAAAGAGTAAAGAGACGGGGAAAGGTAAGATATGAGACTCCTTCCTTCAGTGATACACGTTGGGTGTGAACTCCTCACCCCTTAATACAAGGTATAGGAACCTTTTCTCATATACGACTTTAGTAAAGTTTAAAACTCACTTGTAAAACAGGTAAGAGGAGTAAATGAACAGACAAGTTATTAAATACAGTCTTATCTGAGTACCTATAGATAAAATTATGAATAAAAATAGTTTATAAAACGAGTTTAAGAAAGTTGAAATCGGTAACCTGTGACGATGTGAACCGACACAGGGAAACTGTGTAATGGTAGTAATAACCTAATAATGGTAGTAATACCCTAATAATAGTAGTAGAAGTAGGAGGAGGAGGAAGAGAAGTAGGAGGAGTCGTAAGGGAATTAAAGACCGTAATCTTATACGAGGTCCAAACAAAAGACATAAAGAACGGGGTTAGGACATTAGTCAATAGTCGGGTTCCTCAAATCAAGAAAAATAATGTCTTACCATAACTTTTAATTACTGAATCATATACTTCTCTACCCGAAGGGTTTACCGAGTCGTCCATTTCTTGGGCGGACGATTACGACCTCTGTGTCCTCTGTACCCAAGTTAGGACCCAGCCCTTTCAGGGAACCTCCTCCTTTACCCTTGGGTTAGGTCATAAGAACGGACCTCTTAGGGTACCTGTCTCCTCGGACCACCCAACGTCAGGTACCCCAACGTTTCTCAACCTGTACTGACTCGCTAATTCGCATATGGTTCTCTACTATGGTGTGGCATATATTTTTACCTTGAGACTGGACAGGGTTCGTCGGGGGGTTTTGTTGTGTAATAGATATCATTGGTCGGGTCTTCGTTCGGATAGATGTTCAATCTGAACATCCTTCAGTCTGGTGATAGAGATCTTTGGTCGAGTCCTTCGGTATTGGGGACATTTCTACCTGACTTTTTACCGGTCCCGAGTCAATTATTGACTGTTGAAGACATTAAAAAGGGGTACAAAGGTCGAATCTTTGTAGGTCTCTCTTGGTTGACACCAATACGTGTGAATTGATTAGTGTATATGAAGACCAATCCGACGGACGTATATAGAAGAGGTGCTGTTGTCGGAGGTCAATCCCGTGTCGACTTCGAAAGGGAAAAAGATGATATTTAGTAAGGATGAGGAGACGGACGGAAACTCGAAGACGGTTTTCCGTTCACTACCCCAACTGAGGGATCGTACGAGACTTATTTATTGGAGACGGTCAAGAGTAAACCAACCAGAAATGAATGAAGGTGTCTTTGGTTTCAGAACTGCGATCGATACGAACAACGATGACCCCAATTAACGAATATCCAGGAGGTACGATGGTAATGTTCCTTTATTTACACACATGTGGTACGACATATATATGTGTATTCATATTTATAAAGATACACATGAGAAGAAATAGACATAATTTGATGTACACTAAAGTATAGTTACAGAGATTGAGATCAAGTAATGGTGTATGTAGTAAGATCTGAGGAGAATAACGAATAGACCTTTGAGGATGTTGTCACCCCTTGGATCAAGAACGATGGGTGGTAGTTAAATGGATTAGTAAGTTAGACGTCATATTGTGATAGTCTTAACGATCACAAATGAGTGTCCCCTATTTCGATATGACTCATCTTATGTCACCAGTATATGTCAAGGGAAACGAAAAAAAAAAAAATTAAAATTAACCTCCGATTAATGAAATGTTATAACACCAGCAAAAACGGTATGTAACTGTATTTAGTCGGTACCCACATGTACATAAGGGGTAGGACTTTGGGGGAGGGTGGAGGAAGGGGTAGGGTAGGGAGGCCCAGTCGGGTCACGTGGTCGGGAATCGTGGGACAGAGTACGTAACTAGGACCTGACCGCTAGACAAAGTGTATACTATTATATGTACGAAGTTACGATAAGAGAGTTTAGTAGGGTAGGAGCGGAAGAGGGTGTCTCAGGTTTCCTGACAAGAGATGTAGACACAGAGAAAACGACAGAGAGTATGTCCCAGTAGCAATGGTAGAAAGATTTAAGGTATATATACGTAATCATATGACATAACCACAAAAAGAAAGACCGAATGAAGTGAGACATATTATCCGAGGCCATAGTAAGTGGAGTAATCTTGACTAAGTTTACGTAAGAAAAATTACATATATTAATTTTAATTAACACATATACATGGTGTCGAAAGAATAGGTAAGTAGACGGTTACCTGTAGATCCAACGAAGGTATAGGACCGATAATTTTTGTGACGACACTACTCGTAACCCCATGTGCACAGAGAAAGTTAAGACCAAAGGAACTACATATACGGGTCGTCACTCTAACGATCCAGTATACCGTCAAGATAAAGATCAAAAATTCCTTAGAGGTATGACAAGAGGTATCACCGACATGATCTAACGTAAGGGTGGTTGTCACATTCTCCCAAGGGAAAAGAGGTGTGTGAGAGGTCGTAAATAACGAACATCTGAAAACCTACAGTCGGTAAGACTGACCGTACTCTATCATGGAGTGACACCAACACTAAACGTAAAGAGACTATTACTCACTACAACTCGTAGAAAAGTACGTAAACAATCGGTAGACATACAGAAGAATCCTCTTTATAGACAAATCAAGAAACCGGGTAAAAAACTAACCCAGCAAATAAAAAGACCTTAACTCGACGTCCTTAACGAACATATAAAAACTCTAATTAATAAAAAGGTAACGAAGCCAACGATAATAAAAGAGAGTAAGACGTCCGACAGAAAAGTGGAACGAGTATCAAAGGAAGTAACACGTTTTCGAAAATTCAAATTAATCCAGGGTAAAAATTTCAAAACGAAAATAAAGGTAATGAGACCCTCCACCCAGTATCTCCTAGGACGACACTAAATACAGTCTCTCACAAAACGGACAAAAGGAGATCCTCACAATATCAAAGGCTAGAATTTGTAAATCTAGAAATTAGGTAAAACTCAAATAAAAACACATACCACAATCTTGCACATGATCAAAGTAAGAAAATGTTCACCAACTGGTCAAAAGGGTCGTGGTGAACAATTTCTCTGACAGAAAAGAGGTAACATATAAGAACGGAGGAAACAGTTTCTACTCCACAAGTATCCACGCACCTAAATAGAGACTCGAAAGATAAAACAAGGTCACTAGATACAAAGATAGAAACACGGTCATGGTATGACAGAACTACTGACATCCAAACGTCATATCAGACTTCAGTCCGTCCAACTAAGGAGGTCAAGGTAAGAAGAAAGAGTTCTAACGAAACCGATAAGCTCCAAAAAAACATAAAGGTATGTTTAACACTTTAATAAAGAAAATCAAGAGACTTTTTATGGTAACCATCGAACTATGTCTAACGTAACTTAGATATCTAACGAAACCCATGATATGAGTAAAAGTGATATAACTAAGAAGGTTAGGTACTTGTACCATATAAAGAGGTAGACAAACTCAGGAGTGGGTCTTTCCAAACGACTCAATGTACCTCTTCTCTTCTCCTTCCTCCCTCTATCTCCACTGGTCCTCCTCTTCTCCCCCTTGGTTTTCCCCGTTCTCGTTAGATCGACCATTAGTTTAGGAATACACGAGAGGTGTCGGACCTTGTGGGTCTTTTCAAGTACTTCAACGTATCTCTTCTCTTCTCACTCCATTTCTATCTCCGCTGGTCCTCTTCTTCCACCCCGACCAGTTTACCTCTCTCTGTCTAGATCGGTCATTAGTCAAGGGATTCACAAGAGGTGTCGGGTCTTATGGGTTTCTCTAAGTGTCTCAACCCATCTCTCCTTTTCCCCCTCCCTCCTCTATCTCCACTGGATCCCCTCTTTTTCCTCTCAGTCTTCCCCCTCTCCCGTTAGTTCGGTCATTAGTGTGAGAATTCATTTTTAACCATGACTTCCAAATTAAGAATTTCCATGTTTTAACTATTGTTTATGGGTTTTCGTTTCTAATTTTTAGATCTCATCTCCAACCTGAGAGTTTTTATGTTATAATTCTTTTGTTTTGTTTTAGTGTTTTTAATCTTTTTTTATATATACTTCAAACGAAATTTTTATCTCAGAAAGAAAACGTTCCATTATCATCCAATATTTTACTTTTAATTTCCTAATTATCTCCTGAATTTTAAAATTTTTTTTTTAAATTTTTTACTATTATCATTTTTATATAGATCCTTAAAGAGACCTCGACAACGACCGTCACACCCCAGTCAAGTCAAAGTCTATCAAGGAACAAGGTCGAATATGAAGAGTTCTAGATATCCGGGGAAGGTTACATCAGCCATGATTGATGTTCCAAAATTAGACAACGTGGACAGTGAAGGTTTCGTCAAGGGAGACAAATAAAACCGAAGAAGACAAACGTTCAGAGGAGTCACAGATTAAAGGTGGGACTGTGTTCCCCCGTTTCCACCAGTGAATAAATCCGAGTGAACAAGTTAGGACGACACCCCTCCCTCTTTGTTTCGTTTGTTTATGGTGACCGCACACACCCCTCACGAGTGTCACAGAGTCGACGTGACCCAAACGGGGGCGAGTACCACACACTCGAAAGGGTCAGATGTGACGAGTCCGAGGTCCAACGAGACGTCCCCTTGACAGATTTCGTCCGGGACCCAACACACGTAAAGGGTCCAGATTCGGCGAGTCCAAATCCAAAAGTCCATGAGGTGTTTCCATGTCTGAGCCAACCCGGACGCAAAACACGGGAAAGGTCCAGGTTCGTCGAATCCGTTGGTCCACGAACCACTCGTGTGTGAGGGGTCCACGTCACGTAGAATAGTGGAGGGGCCAGGGTCGACGATCCAAAGGACCCACACGTCGTCCTCACGGTAGAGTTCACACAGTACACAGAGAAGACCCTTCGATTAGAGACCGACACTGGGAGGACCACCTACAGTCGGTAGATCCTAGGGTACTTCTGAACCAATCGTTGAACCTCGAACGAGTGTCAAACCATCTCCTACGGCAAAGACCCCGACTCTAACTGCGAAAGGCTGAGACCGACAACGGACGGACGGAGGGACGGAGACACGGAGACCACCCCAACCCGACCAGGCGACCACCGATCGGGAGACCATAAGCAAGTCAGGAAACAAGACACTCACCGGACCGTCACGGAATCTAATCCCGAAAAACACCCTTTAAAGAGACAAAGAGAGAGAAAAAGAAGAGAGAGAGACCGATAGGGTGTCAAACCCAACGATAGAGTGGAATCGAGGGAGTCTAACGGAAGTCCCGTAAGTCCGGACCAGGAATGGGATTCGTTACGTCGGGTGCGGAGGGACAAGTCGGGGGTGAACGACCACCGTCTACGTTCGAAGACCCGATGAAGAGGTGGGTCTGACCCACCTCAGACCCGATGATGAGGTTATTACCTCAACGGTAATCCGTACATTAGACACCCAAAATAAATAAATAAAAAGGAGGACCAATACAACGGGAGACTCTAAGGTTTTGAGGGGTGTCTGGGCGACCACTCTCCCAAAGGACTACAAACCTTTGGAGGAGAAAATGTTGAGGGAGGGCCCTGCCCAGAGACAGGGATTGAGAAAACAGAGAGAAAAATAAAAAAGGATGGAGGTAAGCTTCTGTTATCCGACGGATAGACCCACGGACCACAGGAGACGGTCGTAAGTCTTCAACAAAACACCTTAAACGAGTCGTAAGTTTACAAGAAAGTTACTTAAACACCTCCTCTTTCACCAGAGGAGTAGGATAAGGAGGTGGTAGAATCCTGGCGGGGGGAGGGGAAACGAAAATCAGAATGTATGAAATGAGTTAAAGTTTCATTGAATCCAGTCGTGAAACTGGGGGTGGGGGTGGGGGAAGTCACTTCAATATAGTATAGACATTATGTCAATCTAAGAGACTAGTCTCATACTCAGGAAGGAACATAAGGATGGGAGAATTTAAGAAAAATTCTAAACAGATGTAATTCCAAGTGAAAAACACAACATTTCAAGATACCCAAACCTGTTTACGTATCACAGTATATGGATAGTAATTTCCTGATAAGTCTTATCAAAATGGTACAATAACTGACAGTAAGGACGTATTTGGGGACTCCTGGTGACTACACAAGTGACAGGTCTTACAGTACATTTACTTCAATTTGTCATACTCCGGAGAAGTCTGTCCGAAGAAAGTAAACCGTTATATGTAAATTATAGGTAAGTATAACAACACACCTAACTATCATGTAAGGACGAATAGTGATTCATCTTAAGGTAACATACCCATATGGTGTCAAACGAATAATAAATGGATAACCTCGTGTACAACCAAAGATAGTCTTAAACCATTAATGATTATTTAGACGACCTTTGTAAGCACATCTCCAAAAGAAACCTATATTCAAAAGTTTAGTCCACTCATTTATGGATCCATACACTGAAGACTTAGTTTACTATTCAAATACCAACCAAAACATCCTTTGGTGGTTCAAAAAGGTCAGTGAACCAAAAGGTTTCGATGGTATAAGATATCGTGAGAGTAATCGTTATAGACTCTCAAAGGACTACAACGGGGGACCGAGTACATCCTACATGTTGAAACATACGAAACGTTTAATATATCGTTTTCCCTCTAATATACCTACACAGATTGGATTATTGTACTACAGAGGAAAATATTTGTCTGAGAAAAGTTCGACTACCGACTTCTCCTTCGGTCTCCAAGGTTCATGTACAACGACGACCAAAACTTTACCTCTCCTCGTACACTCTCCTAGTGGTAGGGTACACTCAGAAGTTCTTTTACCTTTGAAAATCAGGTGTTGGTGTTCCCTGACCTAAGACAATTGTTAGATTTACTCGGACCTCCTCTCAAAAAGGGGTACGTAGAATCCTTTCTCGGGTAAGACCAGTTATGTGGAACTAAAGTCGGAACACTCTGGGTCTTATCCCTTGGACCAGTTTAGACGGACTTGGAGACTGTATGTCTTGCCTCGATATTTTACTTTCAACAAAAATCGGGTATTTAAACACTATTAAATATCGGTCGTTATCTTTTGATTATATCGTCCAACAGTGACCTCCGGGACAAATTATTTATTCTCTTACTTAGTGCTCGTTCCTCACATTCCTATGGTTAAGACTTCTTGTTTCTACTCTCGTGATAAACGGTACCGATTAAACTGAGGTGGGAAAGGAGGAAGATTCGTCCCTCGTTTTACACCGATGAATGTAAACGAACCAATGACCGTAAACTAATAAAATGTGATTGAACGGTAGGAAAGGAAAGACGATCAGTGTATATTAGTCAGATCGTGTAACTGAATAAGGGATTTTCTTTCTATACAGTACAAACTGAGAAACGTTGGGATACCTGACATCGGGTGGTCCGAGGAGACAGGTACCTTAAGAGGTCCGTCCTTGTGACCTCAACCATCGACAAGGGAAGGTCCCCTAGAAGGGCTGGGTCTCTAGTTTGGACCCAGAGGACGTAACGTCCGTCCAACAAATGACAGACTCGGTAATTCCTTCGGGATAAACGTACAGTATACATCGGATAGTATACTAAACAAAATAGGGTCTCACTGTTCAAACCCCTCTCTTAGATTTCGGTAGGAAGGACTATTTCTCTTGTGACACCTCTCCTTCTTTGTTTACTTGTCGGGGACTTTGTGACGTTATACACCTATCGGTAAATAAGGTAAATAAGATCAGGACGGCTCAACCGTTTCAGTTTCTTTTGGTAAAGGGGATCGACCGTAGTGATTTGGTCAAACTCGAGGATTTTAGTTTACTCTTCTTTCCGTGTCTCTCGGTCTTACTCGGTAAGTTTGTTTGATTCGACTAAAACTGTCCAAGGGACCATTGTTTAGGTTGATACCAATATTTACCCAGTGATATCGGAGGTCGACATAAAAAACAATACATTCGAAGGACCTTTTCTCCTAATTTGGTATAAATTCTATTTGTAAACGAAAACATATCACTTAAATCGTGACAACAAATTTCACGAAACCTTAACTTAACACGTCCACGATTTTAAGATTAACGGACAAAAAGGACTGTAAGTAGAATCTTAACGAGTTTCTTTCTGTAATAGAAACTGAGAAAGTGTATTTTATATTACTGGTGTCACTTTCCTTACCTTACCTATCCTTTCTTAGTGTTCATTTTACTTCCGGAAATCTTCAGTACCTGAGTTCGGTAGATAACCTCTCCTACTATGTAGTAAAAAGTTTACTCAGGTGAACTCAAACGACTACTAAACCTCCTCTTTGAACATGGACTAAATATCATTATCTTTATCTTTTGGTCTTCTACATGAATACACCCTTCAGTCTTTAAGTCACAAAGTCAACTTCTATATCTAAACCCAGTAGAGATATCAACGTTTTGGGCCTATGGGACTACCGAGTCGACCATTTCTTAGACGGACGTTACGTCCTCTGGGTCCAAGTTAGAGACCCAACCCCTCTATCTAGGGGACCTCTTCCCTTACCGTTGGGTGAGGTTATAAAAACGGACCTTTTAGGGTACCTGTCTCCTTGGATCGCCCGATATCAGATACCCCAGCGTTTCTCCAGTATGTATTGGCTCGTTGTTTGTGAAAGAAAGTGATACATCAACATTTTGAACTTACAAAAATTCCTTTATTTTAAACATACTCAGTTGGTCCTGTGATTTACGAGCTAAGACTGAAGTATAAAACAAATTGAGAACTCTCACAACACCAGACATCTTCGATATAAAGAATAAAATGAATAAAAATGGACCTACTAACGAATTAATTGGATACCGGATTGCGGTTCCTTTTCATGTTTGTTGATGAGTTTTATTACAGAAATATTAGGAGTCTCGAGACGATAATAAAAATATTATCATTGTAACTCAAATAAGTTCTGAAAATTTAACTTAACCGTAACAACGAGATGGTAACAAACCTAGTGTTTTTATAGGTGACTATGTGGGGAAGAAACTACTGTAAGAGTTCGACGAACCCGACAATATATGTTTTTACTGTACTCCATGTTTTTACTGTCTAAGTGAAACCTTTTAGTCTCCGGACTCTATTATTTTTATGAAAGTTAACACTACGACAATAAGTAAATTGTAAATGAATGTACTTCCCCTTACCCTTTACCTCGTCTTCTGAGAGGGAGATCTTGGACTACCTTCTCTAGTACAAGGGTGATCGTCGGTAGAACTTCCCTTTTTAACTTAAAGTCGTAGACATCGTACTTATTCTGTCTCTTTTCCTGACATTCAATTAAGTTGTTCACCTTTGAAATGAGAGGATTGATCTACGACACAACCCATATTTTCGGTTTGTAACGGGAGTTTCACAGGTGTCAGAAAAACCTTTGTACTGTATCTAAAATTTCTGTCTTTATTTTTGTGTGGAGAGACATATCAGTTCACGGTGACACACACTAGTCACGAACCCAGACCAGACTTTTCTGTCTCCTGCTGTACTAGTTCTCATCCCCCCTTTTTTTCTCATCCTTGTGAAATTCCGGTTCAACTTCAAACTCTATAGAACTCTTTAGACATACGTCAAGTCCTTCGTTGTCAATCTTGACCTGTACCTTGTTGTCTGACCAAGTTTCATCCCTTTCTTCATGCAGTTCCAACATATAACAGTGGGACGAATAAATTGAATATACGTCTCATGTAGTACACTTTACCGTCCTACCTACTTCGTGTTCGACCCTAGTTCTAACGACCCTCTTTATAACTATTGGAGTCTAGACGTCTACTGTGGTGGAAATACCGTCTTTCACTTCTTCTTGATTTCTCCGAGAACTACTTTTACTTTCTTCTCTCACTTTTTCAACCGAATTTCGAGTTGTAAGTCTTTTACTTCTAGTATCGTAGACCAGGGTAGTGAAGTACCATTACCCCTTTGTCACTGTCCGAAATAAAACCCCCCGAGGTTTTAGTGACGTCTACTACTAACGTCGGTACTTTAATTTTCTACGAACGAAGAACCTTCTTTTCAACACTGGTTGGATCTGTCGTATAATTTTTCGTCTCTGTAATGAAACGGTTGTTTCCAGACAGATCACTTTCGATACCAAAAAGGTCATCAGTACATACCTACACTCTCAACCTGATATTTCTTACGACTCGTGGCTTCTTGACTACGAAAACTTGACACTACAACCTCTTCTGAGAACCTCTTCTGAGAACTTCTCAGACCCATCTGAGAACTCTAAACCTAGTTCCTCTAGGTTGGTCAGGTAGGATTTCCTTTAGTCAGGACTTATAGGTAACCTTCCTGACTACGACTTCGACTTTAAGGTTATGAAATCGGTGGACTACGCTTATTCACTGAGTAATCTTTTCTAGGACTACGACCCTTTCTAACTTCCGTCATCCTCTTCCCCTGTTGTCTCCTACTCTACCAACATACCGTAGTGACTGAATTACCTGTACTCAAACTCATTTGACACCCTCAACCACTACCTGTCCCTCCGGATCGTACGACGTCAGGTACCCTAACATTCTCAGCCTGTGCTGACTTACTGACTTGACTTGAATTCAAACTCTATTCAATCCTTTGTCTCGGTCTAAACCTTCAAATACACAAGAGGTTATATTCTCTGAGACCTACAAACTAGAATAAAGTTGATAAATCTTCACCAAGGTCACAGACCTATCCAAAGACATACTAACTCCTACAAATACCATGTTCACTCGAAGGGTCCAATACGATCACCATTTCTTGGACGGACGGTCACGTCCTCTGTATTCTCTGCACCCAAGTTAGAGACCCAGTTTTTCTAGGGGACCTCTTCTCGTACCGTTGGGTGAGGTCATCAGAACGGACCTCTTAGGGTACCTGTCTCCTCAGACCACCCGATGTCAGGTACCCCAATATCTCTGGACGTGTGTTGACCTCACTGAATCGTACGTACGTACCGTGTTCATTGTCTTTTTGTCTAATTGTCACCAAAGCTGGTATTCTTGTAAATCACCAGAGATTTCCCCTTTAGGACTCCTTCAACTACCATCCTAATTAAGTTGTCTTGTTTACAGTCCCGTGACCCTTCCGTAGAGACCTTAAGAAAAAACAGGAAGGGAACACCAGTGATCCACTGACTTTATCGACATTCGTCGTACAGGAATATACTCTTATAAGTTTCGTCTTTCCTTGTGTACCTTTGTTTTCAGACCCAAAACGACTTCGATTTTATACGGGTCATGGTCCTCTACTTAGTACTATCTAAATTCGAACGACCCTCTAAGATCTCCTCCTTTTAGAAAAGAACTTCGAGGGTCGTCTGAAAGAACACATAAGATAATCAGTCTTAACGTAGTATACAGGGGTCGATCAGGTAAGTGACCCTTTCCCCTTGACCTAACGACATTGACCGAATTTGGATAACATTAAATAAAGGACCCGGATCCTTTTAAAATCGCTTGTTTTATATAATCTTTCTTCAGTTCATTAACTGATACCCTAAATTTTTTTTAATAGACGGTGTCGGGGTTTCGACTTAGACTATAGCTTGTACGAAACGTCGTTTTAGATCATCTACCATAAAAAACACCAAGGAAGAGGAAAAAGGAGAGGAGAAAGAAGGAAAAGAGAAAATGAAAATATAAGTATGTATGTGTATTGTTACTATTTGTGTAGTGGGGATTTGTATAGGTTTTGAACATAAATTTATTCAGACGACCCGAGGGAAAGGTATACGAAAACATACAGTCCATCATAAGTGTAAAATACTTTAACGGGTTAATTTCAGAAGACAGTAAGTCTTTAAAGTTGGAGTCCAGGAATTTTTACTTTCCGTAACTCATCAATATGGTTGAAGATTAGTTGGTACTTAGTTTACGTCTGTTTCAATAAGAAGGACAGATACCTTGGGGGTAGTTTATAATCCAGTCGTCGATTGTTTTGTAACACTGAATTATAAAAATGGTGACTCTTTCGTCACACTAAATCCAAATGACACCATAGTTTGATGTTTTCTTCAGTGTAAATTAGTATAAAATTCTGTAGACTGATATTTAGACCGATATTTAATGAAAAAAGAAGGATTTCTCGAACAAGGGGTTCTCAGATTTACAAGTCTGTGTTATTCACATTTATTTGTTGGTCTTAGTTGTATCTCTCCAAATCTGTTTTACGAAAAGAAGATAACCTTCCGACTTCTTCCGACTTTGTGATCTCACGCATAATATTGGAGTATAAAATAAGTACTACGTCGGAGTCGAGTTTGAAGACTCTGTCCACCTCAATGAGATGAAAGATATGGTATCGGAGTAAACGAGTTCAACACTTACACCTAAGGATATTGTAAAGACCGGAAAAAGTTACGTCCGAAACAAAACCACTATCCTATTACTCTATAAAAGGAGAAATTCTATCCTTTTGAAATGGTAAGTGTAGCTAAAGACATAATTGAACGTTCTGTTTTAAAAGACACTCACGACCTTGTGATTTAAATCGAATTGTGTATATAAATTTAGATAACTCGGTCTAAAAAAAGACACCAAATTAACGTCTAGGAATACGTTGACAGAGAAAATAAAATCTCATTATTAAAACTATAAATTTAGTATCTTATAATCTTATGTCTATTGGATCAAGTAAAGGGAGTAAAAAGTCTACTCTTTTTTATAAGACTCCGATTTCCTCCAATTTACTGAACGGATGATAGTGTGTCAATTAATCATCGTCTCAATCACTTGGTCGAATAGACTGAAGATTCAGGTATTAAAAATACGGCATACACTACGGAGTACTTGTCATCGAAAAAGACGACATAATTTCATCACCATAATTATTTATATAACCGTAGTGTATTGACACAATTCTAGAACGACAGGGATCGGGACTAATCTATGTCCTTCATTTAGGTAGATCAGTTCGGGAGTCGGTCGGGTCTCTTTCTCTCTTGTGTGTCGTATTAATACTTATACCTCTGACCTTATTTTGGTCTCGTCCAAAACTTAAGACCGAGACGTTTGATGAATGACGTTTATTCTCTTTCAATGTGGACCCAGAGAGAAAGGAACAGACATTTTACCCTTATTTTAAGAGAAGTAACCTAACAACGAACTTCTTCATTTATGTGTATCTTATAAATCTCAGACCTTTCAAGGGTTATCTACGATTAAGTACTGAAAAACGGAGTAAACGACTCGGTTTGTATTAGTCTTGTCGTCCAAGACGAGACCAATGCCAAGTTATCGTACTGGTCATTCAGACCAGATCTTAGTCAAAACGACCGTTTCTTCATTATTCCTTACAAATTTTGAACAAAAAGAAAATAAAAAAAAATAATAAAACAGAATTTACATTATAACCGAGAAGAAGAGAATATGAAAAGGAGAAAAATTTTTAACCTTTCTTTTACTCAAACGACAACAAGTCAGCGATTTGGTATAGACTGAGAGACGTTGGGGTACCTGACGTCACACGGTCCGAAGGGACAGGAAGTGATAGAGGGTCTCAAACGAGTTTGAGTACAGGTAACTCAGCTATAACGGTAGGTTGGTGGAGTAGGACACGGTAGGAGAAGAGGAGAACGGGAGTTAGAAAGGTCGTAGTCCCAAAAAAGGTCACTCAGCGGAAAAACGTAGTCCATCGGTTTCATAATCGCAAAATCGAAATCGTAGTCAGAAAGGTTACTTATAAGTCCTGACTAAAGGAAATCCTACCTGACCAAACTAGAGGAACGTCAAGTTCGATGAGAGTTCTCAGAAGAGGTTGTAGTGTCAAGTTTTCGTAGTTAAAAAACCGTGAGTTTAAAGAAATATCAGGTGGAGAGTGTAGGTATGTATTGATGACCTTTTTGGTATGGAAACTGTTATACCTGGAAACAGACGTTTCACTACAGAGACGAAAGATTATACAACAGATCCAAACAGTATCGAAAAGGAGGTTTCTCGTTCACAGAAAATTAAAGTACCGACGTCAGTAGTAGGAGTCATTCTCTTACAAACGTTGAACTAAAAGAAAATATAAAAAAAGAAAATAGAATTTACACTATAATAGAGAAGAGAATACGAAAAGCAGAAAAATTTTTAATCTCTATTTACTTATAATCTATAAATAATCCTCTTCTTTAGAATATCCTCTGTTTCTAATTATCCATGACCTGTTTCTATTAGACTGATAATCATCGAGTCGACCATTTCTTAGGTGGACGTTACGTCCTCTGGGTCCAAGCTAAGGACCCAACCCTTCTAGGTGACCACTTCCCCATCCGATGGGTGAGGTCATAAGAACCTGAAGGGACCACCGAGTCGACCATTTCTTAGACGGGTGTCACGTCCTCTGGACTGACTTCTAGGGGACCTCTTCCCTTACAGATGGGTGAGGTCATAAGACCGGACCTCTTAAGGTTCCTGACATATCAGGTACCCCAGTGTTTCTCAGTCTGTACTGACTCGTTGAAAGTGAAAGTCGTATGAAAGTGAAAGTCCCTCCACTTTTAGAAATATACAAATCTCTTAGACACTTTTCACGATATCTTTTATATTTTCTTCATAGCTTATATTTCAAGGGAAGGTCTTTATAATCGAGTACGGGGTTTGAGGTCTTAACACAAACATGTATTTTATAATGGTGATCATTGTATATCCTTAAAAGAATTTTTTACTTGTGAACTGAATTACTGACTGAATGTGATAGTACAGTTGAGACTTCTTTAATTCTCGTTACACACTTACACACGATCGTGGCCGTCTTCTCCGAATTAATCACTCCGTCTTCAACTCGACCCACAACTTTCTACTCATCTTAAACTTCTCCGTCACTCCTCCTCCCTCACGTAGAGACCCCCTCCTTTATCGTATTCATTGTAGTACCTCTTTTAAAAATCACATACAACCGTCGTCACTCCTTTCCTCACCCTCTCTTTATCCTACTCCTATTTAATAATTACCTCGATGTTCCAAGGGTCACGGAAAGAGACGTCTCTCCACTTCTCTCAGATCAGATCAGGTGTAATGACCCCGTCGTTCTGTTAGTTTCCATTTTGTAAGACGGATCACCTTTCTACTATGTTAACAGGTCTTACGAAGGACCCGACACTAAGGCCTTGACATCGTACCTGTTGTCACCCACCAGTCCCAGTGTTTTCAGACGACATGTCCCGTTCTCTGAGCGTGAAGGTACGACAACAAAGGTTGTAAATGTCATAAGAAGTTATACAAACGAAGGACTCATTTTTTCCCTCTTTTACATTCAAGAGTTTAAGGGTGACTTTTCATCCAAGACAAGGTCGGACTCCCCTTTTCACCAGGAACCCCGACTCTCCGGGTACCTGATGCATGATATGTCAAGAAATGAAGGTTTAAATAACGTCATATTAACTGTATATTGTGACACATTTAAATTCCACATGTTACACTACTAAACTATGTACACATAAAACACTTTAGTACTGGTGTTATTCCAGTGAATTGTGTAGGAAGAAGTACTACGAAAGTTTCTACCTTCACCCCTAGACACGAGAGCTCTCACATCCCTATGTTGGACCTCCTAGGTACCAACTGTAATGAGTAAAGTCTGACATATTGTCTCGACAGCAGTTGTCTTTACGATGTTTCATCGTAACTGGGGTCACCACCCCTTCTAAGTTACTGATACCAAGACGGAGATAACAAAATAACATCGACGGAAGAGAGGAAAATGTAGGTGTGTCCCTTTCGATTAATCGGTGAATTACATGCCAAACGATGAAACCCTCATTTTTATAGTCTAGTCCAGTCATTCACAAAAAAATTAGTCAATTTGTGGTCGTTAGGTCTTAAAGAATGTTTTGTAGGACCCTTCCTTTGTGAAGGTGTATCGACCTCATTAGTGAATGTCGAACGTGGTCACCCAGGTACGACTTTCATATATTCTTTGAGTACCGTTTCGGTCCGGGAGTGGAAAAATAGTCCAAGGGGAAAGTCACGACCCTAATGATCACGGAGTCTAAATGACGGACGAGGGGTAGGACTAGAGACAACAGTCTTGTCGGCACGTACTCAAGAACAAAGGGTACCAGGACTGTGACCGGATAAAGAAGAGTCTCAACACTGTGACAGTAATGACTGGAACAGGAGAGAATTGTAAACGTCTCACTAATAATACACAGTCGGTACCACGATTCAAGAAATACTTGTGATATTTTATATTAAGAGTGTTTTGTGACACCCTACCTATGACTATCACACGGGGGTGTAAAAAAATTATCCACACTTTTAGTTAAGTATCCCTTCCACTCTTGGAAAGGGGTTCAAGTTGTTACTATTCTCACTTGTAAAGTGAGACCCGTTAAACTGTCAGTGTGACTATTGTTGATATCACTTTCTTAACCGTCGAATTCCTTCAAGACTATAAAATAGTAAAGGTTCGAAAATCTTCTCTCATCATTTTCTTAACACCACTTAATTGGTCTCGGTGGTTTTTGACCGGTCTAATCCAAAATCCGTGTAAAGACACTTAAAACCGTTATTGAGTACGACATAAGTAAAAAATTTTTTACAGGCGGTCTCTGAATACCTGATATCAATCCTTCCCGACCTCTTCCTACTTAACCTATCTTCTATCTCCCTCGACAAGGAGTGAGACGGGTCTCCCTTTACCAACAAGGTCGTTGTTACCCGTTTACCTCCAACAAGTTTTGTTCACGTAAGGTATAAGAAAAGGGAATCCTGATTACATCATAGCTGACCAACGAAGTTTAAGTAGTAAACCACTCAGTTATTATAACTAACTAGACACCGACCCACGTTGTGTAATACGATTCATCACACTCCACTGTGTTTCTATAGTTCTTACATTGACACGAGAGGACCCCGACGACCATTTTTCGTACTTGATTTTGAACCTACCTTCTATTATGTCGTGTATGATCCCGTATTCGTACGTTGTCTTTCTGTCGTAGCACCACCTCCTGTTTCTCAGAGTCCCGACACGTAGTTCTACCGAATCTTAGTGGTGGTTGTGGATAGAACGTCACTCTATATAACTTAAAAATAATCATAAGAGTCCTCTTCCAAACCCCGTACGGGAAACACACGAGTAACTCACTATAGGTATTTCGCATCAAAGAGTTTAGGTACGTGGACTAATTGCACAGTTTGATAACCGTGCATATTATACGGTCAAAAGATGAGTCTAGATGACTGATCTTTTAAAAGTCCATGAGTCCCGGACCTTTAGAGATAAGAATTATTCTTAATAGAACTCTTTTGATTACGATTATATGACGAACAGAATCGGGTAAGTCTCACGATATTGCTTTGGTGGTATCTGACCGATCAAACTTGGTTTTTGTAAATAAAGAGTGTCAAGACATCCGACCCTTCAGGTTCTAGTTCCCCGACCGTCTAAGTCACAGACCACTCTCGGACGAATGACCAAATGTCTACGAGAAAAGAGTGACACAGGAGTGTACCTCCTTTCCTGGTGTCTCGAGACACCTCAGAGAGAATTTTCCCGTGATTAGGGTAAGTACTCCCGAGACGAGAGTACTGGGTCAGTGGAGAGGTTCTGGGGTGGAGGATTTTACGGTAGTGTAACCCCTATTCTTAAAGTCGTATACTTAAAACACTACTGTGTTTGTAACAAACACTGTGATACCTATAGTAAATGTTATCCCGTCACCGACGACGACGATTCAGTGAAGTCAGCACAGGCTGAGACACGCTGGGGTATCTGCCGTCGGGTGGTCCGAGGGGGTAGGGACCCTAAGAGGTCCGTTCTTGTAACCTCACCCAACGGTAAAGGAAGAGGTTACGTACTTTCACTTTTCACTTTCAGTTCAGCGAGTCAGCATAGGCTGAACATCACTGGGGTACCTGAGGTCGGATGGTCCGAAGAGGCAGGTACCCTAAAAGGTCCGTTCTCATGACCTCACCCCACGGTAATGGAAGAGGTTTCCGTCACCGTACTCCTTAGTTTACTCTGTATTTTACACTTTAACTTTCTGATACCAATACAAAAATATATTTCAGAAGACACACTGTTCGTAGTACGATCTATGAAATTAATATAATAAGTCAATGAATGAGAGATGTCGTAAGTACACTCAAAGTCCACAAAGAATTAGGTTCGTTACATCAAAACTTCTTATATACGGTTGTACAATTGTAACCGATGAAAGTCCACTACTCTATATTTATTAGAAAAAGGAATATGAAATACGTAAGGTGGGGGAAACGGAAAATGTTTCTAGTACACAATGAAAAAAGTAGTCTTTTTAGAGGTTCAGGTATTTTTAATAATGTTTAAAAAGTTAATTTGGACCGTCAGGTGTAAGTATCATGATCTTTAGATATTTTACGAGAAACTCATAAAACTCTAATTCTTTATCAACTTCTACTAACCCAATCTATAATTTGTGGGGATAGTTTTACAACGGTGCATCGTAAAGAAACAAAAATACCTTTATAGGAGGTAAAGAAAACCCTTAGTGTCTCTTACTTTAGACCTATCTTTACAAACATTCCCCTGTTTACTACTTTTAAGTTCTCACACCCTGTATGAATCAAGGTTATGACATGATTCCTCGGGGTGATTAAAACTCGTGTAAAAATTCAAGAAACCGTATGGTGTTCCATCCCATCGATATACCTTCGTTTCTATCCCCTGAGACGTTACTATACAATGACTAAAGTGTTAAAACGAGATCGGACCAACCTAAACCATGTGGGGTTTGAGGTTTCATAATCGTACTCTACCAGTGGTCGACCCATGTACGAGATTTATACTTCTACGAGATTTAAAGGGGACTTCAGATATTACGAAGGTGTCAGGTAGTGTGACTTCTAGACCGTGAACAGGCTGTATGTGGTAAAATGAAGGAAGTCTCGTACCGTTAAGTTATCACCGTAGTAATCGTATTCATCTTCGTTGTCGGTCATTTCACGGAACTAATAATAGTTGTATTACCTAATGTATAGGACTTACTATGAATACATTCAGATGAAGAGACGAAAGACAGGAGTGAGGATAAGAACGAATTCTCCTGTCTAAAAAAAAAAAAAATTAGACAAAAGCAGAAGGAAAGTCGACGATAAGATTTAGTGGTACCTTTACTTACTTACCAGTTTTTGTTTACGTTTGATTCCACCAATTACTAAGTTTCTCCGTAGACTTCACTCTGATCGAGTTCTGGATCAAATAAAAATTTAACACCAAATTCTTTTATTAATTTTAGTCCTCCTTCTTTTTATACGAATTTCTACATAAGGGTTTTCTCTGCTTTCCTCTCCGATTTTACACGAATCCTAAAAAAATTAAACATAATAAGTGAAGTCAAGAAGTCTACTTCCGACACACTATGGGGGTTTTATGTTACGAACGCTTGGGTACCTTTATATCGTGTGTAAACAAGACTGGTGGGTGCCCGGTGAGTCATAAGTAGATAAAAAATTTATCGTTAAACAAAAGGTAAACCTTTTAATGGACGGAAAGTAACATACGTCATACCTAGTTCATCAGTTACTTTCATAATACGGGAGTCTTATTCTTAAGACTCCTTATAACTCCTTTCTTGACAGATTCTCTTGTTTTCCTGACTAACTTTAAACACCCTACTCTAAGTCTGTATAATGAAGTTTATAGTCTCCTCTATATTGGAATAAAACACAAGGTCTAACCTACTATGTCCCGTGTGTGTGTGTGTGTGTGTGTGTGTGTGTGTGTGTGTGTGTGTTTTGTTGGTCCTCGTTTTTCTTTGGTCCTTGTTTTTCTTTTACTTTCCTTTATATGGTTAGCAGTCACGAATAGAGGTCCACCACTCTAATCACTGTAAATCATAAAGAAATATTTTCATTACGTACGAATAATATGATAAACTTTAGTATAATTTGTGAAGTTATATAAACAAATTTTTTATGGAGTCATGTACACGACAGGATCAAACCCTTCAGTCTGTCCAGAACCAGACCGCTCTACCGTCTGAAGTAGGGTTTCAGTAGTGGGGTTCGTCGGACTTCCGAAGTTCTTGTCCAAGACAAAGAACAAAGTCCTGATACTCAATTAGTAACAAGGATGGTGGATCCTAGTCTTTAAAAGTCGTATGTATTAAGTATACTTACATGTTGGTTTATGGAGTACTCTTTGTAACTATACAAGACTCGGTTTAGTGTTCTTTTTAGTATTAAGAGTCGAAAGAAGAAAAAATTTTATATTTAAATAAATAAAATTAACCTCCGATTAATGAAATGTTATAACATAACCAAAACGGTATGTAGTTGTACTTACGCGGTGTCTATATGTGCACAAGGGGTAGGACTTGGGGGGAGGGTGGAGGGAGGGGAATGGTAGGGAGACCCAGCAGAGTCACGTGGTCGGGGTTCGTAGGACATAGGACGTAGAAGATGTAGAAGAGGGTAACAGTAACGAAGACAGTTAAACTTAGACTCGGGTTCTTAGAAAAAAAAAAAGAGAGAGAGAGAGAGAAGAAAGAGTACAAAAGACTGAAACAGAACCCAGAAACAAAGACCGTCGTACCTGTGGTCTAGTTAAATAAGATAACAAAGATACTAGAAAGAACGGACTAGTCTGAATATTTTTCAAGGGAATCTAGAAATGTTGAGACAGAGGACAACATTCGTCGGGTGTGTTAGGTTGACTACCGAGTAAGAGATACGTAAACGTCGTGTGCAGAAAACGTGTCTGACCATGTTTGATGTCCTGACCAAACGTACAATTACTGTCGTAGTAAAAGAGAGATTTTAAAGTACCGGGAGAGAGTGTTTAGACTCATATTAATTCTGCTGTAAAATTGATATCGTATAACCTGTGACTTCAATGGCTCCCAGTGAGGGATCAAGTGTCAGTGAAGACTCTCAGGCCACCCTTCTACTTTTAGATAAAAACTTCACCAGAAAAAAAAAACGTTTAACCAGTTCAAATCTTATATTCATGAACTTTTACTAGGTGGGGGGAGAGGAGGGTCCTTTGTATCTAGTCGTGACTCATTTTTACGATATACCGTTCTTAGTTTTAGACTCTCCAAAAATGAACTCAAAAACTATGTCTTATTTAAAACAGGTCTATGTTTTATTACTAAGGTGTGTACATATATAATGAAAATTGAACATATAAACAGACCCTAGAAACTCTACTTCCGTGAATTAGATGGAGGAGATATTATAGATGGAAATTATGAGAACCGATATTATTAGAATCAGAAAAGACTGTAGAAAATAGTGAAAGTCAGATAAAGTTTATTAGTCAAGGATTTGCTCCTGAGATAACGGAATGAGAATTACATAAGGTAGAAAGAGATTCATCTAAAATTCGGAGTCCTCCTTATTAACCGGAGTCAGAAACCCAGATTAGAGTTGAAATGGTGATAAGTGTCACTTATGGTGTCACTCGTACTGTCTTTTGTAAGGACGAAAGTACCCGGAATGTAGATCACCTTTTCTTTCCTTTGTTTGTCATTTGTCGAATTATTCATTCTATTAAAGTCATTCAATACTCACGGTACTTCTTTTCTTTTCCCTAATACAATCTCTAACTAAACATCTCTCATGTTCCCGGGACACCATCAGACATGTTGTTTATAAATCCCTCGTATCACATGTTCCTCATCGACCCTTAAATTCTATCCCTTCATCTGTTCTCGTCTAGTATCACAATTCTTAAACTTAAAGTAAGGTTAATACTACCCTTCGGTAATGTAACAAAATTCGTTCCTACACCGGACTAGAGAAAGTTCTCGTATTGAGTCTGACGACATATTCTGTCTTATACTTACTCTTAAATCCTTTAGACAATACCCATGGATCACGGACTTAGGATTCACTTTTCACTACCACCGAACCTAATCCTAACATCTTTAACTCTATCTCTTCTCACCAAGTTAAAACCTATATAAAACCTCCCTCTGAAAATTCCTAAAAGACTACCTAAAATAACCACCACTAATACCGGATTCTCAAGTTTTCTTCGGTACTAACTTACTACATAAAGATATAAATATGATATTTTTAAATTTCCTACTTAAATTATACTGGTCTTTTCGTTAAGAGTGAGTGTAAAGAGACGTATGAGGTCTCTTCCGAACATAAACACCAGTAGTAGATATCTCTTGTCATTGTTTAAATTTCTCAGTAAAATGTGGTCATAAATCTTCTCCGTCCTACCTACTACACCACAGTACTCAATACCATATTGGTCGTAATTTATTTACCGTAATCCTTTGACGTCTTCGTTTTACAGACATAATAAAATATTATTTGACCAACACTTCCCGGTACAATGACACTGATTATGGTCATAAAAAAACACACATACACCACTCTTTATATTTCAATAGGTCCTTACCGTGTAAATTATTATTTTATCTGTTTCTCTAACAAAACCTTGGACTCGTCTCTCTTTATCAAGGACCCGTACTGGTTCTACGAAGTAGACGTAACATAAAAAAAATATTATTTGTGTATGTTTTCACATAGAAGAAATAGATGTTGAAATTTATAAAAAATGGGTTATAAGATTTAGAAGTAGTATTTGGAGATACCCGGGTGACTAAAATATTATACAAAATTTTAATACAACAAATACATCAGTCCCCGGAGTGTCTTTTATAAATGGGTCCGAGGGAATGGAGTGTTGAATCCTTAACGGGACTAACACAAATAGGTCCGTGGGTTCAATATAATTACAAAGAAAGGAGTATGATTCTTAGGTATAATGAAGAGAGTGTGTGTCTATGTGTACCATTAAAAGAAAATTAAATCGTAGCAGTTGTCTCCATAAGATTTTTACAATTAAAATTTTTGGAATCTAAACAGAAAATTCTTGACTTTACAAATCTTTCCGTCGTTCTTTACTTTATATAAAATACATTTAAGTGTAGGTTCCATTATTTTAGTTGTATTATATTTTTTAAACGAACTACTGACTTCTTTGTCTAGCTATACTGGTAATTTATAGTCCTGTACGTGTAGTACGGGAACCATAAATAACTCTATCCAGTAGGTATGAGGTTTGTCGAGGTGTAAAGTCATAAAATTTAACGAACCTATATCAGAATCTTCAAAATAGGAGAACAAACGATGTTCTTGCATACAGTGAAAAGTAACACTATACAGTTGGACTTTACTGTTGAAAGAAACGAACGAACATCGAAGACTAAACGACGAAGATTAGAAGATGTCTAACCACTTACTCTATTCGAATAAAAAAATAAGGTTCTATGAAACTATAGATATATAGTTAGACCTACATAAGTATATACTTAGACTCGTTTCCTACTTTATGAATAATATACCCGGTTTTATGAACCGAAATGAATTGAGTACCCTAAATACACTTGATGAAGTCCAAATAAAGAAAAAAAAAAAAAAACCAACCAAACAAACAGATAAAGACCCAAGGTCCAACTTCAACGACTTCAGATTACAAGAACACACACAACTCTTATTCAAAATATAAAACATATGGAGATAGAATAATAAAATATTTACGGTCCAAACTGAATTATAGAAATTGGCTCCTTTTATTAATGATTTAAGGAGTTAATCCTAGTATAAATTTGGAGACTACAACAGTGAGAAGGACAAACAAACTTGACGACGAGGGGTATTAAGTAATCAGAAATCACAAACAACTATTTTCTTTTTGTCATGAACTTAAAACGGTCACATATACTTGACGTATCGGATTGTCCCAGGATTGGGTTCAGTTATCAAATTAACTTACTTTCCAAGAGACCTTCCGAACACCAAAATACATTTTCGTTATCTTAAGATTCGTATAGATAGATCACACAAATGATTATCGTCAATTAATAAAATGTTACTTCGAGTCAACCAGAAAACCTACATATGAACTATGGAACCTAGAGGGAGGAGTAATTTGAGAGTCTCAGAACTTCTTACGGATAAGAAAACCGAAAGAATTAGATGACCATGTTGTCATGGGGGTTGTTAGGAGATTGTAGGATATGTATTAATAACTTCAAGAGAAAAAGGAAACTTTTAAAACTTAAGTCCTACCGGAGTGAGATGGGTCACCTAAGAGGGGACACAGGGAACAAGATACTCAATAAGTGACACGGTCTATATTAAATTGATATTTAGAAACCCTTTAGTGTCGTCAGAATAGTAAGAAATTAAGGGAAAGGAAATATTTTTACTGGAATCATTGGAAAGATCGGATATCCTCTTATGGATAGTTTCCTGCAGAATCCTCAGAGACTTCAAAAGTCCAGTCGTCATACGAAATAAATAAATGAATAAATAAATAAGAATAAACCGACACGACCTAGAATCAACGTCGTACACCCTAGATCAAGGGGTTGGTCCCTAGTTTGGACACGGGGGACTTAACCCTCGTGTCTCAGGATTGGTGACCTAGTGCACCCTCAGAGTCGACATACGAAAACTTCTTTCCTTGAGACGATCCTGAGTCGACTGGACCTAATAAGAAATCTAAAAACCCGTCGAGTAAACAACTGGAACTGATTCCGTGACTTCCGGAGCCCCCATATAGAGGACTAATTACATATGAGAGGGTAAAATAAAGGGATTAATACAACTTTACGTGAGTAACCTTCTGAGAGAGGCAACCAAGTACAGGATAAATAATATGTCACCTCAACCTTATTACTTTTACTCTATTGAAAGGATCTCCATTTCTCCCTTTCTTCGTGTCGAACTTATGGTACACGATATCCGACTTCCGAATAGGAGGTGGTTTTAAGTATACAACTTTGGATTAGGGGTCACACTACTATAATCCTCTACCCTGAAATTTGGTGCTCTTAACCTAATCATGGAATATTTTTTCTGGGTCTCTCGAGGGAGTGCGGAGGACGGTGTACTCTTGTATCGTTCTTCTACGACAGACTTCGTCCTTCGACCGAGAGTGGTGTGTCTTTTAGACGGTCACGGTACTAGAACCCGAAGGGTCGGATGTCTCGACACTCTTTATTTAAAGACAACAAATATTCGGTGGTTAGACCGTAAAAACAATACCGTCGGGTTTACCTGACTCTATGGCGTCTACGTATCCATCGAGAGGGAGTGGGGATTCGGAAACAATGGTCTGTCCTGTACGTCACCGACGAGACCTATATGCATAGTCTATATTCACGGGTCGAAAAACTTGTACTAACGATGGGACGAATCTCGATCGAGTGAACGAACGAGAAAGTATGAGAAGGGAAGGAAAGAGAGAGAGAGAAAGTTAGAGTCAGAGAGAGACGGATCCGTCCTATTTAATGGAACTCAAGTCTCTTCCAACACTTTCTACCCTGTACACACCTAAGATGTACATATTCTGTTACCAAGGGAAGACCGGAAAGTGGTTCTCACAGTGGTCGATTCAGAGACAATACCTGACCCACAAACACACGGGGTTAAGACAACTTCGGTATTGGTCGTTATACTACTAAAATCCCTACCCTGAAACCCTCCACTAATCCAAATCTACTCCAGAACTCTCACCCTGGGGTATTACTTTAGTCACAGGAATATTCTTCCCCTTCTCTGTAGTCTCGAGGAAAATAGATGTGTGTACGTGGTTCTTTTCTGACACACTCGTGTGTCACTCTTCCATCGACAGACGTTAAGTAATTCTCCCGAGAGCGGTCTCGGACTGACACGACCATGGGACTAGAGTCTGAAGGTCGGAGGGTTCGACACTCTTTTATTTACGGACAGTAAATTCGATGGAACATTGACCACCGAGTCTACCATTTCTTAGACGGACGTTACACCCTCTGGAACCAAGTTAGGGACCCAGTCCTTACAGGGGACCCCTTCTCTTACCGTTGGGTGAGGTCATAAGAACGGACCTCTTAGGGTACTCGTCTCCCGGGACCACCCGATGTCGGGTACTCCGGCGTTTCTCAACCTGTGTTGTCTCGATGATGGTGTGTGTGTGTGTGTGTGTGTGTGTGTGTGTGTGTGTGTGTGTGTTGACGTAAAACAATATCTTTTGGTTCGATTCTGTTAGATTTTGTTTTTAGGTACTTTTACCCATTTTAACCAAGTCTCAATAATTACGTAACAAAGTGGACAGTGACTTTTACAGGTTCAGAGTGATAAACTAAAAAAATTTAATTTTTTTAGGTGAAATCGGTCGGTGTACACGTATACCAGACTTTCGGAGTCGTGACGTTGGAACATAACTCCTTGTACATACTGGATAAACCAGTTTTACCGTTCTGGTCCCTTTACATTGTGAAAACTCCCCTTCACTTTTGGAGGTACGATGAGATACATACACGATACTCGAAAAGTAACTTTAAGGAGGAAAACGGATGATAAATTACGTTTATTGATTGAGAGAAAAAAGTTTACAGGGGAGGAGGATGTGAAGGTACGACGTAGTGAGGGTTATGGGGGACATCAAATATCTCCACCACAGTAGACGAAATCTTGTAGACTTATTGAACGGGACAACGACTTATTTAAACAAGTGGTAAATCTAGGGTGTCGATAGATGTTGGAATCAGTATCACGAATGAAACAATCATTAGAAATAATTATAAAGTAGTCAGTAAAAGAAAGACTTCCCTACTCCAAACGTGAAAAGGACGGTACGACCCTCCCTTACTATTTCCGTCTTTTCGACTGACTAAATGTATTTCTAACGTTTGAGAATAAAGGGATCATTAAAATTTCACGTGTGTCACGTATCGACGTGTGGTGAAAGACTACGTCGGCGTAGAGACGGACAACTCGGACTGTACGTACTCTGGGTATTAACCTCAACCAAAAGGTTTCTCCCTTTAGTGAAGAATGTCCTCTCCATTCCTCATGATAGAAAATTCTGACGAAAAGTTCCCCTCAGTTACCTCAGTAGGAAATTTCTTAAGATAAGTCTATAGGTAAGGTGATTTTGTTCGTATCTGAGTCCAGTCCACTTGAAGGAGGTCGAGGGAGAGTGTAGGTGAAGTGAAGATGGAAAGGTGATAATTAATCTGAAGAATTTCGAAGATGTAGAGGAAATGGACTACAGACGACGACGACGACAACGATTCAACGAAGTCAGCACAGGCTGAGACACGCTGGGGTCTCTGCCGTCGGGTGGTCCGAGGGGGTAGGGACCCTAAGAGGTCCGTTCTTGTGACCTCACCCAACGGTAAAGGAAGAGGTTGCGTACTTTCACTTTTCACTTTCACTTCAGCGAGTCAGCACAGACTGAGAATCGCTGGGGTACCTAACATCGGGTGGTCCGAAGAGACAGGTACCCTAAAAGGTCCGTTCTTATGACCTTACCCCACGGTAACGGAAGAGGCTGAAACTACAGATCCGGATGAGTTTTTACATAGTAGATGAGTTTGAAGTTTAGAATGAAAGAGTTACTAATATCAAGAAGAGTTTTGTAAGAAAAAAAGGGTTGAGTGTAACGAAACCCAAACCAGAGTACGGGGAAAAATATGATTCTCAAAAACTGAACGGTTGAGGTAGTTCGATGTTCGGCATAAGATTTTTAGTTCTTACTGGTATACAGAGTCAAAAGAGTCCTATCGAGAACAAACACACAACACACAATCAGTGAGTCAACACAAACTGACAAACGTTGGGACACCTGACATCGGGAGTTCCGAGGAGACAGGTACCCTAAGAGGTCCGTTCTTGTGACCTTAACCAAAGGTAAGGAAAGACGACCCATAGAAGGACTGGGTCCCTAGTTTTGGTCCAGAGAGAGTAACCTCCGTCTAAAAAATAACAGACTAGGTGGTCCCTCGTGAACGATAAAGTAATATTAAATTGACTCTGGGAGAAAAGGGAGTTTTCATAAGACAAAAGTTGACATTTAATATACCAGTGAAATAGTTGTAGGGTAACTAAGGGTATGGAATTTTAGATACGATCCGTCCTTCGATTCACGAGTTATTCATAGACAATTTACATTAGTTGGAGGAAAGGAACATTGATATAATTATAATAAATAACGGTTACAATAGAGACTTCGACGGAAATATGTATAATGATGAATTCAAGGTTGTAGAGACGACTCCTCATAATAGTTACATACAGTTTGTAAGTTCGTCTTTGACTGATGTACAAACTATTAACTCAAAACATTTCAATCTAGAGTTGGAAGGAAACTCAGGACTTAACTTTATATCCGTCAACAGTCGATGGTTATAAGTAATTTCCTTTGTGTATACTTATTCTGTTTCATATAATAAGTTTTGGTATATAATTCAATAACACAAACTGACTTCAAAAGGGAATATGGCTAGTATAAATTAGACTACGAGAATAAAAGGAAAGGGACTCGAGTGAGTATAACAAGGTGAGTTATTAGTAACATGTACCGTTATAGTTCATTTTCACCATCCCAGAACTCTCTTCCTTCGTTTGATCTAAAGAAGAGTTGCGTCTCGAATCCATATGAGATTAATCAAGGACTCGAGGGAGCTTTGAATTCCGACATGAACCTATCTTGGACGTCGGTTAGTCTTCATGAACCTTCGGATACTTTGTTACAAACGGGTTGGTGGGGAGGACAATCCGTATATCACGTCGACAAAGACTCTCCACTCCGTAGGATAACAGTGATCTACAGGTTAGGGACACTTCGGGGAGTCAGGACTTGTCAAAAGTCAGACAAAGCACTAGTGAGATCCTGGGAGGAGGGGGTCTCAGTCGAAAGCTAATTAGAAAGATCAGAATAGAAAGTTATATGAGGAAAGTCGGTAAGTGAAGTCGGTCCATCGTACTAGTGATTTATGCAAAAGTTGAGGATTTGTCAATACACACACGTACACACACACGTGTGTGTATGCACACGAGAAGAGGGAGAAGATAATTATCTTATAGAAGGAAAGAACAAGAGGTTAGAGAGAAATAGACTTAAGATTAAAAAAAATCTAAATTAACTTTATAGTAAAGGACGTATCAGAAGGAAAGATTTTCGTCATAAAGGGAGAAGACTTGAGGGGTTTGTGAAATTGTAGGGGGAGAAAATACCAAAAAATAGTGGAACATGGAACACAATAAATAAACATGTATGTAAAAATTTAACTTCATATCAACTAAATTTTATAGAATCAAAGTCTATGTATTACCTCACTAAACTATATACGTGTTATCTTTCGACAATGTGATAATAACTGATAAGGGACACAACATGTGATGTAGAGACACGGAATCAATAAAATATTGATCATCAAACATGGAGAATTAGAGGAAGCGAATAAAACGGATAAGGGGGTGTGAGGAGGTCACACCGTCGGTGATCAGGCAAGTGGCATAGACACTCAGGATAAAACAGAATACACTAGTAAATAAAACAGAAAATCTAAGGTAATCAGTAAAATTAAATTTCGATAATGTTTTATTACCGAGATTAAGGGACACGACATATTATATAGGAACAACGAATAGACAAAATACACATAATCAAACACAGAGAATTAGGGGGTGGGGATAAAACAGGGAAGGGAGAAGGTACATGGGAGACCACTGGTGATCAAACAAAATATATATATACTGAGATAGACAAACGACATATGTGAATAACCATAATAGAAAATCTAAGGTGTATATTTACTGTAGTACGTCATAAACAGAAAGAGATCTTCCTACTGTGGAAGATCAAGGTAGGTACAACGACGTTTACAGTTCTAAAGTGAGAAAAAAATACAAGTTTATTATAAGGTAATATATATATATATATATATATACGGATGTGTGTGTACATATATACGTATACGTATAGTCTAACAGAAAAGGGGTACAGAAATATATAAGTAGACAGTGATCTGTGAATCCAACTAAAGTAAAGAACCAACATTTATTGCGAGGTTACTTGTAACCCCACACATATAGAAAAGTCTAATCACAAAAGTTAAATAAGTGCATTTATGAGTCTTCACCATAACGACATAACACACCATCAAGTTAAAAATTAAAGAACTCCTGGGAGGTATGAGAAAACGTAACACTGAGATGGTTCAACGTAAGGGTCGTTGTCACGTGTTTGTAAAGAAAGGGAGGTGTAGGAATATCACAACTACTTCTACATTTCATGAATTAACGTCCTTATTGTGGAAACATAGTAGGAATTCAAGATCTGCCGTTTATAATCCTTGAATCAATTACCAATTACTTACCAAATGACAGAGGTCGAGTCGGATCAGTCCTATAGTCTCGACGACGAAAGGGTTACGGACTGTACCGATACAGGTAGGTAGAATACTAACGGATCCATAGACAACCATAAGTAATTACAAGAATCTATCAAGTTCGCTTTACTGAGTTTTATTTGGACAGTAGACCAGATGTGTGACTGTTTTGTCTGTGCCAAGACTGGACCCGTGTCTTCAAAACTATTTATTGAGTTCAAGAGTAACGATCTTGGGAACAAAACGAAATATAAGAGATTACAAAGTAATCTAACTTACGAAAAGTATTTCATATTAATATGTATAAAATAGTATTTTTTCAAAACTTACTGTAAATTAAGAATTTAGTATTACTATAAAAGGGAGATACTTAACACTCTCGACACTACCGGAAACTATGGTCCCACTACAATAACGTTAAACTTAAAACAGATATTAAGTATAAAATACTGTACATATCTTGTAATAATTATAGTACACTAGTCATAGTATTATTTATAGAGAATATGATTAACTTTATGGTAATAGACTTACTGAGAGGTCTCGAAAAGTAATATTTTAAATTTTTGTAAAAATTGAATTAAAAAAAGACAAAACCTTTTAGAAAGTATCATAGTCACATGTGTAAAAAATAGTATGCTGTAATGTGAAGAATCGGATTTTTCGTCTAAATTTACGATATATTTATTCAGTTTAAACTGAAACAGTACAAGACTTACTATCATTTACCATATCTTTTCATACAAAAGGATTCGCTTCCATTAGTCTATTAGAATTCAGTCTCTTAGAGTTCCAACTTTAATTTTTAAACCCAATAGGTTAGATGGAACGGTGAATTTCGTTCTTAGATTCACTAGGACTATCCACTGATATGTCAAAGACAGAGTTCATCTCTGTCTGAAAACAAAGAGTATGAAATCCCTTGAACCATCACTTGAAACAAAGAGATTGAAGTTAAAGTCATGATAGAATAAAAACAAAACCCCACTGTCTTTAACGGAGAACAGATTCTGTCAGAAGTTGATAAACTTTTACTTAAAGGGAGAATTAAAACAAGACTAACCGTAGTAACCGAGAAAATTGGAAAAATGCATGGGGGGGGTGGTTTTTTTTATATAACTGAGGATTGATGAGACGATTTGTAAAAGACTCACGAAAGATCAAACAGTTATGAGAAATTTTATGTCTTAGGTCTTGGTTTACGTTAAATTAGAAACAACTGGTCGGTAATGTCTTAACACAGTCTGATAACGATCGAACTTATTCTGAGATACAAAGACAATTACATCAACGGACCTATCGATCAAGTGTAAAAGTGTATTCAAGGATAGGTCAAACTAAACGAAACCTGAGAATAATCTTTTAATGAAAAAGACTTATGGATTTTCGTCACACTCGTTACCTACGATAAGTTACATCGAACATTTATGTCTTGTATATGTTTCCTTTGGTACGTTAGATTTATATAAATAAATTCAAATAAAATATAACCTCATGTCAACTAAACGTTAAAACAGAATCAAAGTCCACATATCGTTTCACTAAGTTAATATGTATGTATATAGGTAAGGAAAAGCTTAAGAAAGGGATACATCCAACAATGTCTTACTTATCTCAAGGGACACGATATGTCATCTAGTAACAACCAATAGATAAAATATATAACAACGACAAACCAAGTCAGTGATTCAGTTCAGACTAAGAAACGTTGAGGTACCTGACGTTGTGTCGTCCGGAGGGACAGAGAGTGATAGAGGACCTCGAACGGGGTCAAGTACCCGTAACTTAACCACTACGGTAGGTTGGTAGAGTAGGGGACGGTGGTAGAAGAAAACGGAAGTCAGAAAGGGTCGTAGTCCTAGAAAAGATTACTCAAACGAGAAGCTTAGTCCACCGGTTCATTATCTCGAAGTCGAAGTCGTAATCAGGAAGGTTACTCGTAAGTCCCAATTAAAGGAAATCCTTTATTTATAAAATATATACGACGACGATTCAGCGAAGTCAGCACAGGCTGAGACACGCTGGGGTATCTGCCATCGGTGGTCCGAGGGGGCAGGGACCCTAAGAGGTCCGTTTTTGTGACCTTACCTAACGGTAAAGGAAAAGGTTACGTACTTTCACTTTTCACTTCAGCGAGTAAGTACAGTCTGAGAATCGCTGGGGTACCTGACGTCGGGTGGTCCGAGTCATCACACATATACGGTTAGGAAGAGAGGGTCAAATAGGGAGGGGATGTAAGGGAAAACCATTGGATTCGAACAAAAGATTCAGGCACACAGACAAATACAACATATTTATTCAAGAAAACATTGTAACGAAATTTAAGGTGTAGATTCACTATAGTATCCAATAAACAGAAAGAGACTGAATGAAGTGAATAATACTATTAAAGATCCAGGTAGGCACAACGACGTTTACCGTATTACAGTAATAAAAAATACTAACTCATTGTAAGGTGACATATATACATGATATAGAAATAGGTAATGGGACAACTACCTACAAATGAAACGAAGGTGTAGGACCTTTAACATCTATCACGACGTCACTTGTGACCCCTCGTACATAGAAAAGTTTAATACCAAAAGAAGACTATATATGGTCCTCATCACAAGGACCTAGTATACCATCAAAATAAAAGTTTAAAAATTGAGGTATGATAAGAGGTATCACTAACACGGTTAAATGTAAGGGTGGTTAACACATCCTCTCAATGGAAAAGAGGTGTAAGAGAGATCGTAAATAGCAAATATCTGAAAAACTACTACCCGTAAGACTAACCACACACCACTATGGATTGACAGTAAAACTAACCGAAAAGAGATTATTAATTGCTACAACTTGTAGATAAGTACACGAAGAACCGGTAGACATACAGAAGAAACCTTTTTACCGATAAATTTAGAAGAGGGGTAAAAGACTACCCCAACAATAACAACACAACTCGATGTACACGACAAACATATTACGTAAAATCTCTAATTAGAGAACACACAGTGAAGTAAACATCTATTAAAGAGGGTAAGACACCCAACAGAAAAGGAAAACAAATATCAAAGGAAACGACACGTTTTCGAAAGTTCAAATTAATCCGGGGTAAACAAATAAAAACAAAATAACAGTAATGAAACTTCCACCCAGTTTTTTCTAGAAAAACAGTCTCACAAAAAGAATACGAAAGGAGATTCTCAATATGTCACACACCGGAATGTAAATCAAGGAACAAGGTAAATCTCAAATAAAAAGACATACCATCATCCATCACAAGATTAAAGTAAGAAAATGTGTATCGACACGTCAAAAGGGTCGTGGTGAATAACTTCTCTGACAGAAAAGAGGTAACATATAAGAACGGAGGAAATAGAAGTAGAGGAAATAAATAGAAATAGTTTCTATTACACTGGTAGTCACGTACCCATATATTACAATAAAAATATATGTAATATTGATAACTAAAAACCATATAAAGGAAGATGAAAACTATAAATTAAGAATTAAGAAAAATTTAATTAAATAAAAATTTAACTTCCTATTAACGAAATGTCTTAAAACAACAAAAGATAGTTTGGAGTTGTACTTAGTCGGTATCCATATGTACATAGAGGAGGGAGGGTAGATGTAGGACCACGAGTTACACTACCATAATCCTCTACCCCGGAAACCCTCCAGGAACCCAGTACTCTCATCTCTGAAGTACTTACCCTAATTGTAAGAATACATTCTCTGAGGTCTCTCTGAGGAGTAAGAAAAGGAGTCCACTTCTATGTTATTCTTCAGACGTAGGACCTTTATTCGGGGGACTGGTACGACCGTGGGACTAAAACCTGAAGGTTGGAGATCTTGGTATTCGTTATTTCCATATAACCCATATTGGATGAGTCAGACACATGAAACAGTATCGTCGGACTTACCTGATTCTGTACATACCTATAAAGATACAAGACTAAAAAATGAATCGTAATACAGTTCTTACAAAGGTGCGGGAATTTTATAAAGTTTTCACCATTCGTATACAGAAAATAAACGTCGTTATACAATCCCAGTGGCTTTTTTTGAAAATTTTTTGTTCAAAATTACTAACAATCGTAGAAGGTAGTATAATTTATCTGTTAGTCACGATCCACTCTTTTTATCCTATATTTTAAAATACATACATATTAATATCAAAACAATTTTTTTTCTTTTTGTATATTTCGATACTCAATTTTCAGTCATGTAGTCGTACAATTATAACCGACAAAGATGTACCTTACAAACAGGTACTATAAATTAACAAGGAGACATGGAAACTTGTAAGAAATTTTTAATATTATTGTTAATAAATAAACGTATAAAATTTTCGTGACATTAATTTGTAGAAATATGTGTGTTAAAAGGGATTAATAATAATAAAAGTCTTCTCTGAGGATTTACATCTAACCTCATACTACATTATTTATGTTCATCATAGACAGTTTGACGTGACAAACTCAAGACCGACTTGTAAAATATTACAAACCCCTAAAAACCTAAAGTATACAGTAAGTCACATACTATTCTCAGATACAAACCTAGTAGACGTTTAAATTAGACGTATTATTTGTTTTTGGAGTAAATTATTGACAAATTTTCCTCTTCAAACTAGTTCTGTCTAATCTCCAACCCCAAAGTTCGAGACTCGGGTCACCCGTCCGATAGTCACTGATACTTTAAAAACCAGTTATTTTTACCCTCCTAAATGAGTATATTACTCTATTTTGTAGTACCTATTCTAATTGATCAAAACTAGTAGATCGAGGGGATATAATTTACAGGATGATATACTAGGGAGACCACCATATGTGTCTTCTGGAGTAATATCGTAAAATCCTTGAATAGACCGACATCTCATACTGAGTACAAGTCCTTAGTAAATACCTTGAAACAGGATTTAGACCTACTAGTAAGTTTAGTATATCTATTTATAAATTTTTATTTCTAAAGTCCAAAGTGACGGATTACTAGTAACCAGTCACACGAACCCCATCTTATGTCTGTAAATATAAAGAATTTTCGAACAAGACACTGGTACTAATGGTCAGTACGAACCGTTAATCACTTGATCTGTTGAATTCGTTAACTCATTTGATCATGTGTCTGAACGGACACTCACAGGTCCTCGGAGACCGTCTCCGAACCCAGTCGTCACTGGACGACATCCCGACCCCCGTGATTCACATCGTCACGGACGTACCCTTGAAAACTCCCTCCAGTTGGAAGTGGTATGAAATCGGAGTCTAGTTTGTTGTCCCTCCCTTGTGTTGGGGTGGAAAGTTGTCTTTTAACCCAATTTCTAAATGACTCGTACCGGGACGGGTAGTCTTGTTCTGGGTCAAAGGTGGAGTCAGTGAGAAAGGGTAGTCCTTACAAGGTATTCGGAGAATGGGCAGAGGTAGTCTCCCTTCTGTCTGACTTTTGGTGTGTCTTTTGATTGGTTAGACTAGTGTACCTGGTGTCGGAACAGATTGAGTTACTTTGATACTCGGTACGGTACATCCCGGTGGGTTCTGTCTGTCAAGTACCACCTCTCAAGACTGTTTTGCACTAGGTGACCTCTTTCCTTATCGTTTGGTGAAGTCATAAGAACGGAACTCTTGGGGTACTTGTCATACTTTTCCGTTTTTCTCCTGTGACTTTCTACTTGAGGGGTCCAGATATCCGTGGGTTATGCGACGACCTCTAATCGTCTCTTGATTGAGGTCTTTCTTACTTCTCTACCTCGGTTTCGTTGTTGTGGTGGGTCAACACCTACACTAACCATTACCTTCATTTCAAGCTACGACATTTCTCGTTATAACGTATCCTTGGACCTTACAATCCAGGTACTTAGTCCGTTTAACCTTTACCAGTTTGTCCTCTACCGTTCTCACTTATAGTTGTCAAATCCTTAGTCGTTTGATTTTACCTGACCTTACCCACTTAAATTGAGTCTACTTGTAATATAGATGATGACACCCGTTCTGAGGGAATCTTCTTTACCTCATCGGTAGCATCAGTTGTTTTCTCAGGTTTTACGTCAAGAAACAATGTTAGAGTTTTCACTGTGTTACTAGAGACAAACAAAGGTTCCGTTTGGTAAGTTATAGTACCACTAGGTTCTGATACGGGGTTGGTCATTGTGACTTCTTCGACTTCAACTAGTCAAGATCCTTCTGGATATTTTGGAATATCTTGATCGTGGGGTTTTTCTACAGGAAGAGTAATATCCCCTGACCTTATGTTTTCATCCTTCAGTTCTTTATGGACCTTATTGTCCTTTTAAACCGGAATCTCTTGTCTTACTTAGTCCCGTTTCCTATTGTCTCAAAACGGTTCTCTTGTGTGACCAGTATCGTTTGTGAGAAAAAGTTGTTGTGTTCTCTTCTGAGATGTTTACCTGTAGTGGTCTGTCAGTTATGACTTTAGTCTAACTAATATAAGAAACGTCGGTTTCTACCTCTTCGAGATATATCAGTCGTTTTTGTTCTGACTCTCGACTGACACCGTGTCTAGTACTTTAGGAATAACGGTTTAAGTCTGAATTTAACTTCTTTCATCCCTTTTGGTGATCTAGTAAGTCCACACTGGATTTAGTTTAGGGAATACCGATATGTCACCTTCACTCTTTATCTAAATTCCCTAATCTAGACTATCTGTTCTCACGGACTTCTTGATACCTGTCTTCAAGTACTGTGACTTGTCCTCTGTCCCTAGTCCTGGTAAGGGTTCCCTTTTTTTATGTTTTTCCATTTTACCAACAGACTCCTTAGGAATTTTTGTCGATACTTTTCTTCTCGTCACTTTACGTTTCCTCTTTTTCTTTCTATATGGTTAGACTTACGTCTCAAGGTTTCTTATCGTACCTCTCTATTCTTTCTGAAGGAGTCGCTAGTTACGTTTCTTTATCTTATTTTGTTATCTGACCCTTTCTGATCTCTAGAGAGGTTCTTTTAATCTCTATGTCTCTCTTATAAAGTACGTTTCTATCTGTGTTATTTCCTGTCTTAACCCTACCTGGATTGTTTTCGTCTTCTACAATTCTTCACCAGAGTTCTTATGTGTCTTGACATGTTTTTTCTAGAAGTACTGGTTCTATTAGTGCTACCACACTAGTGTCTGGATCTCGGTTTGTAAGACCTTACACTTCAGTTCACCCGGAATCCTTCGTAGTGATGTTTGTTTCGATCACCTCCACTACCTTAAGGTCGACTCGATAAAGTTTAGGATTTTCTACTACGATACTTTCACTACGTGAGTTATACGGTCGTTTAAACCTTTTGAGTCGTCACCGGTGTCCTGACCTTTTCCAGTCAAAAGTAAGGTTAGGGTTTCTTTCAGTTACGGTTTTTTACGAGTTTGATGGTGCGTTACCGTGAGTAGAGTGTGCGATCTTTTCATTACGAGTTTTAAGAGGTACTTGCCACTTGAAGGTATACACGTTCGAACTAATTCTTTTCCGTCTCCTTGGTCTCTAGCTTATCGTTTGTAGACAGTCTAGTAGTTTTTTCGTTCTCAAGGTCTTTTTGTAGATAAAGACGAAATAACTGATACGGTTTCGGTACTGACATACCTAGTGTTGTCTGAAACCTTTTAAGAAGTTATTTAGTCTTATGGTCTGGTGGACTGGATGGAGGACTTTTTAGACTTACGTGCAGTTCTTCGTTGTCAAGTTTGACCTATACCTTGTTGTCTGACCAAAGTTTAACCCTTTCCTCATACAGTTCCGACACATAACAGTGGGAGAATAAATTGAATATACGTCTCATGTAGTACTCTTTGTGACTTGACCTACTTTGTGTTCGACCTTAGTTCTAAGGGGCCTCTTTAAAGTTATTGGAGTCTATACGTCTACTGTGGTGGGAATACCGTCTTTTACTTCTCCTTGATTTTTCGGAGAACTACTTTTACTTTCTCCTCGCACTTTTGAAACCGAATTTCAAGTTGTAAGTCTTTTGATTCTAATACCGTCGACCAGGGTAGTGAAGTACCGTTCATCTACCCCTTCGTAACCTTTGTCACTGTCTGATAAAAACACCCGAGGTTTTAGTGACGTCTACCACTGACTTCGGAACTTTAATTTTCTGTGAACGAGGAACCTTCTTCTCAATACTGATTGGATCTGTCGTATAATTTTTCGTCTCTGTAAAGAAACGGTTGTTTACAGGTAGATCAGTTTCGATACCAAAAAGGTCATCAGTACATGCCTACGCTCTCAACCTGATATTTCTTCCGACGTGTGGCTTCTTAACTACGAAAACTTGATACCAGAACCTCTTCTGAGAACTCTCAGAGAACCTGTCGATCCTCTAGGTTGGTCAGGTAGGATTTCCTCTAGTCAGGACTTATAAGTAACCTGCTTGACTCCGACTTCGACTTTGAGGTTATGAAACCGGTGGACTATACTCCTTGAATGAGTAAACTTTTCTGGGAATTCGACTCTTTCTAACTTCCGTCCTCCTCTTCCACTGTTGTCTCGATCTCTACCAACCTACTCTGTGGTGACTTTATGTTTCCTATTATTCTCTGATGATAGTCATTGGTATACGATTATTTTACCTGTTGAGCCTTCTTTACCTGTTTAAGAATCTATTGGAAGGTTTTGATTCGGTCCTACTTTATCTTCTGGTATTGTCTGGTTAGTGTTCGTGTCTTTATCTTTGACATTAGTTTTTCGAAGGTCGTTTGTTTTTCGGTCCTCGTCTACCGAAGTATCTTCTTAAGATGGTTTTTAAATCTCTTCTCGATTGTGGGTAGGATGAGTTTGAGCACTTTTTAACGTCTCATTCAATTTGAAGGTTTGAGTAAGATACTCCGGTGGTAATGACATTATGGTTTTGGTCTGTTTCTACGGTGTTTTTTTCTTTTGACGTCCGGTTATAGTAACTACTAGTATCTACGTTTTTAGGAATTGTTTTAAGATCGTTTGTCGTAGGTTGTTGTACAATTTTTCTAGTATGTAGTACTAGTTCACCCGCAATAGGGTTTCTACGTTCCTAAGAAGTTATAAGTGTTTAGTTAGTTACACTATGTGGTGTAATTGTTTGACTTTCTATTTGGGTATACTAATAGAGTTATTTACGTCTCTTCCGGAAACTGTTTTAAGTTGTAGGTAAATACTATTTTTGTGAGGTCTTTCGTCTTTATCTTCCTCGTATGGAGTTGTAAATTTTTCGGTATATACTATTTGGGTCTCGTTTGTAATAGGAGTTACCACTTTTTAACTTTCGTAAAGGGGATTTCAGTCCTTGTTCTGTTCCCACGGATGAGAGTGGTGATGACAAGTTGTATCAAAACCTTCAAAATCGATGTCGTTAGTCTCTTCTTTTTCTTTATTTTCCTTAGGTCTACCTTTTCTTTTGAGAATGGCAAACGGCTACTGTACTAGGAGATGTATCTTTTGGGATTTCTTATGGGGTCTTTTAATGATCTCGATTACTTACTTATATCATTTAACGTCCTACATTTTAATTGTGTGTCTTTAGGGAACGTAAGGATATATGATTGTTACTCTTTTGTCTCTTTAATTACTTTGTTAAGGTAAGTGGTAGTGTTACTTTTATTATTTTATGAATCCTTATTTAGATGGATTTCTTTGTTTTCTAGATATATATCTTTTGATATTTTGTGACCACTTTCTTTAGTTTCTCCTGTGTTTATCTACCTCTTTATATGGTACAAGTACCTAGTCTTCTTAGTTATATGATGTTTATATGATGTATGTTATATGATGTTTCGATGTCAGTAGTTCTGTGATACCATGACCGTGTTTCTGTCTTTATATCTAGTTACCTTGTTTTATCTTTCGGGTCTCTATTTAGGTACGTGGAGACCTATGGAATAGAAACTGTTTCCTCCGTTCTTATATGTTACCTCTTTTCTGTTAGAGAAATTGTTCACCATGACCCTTTTGACCACTTGGTGGACATTTTCTTACTTTGATCTTGTGAAAGATTGTGGTAGTCAAGTCAGGTCAAGTCAACTAGTCAGCACAGACTCAGACGCTGGGGTACTTAACGTCGTACGGTCCGGAGGGACAGGTAGTGGTTGAGGGTCTCAAGTGAGTTTGAGTACAGGTAGCTCAGCCACTACGGTAGGTCGGTAGAGTAGGAGAAAGTAGGGGAAGAGGAGGACGGGGGTTAGGGAGGGTCGTAGTCTCAGAAAAGGTTACTCAGTTGAGAAGCGTACTCCACCGGTTTCATGACCTCAAAGTCGAAGTCGTAGTCAGGAAGGTTTCTTGTGGGTCCTGACTAGAGGAAATCTTACCTGATCAACCTAGAGAAACGTCAGGTTCCCTGAGAGTTCTCAGAAGAGATTGTGATGTCGAGTTTTCGTAGTTAAGAAGTCACAAGTCGAAAGAAGTGACAGGTTGAGAGTGTAAGTATGTACTGGTGACCTTTTCGGTATCGGAACTGATCTGCCTGGAAACAACCGTTTCATTACAGAGACGAAAAGTTATATGATAGATCCAACCAGTATTGAAAGGAAGGTTCCTCATTCGTAGAAAATTAAAGTACCGACGTTAACGGTAGACGTCACTAAAACCTCGGGGGGTTTTAATTCAGACTGTGACAAAGGTGACAAAGGGGTAGATAAAGGGTACTTCATTGCCCTGGTCTACAGTGCTAGAAGTAAAAGACTTACAACTCGAAATTCGGTTGAAAAAGTGAGAGGAGAAAGTGAAAGTAGTTCTCCGAAAAATCGAGGAGAAGTGAAAGACGGTATTCCCACCCCAGTAGACGTATAGACTCCGATAACTATAAAGAGGGCCGTTAGAACTAAGGTCGAACACAAAGAAGGTCAGGTCGCAAAGAGTACTACATGAGACTTTTTTATTTGAGTTTTACCTATTTCTAGATTTACATACTGGTCTTTGATATTTTGAGGACCTCCTTTTGTATCCGTTTTGTGAGAGACTGTATTTAGTGTCGTCCTAGGAGATAATGAGTAGAGGGTTACATTACCTTTATTTTCGTTTTTATTACTTTACCCTGGATTAATTTTCGAAAACGTGTTACTTCCTTTGATATTCGTTCCACTTTTCTGTCGGAAGTCTTACCCTCTTTTATTATCGTTGACTTCGTTGACTGTTTATTAATTAGAGTTTTTATATGTTCGTCGAACACGTCGAGTTATTGTCTTTTTATTTACTGGGTTAGTTTTTTACTCGGTTTCTTGATTTGTCTGTAAAGAGGATTCTTCTGTATGTCTACCCATTGTTTGTGTACTTTTCTACGAGTTGTAGTGAGTAACAGTCTCTTTACGTTTAGTTTTCGTGTTACTCCATGGTAGAATACGACAAGTCTTACCGACGCTAGGTTTTCAGATGTTCGTTATTTACGACCTCTCCCACTCCTCTTTTCCCTTAGGAGGATGTGACAACCACCCTTACGTTTGATCATGTCGGTGATACCTCTTGTCACACCTCTAAGGAATTTTTTTTGACTTTTATCTTGACGGAATACTGGGTCGTTAGGGTGACGACCAGTATGTGTGACTCCTTTGGTCTTGACTTTGTCTGTGTGCATGAGGTCACAAGTACCGTCGTGACAAACGTTATCGATCCTGTACCTTCGTTGGATCTCCAGGTAGCCGTCTGTTTACCTCCTTTTGTTTACCTATTCTTTCGAAACCATGTATTTACGATACCTTATAATGAGTCGAAAATTTTTCTTACGTAAACTTAGTCCACCTACTATGACCTCTGATAATATGTCTCACTTCATTCAGTCTTTCTTTTTTCGTGGTTATGTCATAGGATTACGTATATATACTGTAAATCCTTCTACCATTACTACTGGGATATACACTCTGTCGTTTTCTCTGTGTCTACATTTCTCTGAAAACCTGAGACACCATCTGCCGCTCCCACCCAAATAAACTCTCTTATCGTAACTTTGTACATATAATAGTATACACTTCATCTAGCGGTCAGTTCCAAGTTACGTACTCTGTCCCACGAGTCCCGACCGCGTGACCCGACTGGGACTCCCTACCCTACCCCTCCTTCAACCCTTCAACCAAGTCCTACCCCTTGTGGGTACCGACCAAGTACAGTTACATATCGTTTTTACTGATGTTATAACATTTCGTTAATCGGAGGTTAATTTTATTTATTTATATTACTCTACCAACCTACTGTAGTGACTGAGTTACCTGTACTCGAACTCATTTGAGACTCAACTACTACCTGTCCCTCCGGACCACATGACGTCAGTTACCCAAGCGTTTCTCAACCTGTGTTGACTCGCTGACTTGATTTGACTTTGAACATTACCTGACTACTTCTCTATGTTAGTTTTCGTATTAGTCCCACACTACCTTTATCAATTCCTTCCGAATAACGTTCTTTACTTAGTCCTTCGTTTAAACGTTTTCATCAAATAAATGGTAAAAGGGACACATAATTTGGATCCGAGAAAAAGTTTTCCGTAAACTTAAAGGTATCTTGATATTGACATTTATACACATATATATATCGGTTGAAGGTATCCAATGTATCAAGTAATTGAATTCTATTTGTTTAACGTTATTTTTAAGGTCCGGTATTTTTCCGGTAGAGTGTTGATTATGTCGATAACTAAAAGAAAAAAACACACGATAAGTAAATAAATTATTTATAGAGTCGGATGATCTGGGGTTTGAGGGTGACAAAATAAACGAACCCGGTTTGGTCGTCTGTATAGTCCGTTTCTAGAAGTGGGAGTATTACAAGTAAGATCTCCTCCTCTATTTGTTTTTATTTGTTGAAGTCATTCAATTAAGTATATAATAACTACAAATTACCGATTCAATACAGGTTAAGAAAACTCTGTGGGTACCTGACATCGGACGGACCGAGGAGACAGGTACCCTAAAGGGTCCGTTCTTATGATCTTACCCAACGGTAAAGGAAGAGGTCCCCTAGAAGGATTAGGTCCCTAACTTGGACACGGAGGACGTAACTTCTGTCTAAAAAATTGTGGCTCGGTGGACTCTTCGGGTGTGAATTACAATCTTCTACTGTCCATAGGTCTCACATACCTTTCCTTAGTTATAATTTGTCCCACCAGTCCCTCCGGAGGAAAACTTCCACTTTAAACTCACAGCTAAACTCCTTCAATTGGTTGTCTATAGAACCCCCCCTTTACAAGATCTTCCTCCTATATTGGTTATGTCTTCGGAATTTCACCGTATCATGAATCATACAAACTCCTTATATCGTTTCTCCGGTCACACCGACTCTATTTCACTCACTACTGTCTTCTCATCTTCTACTCCAGTCCCTCCATTACCCTACAGTCTAACGTATTCAGGAATGTCCGGTGACATTCCTGCGACCGAAAATAAAATTTACTTTAGACCTCGAGTCGAGGGTCAGGTACCGTTTCTGATTAGACTAAAGACCGAGTTATTAAAGTGGAAAAGGTCTTAACTTGACGTACACACATACATATATGTTTTGTTATACATACACTTATATATAAATATCAACATGTCTTTATATATATGTATATGTTAAAACACATATTGAAGAGTATTAATAACTACATTTTATTACGAAAAATCTAAGAAGACACGATGACACACAAAATCATCAAGTAAGAAGAAATAACAATTTATTAAGAGTGTCAAAAAGAAATCGACTAATGGTCAACAACTTCTAAACCTAACAAAGGTCAAAAAACATTAATACTTCGACGATACTTGTAAACACATCTCCAGAAACACAGCCTGTGTAAATATAAAGACAACCCATTTAACGACCCTAACTTCGTCGTCCCAGTATACTATACAAATTAAAACCTTCCTTCACGGTTTTAGGATAGATTTTAAGTACATATTAAAGGTAGGAATGATCGTTACATATTCTCGAGTTAAACAAGAAGTAGGAACAGTCGAGAACCACAAATGTCAAAAATTTATAATCTATTCGACAATTCGCACATTACGAATATTGAATGAAAAGAAATTAACAAACACTATAAGTGGTAGAAAAGTATACAAATGTACAGTAGACATAGAGAAGAAAGTACTTAATAGACAAGTTTAAAACGAGTAAAATTTAACAATAAACGGAGTAATAACAACTCAACATCCACAAGAAAAATATAAGACCTATGTTCAGGAATTAGACTATACATAAACTTTTATAAAAGAGGAACAGACTCCGAACGGAAAAGTAAAAATGTTTGAACGGAAAACTTCTCGTCGTAAAAATTTAAAACTAATAACGATTGTCTTAAAAAATATCAAACTAAAGAGCACGTAATAGATACTTTGAACATCAGTTCTAATCTTTATAAAAAGATTCGAAAGAAAATTTAAATATCAAAATACAAAATATAAATCAAATATTATATGAAAATAAATTTAAAATATATACGACACTAGTTACGAGATAATAAATAACTAACTATGTATTTAAAAGGTTACGATAGAAAATTTCTCAGATAAGAAAGAGGTAACTTAATAGAACCATGTAAACAGTTTTTTGGTTAACTTGTATACACACACACAGATAAAGATCTAAAAGACAGGACAAGATCTCTAGGTATATAGAGATGAAAAGAGGCACAGTGTACCTGAATGATTACTATCGGAATATTCAAAAATTCAACATTCTCAAGAACTTAAGAAAAAGTTTCAAAAAACTCGATATTGTCCAAGAAACTAAAAGACATATTTCAAACATTAATCACAGTATTAAAAAATTACCTTTTCACATAACCTTAAAACTACCAACATAAGATCTCTAGGTAAACTCTTCTTAACTATAGAATTGTAAAAAAAAAAGGATTAGATACTGAAGTCACAAATAGAGGTGATTATATCCTGAAATATAAAGAGTGTCTTCACAAAACCTATAAAATTGTAGTTTCGTAACGTGAATAGAATAATCTCGTAGATAATCATAAATAAATAAATATTTATAAAGTATCAAACGATCATAATATTTACATATAACAAAAGAAGTAAAATTAAATGTCGAAGGCAACGACCATATCTCTAGAATTTAACTAAAACCATATAACTGGAACGTAGGATGTCCAAGTTTTAGAAAGGAGAGTCTATACTATCGAAAACAACCTTCTGAGACAGTAAAAGATTTATTTATTAGTACAGTAGACTCTTATTTCCGTCAAATTAAAGAATAAAAGTTTGTATCTACAGAAAATATAGTGAAAAAAGGATGGACTAACGCACCCGATCCTAGATGTCATATTACAGTTCATGTTCACCACTCTCAGAACAAAGACTAGACTTCCTGTTTTGAAAGTCAGAAAAAGGTACCTCAAGTTATATTTGATAGTTATAAAGTATGTACGGAAAAATTTCCGACTCTTGTAAAGATATGGAAGGATCAAAAGACTCTTAAAATTTTATCTACAAGTCAAGACAGGTAAAAAAGATGTAGAGGACTATAAGAGTATATATGAAAAATAAAAACGAACAACTATCAAATTTAGTACATCTTTCTAAAAGAAAGAAAAAAAAAGAAAACCAGGTTGAAGAATAAAACATAACCCCATACCGGTTAATTGTTGGTTATACCACCATGAAAGTCCACTTGTCACTTCCCTGAGTTGGTATGTATATTGTACATAGGTAAGAGAGGGTTTGCGGGGAGGGTAGGTCCGACGGTGGGTTGTAACTCGTCGCAAGGGACACGACATGTCATTCAGGAACAACCAATAGGTAAATTTTATATCGTCACACATGTATAGGTAGGGATTAAGGGATTGATAGAGAAAGAGAGTAGGAAGGGGCGACCATTGGTATTCAAGCAAAACATTCGGACATTCAGACAAAGACAAAAGATTCATTAAAGTGAACAACTAAAAGGTCACAACTTCGTTGGACCATAAGTACATTATATAGGATTAACCAGTAAAAATATATGTATATATGGAACCTATACCTCTTCCGTTACCGTGGGGTGAGGTCATGAGAACGGACCTTTTAGGGTACCTGCCTCCTCGGACCTTCCGACGTCAGGTACCCCAGCGACTCCCAGTCTGTGCTGACTCGCTGAAGTGAAAGTGAAAAGTGAAAGTGCGTAACCTCTTCCTTTACCGTTGGGTGAGGTCACAAGAACGGACCTCTTAGGGTCCCTACCCCCTGGGACCACCCGACGACAGATACCCCAGCGGGTCTCCACCTGTGCTGACTTCGCTGAATCGTCGTCGTCGTCGTCGTATGGAACCTATATAACGTTCGAACTAAGGTCTGTTGACGTTATTTCGATTATGTTGTTATTTCGTTGACTGTTCAAAAAACCAAACGGTCACGTATATTTTCAACAAAAATGACATGATTTGGAATAATTCACACATTATTGTAGCACAGAATTTTTGATACATGTTTAGAATTAAATTTTATAAAATAACGATTTTTAAGATTGGAAGTCGTACAGTATTAGAAAAACGATTACCTCCTAGAACGGAACCACATGTACCGACGACTGACTAGTCCCACCACCGACGACTTCAAACCCCACCGACACCTTCAAAGAATTTTATTCTGTTGTTACTTCAAAAGGTATAGTTGGCTGAGAAGGAAAGTGTTTACAAAGTAGATAGTGTACGTTATGACAAACTATCGTAAAATGTGTATCATCTAACTATCGTAAAATGGCACTATCTTAAAATGAAGAAAATTATAATCTTAGTCAGGAGAGTCTATAACAACGACGAAATAATGGATTCAAATACATGACGAGATTTAGGAAACAAAAGTAAGAGTGTCAGAAGTGGTCCTCGTCTAAGGTAGAATTTTTTGGGGAAGGAAACGAATAAGTATTCTTCGTTGAAGGATAGGTAAGTTCAACACAACACTCTGACGTCGTTAAGTCAATGTAGAAGTCCGAGGTGAAGATAAAGATCAAGAGAACGATAAAGATAGTGTAGACTTTACTGAATGAGGTAACTTCAGAACTTGGGTAGGTACAGTAGGTATTCCCAACCTTTGTTAAAGAAGGTTTGAGGACACTTACAACCATAAAACTTGAGAAGGATATTTAGTACTTACAAGAATTACTGTAAGTAATCTTACTACTTTGGGAAGGTCTTCTATAAGTTAAATGAAAAGGGTCAAGACAGTCTCCTTAGTGATAAATTCCGTCGACATCGGAGTGCTTTTTATAAAGAATATATTATACACAACCTTCAACTGAACTAGGTACCCGACGTCTTACCTACAACGCAATCGTCCGTGCTTGTATCTTAATCAAAATAACATGTAGAGGTAGTCTCGAGAACCCACTGAACACGTAACAGTTACTCGTCATTATAAAACTTTCTTTAGAAAAAAAGACTCGTCATTCAGAGTTACTACCCGAATTTGATAAGTCATTTGGTACAACATTTGTCTAACACGATAGTAGACCCGAAACAATGAGGTAAATATCTCGTGTCCGTTCCATTTAAATTTTATTAATACTTCCCGTGACCCTAAAAGTCTTAACATCTACTCGTGACCGAAGTCGTAGTTTGGTAGTCGACGTAATCGCGGAATGATCTCTCAGTCGGGTCTCTTCCGTTACCGTTGGGTGAGGTCATGAGAACGGACCTTTTAGGGTACCCGTCTCCTCGGACCATCCGACGTCAGGTACCCCAGTAATCTCAGTCTGTGCTGACTCCTGGAAGTGGAAGTGAAAAGTGAAAGTACGTAACGTCTTCCTTTACCGTTGGGTGAGGTCACAAGAACGGACCTCTTAGGGTCCCTACCACTTCGGACCACCCGACGGTAGATACCCTAACGTGTCCCAGTCTGTATTGACTTCGCTGAATCGTCGTCGTCGTCGTCGTCTCTCAGTCGGACGGGAAACTTCGCAATTTCGGTCGTACCTGAAGAAGAGACAACAATACACCGATACCTTCAGGACCGACCGTAAAAGAAGATTATGTTCTGGTGAATTAGACGTTACTTTTAGAAAACAAATCACATGAGTGGAAGTAATAAAATCGATCTACCAGATCTATTGAACGACGAAGTGGAACGTGACACTACCTCTATCGAAGAAAGGAATTTGGAGTACTTTGTTGGAGACGATCGAAGTTTGAAAGAAGACATCGAAGGAATAGAAAGAGTCGGAAGTGTCCCAACTTCTCTCAGTCCCGGAAGGAGACCAAACTTGAAACCAACAACACCGACTTCATTGAATCGTACGTGTGAATATATGACGACTTAAACTAGTCAATTATATAACAATTCATAAAAAACGTAGTTTCAAGTATTCCCTACAACTACAGATCGATGGAAAGGAACTTTGTAGAAACAGTGTAAACTATAGTCTCATTAAACCCGAAGTATTTTACTAAACCTTTACAATGAGATCGAGAGAAAACATATTCTTGATAAAAGTATAGTCTCCACCAAAAAGGAGTTTACAGCAGATTATCTTAAACGGTTACTTCAGTAAATCCGGACCTTAAGAGAGACACGTTTTCTAAAATTCATTTTTAAAATAAACAAATGATTTATACAAACAAGTCCATTAGTTGAAGAGGAAGTCACTGAAAACTATTAAACACTGAATTGTCCTAATAAAGGTAGAATAAATTTAATAATTTAATTGACCGTATCTCAAAAAGAATTATAAATAAATAATACGAAAATTAAGGACCTCGTACACATCGGTATAGACGAAAAACAAAAGACTATAACCATCAAAGAGAAACAAGAAAGAAAACGGATGTAGTGAAAACTAATCTTAACATGGAAAATTTTTATTAGTTGTAAATCAAAGTAACTAAAAGAGATAAAATTTAAAATAAATAAAGACGGGAATGGAAGGAATAAAAGAAGTAAGTTGTAAGGAATACAACTTAATAAGAAGAAAAGTATTAAAGAATTCCCTCTTATAATCGAATAAGTAAAATTCGGACGAAATGATTGTATTCGTAAATTAAGATATTCAAATAAAAGTCATTACGAAATCGACACAGGGTGTTTAAAATTATACAACACTAAATAAAGGTAAATTAAGATTTTTGTAAGATCACAGAGAACATAAAGGTGAAACTAGTACTCAATAAAATAAAAACAGAAAGAACGATCTCCAAACAGTTAAAATAACTAGAAAAGTTTCTTGGTCGAGAAAGAGAAACTGAAAGAGATAACGAAAGTAAGAAAATTAAAGTAAATAAGATGAGAATAGAAATAATAAAGGAAGTAAGAATGACGAAACTATAATAAAACGAGAACAAAAAGATCTAAGAAACCCACCCTAATATAATGATGTGAGAAATAAACTCTACGAAATAAAAAAAGGTTACATACTTAAATCACGATATTTAAAAGGAGAGTCCGACCGAAGTCGAGAAGGGGTGTTTTAAATAAAAGTACATCAAGTTACATCAAAGAGAAATGAAAAGAACTCTGAAGGAAAAACTGGGAACACAATGAATATTCACACATCAAATCAAAGGTTCCCAACTTGTTAAAAGAACGATAGGAAGGGTGTTTTTTTAGACATGGGTAATTCACTATTGACAGGTAATTGAAGGGGGAAGGGAGAATCGAGTACCATTCGAGTTTAAATGAAAAAACAGAAATACTTAAACGACTAGGATCTGTATAGTACTTTGATCTTAGTTTACTATAAAAAGGAAAACACAGACTTGTTAAAGTAAATAGTATTATAAAAGTACTAAGTTGGTTCAATTATCGAACATAGTCTCGAAGTGAGGAAAAATACCGACTTATTATCAGTTAACATACATTTATCATCTAAAAACCAATAGGTAAGTAGACGTGTAAACTTAAAAAAGATGGAAAACCGATAACACTTATTACGACGTTACATGTAACCGTATGTTTATAGTGAAACCAAGGACAAACTTAATAGAACCCATAAGTGAATCCTTACCTTTACGATTGAGTATACTACTAAAACAAATTCAAAAACTCCTTGGTGGTTTGGTGAAGTGTCAAAACAAACAACAAAAAATTGTAAGTGAGAAGATTATATATTCCCAAGGTTAAAGAAGTGAAGGAGTCGTCGTGAATTAAAGACAAAAGGAACATGATTTCGATAGAATAATCCATACAACACCATAGAGTAACCCAAAAAATAAACGTAAATGGATTACTGATTACTACAACACGGCGAAAAGTACACAAAAGTCATGTAAACCTATAGAAAAGGTCTCTTTACAGATAAGTTTAGGAAACTGGTAAAAAATTTAACCCAACAGTAAAACAACAACTCAACACTCTCAGTAAATATATCATAGGTATAGTTTACATTCTCAAAGTTTATAAAGAAGGTAAAATATCCAACATAAAAGTGAAAAGAGTTATTACAGGAAACTACGTGTTTTCAAAATTAAAAACAACCGACACTGTGTACACCCTGGGATCAAGGGACCGTTCTCTAGTTTAGGTACGGGAGACGTAACCTTCTCATCTCAGAATTAGTGACCTAGTGGTCCCTTCAGGTTTTCAAATTTTAAAAATACTTCAAATAAAATAGATAAAATAATGAGTACGAAAATCACAGTCTCGATTCTTAGGTTCCAGTACTTCTAAATGAGGTTTTAAAAGAGATTCGCAACATACCAAATCCAGAATATAAACACTTATACCGGGTAGAACTTAACTAAAATATATAAAACACTCAATCCCTAGGTTGAAATTAAAAACGAACACCTTTAGGTCAATAGGATCATGATAAACAACTTTTCTGATAAGTAAAAGACGACCTACCTGAACCTTGGGAATAGTTTTTAGTCAACCGGTGTCCATATAACCCAAATAAATAACTGAGTTAAGACAAGATTACCAAACATTAGAATACGATCGTATCTTGGTAAAACTAACGATGTCAAAACATTATGTAAAATTTTAGTCCTTCAAACTCAGGAGGTAAAAAGAAAAACGTTTGACAAGGTCAATAATCCTGGGGATCATTAAGACGTACTTAAAATCCTAGTGGAAAAGACCTTTTCTTTTTTTTAGACGATCTTAAAACTCTCCCGATCACGAGTTGGATATCTAATAGACCCTATCATGACCTTACAATTGTTATAAAAGGTTAGGTACTTGTGTCCTATAGAAGGTAACTTAATCCAGAAATTAAAGAAAATCGACACAAAACATCAAAGTCGTATATACAGAAAGTGAAGAAAACAATTTAAACAAGGACCCATAAAATACGAAAATCTACGATATTACTTCCTTTAACGGAAGATTTGATGTAGAATTCTAATAAATAACTATCATATATCTTTGTTTGGACTAAACCCCCACAACTAAATCTTGAACGTTTAAACACGTGAATAAAGTAATTGAGATCACAGTCAATAGATCCCAAAAGATATAATTTCAGACACAGTGGACCTGTATATCAAAATGAAGAAAAGATGGATAAAAAAAAAGAAATAGAGATTAACGAGATTTTGAAGGTCACGTTACTGATTAGCATGACCATTTTCACCCGTAGGATAGAACAAAGACTAGAAACCCTCTTCCGAAAGTTAGAAAATAGTGACTCATACAATAATGAACACGAAAAAGGTATTTACGATAAATAGTATAACTCCTTCATGGAAAGATAATCACTAAAAGACTCTCTCTAGGATAATGACTTGTTACAACTCAAAACAGTTTACGGAAACCATATAGTTAACTACTGTGTTACAGAAAAAAAAAAAAATGAAGTTAGACAATAAACCACATACTTAACTAAAGGAATACAGCTTGGTGAGAACGAAAGGACCTTAGTTAAAGTGAAGAATTATTAAACCAAACGATCATAAAACAACTTTTAAAACGTAGACATAAGTACTCCCTATAACCAGACATTAATAGAAAAGGCACTATATAAACAGACTGAAACTAATCTACAATTATTACTGAAGTATCTTACATAATCCTTCAAAAGGAGGAGAAGACAACAAAATTTCTTAAACTCTTCCTAATCGAAATCAAGAAGGAATTTTTAAACTATCTTACAAAGTCATTTTGGTAGACCAAGTCCAGACAAGAAACAACCCTTAAAAAAAAATAATATCTAAGTTAGAGAAATTAATAATACCCAGATAGGTATAAAATATAAAAAAGAACTCAATAAATCTATTAAACTAACAAAGATCTTAAGTAGGTAAAGTAGATCTAATAGATTAAAGAGCTTTACGTAAACAAGAATCATAAGAAAATATTAAAAGAAGAAAGTAAAAACTAAAACGAATAAGGATAGACCTCTTCCTTTTCTGTTACTGTGGGGTGAGGTCATGAGAACGGACCTTTTAGGGTACCTGCCTCCTCGGAGCATCCGACGCAAGGTGCCCCAGCGATTCTCAGGCTGTGCTGACTCGTTGAAGTGAAAGTACGTAACCTCTTCCTTTACCCTTGGGTGAGGTCACAAGAATGGACCTCTTAGGGTCCCTACCACCTCGGACCACCCGACGGCAGAGACCCCAACGTGTCTCAGCCTGTGCTGACTTCGCTGAATCGTCGTCATCGTCGTCGTAAGGATAGAAAAGAGGTAACAAGAAACGATCACATGACTTCATATATAGTTGAGACAACTGGAAAAGTTTCTTGGTTTAAAACCAAAACAACTAAGATAAAAAAAAAGAAAGACAAGAGATATAGTAAAGAGATAAGAAGTAATAAAAGATGGAGATGATGAAAACTTAACGTAAACGAGAATAAAAATATCTAGGAATTCCACATTTAAATCTTATAACTAAACCCCAGAAAGAAGAAATTTTTTTTTGATAAATAAATAAAAACCGACACGACTCAGACACAACGATGTGTTCGAAAAGAGATCAACACTTCACCTCCGATAAGAAATCAACGTCACACGGTCGAAATGTAACTCCACCAAAGAGAACAACACCCTGTGTCAGACATCCCACACACCCAAAGTTATTAACTCTGTATACCCGAGTTACCAACACCGAGGACCCGAAATCTGGTCTCCGAGTGATTCAACACCATTGTCCGAATCAACGAGGCACCGTACACTCTAGGAGGGTCTTGTCCCTAGATTGGGGACAGAGGACGTAACAGTCCGTCTCAGAAATGGTGACTTGGTAGTCCGTTCGGTGAGAAGAAAAAATTACATTCGTAAATCTCGAGATTTTAAAAGAGACTCACGACAAAAACGATTTAGGAATATGCGATACAAAATAAAAACAAGTAGAGTTTTATAAAAGATAAAATAAACATTAAAAAGGAACTGGATGAAAAACAAATTCTCACACCATAAATTAAAGGTATATAAAACTTATAGGTCAAAAGGAGGACAATGACTAAAAAATAAAGTAAAGTAACATCAGTCTCATTTGTGAAACATACTAAACTTATAAAGTTTTAAATAATTCTGAACAAAACACTGGATTGTCAGAGACGACCTCTTACAGGGTGTGTGTGAACTATTTAACACATGAGATGACTATAATCCATCTCACACGATATATACAGACCAGATTGACCAAACATCATAACAACTTCAAGAAATAAAAGATTAACTAGAAGACACACCAACAAGACAGGTAATAACTCTTACACCATGGTTTAAGAGTTGATAGTAACATCTTGATATTTCGAAGGATATTAAGACAATCAATTTAGTGTACATTCATGAACAAGAAACCACGTAGACAAATATCAACGGTACAAAAGAATTATTTAATTTAGAAAATAGTTATCATTATTTGAAAAAACAGAGAGTATTATCAAAACTGAATCTTAGTTAAAACAGATTGTAATCATCTCGGAGAAATCTAAAGAAAACTAATGACAAACGTACCTTTAATAAAAAGGGGAGGGAATGAAGTCAGGTGAACACAGAAACCCAAGTTTCACTCAAAGAACATGTGTCCTATACCAAATTATTACAAAGAGTAGCTAAGAAGGTTAGAGACGGAAAATGTACCTAACAAAATAGAAAACATAAATTTTATTAATAATTGTTCTTTTCTGTACGAAGGTATTAAAACGATAAAAAAGATACTTTGTAAATGGATAAAACAAGTTAAGGAGATAATGACTAAATAAAACACTAAAAAAAGGGGATCACATGATAAAACTAGAAACGATTAAAGAAAAAGACATGACAAAAAAAAAATTAAAAAAGGGAATCACCAATGGGATACGTAATGTTAATTGTAAAATCGAAAAAAATTTTAGTTAAAAATAAAACATAACCCTATATCTACTCAGTGTGACAAAACAATCAAAGTCCACATATTGTTTAACTAAGTTAATATGTATATGTACATAGTTAAGAAAAGGTCTGAGTAAAGGGTATATCCAAGAATGTCTTATAACTTATCTAAAGAAACATGATAAATCATCCACGAACAACCGATACATAAAATGTACATCATTGTACATACACAATCAAGGCTGGATTAAATAGGGAATCGTGTATAAATAGGAAACCACTGGTATAAAAACTTCAGACATGTTCTAGACTATCTATCTCACGGACTACTTGCTACCTGTCTCCAAGTACTGTAACATATCCTCTGTCCTTAGTTCTGGTAGGGGTTCTTTTTCTTTACGTTTTTCCGTTTTACCGACAGACTCCTTCGGAATGTTTATCGACACTTTTCCCTTCGTTTTTCGTTTCCTCTTTTCCTTTCTACATGGGTAAACATACGTCTCAAAGTTTTTTGTCGTTTCTCTCTATTCTTTCGGAAGGAGTCGTTAGTTACGTTTCTTTATCTCCTTTCGTTGTCTTACCCTTTCTAATCTCTAGAGAAGTTTTTTTAACCTCTATGGTTCCCTTGTAAAGTACGTTTCTACCCGAGTTATTTCCCGTCTTTACCATCCCTGGATTGTCTTCGTCTTCTTTAATTCTTCTCTACCGTTCTTATGTGTCTTCTTGACATGTTTTTACTAGAAGTACTGGACCTATTAGTGCTACCACACTAGTGAGTGGACCTCGGTCTGTAGAATCTTACACTTCAGTTCACCTGGATTCCTTCGTAGTGATGCTTGTTTCGATCACCTCTACTACCTTAAGGTCAACTCGATAAAGTTTAGGATTTTCTACTACGACACTTTCTCGACGTGAGTTATACGGTCGTTTAAACCTTTTGAGTCGTCACCGGTGTCCTGACCTTTTCCAGTCAAAAGTAAGGTTAGGGTTTCTTTCCGTTACGGTTTCTTACTAGTTTGATGACGTGTTAACGTGAGTAGAGTGTGCGATCATTTCATTACAAGTTTTAAGAGGTTCGGTCCGAAGTCGTTATGTACTTGACACTTGAAGGTATACAAGTTCGACCAAAATTTTTTCCGTCTCCTTGGTCTCTAGTTTAACGGTTGTAGGTGACTTAGTAGTTTTTTCGTTCTCTCAAGGTCTTTTTGTACATAAAGACGAAATAACTGATACGGTTTCGGTAACTGACACACCTAGTGTTATTTAACACCTTTTAAGACTTTCTCTACCCTTATGGTCTGGTGGATTGGACGGAGAACTCTTAGGACATATGTCCAGTCCTTCGTTGTCAATCTTGACCTGTACCTTGTTGTCTGACCAAGGTTTATCCTTTTCCTCATGTAGCTCAGGCATATAACAGTGGGACGAATAAATTGAATATACGTCTCATGTAGTACTCTTTACGACCTGACCTTCTTCCTGTTCGACCTTAGTTCTAACGGTCCTCTTTATAGTTATTGGAGTCTACACGTCTACTGTGGTGAGAATACCGTCTTTCACTTCTTGTTGATTTCTCGGACAACTACTTTCACTTTTTCCTCTTACTTTTAAACCGAATTTCGAGTTGTAAGTCTTTTGTTTCTAGTACCGTAGACCAGGGTAGTGAAGTACCCTTTATCTACCCCTTTGTCACCTTTGTCACAGTCTGAAATAAAAAGACCCGAGGTTTTAGTGACGTCTACAACTAACGTCGCTACATTACTTTTCTGTGAATGAGGAACCTTCCTTTCAATACTGGTTGGATCTGTCGTATAATTTTTCGTCTCTTTAATGAAACAGTTGTTTTCAGGTAGACCAGTTCCGATACCAAAAAGGTCACCAGTGCATACTTACACTCTCAACCTGACACTTCTTTCGACTCACGGCTTATTAACTACGAAAATGTGACACCACAACCTCTTCTGAGAACACTCAGGGAACCTGACGTTCCTCTGGTTGGTCAAGTTGGATTTCCTTTAGTCCGGACTCACATGTGAACTTCCTGACTACAACTTCGACTTTGAGGTTATAAAACCGGTGGACTACACTTATTGACTGAGTAGACTTTTCTGGGACCACGACCCTTTATAACTTCCGTCCTCTTCCCGTGTTGTCTCATACTCTACCAACCTACCGTAGAGGTTGAGTCACCTGTACTCAAACGCACTTCAGGTCCTCAACCACTACGTGTCCCTCCGGACCGCACGACATCAGGTACCCCAACGTTTCTCAACCTGCACTAACTTGTTAACTTGACTTCACTTGACTGACCAGTGAAATAAAAATCCAAAAATTCCTTCGAGGTGTTACAAGAGGGATCACCAACATGGTTAATATAAAAATGGTTGTTACATCCTTTCCAGGGAAAGAGATGTGGGAGAGATTGTAAATTAAAAATATCTAAAAATACTACCGGTAAGACTGACCACACACCACTATGAAGTAACATCAAAACTAAACGTAAAGAAATTATTAATTACTACAACTCGTAGAAAAGAATTCAAACGACGAGTGGACATACAAAAGAAGCCTTTTTATAGATACAGAAGACGGGTAAAAAACTAACCTAACAAAACAAACAGAAAACTATAACTCGACGTACTCGACAAACATATAAAACCTCTAACTAGGAACCACAAACGAAGGAAATGTTCATAAAAGAGGGTAACACATTCAAAAAAAAAAGAAATACTAATGGAAACGACACGTTTGTTAAAATTCGAATTAATACAGGGGACGTAAAATAAAAAGTAATAAGATTCTCCACTAGTTGTTTCTATACCGACACTAAATATAATTTCTGAGAAGATGACTACAAAAGGAGATTCTCAAAATATAATAGACCAGAATGTAAATCTAGAAATTAGGTAGAACTCAAATAAAAACACATACCACAATCTCTTACAGGGTTAAAGTAAGAAGATCAACAGGTCAAAAGGTTTGTGGTGAATAACTTCTTTGACAGAAGAGGTAACATATAAGAACGGAGACAACAACATCCAATTAACCGGTTACCACGTACCCAAATAAAGACCCGAAAGATAGGACAAGGTAACTAGGTATAAAGACAAAAATACGGTGACTATATGACAAAACTGATGACATTAAAACATCATATCAGACTTCAGTAACTCGGACTAAGGAGGTCAAGGTAAAAATAAAGAGTCCTAACGAAACCAATAAAACCCAGAAAACACAAAGATATGTTCAAATTTAAAATAAACAAGATTAAAACTCTTTTTACGAGGACCATTAAGCTATATATAAGGTAACTTAGACATCTAACGGAACATAGACATCTATCAGTAAAACTGTTATAACTAAGAAGGTTAGGTTCTTGTGTCTTATAGAAAGAAAGACGAATACAGTAGAAGTCAAAAGAAGTAGTTGTAGAGTATCGAAACTCTCATGTCCAGAAAACAGAGGAACCCATCTAAAATAAGGATTCATAAAATGAGAAAACTACACTACCATTTACCAATCAAATCTACTATGTTCTAGAGTCTCTTTCTTACGTCCTCCGTGTCTAACTCTTTCATGTTCTTTACATATAGTTTCTTGTTCTTCTAAATGTCTTGTTTCTTTCTCTCTACTTGTTATACTATTAACTTTACTTTCTATATGACCTTCTTTAGTTATCGTCTTATTTGTTATTTCTTCTTGTTTATTCAATCGACCTTCTATCAAACCACCTTTAGTGACGATACCTTGTATTATTTCTTTTTTCTTACTTTTCTTTACTCTCAGATCGTCTGGAGACCCTACCACGACCCTCCCTAAACCTCGTTCTCCTTTTCCCCTACTGTCTCCTACTCTACCGACCTACCGTAGTGACTGAGCTATCTGTACTCAAACTCACTTGAGGTACTCAACCACTACCTGTCCCTCCGGACCACACGACGCTAAGTACCCCAGCGTTTCTCAGCCTGTACCGACTCGCTGACTTGACTTGACTTGACTTGCAAAAGTAATATCCCCCAGGGTCTTCCACTTCTCCCTCTTTATTTACCAGACTCTTCTATAAACTTCTCTATTATCGACTCTTGAAGGTATTGTACACTTTCTTTTGTTAGTGGGTCCAGGTCCTTCACGTCTCAGGATATGTCCTATTTGGGTCCCTCCTAGTACGGTTCTGTGTTCAATTAGTTTGACTGCTTTTATTTTCTGTTTCTATTTTATAATTTTCGTTGTTCCTTTCTCGTTGTTTATTGTATACTCCCTTAGAGGTATGTCATAGTCGACTAAGAAAAATCGTCTTTCACATATCCGGTCTTCTCTCACCGTACTATATAAATTTCACTACTTTCCCTTTTTGGATGTTGGTTCTTATGAGGGGGGTCGTTCGGAGAGTAAGTCTAAGTTTCCTCTTTAGTGTTCTAAATGTCTGTTCGTTTTCATTCTCTTAAGTCATGGTGGTTTCGTCGAAATGTTGTTTACGGTTTCTTTACAGATCTACCTTTTCCTTTCCGGTGTTGATCTTTGTTCTGTTAATGTTTACCATTCCTATTGTCCATTCCGTTTGTATGTCATTTCCATCTTTAGTAAATATGTGTTTCTTCTATAGTTTTAGTCATTAACATTTTTCTCCTTCCTTGTAGAATCGAAATATTGTTATTTTAGACTTAATTATGGTCGAAACTAAGTTATGATATGTAGATGAGAAAGTGTAGAGGAATGGAGGGAAATACAACAATAGTGTTTAATGTAAAAATAGGGAACGTACAAATAATCGTATCGAAATATTAATAGTAAAACACGTAAAATGAAACTTTAGTATATCCTTTTATATTTTTCATGGTTGGTTTATACGATATAATGAAAATATAAACTGACACATCGATACAAATGATAATATGATAATATAAAAAAGTACAGAAACACAAATACAGATTACAGGAAAGTACATTCGGAAACTGTAAAAATTTCGTCCAGATGATCACTGTTTGAGGAGGTGAATTCAAATAGACTATTAGAGAATCAAAGATAAAATAAATACTTACTATTTAAAAATTTTTATTGAACAGACCATCAAGGTTGAACCCACAATAGAAACTTAGTGTAAGATAGTAAACGTAATAAAGAACTGTTATCCAACTTAAAAAAGATAAATACCCGTAATAAAAATCCTTACCATTTGTTCATATATTTATAGAAAATAAGAGTCTTTACCTGTAAAGTAAAAAATAGAATTCGACAAAACCACCCTACATATCCCCTTACCCTAAGGGTCCACCGAGTCACCATTTCTTAAGTGGACGGTTACATCCTCTGTGTACTTTACAAAACTCGGGACCCAGTGCGTACGTACGTATATCCCCTTGTCGAGACACGATCACGCGACTACTAGAACGTGAATAAATGTATCCGGAGTATCGGTCCTAAATTGATGTCTTGACGAGATCAAGAAACGGTCTACGAGACACTCAGAAAACTTTGTACTCTCGTTCTTTTTGGAACACTCATCGACGATGATCCGTTAAAGGGTGAACGGAGGGATTGAAGAATCCTCCAACAATCCTCTGACAAAGAGTAGCTGAGGTTCTAACACTACTCCATAATTCGAAAGTCAGAACGGGAGAAGTCCTTCTCGATGATATATTTTATATCATATATTTTGTTTAATACCAACGGTACCGTGTCCGATATAGAGTAGTAAACAAAACGTCAGTAGACTTGAAAAACATAATACTAACATGACATTGTTCTTTCTGTCCCTCGACCGTCGAAACTGACGAGAAGTCAACGACGTACATTCATTATTTAATAGACTTAGATTGTTCCCAGTATACAGAAGTAACCTTTTTATTTGATAAGAACTATTCTACAACCCAGTTATATCAGTCCTTAACTCGATACAAACCGAATGAACAAAGACAGAAATGGAAATCGTTTGGTATCCGTAGTTTATCGTCACATGAAGAACATGGAACACAATATTCACTCCTGACCTGAAGACCTCCTAAAAAGAGTTACAGGTACGAGATGGGAGACAAGGTTTCTTTTCTTGAGAGAGGTTCGTGAAAAGGGAGGTGGACATTTTCCTTCGACCTTCAGAAAACAACGAGTAATCAGTTAAGATCAGAACAGTACCCTGTCCCCATAGAGACTTAAGAGGTCCAGACCGGGTTCAGGAATCGTACTGGATTCGTAGACCTGAAACCCTCAGGTTCAAGGAGGCGTGACGAAGGGGTGGACGAACACAGTCGATTTGAGACGAAACATAGATACCTTCTAAAACTCTTCCTTTCCTAAAGAAGGGGAGACAGAACATAACCATTTTCTAGGACCTGGGAGTCCCCGTATTTCGAATACAAGTAAAGTAAAGGGTCTTTATCGTATAGAAAAGGACACAAGAACTTCATCCTTACAAAGGATGGGAAGGAGTCTCTTGCTCACAAATCACCGATACAAAGAGAGTTTCCTTAACTAGAAACGAATTTGGGAAATATGTCCTCACAAAGAGACGGGGAAGGTTCACCGAAACCCTAAAACCAAAAATACCCTTTTTCAGGTTCCTTCCTCTACGACAAAGTACATCAAAGGTTTACCTTAAGTCAATAGAGAACATACGGACATGGTGTCTCTCTTACAAGAGAGTCCAGAGGACGGAATTCTGAAGTCGAGAAACTGTCCGAGTTTTTGATAATAATACAACATTAATAAGTCGGAAAGGAGTCATAATAAGAGAACTCTAAAAACAACAAAATAAAATAAGAGTGATTTGTGTTCACTTCGGGGGTAACCTCTCGAAACTTGTCTCCCCACTGTACTAAACTTAATATAAAATTTATCTGTTGAGTCCGACGATGTGACTCATATTCTATTTCATCTAGTTTCAACCTTCGCCCTTGTGACAAATTCTACGATGTTGTAATGAGAATAAACAGAGTCTAGAAGAAAAATCAGTCACATGTTTCTTCTTAGACTACTTACTGTATCAAGTGTAACACTCTGTTCTCTAATATATTGTTAGAAAGTTTTTTATACCTAATAGTACGGCAATTCAAAATTTTCTTACGAGTACACCCCGGGTCTCTTCCGTTACAGTGGGGTGAGGTCATGAGAACGGACCTTTTAGGATACCTACCTCCTCGGACCATCCGACGTCAGGTACCCAGTGATTCTCAGTCCGTGCTGACTCGTTGAAGTGAAAGTGAAAAGTGAAAGTACGTAACCTCTTCCTTTACCGTTGGGTGAGGTCACAGGAACGGACCTCTTAGGGTTCCTACCCCCTCGGACCACCCGACGGCAGACACCCAGCGTGTCTCAGCCTGTGCTAACTGTGCTGAATCGTCGTCGTCGTCGTCGTACACCCCGGGTTATATTTCTGTTTACTTATTATATTATTCGGTACAGAACCCCCGTGTTAAAATATTTTTTACATCTTCCTAGAAGGATAATAATATAAAATTTTTATTTTTGGGAACTATTTCCAACTCAAGTATTTTAATTTTAATAAGAGTCACTTCCACTAACACATACTGGTTACGTACATATCAATGGTACAAAGACAAAGTTCGAAAAAAGATATCAAGTGGAATCTCACGACAAAGTCAATAAAACAAAACTCAGTCAAGTCAGTCAAGTCAGCGAGTCAGTACAGGCTGAGAAACACTGGGGTACTTAACGTCGTGCGGTCCGGAGGGACAGGTAGTGGTTGAGGGCCTCAAGTGAGTCTGAGTGCAGGTAGCTCAGGCACTACGGTAGGTCGGTAGAGTAAGAGACAGTAGGGGAAGAGGAGGACGGGGGTTAGGGAGGGTCGTAGTCTCAGAAAAGGTTACTCAATTGAGAATCGTACTCCACCGGTTTCATGACCTCAAAGTCGAAATCGTCATTTTTGTTGGTATTCTTATCGTATCCAGAGTGACCAAATTTTTATTTCTACGTAATAGATATGTATAGAATTTAAGAACTCTATCCAATACGAAGTCCGTTCCTAACTAAAACGTCCAGTTATCGTTCCCGATAGGAAAAATAAAGAATGAGAAATGAAAAGTAAGGTACTACAGTGGAAGTAAGATTTTGATTGAACAAGATATAGATTTCTAATAACAGACATCGAGGAACCAAATATTCGAAGAATCAAGTATAAATCCCACACTCTCTGTTGAAGAAATATACATAGAGGGTAACTTCATACTCCTTTAAAAGAAAAAGTCTTTGGGAGTCGTTCACAAAGAAGTTTATATTTATCAAGTTACAAAAGTATACAAGTAGTGATCCGGTTTTTATAATACAAATCTCTCTCTCCTATGTGATTAACCCAATTTAGTTAAGTCCAGGAGAATTTCTACATAAATCTTCTTCTCAGTCGGGTTGAGTTTAGAACACTGACGTTTTAGGGACAATCCTACCCTCTTACTTTCGTTACCTCGTTTATTGTTTACTGATCAAGTTCAGACATCTCCTTTCCTTCCTGATTTATCATTGACAGATATTGAAAGGACTTTTAATGAAGAGAATTGACCTACCATGTATTAAACCTCCAGTATGGAATTTTTTTACTCTTGACTGTTCAATAATAAGACATAAAGACTAACCTTTATCTAAGTAAATGAAATCTCTGATTTCCTCATACATTCTCGTAACTGAAAGAATACTGTATCTTTTCGGATACACTTTTAAGGGGAAGGTCTACCTCCACATAGTCTAAAGGGACATCTCTTTATTAAGGGTTTTCCATATGGTATAGGTCTAATAGACATTATAAATCTGTTTTTATAAGTTCTACATACTTGACGAACGTTCTGTGCCCAGTTCTAATCTTCTTCACCATTCCATGTATACTCCTTCCTCCTTCCCATTTCTCATGTCACCCCTTCTTTTACTACCGACCATATAATCCCTTTGGACCCCTTATTTACTACTATATTTTCGTCCAAGTGTAGACACTTAAAAGAAAAGAATATAATTATAAAGTAAGGTATATCAGTATACGAAAAACTCACCGTCTTGAAGTTTTGTTTATGCACCTTTAGTAATTGATACGAGTTAAGTTTGTTGACTTCTCTACTTTATAGGAATCATAGGTGTTATAACACAGAATCTAGTCTCCTAAGTCTTAATATGTGTATTATGTTTATACTTACCTAAACATAATAAAGAATCTTTTATGTCGATACAAGAAAGAAAAAGAATAATAAAGAGAACAAAAGGAAGAATAAAAGGACCTTCCCCCTACTTCAATTTTTGAAGATCTTGGATATAGGATCTCGGTAAACAACCGAAGATCCTTAGTTTTCCCTTTTAATTTATCCTCTTTTTCGTTTTCGTAGACCCTAAGGAGGTAAATTATTTAAGGTACCTCTTCTTTAGTCCCTCTTTATCACATACATCACCTTTTAGTTAGTTCTCGAATCAGGGTAGTATATGGAGTCAGGTGTGAGATATTAAGTCGAACCGTTTATCTTAAATAGTACCTGAACAGTAAAAGTCTTTGATAAACCGGACGTTGTTTCGACGATAGTGTATATCCGTCTTATTCTTGACTTATACTTCCCACCGTCCTTTAGAAAGATCATTGGGAGGGTTCAGGGGGTCAGGTGTGTAGTTATAAACTTTATGGTAGAAATCTCTAAATATTTACGTGTTAAATACCGTGTTTAAGTCCGTACTATCTCAATAAAGTATAATCACTCTCTATGGTCCAAGTCTATAAAGGAACGTCGATCTTGACTACCCAGAGTAAAAATCCTTTAAGGTTCATGGTTGTAAGTTCGAGCGGTTTCTTTCTTAAACTCCTGTGTCTAAATAAAAACATATTACGAACTTAGACTTTGGAGTCTAAAGAAGATAATCTTTGAGGAAACGACGTAAATTCAAATGTTTTGTAATTGACGGACTTCAGCACCGTGTCTTGTCGTTCCACTCGGAAGTCTTTAATACTATGTTTAAAATCTTATTCTACTTTCCTCATCTATTAACACATGGGTCGTAGAGTTCAATTAATTATAGTCTCGAGAGTAGTTATCCCCAAGGTTACCTTAGACTTAGGTTTTATCGGACCCTTCCTTCTTTTTTCTCAGGAGAGGAAAAAAATCGACCTACGAAAAAGGTTAGTTTAACGAAAGAGTCAATTTCAGTAATCGTGGGTACTTAGGGAAGTGGTGACAGGATTATAGTTCCTGGAGTTTGATTCTAAAAACATCTAATCTGAACACAGTATAGATACCAGAGGACCTATAAAATACGAGAAATTTTCTATATAGACAATTTATCAGTAATTACGCACCGGTCCCGTGACTTCAATTCGTCAACCGACCGAGAACATTAATACTCGATTTCTCTTAAACTACAGACAAAGTTTGAGAACCCTTTTCTCTACGGAACCCTTAAGAAAGTTCCCGAGTCCGTTTACTAATCGTACATAGACTTCAGGGAAGGGTTCGTCTCGATGTTCAAAAGTAGACTTATATCGTCCAGTTAAAGAATGATTATTTACATATGGATGTTCGTCATGAAAACTATTAGAAGGAAGGACGGATCTGAGTTTATTACAGTAAAATATAAAACCAGTTAAAAGATATCTGGTCTTCTTTTAACTTTACGAAACGGAGAATAAAAGTCTCGTGAAGGTAAAGTATAATGTCAAATTTAGAAGACAAAGAAAAGAGGGGGAGGTGTTAGAAAAAAACAATTCCTCGAGAGAAAGAGACTTAAGAGGGAAGTGGGGCAAAGGGAGGAGGAAGAAGTTATCCTTCAATTTACTTCCATAAAGTTTCACGAGAGATTTCTCCGTCCCTCACCTAATGGGACCTTATTCCCTTAATTAGGTCTCTCAACTCGTGAGACCGTAAGTTTTAGGTACAACATAAGATGTCGTCCGTCATAATAAATTTAGTTTAACAATAGATTTTATTGTACTTCTTTTATATTACGTTTTTTTAATATGGTACTTTTGTAAACTTTAACGGAAAGGTTTCTGTATTGTCGTAAAATAAAAGACTTTGTATTGTGACTAACCGACGGTATCGTCGAGATCTTCGATTCGTTAATCTTGTGAGACCCGATTACAAGAACCCAGACCCATTGACTTTATCTCCTCTTTCGTTACATCTGAATAGAAAATTTTGTCGAATTTGTAGACTAAGGGATTTACAGTTTTCTAATAACTGAATTATTTTTGAACAGTTCTGAATTACAATTATAAATCCGTAAGATGTTCGTTTATTAACTTACGTATAACAGTGATGATCTTGATAAGAAAGTTTTATACAAATTTTCGACATATACTTAAAAATTTCGTACGTAATTTTTATGACTACAAAATTTCATAGTGATACTTGGACTTACGTCAGTAAATTTAAGTTCCGTTTGGAAGTTTGGAGATATAACTCACTGAAAGAGTAAACCTCACGTCCTTCCGTGACCTCTCATTCCGTGAAGTTTTCGATCGAAAAATCGAAAATTCCTTCAGACCGGGGGTCTTGAGGGTAGAAGTAAATATCTATCGGAGACGAAAACAGTGGAAAATCTTTCTCGTGTTATCTTTTATCATATGTACACCGGGGTGTGTGGTAAGAGGGATCATCCTTATGTATGATCCCTGTATCCGAGTTACTCTGTCTTCATTCTCTAGACCATTAATTTGTCTGGCTGTTGGAACATCCCAATCCCTATACCACCCCTTCTTCATTCCCCATCCAAAAAAAGAAAGGTGGAGGGTAGGAGGAATGTCTTTCATTTTGCGATCAGTTGTCTACACCCTTATGGTCCGGTGGACTGGACGGAGAACTCTTTGGATATACGTCCAGTCCTTCGTTGTCAATCTTGACCTGTACCTCGTTGTTTGACCAAGGTTTATCCTTTTCCTCATACAGTTTCGACATACAACAGCGGGACGAATAAATTGAAGATACGTCTCATGTAGTACTCTTTGCGACCCGACCTTCTTCATGTTCGACCTTAGTTCTAACGGCCCTCTTTATAGTTATTGGAGTCTATACGTCTACTGTGGTGGGAATACCGTCTTTCACTTCTCCTCGATTTTTCGGAGAACTACTTTCACTTTCTCCTCTCACTTTTTCACCAGGGTAGTGAAGTACCCTTTATCTACCCCTTTGTCCCCTTTGACATAGTCTGAAATAAAACCCCCCGAGGTTTTAGTGACGTCTACCACTAACGTCGGTACTTTAATTTTCTACGAACGAGGAACTTTCTTTTCAATACTGGTTGGATCTATCGTATAACTTTTCGTCTCTGTAATGAAACGGTTATTTCCAGGCAGATCAGTTCCGATACCAAAAAGGTCACCAGTATATACCTACACTCTCAACCTGACACTTCTTTCGACTCACGGCTTCTTAACTACGAAAACTTAACACTACAACTTCTGAGAACTCTAAGGGAACCTGACGTTCGTCTAGGTTGGTCAGGTAAGACTTCCTCTAGTCGGGACCCTAAAGAAACCTTCCTTACTACGATTTCGACTTCGAGGTCATGAAACCGGTGGAGTACGCTTCTCAACTGAGACCTTTTCTGAGACTACGACCCTCCCTAACCCCCGTCCTCCTCTTCCCCTGCTGGGTCCTACTCTACCGACCTACCGTAGTGGCTAAGCTACCTGTACCCAAACCCACTTGAGGCCCGAACCACTACCTGTCCCTCCGGACCGCATGACGCTAAGTACCCCAGTGTTTCTCAGTCTGTACTGACTCACTGACTTGACTTGACTTGACTTCGTATCCTAAACCTGTCTTAGATACTAGGAAGGTCCTCTTTTGTACCCCTGGTAGTAAAGATCGGAGTATTAAAAGTCCACCCTTTTGACTCTAAATCTCTCTATTTCCAAACAGGTTCCAAAGGGTTAATCGTAGTCTTTGTCCCGATGCTAATTCAGAGACGTGTAGGGGTGGCTCCGAGTGTTGGACTAGATATCGGAAATCCTAAGATATTTATCCTGAGTTAGGACGGATCCATTTCCTTTTACAGGTTGTTCAGGTTTTATCTGTAACAACGAGAAGACGACACCAAGTGTGAGAAACGTCAAAACGTAACTCAGTGGTTTCGGTAGAGAACCCAGAGTTTCCCGTTTGGTAATTGCATGTAGACAAAAAACATCTGTCTGGGGTAAATCACAGTTTTTGTGACTTTACCGACACCCCTACTACGACTGGATCTGTTGTATAAAGATTAGTTCGCATTTCACCTTTTTGGTCCAATTGCCGAACACCTACTTAGGTAAACGGACAAATCTATCGTTTTACCCGTAAGAAGGTATACCTCCTACACCCTATTTCACCATTCACCTTTTCAAAAAGGGTTCAACGACAATGTCCGGGACGTGTGAGTTTTACTCACGAAATTTATGTCGTTGTTATACCGTGATAACATGCCATTTTTAGTAGAATCATCCTCTACGTTCGGGATAAAATTTTATGTGGGATTTATCAGGTAAATGAGGTTGTTTACCGTCGACTAACCCGACACGACATTAACCCGTGTCGTAACTTCTCGACGAAACGGATAATAAATTTAAAGGTCACTTCTTTATCGATCAAGGAAGTAGAGATGAGCTGAGTAAAAAGAAAGTCCTGGTGTCTACACAGAACCGGTATCGTGTCAAGGTGTCTTCCTTTAATCACTCCCTCAAATCCTTTCCGTCACAACAACGTCGTGGTAAGCGTCGGTACTGTTGGTTCGGCGGAGACGTTCACCAAATCCGGGTGGAAGAGGGGTCCGTAGACGAATCGTCGAGTTCCTTGAATCGACTGTCACCCTTATTAAACGTCTGATGTCGGGACGTGACAGTCCGATCTATTTGTGGGAGGGGTAAGAGGAACGGGTCCACCGGTAACGCCCACCGGACTCCATCCTACATACGTTTAATTTACTTCAGTTGATAGAGACTCGTGGACAAGTCACTCACCGAAACATGACCGGAAACACCCTTCGATATTAGGGTATTAATGTACCCCCTTTCAATCTTTCCGTTTCAATATTATGTTAAGTTTATCGTTCATGATAAAAGAGACAATATCAGTGTCCGTAGTCTCTAATCTATATAGTTTTTACTAGAAGGAAGGGTGTGGATGAGGAGAAGGAGAACCGGAGTACACACCTCTTTACTTGGACGGTAACTCGATAAAAGAGTTTACCCTTTGGATGTACACAACAGAACAGGGGAAACGAGTAAAAGGGTAGGTTGAAGGAATGGTACCTCAAAGTGAACTAAGTATTTATAGTTTATATAGGGTGAAGGTAAGGATGATTGTGTTACAAGTCAGTCAAGTCACCACAGACTGAGACACTGGGGTACTGAGTGTCGTGCGGTCCGGAGGGACAGGTAGTGGTTGAGGGCCTCTAATGTGTTTGAGTGCACGTAGCTCAGTCACTATGGTAGGTCGGTAGAGTAGGAGACAGTAGGGGAAGAGGAGGACGGGGGTTAGGGAGGGTCGTAGTCCCAGAAAAGGTTACTCAGTTGAGAAACGTACTCCACCGGTTTCATAACCTCAAAGTCGGAGTCGTAGTCAGGAAGGTTACTTGTGGATCCTGACCAGAGGAAATCCTACCTAACCAACCTAGAGGAACGTCAGGTTACCTGAGAGTTCTCAGAAGAGGTTGTGGTGTCAAGTTTTCGTAGTTAAGAAACCGTGAGTCGAAAGAAGTGTCAGGTTGAGCGTGTAGGTATGTACTGGTGACCCCTTTAGTATCGGAACTGATCTACCTGGAATCAGTCGTTTCATTACAGAGACGAAAACTTATACGATAGATCCAACCAGTATTGATCATTCGCAGTATTCCTCAACCAGTATTCCTCATTCACGGAAAATTAAAGTACCGACGTCAGTGGTAGATCTCACTAAATCCTCGGGGGGTTTTATTTCAGACTGTGACAAAGGTGACAAAGGGGTGGATAAAGGGTACATCATTACCCTGGTCTACGGTACAACTCGAAATTCGATCGAAAAAGTGAGAGGAGAAAGTGAAAATAGTTCTCCGAAAAATCAAGGAGAAGTGAAAGATGGTATTCCCACCACAGTAGACGTATAGACTCCACTAACTATAAAGAGGGTCGTTAGAACTAAGGTCGAACATGAAGAAGGTCGGGTCACAAAGAGTACTACATGAGACGTATCTTCAATTTATTCGTCCCATTGTTATTTGTCAGAATTACATGAGGAAAAGGATAAATCTTGGTCAGACAAGGTACAGGTCAAGATTGACAACGAAGGACTGGACGTATATCCAAAGAGTTCTCCGTCCAGTCCATTAGACCATAAGGGTAGAGAAATTTTAAAAGGTGTTAAATAACACTAGGTGTGTCAGTTTCCGAAACCGTATCAGTTATTTCGTCTTTATCTACAAAAAGACCTTGAGAGAACGAAAAAGCTACTAGGTCGCCTACAACCGTTAAACTAGAGACCAAGGAGACAGAAAAGCTTTTGGTCGAACTTGTAGACCTTCAAGTACCAAGAACATAACGACTTCGGACCGAACCTCTTAAAACTCGTAATGAAATGATCGCACACTCTACTCACGCTAACAAGTCATCAAACTCGTAAGAAACCGTAACAGAAGGAAACCCTAATCTTACTTTTGACTGGAAAAGGTCAGGACACCGGTGACGACTCAAGAGGTTTAAACGACCGTATAACTCACGTAGTGAAAGTGTCGTAATAGAAAATCCTAAACTTTATTGAGTTGACCTTAAGGTAGTGGAGGTGATCTAAACAAGTATCACTACGAAAGATTCCGGGCGAACTGAAGTGTAAGGTACTACAGACCGAGCTCCACTTACTGGTGTGGTAGTACTAATAGACCCAATACTTCTAGAAAAAACATGTTAAGAAGACACATAATAACGGCAGAGAAGAATTATAGAAGACGAAGACAATCCAGGTATGGTAAAGACAGGAAATAGTTCGGGTAGAAACATACTTTACAAGGGAACCATAAAAATTAAAAGGACTTCTCTAAAGATCAGTCTGTCCAGTACCACTTCTCCAGACTGTATTACACCAGGTGACCTCTTTTCCCTTACCTTTTGGTGAAGTCATAAGAACGGAACTCTTGGGGTACTTGTCATCCTTTTCCGTTTTATTATTCTATGACTTTCTCCTTGAGGGGTCCAGTCATCCACGGGTTATACGATGTGCTGTAGTCACCTCTTTATTGAGGTCTTTCTTACTTCCCTATCTCGGTTTCGTTCTTGTTATGGGTCAACACCTACACTGACCACTATCTTCGTTCCAGACTACGACATTTCTCGTTATAACGTATCCTCGGACCTTACAATCAAGGTATTTAGTTCCGTTTAACCTTTACCAGTTTGTCCTTTACTGTTCTCACTTACAGTTGTAAGATCCTTAGTCACTTGATTTTACCTGACCTTACCCACTTAAATTGAGTCTACTGGTAATATAGATGATGGCGCCCGTCCTTAGGGAATCTGCTTAACCTCATCGGTAGTACCAGTTGCTTTCTCAGGTTTTACGTCATGAACCTACGTTAGAGTTTTTGTTGTCTTACTAGAAACAAGTAGAGGTTCCGTTTGGTAAGTTAAAGTGTCACTAGGTTTGGATACGGGGTTGGTCATTATGACTTCTTCGACTTGAACTTACCAAGATATTTCTGGATGTTCTGGAAAATCTTGATTGTGGGGGTTTTCTACAGGAAAAGTAATTTCCCCTGACCTTACGTTTTCATCCTTCTTTGTGGACCTTATTGTCATTTTAAACGGGAACCTCATACCTTACTTCGTCCCGTTTCCGATTATCTCAAAACGGTTCTCTTACGTGACTAGTATTGTTCGTGGGAGAAGGTTGTTGTGTTCTCTTCTGAGGTGTGTACCTGTAGTGGTCTACCAGTTGTGGCTTTAGTCTAACTAATATAAGAAACGTCGGTTTCTACCTCTTCGAGATATATCAGTCGTTTTTGTTCTGGTCCTCGACTGACACCGAGTCTAGTACTTGAGGAATAACGGTTTAAGTCTGAATTTAACTTCTTTCATCCCTTTTGGTGATCTGGTAAGTCCATACTGGATTTAGTTTGGGGAATACTAATATGTTACTTTCACTCTCTATCTAAATTCCCTGATCCAGACTATCTGTCTCATGGATTACTTGATACTTATCTCCAAACACTGTAACATATCATCTGTCCTATCTCCAAACACTGTAACATATCATCTGTCCCTAGTTCTGGTAGGGGTACCTTTTTTTACGTTTTTTCGTTTTACCGACAGACCCCTCCGGAATGTTTATCGACACTTTTCTGCTCTTCACTTTTCGTTTCCTCTTTTCCTCTCTATTTGGGTAAACTCACGTTCACAAGGTTTCTTATCGGTCCTCTCTATTTTTTCTGAAGGAGTCACTAGTTACGTTTCTTTATCTCCTTTTGTTGTGTTAAAATCAATAATGATTAAAAAGTCTTATTATCCTCTTACCGGAGGTTACCGGAGGAACGACGACAAGAGGAGAGAGATTAAGTGAAAAGAGTGACAAATGTTTGACTTGAAAAATAGTCAAGTCAAGTCAGCGAGTCAGCACAGGTTGAGAAACACTGGGGTACTTAGCGTCGTGCGGTCCGGAGGGACAGGTAGTGGTTGAGGGTCTCAAGTGAGTTTGAGTGCAGGTAGCTCGACCACTACGGTAGGTCGGTAGAGTAGGAGACAGCAGAGGAAGAGGAGGACGAGAGTTAGGGAGGGTGGTAGTCTCTGAAAAGGTTACTCAGTTGAGAAGCGTACTTAACCGGTATCATGACCTCAAAGTCGGAGTCGTAGTAAGGAAGGTTTCTTTAGGGTCCCAACTAGAGGAAGTCTTACCTGACCAACCTAGACGAACGTCAGGTTCCCTGAGAGTTCTCAGAAGAGGTTGTGGTGTCAAGTTTTCGTAGTTAATAAACCACGAGTCGAAAGAAGTGTCAGGTTGAGAGTGTAGGTATGTACTGGTGACCTTTTTGGTATCGGAACTGATCTACTTAGAAACAACCGTTTCATTATAGACACGAAAGGTTATACGATAGATCCAACCAGTATTGAAAAGAAGGTTCCTCATTCGTAGAAAATTAAAGTACCGACGTCAGTGGTAGACGTCACTAAAACCTCGAGGGGGGTTTATTTCAGACTGTGACAAAGGTGACAAAGGGGTAGATAAAGGGTACTTCACTACCCTGGTCTACGGTACTTGAAAAATATTTTGTACTAGTTTTAAACTAAACTAGTAAAGAGATGAACTTTAGGAAGTCACTACTGGAGATTGAAAGTCCCTTTTATATTCGAACTTATGTAGTATATTTAGTGTGACACTGGACTGAAGACGGATAGAGTAAGTTTATAGGTAGTACAAAGTACATAATAATATTTAGAATAGATAGTTTTTTTAGAGATTAGTTAATTACATCTGAGATTTTCATTGTTCTATATATAAACTTTTATAAGATAAACCCCCACAAATCACTATGTCTATCCAGAAGGAAAGACTTAAGGAAAGACAACAACAAATCGAAGATATGACACAGATTGAGAAACGTTGGGGTACCAACGTACATCCGGTCTTATACTGGATGTAACCAATTACTAAGTACACGTGATCTTTTCTTGAAATACGGTAACGACGAAACAGTCAAAAAGAGATTTTTTGTTGAACCAACTCTCAAGTCAAGACAAGTCAGTGAGTCAGTACAGGCTGATAAACACTGGAGTACCTGACGTCGTACGGTCCGAAGGGACAGGTAGTGGTTGAGGGTCTCGAACGAGTTTGAGTTCAGGTAGTTCAACCTCTACGGTAGGTTAACAGAGTAGGAGACAACGGGGGAAGAGGAGGACGAAAATCAGAAAGGGTCACAGTCCCAGAAAAGGTCACTCAGTCGAGAAACGTAGTCCACCGGTTTCATAACCTCGAAGTCGAAGTCGTAGTCAGGATGGTTACTTATAAATCCTGACTAAAGGAAATGTTAATTGACCAAAGTAGAGGAACGTCAGGTTCCCTGGGATTTATCAAAAGAGGTTGTGGTGTCAAGTCTTCCGACAACTTAATGGATCTTTATTGTCTTAGACCACTCAGGCTTTCTAATCGTGGGATCGTTCAACTATTCTACACGGGAGAATCTCCTCTCTTAAAATCTTCAAGTCGATCTACTTAAGTGTCTTCACTGAACAGACTTGGAAGTTAAAAGGTAGAGGGAACGGGGAACCCAAATGGTACCATGTAAAAGGGACACTATTTGACTTGTATAACCGTCATATAAATGAAGTTTCATATAATTGTCTTCTGGATGAGACAAGATCCGAAACCTGATTTGGACACCTATATTACCCTTCAGTTTCTCAGTACTGTTAATATAAGACCACACATGTCTACCCTCAACCTCCCCTGTTTACAATTAGTTTAAAAGTGTTTTCACTTACATTTCAAAATTATCACCGGTCACTACACACGAAGTTTTATTTAATAGTTATCGTCTCTTATAATGAGTCTCATCAGTCCCTTCAGAGACTCTTCTGTAGTCTATTTGACTCTGGTCAATCTAAAAATTTTCGGTCATTACGTCTCAACTCTCTACTTGTACGGTCACTATATACCTCTTTGAAACCTTCAGGGACTTCATGTAACCTACGAACAACAAGATTCTTGTCTCCTCAAAAATTACACCGACCTTTAACTGTTCATCCTCCCACTCTCCGACTCATTCACATCATTCACCCTCTCCACTTTAATTAAACCCATCCATTTATTCCCGGTCTTGTACGTCCCTGGATTTCTACTTCTCCTCTTTAAATCCAAAGAAACATTATCTTTACTGATCAGAAGCTTGCTAACGTTAGCACTCTCGTGTTATTCCATTCAAGTCACTGATGTCTCGTTTACCTCGTCACTCTGGTCAAGTCTTCGATAGTGTCATCATCAATTCTACTTTTTACTATCACAGGATCTAATCTTACTATCACCACCTCCTCTCGGTACCTATTTAAGACCTATATAAAACCTCATTTTTGGGACTACGACCCTTTCTAACTCCCGTCCTCCTCTTTCCCCGTTGTCTCCTACTCTACCAACATACCGTAGTGGTTGAGTTACCTGTATTCAAACTCGTTTGAGTCCCTCTACCACTTCCTGTCCCTTGGGACCGTATCACGTCAGGTACCCCCGTGATTCTCAGTCTGTGTGGAATCGTTGACTTGTTGTTTTTGTTTTTAGGGGAACTGAATGATTACCTGATCTACAACCCATTATTAGATACTGTGAGTCTAAAGACCATAATCGTTAACGTATCATCACCGTAAAAGACTTTACCCCTTCTGACCCTATCCCTGTCCAACGTCCCTTCATTTTTAGTTCTCACAACGAAACTTGAATAAAGACAATCTATTAGGTCCTTCAACGAGATAAACACCGATTACTACACCCTTACAATGGACCGGGAAAGGTCTAAGAACCTGTTCATATGGTACCTTTTCTTATAACGAAGGTGTTCTGAGAATCCGTTCGTTTCGAAAGATAATCTTCTCAAATACGTATTATCTCTTTCTTCCGTCTTTTTTTCACGGTCGAGAGATCATCTTCCCCGTTCAACGAAAAGGTTGTTTTCCCTCCCAAACAGAGTACTAGTGACTATTAAAGGTCTTTAGTCGTTTGAAGAAACTAGTTGTCGTCTACCGAGGTACTACCGACAGTCCTTCAAGAAGACACTGTCTTTTTCTTACGTACTGTAAAAATACGTTCTTTTGTGTCCTTGTCTACTCCAATTTTAAATATCAACTCGACGAACCGAACATCGTTGATTCATACGAGTAATCACATTGTCTCGTACGGACGTACGACAGTGAAGTCAGCACGGACTGAGAACGCCGAGGTACCTGACGTCGGACGGTCTAAGGAGACAGGTACCCTAAAGGGTCCATTTTTACGACCTCTCCCAAGGTAAAGGATGAGGTCCCTAGAAGGGTTGGGTCCTTAGATTGGACCCAGAGGGCACAGAGGACGTAACGTCCACCTAAGTAATGGTGAACTCGGTGGACCTCAATTTCAATGTAAAAAAAAAAAAATTTAAACATGTTCGGACCAAAAACAGAGACCCTGAGTCCAAGGACCCCGGAAACTAAAAAATTAAACGTTCCGGACAAAACGGGTTCCGATAAGGGACCAGGAAAAGGTCTTACTGACACGAGAATAAAAGGACAGAGTTCTTCTTACCTGACATCCCCTGGTTCTCTTTATTATCAAGTTCATCCTTCGACACTGTCATCGAATTCCGTCTCCCTTATAAACCGAACCCAATCATATTGAGTCATTATCTAAAGTTTTATTTAATTTAAACTGTCATTTCAAACTTTCAGTGGAATTCAACAGAAAATAACATCCATGGTAGGGGTCACCGTTAATCCATAAACTAAACTCCGGACACTCAAGGGAACTGAAGGGGGTGGGGTCTGAGGGGTGGAAACACACACCTGTCCTTCGGAACCATTAAACCATTAACCCACGATAGTCCCTAGTAACCATACATAGAGATCATTATAGAGTAACAACTTTTCAATGACGTGTCCATAGATCAGTTTGAAAGGTCGTTTATGGTAGGAAATACTTGGGGACCTAAGGATCGAATTTGGTTTTATTCTACATAGAGGTCTTTTTTTGTATGAAATGTTCTACTTAGTCACATCCTCTGTATTCTCTAGGTCCAAACTAGGGACCCAGTCCTTCTAGGGGACCTCCTCCCGTACCGTTGGGTGAGATCATAAGAACGGACTCTTTAGGGTACCTGTCTACTAGAGATCGTCCGATGTCAGGAACCCCAGAGTTCTCAGTCTGTACTGAACCGTTGATTTGATGGTCAGAATTCTTTTTACTTCGACCTAATAAAAAAGGGACTTAGAAATCCGTTTGATGGTGAAAACCTATTTTACTTTCGTTATACCCCCTTTTGTCTCCACTTTCCTCTCATTCGAACTTTATATCATGATTGTGTACAATTGTTAACTATGGACGAGTCTTTTTACACCGGGTCACCAAAAGATTCTGTATGATCTGACACACCTCTCTACTCGTATTTACTCTAAAAGGGTTCGGGTTGAAGAATTACAGTATCGTCTAAATAGAGTAGTATAATCTACAATAATACACACTACTAAGACATCAACTTGATGCACACAAAAACAAACATATACACACTCAATGTTTTTCGTAGAACAGACTATAAAAACGTTTCAGTGAAAGATCTGATGTGTAGTCGATAAAATAGTGGTCGACCTGACAGGAAACGAACTATCATTCCCAGAACTTTTCCGTTCACTCACGTAAAGTTCAAAAGAATAATCAAGGTTACGGTTAACACTTAGTAGAGTAGTTCGGAAACCTGAAATTATCGGGTTAAAAGTCTCTTCCGTTACCGTGGGGTGAGGTCATGAGTACGGACCTTTTAGGTACCTGTCTCCTCGGACCATCCGACATCAGGTACCCCAGTGATTCTCAGCCTGTACTGACTCACTGAAGTGACAGTGAAAAGTGAAAGTACGTAACCTCTTCCTTTACCGTTGGGTGAGGTCACAAGAACGGACCTCTTAGGGTCCCTGTCCCCTCGGACCACCCGACGACAGATACCCCAGAGTGTCTCAGCCTGTGTTGACTTCGCTGAATCGTCGTCGTCGTCGTCGGGTTTAAATCACGAACAAGTGTGAAGTCATGGGTTCATAGTGGTCACTGTAATAATGTCACGTGTAAATAATTTGATACGAAATGTAGTGTAACTCATTAAGAGAATGCCTTTGAAGGAGACTTATAAAAATTTAAAACTAAACTCGAAGTCTTAAAACTAGTTATCTATTCATTATTAGAGAGAAAAGACAAATACTCTTAATTTATAGTCTTTGACGTCCTACGTAATCGTTCGTTCTCGGGGATAAGTCATCACTGATAAGATAGGTAATAGAGATGTTCCCACAATAAAGTAAAACACATAATAAAGTAATATTTATATAGTACATACAAAGTAATTTATCGTGTATATAAAATGGAATAAAGACTTCCTTTCAACAGTCGACACAATGAGTAAATCTATTTGTAATCTTTTATAAGTCAATGTATCGGTCTAGAAAACGGATGGACCGCAGATTGTAGATCAATCCATCTGTACAGTCCTTTTACAGTCTGATGTATCTTTCACAACAACAAAATCAACGAGTCAACATAGGTTGAGAAACACTGGAGTATCTGACGTTGGACGGTCCGAGGAGACAGATACCCTAAAGGGTCCCTTTTTATGACCTCACCCAACGGTAAAGGAAGAGGTCCCCTAGATGGACTGGGGTCCTAACTTGGGTGTAGAGGACGGAACGTCAACCTAAGAAATGGCGACTCGGTGGACTCTTCGGGTATCTTTCCCACGATGACCAATTAACTTATAAGACCACTAGACTACCAATCTTTATTCTTGTTTTCAACAAAATGGACAAAATCACTTATAAAAAGACTTCATAGTTTCAGACAACATATTCATTTCAGAGCATTGGTGATTTAGAAACAACTAATTCCTAGAACGTCCTGTTCTCCGAGTATAAGATCTTTCAGACAGAATTCCGTACGTTTTACTAGAAATTAAAATGTTACACGGAGAAAAGAAGATTTTCTTCTCTGTAAATGGATTCGCCGAGTCAATCATCTCAAGAATAATTAACTTTATTATGACATTACATAACAAGTTGATATTCCCAATTTTTATACCTAAGAATTGATTCAGTCAAGGAACTCGACGATGTAGGATCTACACTACAGCATATAGATAGAATTGGGAACCCGGGGAGTAAAAGACAAAAGAGAAGACAGTTTACTCTTACTATTACCATGGATTACGAGTTTCCACAACACCTCTAGTTTACCTAGTAATGTGTACATTACGAATCCAGTCATACCCATCTATCATTTACCAGTTCATTAAAATAAACATTATTAACGGGGTCGACAAACGGTAAAATACCTACATTTGTATCAAGAGCCCAATCCCCACAACGGTTTCCTAGGATACATGAGTAAAAAACCATTAAAAAATTTTTTCAGGGAATTCTGTAAAGTATGATGATGAGGTATACCATAGAGGACTTGAACGATCACTTGTCTTTTTAGACAGAAGGAAGGAAGGAGGGAGGGAGGGAGGGTAGGAAGGAAGGAAGGAGGGAAGGAGGGCTATTTCACTTTCTATTTGAGTTCCTACCTTGTGGACACACATAGTCCTTTGAGTTGTAATCTGAGTCCTTTTCAGTAAATAAACGTTGTCTTTATCATGTCGTTTATATAAAGATACGTTCACATTATTACAAGTTCAGACCCGAGATGGACCACCGAGTCTGTCATTTCTCAACGGGATGTCACACCCTCTAGACCCAAGATAGGGACCTAACCCTTCTAGGGGACCTCTTCCTTTACCGTTGGGTGAGGTCATGAGAGCGGATCTTTTAAAGTACCTGTCTCCTCAGACGACCCGATCTCAGGTACCCCAGTGTTTCTCAGTCTGTACTGACTCGCTGAAGTGAAAGGAAAAGAAAGACCCGACATGATTATCCTCTTTTTCTCCACAAAGCCCGTTTCTCAACATCCCTTCTTTATCCTGGAATTCTCGTTTCTGTCGAAACTCGTATCTATCTTACTTGTACAGATTTATCTCATTCAGATTTCATCTCTTTTTACGAGAGTAGATATAAGAGGGGACGGATTGGAATATATAATGTTTTTAGACGATATTACAAAATGAAAGGGTGAGATATTGAGATTCGTTCATAAACTAAAAGACCCTTTTCAATAAATTTATAATCTATGAATAATTAGATACCGTGAGTGTCTCAGGTCTTCTCTACTTTGTGACCTACCCTTTTAAAGGGACCGTCCCGTCCCCCACCCCACCCCCACCCCTAATCGTACACAACTGACAAGTGATACCGAGTACTGAAACAGAGTTGAGTACTTGAAGTGTATGTTGAGGGGTTTAGTAATAGAGATATAATATTACTTCTTTAACTTCGAGTCTCTTTAGTTCATATAGTGGGTTCTGGAGTAACGGTAATTCAGTCTCTTCTCTCAACTTGGATTCTATTGAACTCTAAAAAAAGGTACAGACTTGACCCTACTTCATAGATTCTCGTAACGTCTACCCATTTACTTCGTTTATTACCTCACCTCTATTTGGGTTCCTCCTTTTATTTAGGAGGTCAAAATATAGGTATCGAGGTTATAGTAATTTTAATCAAGTACCTACAGTAAGTCACAATGTATACATTCTCCGCTGTCTCATACTCTCATAGATTAGACAAGTCCATTGTAAGTAACTCGACAATGGTCCGTTACACGAATTTCGATTCTTATTTTTCTATTTATCCAGATAGAGGTACGGTGTTAATGTATTAGAACTAATGACATCCAAATATTTTGTAGACCTTTATTCCATTACTTCAAAGAGGTTAAAACAAGAAAAAGTTTAACCAATAGGACATAGAAAGTACAAAGACATATTCCAACTCTTACTCAAACAGTCAAAGAACAACCCTAAAACTAAAACTAGTGTGACTTGAATGTGTAGTTAAACTCCTCTTAACTGTAAAATTGTTACAATTCAGTAGGTGAGTAAGTATAGAAGAAATAGAGTCGTTACAAAACATGAAAATGCACATGTTATTAAGGTACAGTTCAGATATGGATTAGTAAAGTATACAAATCACAATAATGTTTATCTTACAAAGGTCAAAGTCAAAGGATAAAAAGTAGTAATCATATGTCTTTATATCAACTGAAAACTTATAACTAGAACATAGGATGTTTATATGACTTGAGTGAAAATAATCAAGATCTTCGAAAACACATCCTATGTTTCCAACAGACGTAACTACTAGTACAATATACTCTTATTCCTGTTATAATGAAGAAGAAAACGTCAGAAATAGAAAAAAGTAACATACGAGATCTTGTAAGTTATGTGACAACTTATCTTCACAACATTCGGTTGTATAAACGAGATAAGGATCAGAATTTACTCTTCGTAAGTCAGAAAGTGTTTATTCACACTACCTACAATCGACGTACAAAAAGTATCCACTAGAAATAATCCAACTCCTTCAAGGAAAAGTAAGAACCAAAACAACTCTCATAAAATAGTCCTCATCAACCAAAAACTGTTTAAGACAAATACCCACATAACTCCATTGGTACAAAAAAAGGGATAGACAATTATATCACTTAATATAACTAACCAAAACTTTCAATTCGGTTGGATCGTAACGACATGATTGACATGACATGTTGGAAGAGATCTCATGTAGTACAATGAGAAAATTTTATAAAAAAAGTAGTTTAAATGATTGAATTTTTATATAAAAACGTAAACGTAAGTACTTCTAATAACCAGACATCAAAAGACCATTACAAAAATGGACCAAAACCAAAATCCCATAAAGACCGAAACATCTTACTCAACGCTCTATAAAAAAGGAGAAAATAATGAACCTTCTCAAAGGTATTTTGACCACAATATAGAAAATTTTTATAAACCATCTTAAGTGTTGACTTCGGTACATCCCGAACCCTAAAAAGAACAGTCTCCTAAAAATTGATATTTAAGTTAAAGTAATTATCTATACTCCGGTAAGTCTAAAAGATAAAAAAGTACTCAATAGTAACGACCGAACACAGAAAGTTCCTTAAGTAGGTAAAATAGATTTTAAATTTCAAATAACGGTATATCAAGAAATATTACAAAAGAATAATAAAATGGTAGACGTTTTAAACATAAGTACAGTGGAGAGAGTAATGACAAATAAACACAAGAAAGAAAAAAAGACTAATGAAACGATCTACCAATAGTAAAAATAACTAGAGTTTTGTAGGTACAAGTCAAAGTACCTAAAAGAAGTAAACACAAATGATTAAGTAACTAAAGAAATAGAAATAAAAGAAACCAATGAACCCCCAATTAAACGAGAAAAAAACAACAACAATCCAATTCCACCTTAGATTATAGTAACTAAACCCTAGAAAAGACAATATACACAAATTACGATTTTTAAAAGGAGACTTATAACAAACAGAAAATATCTTATAAACTTGGAATATGTTTATATAAAAAGACCAGTAATCAACCCCTAGACTTTTCCAGGAAGAGTTCACCGTACGTATGTCATCAAAACGTTTCCCTTGTGTTTTGGTACCCGATTTATAATCTTTATAAAAATCAGAAACTAAAATAATTACTATTAAATTTTATTATAAAATTTTAATATTCTTTAACTTTATATTACCCTATCGTACTTAATAAACGTACTTAAAGACATTCTATTTCGTGATCTAAAGGTCTTTACAGTATATCTATATTTCGGTGAAACAAGGTCAAGTAGGCCTAAGCGATCTCCAAGTTAAAGTAACAAGAAATAAAGGAATTTATGAACTAACTTTTAAACACTGTTCGTGACCTGAAATATGAGATTATATATACCTCTCTCTCTCTCTCTCATCAAAATCTCGGGTCCTCTCCTTCATACGTACCTTGTTGGTCTCTTCTGAAGTGTCCCGCTATTATCCTCTATACATAACCTCCTAATTATCCTCAAGTGACTCCGATTTATCATATTTCTACGTAAAACGACCTTTTCGAAACTCTCTTAAAAATAGTGGAGTCTCCTAGTGACGTTGGACACCCTCTTAAAACCAAATATTATTCCTGATTACATCTAATTTCGGTTACTCCGTCTTATTAGGGACGAGATTCAAATTCTTATACCTCATTATTGTCTTGGGTGTCCTCCTTTACACCACTCTAAGATGAATTATACAGTAACAACTTTAGGGAATGAATTTGGACACGGAGTCCTGAATATGTACCGAGGATTAACACTTCGTAGTGTAACATAGACTAAAAAACCTCTCTCGTCTTGAACTGACTTTAAAAGGAGCGACTTTCTATAATCCTCATCTTTTCTACTACCTTCATTAATATTTACGATACAGAAGTGAAGTTGTATTTTGTGATTATAGGTAAGTTTATCAGTATATATATATATCAGACTTAAGTTCGAACCATACAATATATATAAAAATTTTCTAACAGATTTAAAGGGGAGTGTTTCAGGTTTTTTTATCGTCAAAAGTACCATTGTGTGTTACGTAAACTTTTCCATCTACTGACTATTTATGAACCCAACTGTTTTGGTAAAAGAAAGTAGAAGTTGACCTGACTCTTTATTGTTATCTTCATTTTGGAACATTATGTACCATTAAAGAAACTCTCTCCGTTTCATAAATCCAGTTCTAAAAATTAGTCAATGTCTCCATCCCTATTCTTGATACTCTTGTGTCTAGTCCTTATCACTCACTAGATAGTCTAACCGAGTACCTAAAAAAAGAAAAGTCAAAATGTTTAGTAGAAGTACCTTTAACCGCTCTATGTTAGAAAAATGGGGTTCGGAAGTTACTTTTCAAATCGTTAACTTTGAACTATATTATACACGATAAAATTACCTAATACCAGATACTTCAAAGACTTCAAACTCGGTGATTTATTTTACTTTTCGAATCGAGACTTGTAAAGAAAGGAAAGAAAAAAGAATCACCGACTTATAAATTTCATGAAGACCTAAAAGGGAGGTACGGAGTGGGGGACGTGGTGATCGTCATCGATGACGAAACAGTCTTATTGAAACTCAGGGGAAACCCTCCAAAAACAACCCTCAATATAATTTTCCTAGGGATACGTAACGTTTAATGAGTCGTTTCATTTCTTCACTGTGCTAACATTAAAGATAAGATCTTATACGTGGTGGTTATAAATGACACCGTCTCCTAAGATACATTTTCTATACTCTCTGTGTTACTCTTTGAAAGTAACAAGGGGTTTACTGGAGGTTGGACGAATTATTGTTAAACGAAAGATACAATGATCTGGAACACCAGAAATCCATTTGTCGAGATATGAGTGGCCTCTCTTCAGCTTCTTTTTTTATCTCTGATAATTTGTCTTAAAAGATCTGATTCATCCTTTCAGTTATATCATCGACCATATCAATCTGAAAAGACCAAGACGTACCTTATAAAGTATTCAAACAACGAAACCCAAAAGAGATCCAAACATAGGTTCTACACTCCTTTCTCCTTTTATGTGTAACTAGTTACTAAACAGACATCTGAAGTTCGGTATAGACTCCTTGAAAAAAATTCATTCATTAAAGATCTTAAGTCAAAGTTTCTATTGACTTAAGGAAGAACACAATTATGTGAAACAAAATGAAACACACGAAGAAACAATAATACTTCCTTTTTATAGGATAACCATATCTCAAGGAAAATGACACGATCGAAGACTTCAAACCTCTTCCCAAATAACGAAAAAGATCTGTTGTCATTTTAAGATGATAGAACGAAGATGGACGTTTTAACGTCTTTTTTTAATGATGTGTATGTGAAAGTCCGATACTTTCAGTCGATCTGGAATCGTTCTATATATACGGGTAGTCCTGTTGGGTAACCAAAAAGTTCTGTTCCTCTAAGTGAGTGAGAGTAGAAGAAAACTTCTCCCTTTTCTTTTATTGAGTGAATCGGTCAAAACGTGTGTTTCCTCTTTTGAAAGGTGGTTAGGTTAGTGAAACTTTACTCTTTATTGAGAACAATGGGTACCTACTGTTTACAGTTTAGGTTTTCTTAAACTTCTCTTACGGGATCCTAACCGTAAAATCCCCTTATGTGCTCAGATCCCCATCTTCCTTCTTCTTTTCTTTGTGTCATCTTTGTTAACCTCTTATACAACCTTTCCAGTAGATATTGTTATTCTTGATATACTATCTCAACAATACTTCTAATTTACCCAATTATATAAAGTTCACAAATATTGTCAAAGACCACGTGTCTTATGAAAAATTTTCAAACGGGAGTCATCATAATTATATAAATTACGACACAATTCACAACCCCTAATTCTTATCTATTCTTTAGTTATGACGGAAGTTCCTTAACTCTCTGACGTCTTCTTCAATCTTTTCGTTTGTTTCCTCCCACCCTGATTTAGATGGACTACCAAGTCCTTCCGAAGTGTCCCCTCAATTATAAAACTTTATTCGGAACTTCCCAATCCTAAAACGGTCATCCCTTTTTCTAAATTTCCACAAACTTCAATTCCCCTGTCTTACTCTTCTCCGTGTCTGTACGGTCACTTACCAATTTTCAAGATTTCACATACCGAGTATAAGTCCGATGACTTCTCTCTCCTAGACTAATAAACCCTGATCTAAGTGATCAGGGACAGGTTATACATTACGAAGATAACTTATCAAAGACACGGGTTATTCCAAAGAAAGGGAAAACAGGTTCCTGTTTAACTAAAGGCTAGACAAGATTTACCAAACAAGTCACACCAATTCCAGTCTTCTGTTTTTCGGACCGTTTAAGATGCATTTCATAAGGAAAAATACACAGTGAAACCCATACCAACCATAAATGTCGTAGTACCGGATAGATAACATGTATAGGGATATCGATCTCAGGGACTACAGGAGGGGGTGTAGGACATGGAACAAACGCAGTTGGAACCGTCGAGACTGATACCACTCTTCATGGAACTAGAATTATTGGAGTTGAGTGGTCGAGGACCCCCGGTCCTAAACAAACAATAGATATACGAAATGTAAGGAACAAAACGTGACCTTAACGGGACTCCCTCAGTATAAATAAGAAACGGGAGATCATTGAGTGAATTTAAATGACTCATACTTTATTACGTGGTCTTAGTACCGTAACGACAGATGGTAGAAACAGAATAAACGATATGTCGACGACACTGAATGACAAATATAATCCGTTACCGTGGGGTGAGGTTATGAGAACGGACCTTTTAGGGTACCTGTCTCCTCGGACCACCCGACGTCAGGTACCCCAGCGATCCTCAGTCTGTGCTGACTCGCTGAAGTGAAAGTGAAAAGTGAAAGTACGTAACCTCTTCCTTTACCGTTGGGTGAGGTCATAAAAACGGACCTCTTAGGGTCCCTGTCCCCTCGGACCACCCGACGACCGATACCCCAGCGTGTCTCAACCTGTGTTGACGTCGCTGAATCACCGTCGTTGTCGTCGTTATGGTTGGGAATTGGTTTAGTCTCGGTTAAGAGGGTAGAAGAATACGGATTACACGTGAGTATACTTGGTTCAAGGGAAGGGTATCAAGAATATGGTGATTTGATGTCTACGGGGGTGGAAGAGATTACTGTTTTTACCATTTCAAGGTCGACCGATACACCGAATCCAGTAGACTTAATAATAGTGTCTTCTCGATATCAGTCTAATTAGATAAAAGGATTCTTTACGATTTCTTTATTAGTATTCAGTATAATTTTTCTCATACATGTAATTAGTAATAATCTTTTTTTATTCACTTTACTAATACTGAACGTAAGTTGTTTACGATCGTCAAAAAGTTATGAAACGAGATGTCATAGAAAATTATACTGTACACGGTTTCTGTGCGTTATGTTATGTCATATCCTAATAGGTTCCCAGTGTACAAACTTAGTATTATGAATAAGGACGATTAGGTTAACTGAAACTTTGAAAATCAAAAACTACGGAACATGGTGTCAGACATCGATTTTTTGTCTTAATAAAGAGTTAAACCAGGGTCATAACTAGATTAGTCTTAAATAAGATACTCTTTGTTGAGTCCGGGATCATGAGAACAAATGGACAGAAACTTCGTGTATTTAGACATTTTGGAGACGATTTTTGTAGGAAGGAGGGAGGGGTGGTTGTTAAAAATCGTGTGTCATTCAAAATATCTTAAATGGACATAGAGAACGTTCAGTGATTTGTACAAGCGTCAGTTTGGACGAAAACGACTCTACCGAAAACAGTCAACATGCACTACTATTTACTAGAGTTTTGTGCTGACTACAATGTAATGTCATACAGAATTTTGTGACTATTAAATAAGTAATTTGGAAATTTACTAAAATAAACTGGTATAAACGTTGGATCAAGACTTTTAAACCTTTAAAATATTAAGTTTATTATCATTACTACATTACTGCTTTATTAGACCGACTTGGACTTTGTTGAAAGTCTAGTCGAACTTTAGTACAATTTTAACTTCAACAGTTTTTTGGATCTCTAGTGAATTACAGGCGTCAAGAAAGTATACATAAAGAAACTACGTATTGACTACCTAGACCAAAGAGAACGTGTTTATTGGATAATCTTATTTTCTCCTACTTTTCTTTTTAGAACTGTAGACGTAAATTAAGATTCAATACTTATTCTTTTTGAGGTAAATTAGGGTCAAACGTCTAAATCATAAGTGAAAATCTACGTTACAATTTGAATTTAGCGGAAGTGTGAAGTTAAGGACACGAAGACACCGGTGAAAAAAAAAAAAAAGAAAGAAAGATAAAGATGGAGTTTGAGAAACGAGGTCGGACTGATGAAACGACAGTCAAAGAACCTGTGTAATATGAGTGGACACGAAGTCCCGGAAGTTAACGAGTCCCTCCGGAAGGGACAGGAGTTTTGACCCAATCTTGGTCACATCTTGGACATGAAGGACAAACACTATAAGAGGTGTGGATAAAATAAATAAATCACAGATAGAAGAAGTGATTTCAGACACTTCTGTCTTGAAGATAAAGTGAACAAGTCATGACATAGGAGCCATGAACCAGATATCAATGATACAAAGACCATCCCGAAGTCCTTCGGGAAGATCCAATTGGAGAAGTCTGTGAATAGTCACGAAAGAACTCCTCAATGTATACTATGTGTAAGACACTTAAAGATAAACGAATATCAACCGGGACATTCGTAGTATAAAAACGGTATTCTTAATAAAATAGAAGGATTGGTCTGACCTCCTAGTAACTATCCATCTTATTACAGCAAAAGGTACAGTGGGTAGAACCGCTTGTGAGATGAGACTGAGATAACTTTTATTCACCACGTATTTCTATGGGTATTCGTACCTATGTCATTAGGGGAGAATAGGTAGGAGTCACCTACGGACTTTGGAGTTTATGCTAACTTGGGATACATAGACAAAAAGATATTGGGTATAAATATTGTTTTAAATTAAATATTTAATTTGTGTCATTCCCTACTTGTTGTTATTGATAACGTTCTGTCGTTTTCTCTGTGTCTACACAGAGAACCCCGAGACTCCCTCTCCCTCTCCACCCTACTAAACCCTCTTACCGTAACTTTGTACATATGATAGTACATTCTTTACTTAGTGGTCAGATACAAGCTACGTCCTACGTCCTACGAACCCCGACCACGTGCCCCTACTAGACCTCCCTACTACACCCCACCCTCCACCCTCCCCCCGAGTACAAACCCTCGAGTACATGTGGGCACCGTCTAAGTACAGTTACATACGGTTTTGGTTATGTCATAACATTTCATTTTATTTCATTTTTATTTTTAAAATTTATTTATTTTTTAATTTTTTATTTAATATAAACCGATTTTTTTATTTTTATTTCCGAGGAAGAGCTTTTATAACACTTACATGAGTTACGATGACTTAGTATGTGAATTTTTACTCAAATTTTTCAGTAAAAATACAATACATATAAAATGGGTTGTTTTTTGTAACGAAGAAAAAGGAGATCCTTCGGGTTACTTAAGTAAAGGTTTGGATCCGACTATTAACTTTAGTTCTAGAAATATCATGTTCATTTTATTTTTATTGATAATTTTATCTAGTTAATATGACATTGTTTCGAATACATTCACACAAGAGAGACACAGTTTTATAGAACAACATGTACGAATTTGTAAAAAAAGGTACAATTGTTTTGTAAATAGTACGTGATACCTGTATTGAAAACGTCGAACTTCACACTATCGTTCTAATCGTTCTTAAATAAAAGGAAGAAGTGTTAAAGAACCTATCTTTTAAACAAGAATGACGTCTAGAATCGGTGGAGAGGAACACTGAGTCGACCATTTCTTAGGTGGACGTTACGCCCTCTGGACCCAAGCCAGGGACCCAACCCTTCTAGGGGACCTCTTCCCTCTAAGAGAGGTGAGGTGAGGTCATAAGACCGGACTTCTTAAGGTACCTGACATAACAGGTACCCCAGCGTTTCTCAGTCCGAGCTCACTCCCTGAAAGTGAAAGTGAATCGGTGAAGTCTTATACCAAAAAAAGAAAGAAATAGTTCATTTCTTGCAAGTAGTAAAGTGAATTTCTTTCGTGAAATATCGAAGAGAAACTGTATAGACTTAACGGTCGTAGTGGGGAGAACTCGAAACTCTGGTGATAATTCATTTTATTCCCACTGAACTTATGTTCGTGACACTATGGTACCGTGAACTAGAGTATCCCCTCTACTTATTGTTCCTATGTGACCTACTTCTCTATTAACTACAGGTCCGTTCTACCTTGTCCCGTCGTACTCTAAAGTAGTATGATGTGTCTTACCGTATGTTAAATTTTAAATACTTAACAAATAAATACCATAAAAGGTAAATTATAAAAGTTTGGTACTAACTGATGTCCATTGACTTTGGTGTCTTTCACTTTGGTACCTAACCCCCCTGATAATACCTCTATACCTATTTCCGTATAGAAGGTCTATACCTCTTTCCGTAGAATAAAAGAACAGGTTCAACGTGACTCAGAATAAGACCTAACTTCATCCGAACTAATAAAAAGGACGTGGAACATTTAGTTCGTAAGTTTTAATATTCTGTCTCATTTATACAAATTAAAATTCTTTGTTTGACCTAAAATAAATATTGTATATATATGTCCGTGTACAATTGAAGAAACTTTTAATAAGGACGAATATTTGTGAACTTTACTACTCTCCATTTGACTAAAATGTAGACAACGAGGTGTTAGTATATCTTGTAACATTAGTAACCCAAATAAAGGAAGACTTGATAGTCTTTAGTCTGAATACGTTTGAGTTATCCTACTACAAATTCTTACGTAAATCATAGAATAATTATAAGGTCATATATAATTGGTATATAATCGTACGTACCTATATGTGTGTCTCTGTGGGTCTTTGTGTGTGATTATATAATTAGAACGGACAGGACCGGGATAACCTTATTGTCAAAGACTTTTTGTCTCAATTATCCGTTTACAAATCCAACTACCATGAGATAAAAGTCCATTTATAATTCGTATTTTGTATTTGGAAAAGAGTAACTGTGGAAGAATCCTGAGTCAGATCTTGATGTCACTGTTTGAACCATGAAAAATGTATCAACCATTGACCATTATAAAAGAAATTAAATACTTTAATCATTACGATATGTTGGTACTTCTAAACGGAAGATAAAGTCGTATCATGAGACCCAGACTTTAAAAATACTAGTAAACCCATCGTTATTTAACCGAGTTGACATATCTCTATAATATGTGAACAAAATCTATTTTTTACTAAAAGAGACGACGTTGAAGAGAGTGAAAGAAGACCAATAATCCAATGACGATATTTAATCAAAGTTAAACTTTTAACCACATCAAAATTCAGTACCAGTACACTGATAATGAAGAATCCATAGATTCCTTAATACGAAAAGATAACAAGAAAAGTAAATGAGTTCTAGATCTTCTAACGAGACACTTCTTGACCGAAAGTGATTTCGTTACCGAGAATTTCACATAACACGTATTACTAGACCCCATATTAAGTTCTTAGACGTGAAGTGTTTAAACGAAGGAGTCCACTAAAACTACACTTACAGGTTGTTTTGTAGGAAAAGTCTTTATGACGTTATTTTATATGACGGACCGACTACTGTCTCTTTCAGTTAATGTGTTACCGTACCGTTCGGGTGTTTTATATCCCAGAAAAAAAAAAATATTTGTTGTTTGATTCCACACAATTTTCCATGTTTTGTGTAGGATCACTTCTGTTTACCCTGGTCAATCCTTTCCCTTACAAACTCCTGAATGAGACAACAGTTGTTAAAAGGGAGTTATTATCGTGTTAATAGACGAGTACGTTAATAGACGAAGTCGTTACCACTGTGTATTTTTCTTTCCGTTTTTTAGAAAATTTCGCATTTTCTAAGAACGGTAGTATGATCTCGTTTCGTCATACCCTATTTAGTTCTGAGTAACTTCTCTGAGAAAGGGATTTTAAGAGGTGAACCTGACTTAAACAAACAAGGTCTGGTGAATTGCTTCAAATACCTGATTCCTTTTATGGGTTCTCGATACAGACCCTCAAAACGTCTCGAAGTTGAACCAAAAATTTTACCACCACCCCCACTCCTCCCTTCCCTTGAAACCAACTGTCGTTCCGGTACACACGTATTACCTAATTAGGGTTGTACCCGAAGGAGTAACAAATGAGCATCTGCATACGTAAGTAAACCGAACTTAACATAGACTCGTCTTTTCTGTGTTAGGACTTTTTTCTGTGGACAAATTCTTAAACAAGACTGTTTCCAAGTATATCAGTTTCGATACCAAAAAAGTTATCAGTACATACCTACACTCTCAACCTGACATTTCTTTCGACTCGTGACTTCTTAATTACGAAAACTTGACACCACAACCTCTTCTGAGAACTCTCAGGGAACCTGACGTTTCTCTAATTTGGTCAGTTAGGATTTCCTTTAGTCAGGACTTATAAGGAACCTTTCTGACTACGACTTCGACATTATAAAACCGGTGGACTACGTTTCTTGACTGAGTAACCTTTTCTGGGACTACGACCCTTTCTAACTTACGTTCTCCTCTTCCCCTTCTGTCTCCTACTCTACCACCTACCGTAATACTCAGACACCTGTACTCAAACTCGTTCGAGACACTTAACCACTACCTGTCCCTTCGGACCGTACGACGTCAGGTACCCCAGTGTTTCTCAGTCTGTACTGACTCGTTGACTTGACTTGACTTCTTAAACGAGTTGGTGAAATTGTTACCCTATACCCTAGACACTATACGACCCATTGAAAACTGTCGTCTAAAATCTGTGTTTATACTACCCCGTTGTGTTTATAAATAGACTGTATTTTGTCGTAGTCCTTATACCAATATCTTTTTAAAGTTTCACTGTAATCTTACTGAACATAATCATCTGTTACTTTAAGAGATTAACTTGACATTAAGACACTCTGGGTTTGGTCGTTGATTTTTAATGTTATTAGTAAACTTGATACAATAAAACTATTGAACATTCGTAGTAGGAAAGAAGGGGAGAGGAGAACCGAGACCGTGTCCCTACCCTACATGACCTAGTGACAAATAACCTTCTGTACTTTAGTATTCAACATTTAGGAGGAAATCTTCTTTATGAAGTCCTTTTGACACAAGAGTAAGTCCGAGACGGTGAAGTTCTAGTCAGACCGGAAAATAAAGTGGATGACCCGAAACCAAAGGAGTAGATAGTTTACACCTATTAGGGAGAAATGGAAAAGTGTCGTGAAATATATTTTATAATATATAGTCAATAAAGACATCTATAAGTGTTGTCAAGGTACTCTATCTAGTCTATCTCAGACATGGTGTCCTTTCTTTATAACGTTCTTTTCCGTGTCATTCGAATTGTATTCAGAACGTAAATCTGTACTTAGATGTCATATGATAGTACGTTGAATATGATGTTAAATATAACATCCGTACTCTTATCCACTTGATAACAGTCTCTGCTTTTATAGAACAAATTCTATAAAACCATTGAGTCTCTATCGTAAACCTTAAAAAAGAAGGTAGTATTTTACACAGTCGTTTTCTATATAAAGAAGAAGTCCTCGTTAAAGAACTTTATTTTGTCCCTCCTGATAGGTCGACTTACTTTTTTTTTAACAATGACAATTCGAGGTCTCGATAAGAAAGGTTGTACCATCGGTCATCGGTGTACACTGATAAATTTAATTAATTTCAATCGTTAAGTCAAGAAGATAGTTTGATCGGTATAAAGTCCACAATCATTTGGTGTGCATCGATTACTGATGGTATAACCTTTTGTGTCTCTATTTTGTAAAAAATATTAGTGTCTTTCAAGATCCTATCGTGACGATACTTCATTATCGAATTGGTTCTCTTCACTAACCTTGTTTTGTAAATAGGATTAACAACAAAAGGAAATCTTTTAAAAGTGTCAAATACGGAAATTTATAAGGAGGAAGAGGAGGGGGGGTAGAATAGTTGTAGATTGAAGTGGGGACGAGACAATGGTAGAACAGGATCTCGAAATTATCAGAATCATCTACAACGTCTTTGTGTTAGTTAAGTACTTTCCCCTCCTTTGGGTTTGGTAAATAATACGAGGAAGTTAGGAGTTTCTTTTTAAGTTAACTTCTAGTCACAAAACGGATAAAAAAATTAGATCTCCTTAAAGGACCTTTCTATCTCCTCACTTAAAAAAGGAGAACGGGAGATAGAAGAATAGATCGTTTACTAGCTGTATTAACGATTTTAGGAATGACGATCCTAAGAAAAATTTAAAGTGACAAATTAAAAAACATCATTCTACAATAAAAAAATCTCGTCCAAATATAAGTGTCGTTTTAACTTTTCCGTTTTTTTTAAGGACATATGAAGGACAGGGGTGTGTACGTATTGGAGGGAGTAATAATTGCAGGTGGTGGTCGTCCCATGTAAACAATATCGACTAATAAGATGTACCTGCGTATTAGTAGATTTCAGATATCAAATGTAATGTCAAGTGATATATGACACCCAAACCTCTTTACATATTACTGTATATAGGTAGTAATACCAAAGTAATGTGACGGGACTTTTTAGAAGACAAGAGGTAGGTAAGTAAAGAGGGGAGGAAGATGGGAACCATTGGTAGATAGGAAAATGACAGAAGTATCAAAACGGAAAAGGTTTCCCGAAGGGAGTATCGAGTCAACCATTTGTTAGGTAGACGTTACGTCCTCTGGGACAAACTAAGGACCCAACCCTTCTAGGTGACCTCTTCCCTATCCGATGCATGAGGTCATAAGAACCCAAAGGGAACACCGAATCGACCATTTCTTAAGTGGACTTTACGACCTCTAGACCCAAACTAAGGACCCAACCCTTTTAGGGGACCTTAGAAGGACCGGACCTCTCAAGGTACCTGACATATCAGGTACCCCAACGTTTCCCAACCTGTACTGACTCACCGAAAGTGAAATACCCTTATATTCCACTCGGAAAAAAAAAAAAAAAAGTTTTCACTCTCGGTAAGTTTTTACACTCTTTACTCTCAAGGACAACGAGGTGTAGGAGTGGTCGCAAACCACAAAAGTCACAAGGTCTGTAATCACAATTACCTCAGTCTAGGGGGTTTAGAAAAGAAATCAAAAACGACAACTAAAACAATTACTTTAGGAAAGGATAAGACGTTAACATTTCTATAAAAACATAAAACGATACATTTTCTAAAAATGAAAATATGAATTAAAAATTTAGTTAAATCTTGTCAAAAAAACACACTTTACACTTTATCCTTAGGTAATAGTAAAAAAATTTTTCTATACCTATGGTTGAAGGTCTCGTGATTGATAACTTATCAAGTAGAAAACGAGTGTATAGAGTCACGACTTAGACAGTATATAATGTAAAGGAACATTATATACCAGATTAAACGACTAAACAGATAAAAACGTGGTTTCTTCGGTACTATAGATAATCCCTTCAGAGATCTCAATTAATTGATTAATTAAAAACTTCATATCAACTAAATGTTATAAATATTATATATAACATTTAGTTATATATAATCTAAGTCCACATATAGTATTACTAAGTCAAAAAAAAGGGTGTCTAATATGAGGTAATTTTCAATACTGTAATATTACCGTATTATCAATATTAGGGGACACGACATATTATATAAGAACAACGAATAGATAAAATACACATCATCAACCATAGAGAATTGGGTTATTGGGATAGAAAGGACAAAGGGGAAAAGAAATGAGTGACCATTGGTGATCAAACAAAAGATATAGACCCTTAGACATAGACAAAACGATGTGTGCAAGTAACCATCATAAAAAATTCTATAAAAAATATAAGGAGTACATTCACTATGTAACATAAACAGAAAGAGGCAGTTTGTAAAGTGATACGTATTATAAGAGATCCAAGTAGGTATAAATACGTTTACCTTTCTTAAAGTAAAAATACCGACTCAATAAAAGGACACCCCACACACACACATTCACACATCACTTACTCACTCACACTCACTGTGAAGAAGAAATAGGTAAATACACAACTACCCGTGAATCTAACGAAAGTATACAATCGACAACATTTGTCACGACGATACTTGTTATCCCACGTATATAGAAAAACTATAATATAAAAACGAAAAGGTCTATTTATAGATCTCACATTAACTATATATTTTCTCATCAAGATAAAGATCAAAAAACTCCTGGAAGGTATGACGAAAGGTAAGAGTTGTTGTCACATTTTCAACGGAAAACAAGTTGTAGGAACGGTAAACAAACAATAAACATCTGAAAAACTACTATCGGTAAGACTGGTTACATTCCACTGTAGAGTAAAACCAAAACTAAACGTGAAGAGATTATTAATCACTATGACTCGTAAAAAAGTACAACGATAATAAGTGGACATACAGAAAAATAACCTTTTCAAAGATAAGTCCAGAAGACAGGTAAAAAAACTATCCCAATCAAAACTATAACAAAACAAAATAGTTTGAAAACTGTTTTACAAACAGTTTAGTAAACGTTTATAAAAGACAGTAAGACATCTAACAGAAAAACAAAACGACTACCAAAGGAAACGAGACACTTAGAAAATATTTTGACAAACTCAGGGTAAACAGGTACTAACGAAAATAAAGAAAACGGAACCCTCTGACTAGGTTCTTTTTACAAGGACTTTAAATACAGTTTCTCACAAGACACAAGAGAATTTACTGAAAATACAAAAGTCTAAAATGTAAATCCAAGACATTTACTAAAAGTGAAATAAAGACATATACCATACTCTCTTACGAGATTAAAGTACCAAAATGTACACTGACAGGGTAAAAGGATCGTAGTGAACTTTTCTGATAGAAATAAAGTAACATATAAGAACGGATGAAACAACGTCTAATTCACTGGTATCCACGTACCCAAATAAGGGTCCGAGAGAAAAGATACGGTAACTAAAAACACAGACAAAAACATGGTCATTATAAGACAAAAGTAATGACATTGAAATATCTTATCATACTTTAGACTCTCAAAACATGAAGGTCGAAAGAAGAAAAAGAGATTTAACGAAACCGTTAAACCTCAGAAAACACCAAGGTACACTTAAAATCCCAATAAACAAAATGAATACACTTTTTACAGTACACATAAAACTATCCCTAATGTAATTTAGACATCTAACGAAACCCATCATACCGTTAAAATATACCGCTAAAATTGTTATACTTAAGAAGGTTAAGGTTTCGTACCCTATGGAAAGGTAAAGAAACTTAGTACAAGTCAAATGAAGTAATTACAACATATCAAAAGTCTTCTGTCAAGAAAGTGAAGAAACCAATTCAAATATGGATCCATAAAATAAGAAAACTACGATAATTATAAAATTCGTCCTATAAAAACTAAAGAGAAAGACTATCAAGTAATAATCACATATCTTTTCGTTCTCTAAAGATATATAATCAAAACACAGGACTCTTACACGACTTAAGTAAGTAATCAAGATTATCAAAAACCTACCTATTAAGTCCTAAAAGATAAATTTCATAGTACAGTAGACGTTTATCACTGTTAAAATGGAGAAAGGAAGTTTAAACATATGGGAAGTGAATAAAAAGAATAAACACTAATCCTGAAAGTTATGACACAATTTATCCTCACCGTTCACCCTCTCCCCCACTCCCCTTGTAGGAACAGAAGAAGGATTTAAATCTCTTTACCGAAAATCGAAAAGTCTCAACTTATACTACGACTGACACCTAAACAACATTTGTCGAAAATAATACAACTCTAAACAAGAGAGATATGGGCGAAACTACTCTCAAAAGTAGTACTTACCTACAACTTAAACAGTTCACGAAAAAGACGTAGATAACTCTACTAGTACACTTAATATAACAAGGGTACCAATTACATCACATAGTGTAACTAACTAAACCTTACAACTTAGTATGAACACTGAGACCTTATTTAGGTTCAATTAGCACTACATACTAGAAAAAATGTATAACAATCTAAGTGAAAGGATCATAAAACAACTCTTAAAGATATGGATATAAGTAGTTTTTATAACCGGACATTAAAAGAGTGAAAAAAACATAATAGAAACCAAAACAAAAGTCCAATTACCACTGGAACAACTTCCTTAAAACTTCATGAGGTAGGAGAAGTTAAAAATTTTTATCAAACTCTGTAAATACATAATTAAGAGGACATACACAAAACTTCCTAAAAAGACACTTCCGTAGATCAGGACCTGAAAATAAACGAACCTCGAAATAAAATAATGTTCAAGTTAAAGTGAAGATGACTATACAGATAATTTAACAAAAAAGAAATAAGTCAGAACCGTCCAACACACAAAGATCTTTAAACAAAGAAGATCCAACAGGTTAAAAAACTGTATTATGATAAGTATCAAAAGACATTACTATAAAAAAATAGAGACACCATAACCAACAATAAAGAGAAAAAAGTAAAGAATAAAACGAATAAACCCAAGAGAGACAAAAGAAGAACTATTTTTTGGACCGATTTCCAAATAGTTAAAACAAATAGAAAAGTCTTTTTGTTGAGAACCAAAGTAACTAGAAAGGATGACAAAAAATTAGAGAAAATAAATAAAGGAGAGACTAATAACAATAAAGGAGGGAAGACGACTGAAACCCGAAAAGGACCAGAAGAAAAGTATTAAGAAAATCCACCATCCAAACCAACAGGTAAACTCTTAAAAGAACAAAGAACTCCTTCCGGTATAACAAACAATGTTTGAAGGGAGAATCTTGACGAAACGATGTAGGTATCTAAAACCTCCCAATCCAAAGGTAAAAGGAAACAGACCACCATAAAGGACTAAAGGACAAACTAAAGTAATAACTGAGTAATCAAAAAGTCATCGTGTAACCAATCATAGGTTCACAAACACGATAAGGGTAAAAAGAAATAAAAAAATTTCATAAATTTTTAACAAAAATTAACTTCCTATTAACGAAATGTCTTAAAACACCAAAATACAGTATGTAATTGTTCTTAGTGGGTGTCCATGTGGGTACAGGAGAGGGAGGACCTGGAGGGAGGGTAGAGGGAGGGTAGGATGGGAAGTCGGATAGTGTCTCGGGGACAAACTCAAGGGACCCAGTATGTCGTTTAAGGGTAACCGATAGATAAAACGTATACCATAACATTTAAAGATACAATGAGAGAGGTATGTAGAGGGGAATAGGGAGGAGAGGAGGGTGGTACAGGTATCCAGACAAGAGATCCAGACAAAGAGGTAACGACGGGACTTTCATTTAAGTAGTTACGGTAGAGAAGTCTAAGGTATATATACACAGTATAAATATAAAGAGAAAGACTGAATGAAGTGGGACATATTATCCGATATCAAAACAGGTAGAGTAATCTTGTCTAAGTTTACACAAGAAAGAATACCGACTCATCATAAGGTAATATTTATACATGGTGCCGAAGAAATAGGTAAGTAGACAACTACCTGTAGATTCAACGAAGGTACAAGAGTGATAGCATTTATCGCAACGTTACTTGTAACCACATGTACACATAAAAAAGTAAAACTAAAGGAGTCCTATATACGGATCCTCACCCTAACGACCCAGTATACCAGTAAAATAAGGATCGAAAAATTCCTCAGAGGTATAACAGAAGGTATCATCGACATAGTCAAATGTAAGGGTGGTCCTTACGTTCTCTCATAAGGGAAAAGAGATACGGGAGAGGTCGTAAACAACAAACATCTGAAAACCTACCACCAGTAAGACTGGTCAGCCTCTTCCGTTACCGTTGGGTGAGGTCATGAGAACGGACCTTTAAGGGTGTCTACCTCCTCGGACCATCCGACGTCGGGTACCCCAGCGATTCTCAGCCCGTGTTGACTCACTGAAATGAAAGTGAAAAGTGAAAGTACCTAGCCTCTTCCTCTACCGTTGGGTGAGGTCATAAGAACGGACCTTTTAGGGTCCCTGTCTCCTCGGATCACCCGTCGGCAGATACCCCAACGTGTCTCAACCTGTGCTGACTTCACTGAATCGTCGGAAGACTGGTTACACTCCACCATAGAGTAACATCAAAACTAAAGGTAAAGAGATTATTACTCACTACGACTCGTAGAAAAGTACACGGACAATCGGTAGACATACAGACGACACCTCTTTACAGAGAAGTCCAGGGAAAGGGTGAAAAACTAACTCAACAAACGAAAAGACCATAACTCAACATACTCGACGAACATATAAAACCTTTAATTAAGAAATAGTCAACAAAGGAAACGACAATAAAAGATGGTAAGACTCCCAACAGAAAAGTGGAACAAACGTCAAAGGAAACGACACGTTTTCCAAAATTCAAATTAATCCAGGGTGAACAAATAAAAACAAAAATAAAGGTAATGAGATCCTCCACCTAGTATCTTCTAGAACGAAATACAGTAGTTCACAAGACGGATACAAGAAGAGATTCTCGAATAATCAAAGACCAGAATGTAAATCCAGAAATTAGGTAAAACTCAAATAGAAACACATACCGTAATCCATCACTAGATTGAAGTAAAAAAACGTCCATCGACAGGTCAAAAGGGTCTTGGTGAATAACTTCTCCGACAGAAACGGGGTAACATATAAAAACGGAGGAAACAGTTTTTATTTCATGGGTATCCATACACCCAAATAGAGACCCAAGAGATAGAACAAGGTAACCACATATAAAGACAAAAATACGGTCATGACAACACCAGTCTTTTTACGAACCATATTAAAGATGGGAGAATTCAAACAACTCCGAACAAAAGACCGGGACATGAACTAAATAGGACCTCTCGAGAGGACACACGTGAACATTTCTTATACACAAGACAACAAAAACCTACAGCACTGGACATATATGGAGAGTCCACGTTGACCAGATAACACAGTAAATTCTGGTGACGACGGAATAACTAAAAGACAGACCTACAAGACAGGAAAGTACGTCACCTCCCAATTTTAGGGGATAATAATAATATAATAAGACGTAAAGAGGGAAATACAGACAATCATAAACAAAATATAAAATCGAAGAGGACATAACCCATGTATATATAATTGTTGAATAACTGACCTTTGTATAATTAGACAGAAAACAATGGACGAGTAATAACGGACCTCTATAAAGTTATAAGTGAATGTATTGTTTAACGACCGGTGTATCTAATCAAAGACGTTTTTAGGGGGTCAGTCATTACATATTTGTCCACATTATAGGAGAAGACCATAACTAGAGAAATGGTAATATATCACAGATAGAAACAGAAAACAATAGAAATAAAATTTCAGATAAAACAAAGTATACTCATAACGATGATGACGAAAGAATAGTAAAGGTAAATATACTTTATGAAAAAAGTAGGGGAATGAAAGTCAGACATACACAGAATTGAGACTTCACTCAGAAAACATCCACCTAAAACCAAAAGATAGGTTAGTTGGTAGTACACAGAAAACTAACTTCTTAAATCAGGTAACTGTAAATTTCATTAATAACTATCCGTATGTATATAACGGTAAAATAACGAAGAAAAGACGTAAGAAACATAAAGAAGACAAATTAAGAAGAAACAAGAAAGGAGAGAACACCAAACAACCAAAAGAAATCATAATACGAACACAAGGAAAGAAAAAGTCGAAAACACATAGATAAAATCCGAAAACTAAACACAAATGGTATTACAAGTATATACAACTACGTATTAATATACATGAGTAAAATTTGACTATCGGTATATTCTGGTTTTTGTAAGATTTTAAATTAAAAAATGAGGGGAGAAGGTATAAAACACAAAAACTACAGTATACAATGTAAAAACACAAATAGGGACTTGGTAAAATCAATATCAAAGAAAAAATTAAACAGAAAATTAAAAACACCTCGAAATAATCCCACCTAGGAGTCAGAAATGATAATGTAAACGGAAAAGATCGTCCTAAAAGGAGTAAAGATATTTAAGAATGAATAAAAGGTGAATCTCTTCTAAGAAATTGTAAAAGAAATCTCATCCAAATCATAACTTGTGAGAAAATCGAAAGCGAAGAGATTTTTCAACAAATAGACAAGAAACTGAGATTTACTATCAGTAAGAGTCATCTCATAGGATCGTGTAAAAAGAGAAAGTCGTGAAACTTATATTGTACGGTGACAGAAGACTGGACGTTTCAAAGACGTCTTTTTAGTAGATTATTGGAATACCCCAAAGGGAATATACACTGAGACAAAAAGAGAACGACGGAAATGTTAAGGTGAAATTTAAATCGGTAAAAGTAATACTATACAAAAACAAACCCACACAAACACAAGTAGAACAAACCCTGGGAGATACGAAACACACCCGAAGGGTCCACCGTGATCATCATTTCTTGGACGGACGGTTACGTCCTCTATATTCTCTACGTCTAAACTAGGGACCCAACCCTTCTAGGGGACCTCCTCCGGTACCGTTGGGTGAGGTCATAAGAACGGACCTCTTAGGGTACCTGTCTCCTCTGACCACCCGATATCAGGTATCCCAATGTTTCTCAACCTGGGCTGACTTCACTTGATCGTACGTATGTGTACGAAAAACATGGACCTATACACAAAGGAAAAAGTTCAAACCCTTCAAAAGTACATAGTAAAGGAGTTTATGTAAAAGTTAGAGAAGAGACAAAGAGGAAGAAGACTCTGGGTATATTACATTTACAACAATACGAATAACAACAAGGTCTCTATAGTATTTGACAAGAGTAAAGAATTTGAACAAAAAGAAAAACGAGAAGACTAACTTACTAAAGTTAGTGAATACACCAGAGGTTCTAGTGAATACACCAGAGGTTCTAGTGAATACACCAGAAGACATGGTAAATCAGAACATCAGTAAGGATACTCACACAAAAAAAGTGATGACTTAATAATTAAAGACTAACCTAAAAAATAAAAGATCAAAGAACATTTTTAAGAGGATCACAAGTAGAGAAGAAAAGGGGTCAAGTCAATTGTAAGAATAATAATTACGAAACTTATGAATCAGACTATTTAATAAAAAGTAATAAAAAAGTTCAAAAAGAAAAGAGAACGATAAACCGTTACCGTGGGGTGAGGTCATGAGAACGGACCTTTTAGGGTACCTGTCTCCTCGGACTATCCGACGTCAGGTACCCCAGCGGTTCTCAGCCTGTGTTGACTCGCTGAAGTGAAAGTGAAAAGTGAAAGTACGTAACCTCTTCCTTTACCGTCGGGTGAGGGCACAAGAACGAACCTTTTGGGGTCCCTACCCCCTCTGACCACCCGACGGTAGATACCCCAGTGTGTCTCAGTCTGTACTGACTCCACTGAATCATCATCGAACGATAAAACTCTAGTTAAAAAAGACGAAAAGTAAACGAATCGAAAGAGACGAAGACACTTAAATCTACTTTGTCAATGGATAACATCAGAACTTCCCAAAGACAGTACAACCATGAAGAGATATGTCTGACACAAAGGTTACGGAAATCACCCTCTCGTATAAACTACAACTACGTTCAGTATAGAAAAGAGTCTCAGACGAACGTCCATAGTGGTACTGTCCCCCATAGTGATCTCTACTTCCCTTTCTCGACAACGACACAAACTCCGTCAGGGTGGAGTTTGTGTCGTTGTTGAGAAAGGGAAGTAAAGATCGCTATGGGGGACAGTACCACAGTGGTGGGTTAATCACCGACCCAGACTAGGGTTCAACGATCTTGTCTTAGGGACTCCCAGTCTTAGTTCGATCGAGAGAAGGAAAATTCACACATAAAAGGGGAGAGAGGTTTGGTCCTAGCAACGAGGTCTCTCCCCCTTACGACTTCGTTCCGTTGTGGTACACCTGAGAGTCGAGTAAAGTCATCGTCTGTCTATAGACCCGACAGAGACTTGAGACTACGTGATGAAACGTCCAAGGTCGTTAACAAAGGGAGTGAAGTGAGTCTAGTGAAAAGGAGGGAAAGATGACCTAATACACAGCTAGAATGTTAGGAACAACATGTCACAAGTAAGACGGTCATTTATTTATAGGTTTGAGGTATTATCGTTGGAAATTATACACGATCCCTCATTTGTCTCTGAAAATAGTCTCTTACTACATCCCCGTAACAAAGTTTACCAACACTTCCCCAAGACACATCTGTACTGTATACTTAACTCTGGTGTTACTGTTCTTCTTCGAAAGGACATTTATTGAACAAATTTTTTTTTTTTTTTTTTTGGACTTCCTTCTATATCCTGTTCCCGGTTTCGGGACTCCTTAAAAAGAGAATCCTTAAATTTCTTCCGGTAACATATGTCCTGTATTACTTACTCCCTCTCTCACTACGATTCATTTTGACCTCTGAATCCACGTTTGAGTAAGTCGTAAACATCCAGTACCATTCCTCAAATGTAAAATAAGAATCACTTAAAGTTTCGGTAACTTCTAAATATAACGATATAATCTTTTCTAGTGGTACCGATGAAACATATGTTTCATATGTTTACCTAACAAGACCCGACCACCCTTATCTTTACCCTCTGAGTAAACTGATAGTACCGTTGGGTCTGTTCTCTACTCGGACATGATTTCACACTCTCACCCATACCTCTTTTCATCCACCTAAGTCTTTATAAAGCCTCCAACATAATGGTCCTAAAAGACCATCAAATATACATACATGTACGTAGACATACATACACACACCTAATACTATTTTTCCTATTTTTGTTTCTACTGAGGTTTAAAAGACTAAATTCATTCATTAACTTGTGACTACAAAAGACTCTGTTTATTCAGACCCTTTCCTTGTTCAAACCCCCTTATAGTTTTCAAATCACAATTGTAGGAGAAACTCTATAGACACTCTGTATATTATCTATAATTTTATTCCATAAGATACATAGACAGAACTTGGGTCCTCTTTATATATCCGAACCTCTATGTATAAATACTTGATTAAAGGTATATTAATCATTAAATATGATACATTTAATAAGTTTTGTAAATTTCTCTTACATCTATCCTTTCTCCTCTTTTAGGTCTTGTACAGAATTCCTTGACTGTACTGTCTCTTCCTCCTCGGTTTGTCTTCACATCGATCACTCTACCATCTTTTAGTCTGTATATATACCACTTTTGATGGTAAAGAAGGAAGGAATATTGTTTAAAATGGTAAGAAATATTCTTTCTTTCTTACCATTGTAAACGACTAACAACCACTCTCCAATACTTCTGTCTTGTAACAAATAACGAAACAAGTCGTATTTTCGGAAGTTGATGAAACTATTCCGGTAAAGGTCACTTTACTGACCCTACCTTTAGTCGATCTTTGTCCAACTTCTCATTTATTTCTTGTAGACGAAAATTTTAGAGGTGTTCAAATAAGACACTATGTCGGAAGGAAGTAGTTTATCGTTTCTATTGTACGTCTGTCTTTACTTTTCGTATTAACACGAACTGTCATTTTATTTATAGGAGTACTCGTCTTTACCTTATCTCTGTGTTTCATCTCACTCCATTGAGGTGTCTGGACACTCTCGACCCGAGGACGTCCTAATACTTTGTAATTTAGGATCTCTAATCTTTACCTATGGTGTCGGTCAGTATGACGGATATCGGTTCTCGACTTCACCCCGGGGAGTGCCAACTTTTCTACGATTCTTCGAATGCCAACTGTAAGATGGATCCCCATATTCTTCGACACCCAGATCCTTTACCTATTTCTGGTTATTTACTTGGTTTTAGAGGTGACCATATAAGTACCTTAAACTTTATAAAGGTTATAGTAATGTTGTGACCCTTAATTGTTTTTCTAATATTCCTAAGACGTAACTTCCAGGTCACCCGTACACCTCCATACTCTACACATCGTTCTCTCTCCCCCTGTATCTTTCCCTGAAAGATCTCGATACAACTAACAAGTCAAGTCAAGTCAGTGAGTCAACACAGGCTGAGAAACGTTGGGGTACTTAACGTCGTACGGTCCGGAGGGACAGGTAGTGGTTGAGGGTCTCAAGTGAGTTTGAGTATAGATAGTTCAGCCACTACGGTAGGTCGGTAGAGTAGGAGACAGTAGGGGAAGAGGAGGACGGGGGTTAGGGAGAGTCGTAGTCTCAGAAAAGGTTACTCAGTTGAGAAGCGTACTCCACCGGCTTCATAACCTCAAAGTCGAAGTCGTAGTCAGGAAGGTTTCTTGTGAGTCCTGACTAGAGGATATCTTACCTGACCAACCTAGAGGAATGTCAGGTTCCCTGAGAGTTCTCAGAAGAGGTTGTGGTGTCAAGTTTTCGTAGTTAAGAAGTCACGAGTCGAAAGAAGTGTCAGGTTGAAAGTGTAGGTATGTACTGGTGACCTTTTTGGTATCGGAACTGATCTACCTACAACTAACATGGAGTCCAGTAAAAGTGTACATATTTGATATGTTGTTTTCTCGTTACTGTCTCTTCAATTAAGAAGAGAAACGTTCACCCCTCTGGTTGTCCATTTCATTAATGTTTTTGGGGTGATAAGATAGAGGTAAGAATATACGTCATACGTCATATATAAATACCTTAACAATGATACATGGAAGAACAACAAGCGAGTGAGTCAGAACAGGTTGAAAACGTTGGGATAACCGACGTAGTGTGGTCCGAAGGGACAGAAAGTAATAGAGGATCTCAAACGAGTTTAAGTACAGATAACTCAGTTATTACGGTAGGTTGGTGGAGTAAGAGACAACGAGAGACGAAGAAGAGAACGTGGATCACGAGGTAATATACAAAGTCCTTCGTCTTTTTATGTCGACTGTACTGAGACGGGATTTTGTCTAAAATATCAACTTATTTCTGACTTTATCCTTATTTAGATAACGTTAAAGATAGGAGAATCAATGTCTCAAATGTCAATAAGAAGATTCCACCGGGTTTCTACTTCCTTATATTATACAAAGGGAGTATTGTAAGTGGACAAAATTTTTTTAGGAGGACCGTCAACAGCGAGACTTTTAAACTAGTCTTTTTTTTTTAAGTTAATAAGTTTATAATAAATAGATATTGTTCATTGTAATAGTGTTCCTTTTGTGTAAAATCAGTATACTTCTGTCTACTGTCAAAGGTTTAAGTAATTCACATTTGTAAATCCTGTGTACATCCGTGAACAGACTTCGATAGTCGTTCATAAAACAATGAACATTAGTAACTAACTTTCAATCATTCAAAACTTTCCATTTTTATCGTATTGACAGTATCTCGTTTGATTGATCTTAGACCGGATTTTAATTTCAACATTGAAGGAAGAAAATTTTTTGTAAAAACAATCTTTACCGAAATGGTAAAACACAAATTTTTTACGTTTATGGTTACTGAAATGTTGGAACGTCCCGTTTTAGATCCCAACAGTAAAAGAAGAAGTGTTATCAATTGTCCGGTTATTAAATTATGGTGATAAAACAATTTGTCTTTTAAAGGGACTGGGGGTTTATGTTCGAAACTGAGAAAGGATCTTAGTCTAATAAATCCAATTTTAGAAACGAGATAGTGAATTGATCGAAACACTGGAATACTTCTAATGAATTGGGTAAATCCAAATAAAAATAAGACATTTTATTCTTATTATTTTCATGGAAAGAGTCTGTCAACAACTTTTAATTTATATTTCATGAATCGTGACACAGACCTTTCACGACTCTTGAGTCATTTATAATAGTCATTAATAATAATACAATTAAATACGTACTTTTAGATAGTAAAAGGTTTGATAATTCGAGAAAATCCCTTTCTTATAATAGAGGATAAAACGAAAAAAGGAAGACATGGTTTATTGTTTTATGTATTATAATAATATTGTTAACGGAATTTGTTCTAATTCACGATGTTTCACGTAATAGAATGTACTTTTAATGTCGTTAAGACACTCCTGGACAAAAAGTATAGGAACATTATTTCCCATTTTAATCACACCACGAAATGTTTTTAAACTTTAGTATAACGAGAGACTCTCTATACTGATAATTTTTTGTGTAATACCTGGTCTCTGATTTTTACTTCAGTGAAATATCTTTGGAAACAAGAATCCAGTCTCTTTCTGAACTACTTTCTATAATTGGCATCATTTGCAAACACAAAACACCTGTCTCGAGTAGTCAGACGAAATGAAGTTACGGTGGTTTATAACTTTAGTAAGTGGATTGGTGTGTAAGAGGTTTTCCGAAGACTAATCTAAAAGTGAGGGAATTATTACAGAGATCTTTCTATTACGTGACTTGTACGAGTCCGAGTATATTTGTAGACCAAGAAAATTGTCACGATACACATTTTATTACTACCGTCAAACAATTTGACGGTAGGTAGAGAACTCTTGAAGTATCATAGTCACTCAGAACCCGTCACCCGACGAAGACAAATAGATAACCCAACCGGTTTTTCAAACAAGTCCACAAATGTATTCTACAATACTGTTGGGACTTACTTGAAAAACCGGTTGGGGTATGAACAGAAGACTCCAAAGGAGGACCACTAAAGAAATTGAATGTACAAAGGAAGGTTAAAGGTATAATATACGTACTATTTTAACACTGCGTTTCTCGAAAGTTAAAGAGTTCTTAGGTCTATTAATTGCCATCTTGAGTTTAATCTTGGGTCCATTGAGAAATGAGAATAAACCTCCTAAAATAAGTCAAAAGGTACAGGTTCTGAAACCACGAGTTAAAACCTCTGATAGAACTGTGTAACATTTAGGAAAGTTAAAGAGTTCATATATAACAATAACTACTTTGGTTGAATTTAACTAATCCACTGAACAGGTTCATGTGTTCCGTAATTATAATCTAATCCTTAATCTTATGTCCTATGGTCTAAGTTTTAAACTTGGGAAAAAAACATGACACTATGTGGTAAGGTCAAAATCCTACTGTGAGAGTAATCTATCTTATTGACATAAAACTTTCGTACACCAAATAAAACCCCCAATAAACCTACGTAAGATGAGATCATGTCCTATAGAAAGTTGGGACTTACGTCAGTACCTTTCCACCTGTTGATTTCGTGACCAATCTCTTTAGACGATCTTATGGATGTCATTTCCTTAAGTTTCTTTTCACATTCTAGTACCGTAGGTCAGAGTAGTGAAGTACCCTTTATCTACCCCTTTGTTACCTTTGTCACTGTCTGAAATAAAAGAACCCGAGGTTTTAGTGACGTCTACTACTGACGTCGGTACTTTAATTTTGTATGAACGAGGAACCTTCTTTTCGATACTGATTGGATCTGTCGTATAATCTTTCGTCTCTGTAATGAAACGATTGTTTCCAGGTAGATCAGTTTCGATACTAAAAAGGTCATCAGTACATACCTACACTCTGATATTTCTTTCGACTCATGACTTCTTAACAACCTCCTCTGAGAACTCTCAGGGAACCTGACGTTCCTTTAGTTTGGTCAGTTAGGATTCCTTTAGTCAGGACTTATAAGCAACCTTCCTGACTACGACTTCGAGGTTATGAAACCGGTGAACTACGTTTCTTGACTAAGTAATCTTTTCTTGGACTTTCTACCTCCCGTCCTCCTCTTCCCCTGCTGTCTCCTACTCTACCAACCTACCGTAGTGGCTGAGATACCTGTGCTCAAATTCGTTCGAGACCCTCAACCACTACCTGCACCTTTGGACCGTACGACGTCAGGTGTCCCAACGTTTCTCAGCCTGTACTGACTCGTTGACTTTACTTCATTTCTCCTTCCTCGTGACCTTTTTTTTTGTTATCGTTTCTTCGTTTTCAAAAATTATTTTAAATATTAATCTTACCGTATACAAATAATTCACGATTTAAGACGGGTACGTAATAGAGTGTACGTAGACTCAATCATGAATGAACAAAAATATTAGTGTTTAATAATAATATATTTAGTAGGTATTTTTCCTGACATTCCTAATATATGTCCTGTAGTTCACTTTTAAGAAGTCAAACATTTCCGACTCATACTAAGTCTACAGACAAATTTTAGACATCTTAGTTCTGTTTCTCACGATCTTGATCTCCCAAGAAAACTAACCTTTCTCCATGTAAATCCTATTTCGTCCCTTAGGATGAAATGTTTTCTACATGTTAATACCTTCAATAAAGTTTCGTTGATTTTAACTTTATTGTAACTCTATTATGAACTTGATTAGTGGAGTAATCTAATATTTATTCGGACACAAAAATCCTGAGACGTCCATTGTTTGACGACGAGTACACTTTATCAACCGTGTATACACAATAAGGGAAAAAAATACTATCTATAAGGAAGGATAACTCGACTCCAGTTCGAAGTGTTAGGAAGTGGAGAACCACAATATCAATCGGTGATATAGTGCACTCCCTAACACAAGATAATAATTAAATATGTCACTCAAGAAGGTTCCGTTCCTCATACAAAATCAAAACGGACTTTGCACCAAGAGTTTAGTAAACGAGTCACTTTTATAAACCAAGTTTATGGTAACTTTATTAACCTCAGAATTTAGAGAAGTTAACGATAGAAGATCAGGTGGTAAGATATATACTATGGAAAAGAAAGAAGCATTTTTTTTTTGACTTCGTTTAGTGTTACTTCAAATTATTAAAGGACGAGGGTATAGGATCTTTAAATAAATATAGGTATGAACGGTAGATTAGTAAAGAAGGTTAGATTCTTCTCCACTAGAAAGACAAATAACGGAGAAGGAAACCAGAATAAAAATAGGGAAGGATAGAAGAGGTACTATCATTGGAACCAGTCAACAAAAGAGACGAAACACACAAATGTTGGAGAAGAAAAAACAAATGAGAGAAAACTTTTAAATATTGACACGAGTTTCAGAGAGTAATTTTATTTCGTGTAATTTTGGAGTTTGGACATGGTTATAAAAAGGACGTGACCAATGACGACAAAGTGAAAAAGTATTTGTTCTAGGAGTATATTATGACATGTCATACGAAAGACGTTCACCCTACCTATTTACCAAGGGTTTCCATGTACCTGGGTAACCTTGCTCCCTTTTTAAAAATACTCATACAGACGTACACGTAGAAAGACCGTTCCTTCAGGTATCGGAAATACTCTAAGAGTTCCCGAGAGTAAATAAAAAGTGGAATGGTGTTAGTCCGAAAACGAACGTTAGTCCGAAAACGGGCAGACTGTCGTGACTTTGAAAGTAGTGCTTCCAGTTACCCAAGGGTAAAGGAAGAAGTTATTTCCGGTGGCCACTGGACATAAACTGAATAAGGAAAGTTAATGAAATAAACTCGAGTACCGTCGAAAGGTGAGACAAGTCATGTAAGACTAAAAACTTTGTGATAGGTAAACATAAAAGAAAAAAATAAAATAAAAAATTTATATTTAAATAAAATTAACCTCCAATTAATGAAATGTTATAACATAACCAAAACAGTATGTAGTAAAAGTTTATTTAAAAAAGGTAGGAGAAAGACGACTATAATGATATTGAGGAAGAGTTATATAAAAAGTCCAAAAACAAAAACCACGAATAAACATCGACCAGGAAGAACCCAATGGACATTCTGTCTGGGTTCGGTAAAGAGGAGTAAGTCTCGGGGTGGATGTAGGGGAACAATTTCACATAGTAGGGTGTCGGGGACTATTTACTCCATGTCCAATACACTGAGGTTGTGTCACTGGAGTTGACTGACTTAGTGCCAACTTTCACTTTCAGTGAGTAAACACAGACTGAGAAACGGTGGGGTACCTTATATGTCAAGTACCTTAAGAGGTCCGGTCTTATCACCTCACCCATCGGAAAGGGAAGAGGTCCACTAGAAGGGTTGGGTCCCTAGTTTGGGTCCAGAGGTTACAACGTCCGTCTAAGAAATGGTCGACTCAGTGGTCCCTTCGAGTTCTTATGACCTCACCCGTCGGATAAGGAAGAGGTCACCTAGAAGGACTGGGCCCTTAGTTTGGTCGCAAGAGACGTAATGTCCGTCTAAGAAATTGTAGACTCGATGGTCCCTTCGGGTATACCCATTTACATTCGGTTAAATTTGGAGAAAAGAACTCTTACTTATCGAAAAGTTGATTATCAATGTACATATTTATTATCACACGTGTGGGAGTCACAAATGAACTACTTAAAAGCGTAAGTATATTACCTTGTAATCGTTGTTGGGTTTTCCACAAAAAAAATGGGTGATGGTCAGTGTCAAGTAACTGTGAGGAGGTTTCTATTTACGGTAAAGTTAAAGATTGTAATGTCTAACCAAAACAAATAAAAGTTTAAAAGATATTGATTTATTTATGGAGAAACCGCAAACGGGACAAAATGAATTATAATACAACAAGACATTGACTTGAAGAAATTAAAAGCAACCATGTATTGACAAGATGAGATACTATTTATACGATTTTACATAGGTAAGACGACATCTGAAAACACAACGAGGGTCAAACCTCGATATTACTTCTTACGTAGCGACCTGTAAGTCCATGTATAGATAAACATGTGTATATATGTGTTAAGTTAAAATATGTATAAATCCTCATATTAATACCCCGATAGATATACAAGTCCAAATTCTCTACAACTATTTCTCAAAAGGTCTCATCTACGTCAGGGTAGTCGTAAGCAATGTCGACTTAAAATCAACCAGGTATGGTAATGATTGTGAAATATAACGGTCTACCAAAGTAAAATAGGAAAGGAGACATTCGGATTACCATAACTAATAATACCAAAATTTAAAGAAACTAATGTTTATTTGATTAGAAAAGTAAACAGATAGTAAAACATATTCATAAAAAAGATTAAAAAGATAACTGTAGAAAAAAGGTATTTCTGAATACCTTAAGAAAATTATAAGATCCATACTCAAGAAACAACTAATATGTATAATGTTGACAGAAGAGGGAAACACACCAAACTGAAAAGGGAAAGAAACACCACGTAAAATTAATTACACTCAGAAGTTAAAATTACATCAAGTCAATTAGTTTAAAATTAAAAAATCTCTCTTAATTACAGGAGAAATACTCGGGAAAGAACAAGGGTTTAGTACTTCTATAAGAGGATACTGTTGAAGGTCTTTAAGTCAATAAAATGGAATCATTTTATTAGAAGGTAGTTGGACCCCAACTGAAAACGTACATTATACTTCATTCTCAGTAAATTAAAAAAAGTGTACCGATAGATTATTAGACCGTGGTAAATAAGGTTTCTTGTAGTAAAGGGGTACCAGAGAATACAGTGAAAACAGTAATTTGTTCATGGGAATGCTCACTTTCTAATAAAGACCTAAAGGGAAAACAAGGTAAACAGTAACCACGAATGTGGTGTCACAGATTCTCTGATATTCGAATATTATTCGGAATTATTAAACATTATACTAAGATAGTAGAAATAAGAAAAAATACTAAAAGAACGGATATGTGAAACGTAAAGGTATTTATTAAATCTTACTCACAGTTTAAGATGGTCTCAAGATGACATCAAAAATATTTCTTTCGTAACTTCGACATATACTTAAAACCTTATTAATTATGGAAATATTATATCTCATATAAGTTTAAGTACTTATATTAAACATCGAGATGAATAAAAATTTTCAAAAAAGGAGTCGCTACAAAATCTTAAAAGACACGTCTCCAGAAATATTAAAAATGACCTGAATCAATAAACCAAGGAATTATAATAGTACTTACCATAACAAAATTTTAACAACAAAAGAGTAATGGACAACGACAATGTATTTTTGTGTCATCTAAAAAGAACATAACTATTACATAGAATTTCTAGAACGGTTTAAGTGACTAATTTAGATCATGAATGAACGTTTAAAGAAACCTAAGAAAACACATACATGAGTACAAAAGACGTGCATTACAATCAAAATAAAGAAGGGTAAAACTAGAGATGTCGAAAACAAAGAGTTACGGAATGACGTAACCGATTCTTGAAACCATGTTAAAACTTACCTCCATAAATATAGACCAAAAGAACGTAGTAACGACTAGAGTTGTCCTCTCGAAACTTGTAAAGTTTTAATTCATATGACACATCACATTCAAAGATATTACAAGAATAGTCTAATTCTGTCAAAGAATGATAAAGTGAAACGATTACCTGTAATGATTTGTAACTTAAAATAGTTAATGAAAAATTTACGTAGAAAACTCTATGTAAAGACTGAAGACAAACACACTCTTCACTAAAACTAAGAAAAAGTTTTAAATAAAAAAAATTAAAAAAATGTCATCCTGGAACAACTGATAGACAAAATTTATATCGTCATACATGTATAGGTAGGGTTTGAGGGTTATATAAGGAAATGGGGTGGGAAGGGAGACCATTGATATTCAAGTAAAAGTTTCAGACACTCAGACAAAGACAAAATATTTACCCAAGTATACATAGTAAAAATTTCTAAGATGTATATTCTCTATATTATATTATAAAAAGAAAGAGACTGAAACAAATCATACTATTATAGATCCAGGTAGGTATAACGACGTTTGTCGTAATAAAGTAAGAAAAATTGCCGGCTCATTATAAGGTAACATATATACATGGTGTAGAAAAAATAAGTAAGTAGACAACCATTCTTACATTTAACCAGGTCGGTGAGGTTTGTCATACCTCAAAGGAATTTTATTTGAGAATTACTTGATTTTTATCTCGATAGTTTACTAGGTCGTTAGGGTGAGGACCCGTATCTAGGTCTCTTTTTGTACCAAAATTTTCTGTGTGTAGGGTTACAAGTAACGTCATGACCAATGTTATCGGTTTAATTATAAACTAAGTAAAATCTATAATTGAAATATAAAAACATTATCTACGTTTATCTACTGTATAATGTGAAAAATATATAGTGATCTAGGTCAGACTATTATAAAACTCAAAATGTGTGTGTACTTATTTTTTCCATCCGAACAATAAAATAAATGGACACTATAGAAAAAGTATAAGATATTGTTTCAATTTGACCAGAGGATTTTACTTCACTCATCATTAGGGAAAAAAAGAGAAGATTGGCAAACATATTGTAAGAAAAATTAAGGACACTCGGATCTTAACAAAAGTATTCTTCCAAAATTTTAGACCTAAGTTAAAGAAATAAAATCCACTTATAAGTCTTGTCAATAAATAAGAAGACAACCAAAGAAATTTACTACAAAAGGGTCTTTAAACAGAGAAAGTAAACATAAATGGTTAAAACCCAAATTAAATTTTGTTACTAAAAATTCCTTTTTACCCTTTGGTTCTGTTCATTTTTACATTTCGTTACGACAAATTACACAATATTACGACGAGTAATTAAGATTCACTTGGTAGTTCTCCGTGTCTTTTAACAACGGTTCGAACAAGTGAATACGTCCTGTAAAGATCTTCACGAACTTCCTCTTTCCCGTCGAATAACATACCTTCCCATTTTCCTCTTGTTAAAAAGACGTGTCTTGGAGAGTTAAGGATAACAAGTTCCCAAAACATAACTCTCCTTGATGAACATCAAACTTTAATGTAGTAGACTGAGGACACATTTTTCGGTCTAGGAGACAACTTTTCAGACTATAAAGTAGGTTTTATATATGCACCTCTCACAAAGGCGTGTCTATTATAAACTTTGGTCTCCCTGTGTTTTACTACAATAACTCTCTGACTATTTCACGGGTATCAAAGACGAGTCATGAAATTATTCTTATCTATTATAAACATAAAATTAACCTCATATATTAAGTGAATTTAAATTACATTCATGATCATATAAACCCAAATAAATAGAATAATGACAACCAAAAGATTACCATTTTTATTCGTAACACTTAATTAGTAAAGTAACAAAGTAAAATGAGAAAAAAAAAAAATGAAATGTTATAACATAACCAAAACGGTATGTAGTTGTACTTAGGTGGTGTCTATATGTGCACAAAGGGTAGGACTTGGGGGGAGGGAGAAAAATGAGAAAATCATCTCATGTCGAATATGTAAGAAAGGGTTAAGAAAATTACCATGGGTCCTCTAATGTCATACGTAGGAATCGAATGAAATCACATTATACAATCGTATAAATGATAAAAGATCTATTACTTTCCTAGAATCTCGTAATATTTAATCAAAAAGAGAAACACGATAAACCATATGAAATTACGTATATATAATATATACGACATATATACGGTGTATATTGTATATATGGTATGTACGGTGTATATTGTATTATATATAGAATATTAGTTATATGTAAACATAAACGGGTGTATAAGTGAGAATAGAAACGAAAAATAATGAAGAACAAAGAGATGTGAATCCTTATTATAAAAAAAGGACGAACTTCTTGAGTGAAATTGTAAAGGAAATCAGGTCCAGACGACTACACAAGAGAATCAAAATAATCAGACTTTTAATTAAACAGAAGTAAGTGCTTCCTATAAAAGGGGTCCACATCTTAAGACCTAACCTTCAATAAAAGAAATCAGTTAAACTTTTATTGTAGATACTAATTATAAACACAACTCGTAAGTCAATATAAAAATTTTGATAAAATTTATAAATAAAACTACAAAAGTAAAATGAAATAAAGTTAAAAAACATTGAAAATCAAAGAAACTTTCTTTCGGATTTATAAATAAAGTATATTTGGTTATATATACCTCGAAAGGGTCACCGAGTCGTCATTTCTTAGACGGACGTTATGTCCTCTGGGACCAAGTTAAGGACCCAGTCTTTCCAGACGACCTCTTACCTATCCGATGGGTGAGGTCATAAGAACCCGAAGGGACCACCGAGTCCACCATTTCTTAGACGGACGTTACACCCTCTGGACCCAAGATAGGGACCCAACCCTTCTAGGGGACCTCTAGAATCAAAGAAACTTCCTTTCGGATTTATAAAGTATATTTCGTTATATATAAATGTATAAATCTTTTCTTTTCCTTGTCACTTTAGTGTTAGTTATATTACTTTATATCTGCTTCCCTTTTTCTTTTGGTCATTCGTTTATATTTTTATTTACATAGATAAGAGGGTGTACATGTAGACATATAGATACGTGACAGATATAGTTAGTCAAGTCAAGTCAAGTCAGTGAGTCAGCACAGACAGATATAGTTATTAACGGAAAAAATTTTAAAAATAAAAATGAAACAAAATGAAATATTATGACATAACCAAAACGGTATGTAACTGTACTTAGGCGGTACTCACATTTTCTGGACCAGTGTCTGAAATGAAGGTTTTTATGTCGATACACCACCACCTTTCTTTGTGTTGATTTATGTTTTTATACTTTTATTGACTGTTAAGTCTTTATTCATGTGTGTACGGTTCTTTTATCATTGTTATTTAGTCAATAGTGATACAATTATACTTCGTTCGACCTTAAATTTTATATAAATTCCTCCTTTCTCTGGAAGAAGTATAACTATTTACGATGTGGTCCGGACATATTAACACTAGAGATATGTAGCAAATTGTTTGGAAAAATCATATCTTTCGTTTTTTGTTATCTTTACTTTTTATCTGTTTAAATGTAAACTTAACATTCGGTTATATCTCAAGAAACTTATAACATTGATTTTTTATAAGAAAATTTTAAATATATTTGACATACGAGTTTCCTTTTTGCTTATAAGATAAGTATGGAAACTATGTGACGACTTTGAAAAGGTACATTAGACCGGTGTTCTAAACGTTGTAAAAACGAGGTTTCGTCTTCAGTCCGTCCTGTGTAAACATCTAGTACTACGTTATTTTAATCTTTACTTGGGTTTCGATAGATATATGAACCCTATAAAAATTTTTAGATATGAGAGTAAAGATTTACAAAGCATAATTTCTACGTTTGTTTGATGTAAATGATATATCTTCCTTTGTCGTCACTTGTGTGTCGGATGAGTTGGACTACCCCCTTACAGTCGAAGGGACTGATGAGAGTGACTTCGTGTAGGTGTTCAGTGATGATTGACTCTTTAAAAAATCAACAATAAAGAAGTTGATGACAAACACGAAGTAGAGAGAAATTAGAAATACACTACATTCGTTATATTTACTAACTAAAAAAGTGAGAAAAAGTACACATAAAGTTTTACGAAAACAAGAGGTACAGAGTCAGATATATAACAGAATACCCGATGGAAGTTCAATTAGATTAATATAGAAGTCAACACGACTTAGATAATTTGGATAAGTAACTGTAAATTAAAATAACATAAAGAAGTCAAAGTTTAAAGGATAAGGACATAAAAAGTACAAACGTCTCTTGACGTTTATTAAAGTCAGAAAAAAAATTTCTCAAAATTAACCTCCTATTAACGAAATGTCATAACACAACCGGAGACGGTATGTTGTTGTATTTAGTTGGTGTTCATGTGTATACAAGGGAGGGAGGACTTGGAGGGGGGTTAGGAGGTGGGGTAAGGTGGGGAGATCCAGTAGTGTCTCGTGGTACAACTCGAGGAAGGGTGATCGATAGATAAAATGTGTATATACAGTCACGATAAGGGAGTCAAGTGGAGTGGGAGAGGAAGGGAACGACACAGGTTTCAGACAAGAGACACAGACATAGAGATAAGGACGGGACGGTTATCCAAGTAATCATGGTAAAAGATCTAAGGTATATATACGTAATTATATGTTATAAACAAAAAGACTGAATGAAGGGAGACATATTGTCCGAGATCCAAGTAGGTGGAATGATTTGACTGAGTTTACACAAGGAAAAATACCGACTCATTATAAGACAACATATATACATGGTGTCGAAGAAAAAAAAAATTAAAAATAAATAAAAAAATAAAAAATTTAAAATTTTTGTCGAAGAAATAGATAAGTAGACGACTACCTGTAGATCCAACGAAGGTACAGGATCGATAACATTTATCACAACGTTAATTGTGACCCCATGTAAACAGAAAAAGTAAATACCAAAAGAATCCCATATATAAGTCATAACCTTAACGACTCAGTATACCATCAACATAAGAATCAAAAAGTTCCTCAGAGGTATGACAAGTATCACCGACATAGTTAAATGTACCGGTTAAAAGTCAGAAATATGAATTGAAGAACCTATAAAATTAGTTTGTTAAATTCTGTCACTAACCGTTTGAAAATAAAATCTCCCGACATATAATTTAGAAAAGTTGAAGCTACCCGTATACTAGAGACAACGTCAATGAATCGACACGGTAAAATCGTACTTTTACTGGTATTTGTGATACGTTTGTTTACTCGTGTCTATAAAAGGTTATTTTACATAAATGTTTTAGTCTGTCGTCTGATCTAAATAAGATATCCGGTGTCACAGACCTTTGTATTAAATTTCGGACAAGCACTATCAAAGTTATAGTATAGACCTAGTAGACAGTCAGACAAAGATAGCAAAAGATAACATAAACCAGTAAAATAACATTTAAAATCTGGAACAATAAAACTATCTATAAATCTGTCAATAATCTAATATTATCAAACATTTATAGGAAACCCTAAGATGAACTATAACAGAACGTGTTCTTTACTGAATGTGAACGAAGAGTGTCCGTAAACTCCCATTTAGTCAAATTAGGTTAGTCCCTATCCTCATTAATTTTGAATCTAAGATCAGAAACACTTGTAATCAGAAACAACATCTAATAGGAAATTACATTCCACGTAAATAGTCCCAGAGTAAACTTTCGGACTTCACAAAAGATAACAAGAAGGAGAAACCACTAGGAACCTGAGGTTACGAACGGGACGGTGGGGTTTTGTATGGACTTTACAGACTAGTAGAAGAGTCAACTAATCGACGGTGAAAGTTTAGTCGTTTAGTCATCTTTTCGTATACCTGGACAACCTAAGGGGAGACACCTGAAAGAACAAGAGATCTTCGAATCAAGACGTTCATTAGTACCGGAACCATAGAGAGGTAACAAAAGTTTGTTTATAAAGATATACATTTATATACACATACACACAAAATAGTTAGTCAGTGTCGTCCTTCAAACTAGACTTTGTTCGGTTACTCCGTAAAGAAATTCATCTTTGAACTCAAAAACAACCTATGAACTTAAACCTTCACTAGATTTAAGTCATAAACCCATGAGATATATAAGGTACATACATACTTTCTTTTAAGTCCTCTATACTTACTTAAGACCCTCTCGTCTATTTTCTTTGGCATCAGGGATTATCGAAAAGTCAATAGTAGGGAATACTACAAACCGATTTAAAAACAGACACGGACACACGAGTCGGTGAATCAACACAGACTGAGAAACACTGGGGTACCTGACATCGGGTCATCCGAGGAAACAAGTACCCTAAAGGGTCCGTTCTTATGATCTCGTCCAAAGGAAAAGGAAGAGGTCCAGTAGAAGGACCGGGTTCCCAACTTGGGTGTAGAGGACGTAGAGAACATAACCGTCCACCTAAGAAATGGTGACTTGATGGACTCTTCGGAGAAAAATCAGGAATCAAGACGTAATAGAGACATAGGAATATTGTTTTTGGAGAGGGGAAGAACAATTGAAACTCTCCCTGGGACAGAAACGTTAGTTTAACGGTGATTGTGTAAAGAGGACTTTGCAACTTAAAACCGTCCCAAAGTAGTAATAGTGTTGAAAAAGAAATAGGTTTACAAGAAGGACTCATAAGTGAGGGTACGACAGTTAACGGTGTTTACGAATACTGATTATTAGAAATATAGGTCGGTTCCGTATATAGGATTCGAAGTCGACGGATAAGGAAAAGACGAAGACCTACGAGGTGTCAATAGAGTTTGAGTTGTGTAGATTTCAGAACAGTAGGAGAGAAAACGAGACAGATATTACTTGTAGAGTGTCTACTGACTTGTATTTGTATCAAAAAGTTATTGAATACGGAAACGAGTATCACGAAGTAGATGGACATCGTACGACAGAAAGTGAAGACAAGTACAAGATGACTTCAGTAAGTTGTACGTAGAAGATCTAGTCAAGGAGATACAACTGTAAGACAATATAAAGTAATGTATGGTATCTTAAATATATTAGAGTTAGGGTAAAACAAGAGATAGTTCGTTAAAAAAAAGAAAAAAAGATAGTTCGTTAAAACTTATATAATAATACGAATATACCAATATAAATACCTTCTACGGGACCTAACTGATTTTACCTCTATACCAACAGTACATACACCTCAATTTATCATATAAATAGACAAATTAATAACTCAAAATTCAGTCGAAAACATGAGAGAAGACGGTGGAAGTAACTCTCCGAGAAATCAAGGGGAAGTGAAAGATGGTATTTCCACCACAGTAGACGTATAGACTCCAATAACTATAAAGAGGACCGTTAGAACTAAGGTCGAACACGAAGTAAGTCGGACCCGTAAAACGTACTACATGGGACGTATATTCAATTTATTCGTCCCATTGTTATATGTCGGGACTACATGAGGAAAGGGATAAACCTTGGTCAGGTAATAAGGTACAGGTCAAGATTGACAACGAAGAACTGGGTGTATGTCAAAAGAGTCCTCCATCCATTCCACCAGACCATAAGGTAAGAGAACTTCTTAAAAGGTGTCAAGTAGTACTAGGTGTGTCAGTTTCCGAAGTCTCATCAGTTACTTCGTCTTCATCTATAAAAAGACCTTAATAGAATGAAAGATATATCAGGTTGTCTACAACTGTTACAATAGAGACCAAGGAGACGGAAAAGATTTAGGTTGAACACTAGACCTTCGAGAGTCAAGTACATGACGACTTCGGATCGAACGTCCTAAAACTCGTATAGAACGATCGTACATTTTACACACATTAATATGTCATTAAACTTGTAAGAAACCGTAACGGAAAGAAACCCTAACCTTACTTTTGACTGGAAAAGGACACGACACTGGTGACGAATTAAAAGGTTTCAACGACTGTATAACTCACGTTGTGAGACTTTCTACTACTCACGTCGTAGTAGAAAATCCCAAAATTTATCGTGTCGACCTTAAGGTAGTGGCGGTGATCGAAACAAACATCACTACGAAGGATTCCGGGTGAACTGAAGTGTGAGGTCCAATTGACCGTTATCCACTCACTGGTGTGGTAGCACCAATAGGGTCAATTCGTTCTCTACCACTCACTTGTAACTGTAAAATCCTTAGTTAATTGATTTTGACATTAGTATCAAATCCCGTTTAATACTCGAGATCTTTTCGGACTCTTCATCACCCTAAATATTAAATCTTATATAACAACCGTTCTTGTGTTCGTAACCGGTCCTGACTGACCCTATATGTTTATCAGGGAGGGTACCTAAAAAGACTCTATGATCTCTTGTCTTACTTAAAATCTCACTAAACAGGGTTTTAATTTCCTACTAAATCATTCTATTGTGTAACGGAAGTAAAACAACCGGAATCAAACATGAGTATTCGACTATTTAATAATATTAAAATTCCAACGTATATATTGTAAGGAGAAGGTTTCTCAGTAAAAGAACTCTCAAACCTTGTACAGATTAAGTTAAAACGTAATAGGTACGGACTTTACTAAAGACTATCCATCTTCCACGATTGTTACTAACTTATTTTTTACTTACCTACTTACAACCCTATAACTTACTTAATTTTATACTGTTTATGTGTTCCTACTATGTTCTCCATATAAGAGATACATACCTATATATTCGAGTAGGATAAGGGTGTAGTATCCGAAGGGCTTTCTACAGTGTCTTTGTACTTTTGTTAAAGTTTCTGTCCTTCTTAAAAAATCACTCTCAGTGGATATTGTACAGTAGGGTATCGGAAAAATACGGTCTTTTCCTCTCCCGTGTACCTAACTGATATACGAGTACGTGTTCATTGACAGTTTCTCTGTTGAACTCGCTAAACGTTTAATTTAAGGTATCAATGACTACTGTCAACAAACAGAATCAACCAATTTTTATGGTAAAGTTTTGGATTTTACAGAAGCAACACGGACTCCCACGGTGTAATAACTACTGACACAAAAAGAGAAGAAAGAGAGTGTTTAGTAGAGTAAGACATTAATTTTTTGTTTGATTTTGTCTAAAGTTAGTTCATATAGTTGAACGTACTTTGATGAAGTTCCTGAATTGTCACTATAATTTATTGTATCGAACTAAGAAAACGTTCTCGAAATAAAGTTGGTTTTTCGTATAATGTCCGAGGTTTACTTCCAGTTCTACATTATTTATACGAAGAAGGTAGTTCAACTAAAAGGACGAAGGATTAAAGGTCTCGCCTAATTATAGTTTGTGAAAGTATGAGCTTATGATCACAAAGTCAACCGTCAAACTCAGTGAATAAATGTATGTCAAGTGAGTATCGTATAGGTAAGTCGAGACGGAGGGTCGGAGGTTTTGTGTGTATACTTCGACATTAATTTTGACTACGTAGTCAAATTAAGGACGTGATCTAACACTCGTTTCACTCCCGTTCCTAATAGAATAATTAATCTGACAGTGGTACTACGTTCGTTTCAATGACGACATGATACTCACTAGTTCTCTACAAAAAAAAATTTTCATAATATTTTAATCCTTTGATTCCTAGAACCCAAAACCTCGTTGTGACAGGACTCAAGATTAGGATTTACACGGTGAAAGATATATAAAATAAAATCTACACAGTAATTTTTAACAATCCAGAGTCTTAGAATGACTTTTTTCCTATCCGTAAAGTGTAAGAAGGTTGAGTTAACGTTTTACATATAATACTTACATTTTGTTGATCTTACGTGGGACCTTTTATGTAACATTAATAAATAGTAGTGGGTGATGTCATGAGAACGTACCGTTTAAGGTACCCGTCTTCGTCCGATGGCAGGTACCCTAACGTTTCTCAGTCTGCACTGACTCACTGATTGTGAAAGTGAATAGTTTCTTTCTAGTCAGACATGAACCCACTAGATCTTTATGAAGTAACTGTTCCCTCAAAATGGTAACTTATTTCCTCCTTGCTCTTAGATAGTTCGACTTTTTTAGTCCTTTTTTACAAAAATTTACTACCCTTATTAAAGATGAATTTTTTAGGTTTATGTAAATAATGGAAAAAGAATTTTTTACAAATTGTTGTTTACACAAATAATGAAGTAGTACCCAATTCGTTTAATGTTTTCGTCACCAAGAATGTGGTTTCTTTAATGTTTGAACAAGTCTGTTACTTGTGTATCTTACTAATGTATCTTTTACTCTGTTATGTACTAATTGACACTTTTGACCAACGATTTCGTTGTTTAATTCTTTTCTCTTTTAGTCCTAGCCTTGTCGACGGAGTAACCTTTATTCAGGGACTACGACCCTTCCTAACTCCCTTCTTCCTCTTCTCAGGTAGTCTCCTACTCTACCGACCTACCGTAGTGACTAGGTTACCTGTACTTGAACCCGTTTGAAACCCTCTACCACTTCCTGTCTCTCGGGACCATACGATGTCAGGTACCCAAGCATCTCACTCTGTCCTGACTCACTGACTTGTTGTTGTAGTCCTACCCGATTACATCATTCCTTTTACGAAGGATTTACACCAACCTGAATTTGGTATTAACATCCCACCTAAATTTATACTTCTTTTTTTTCTTATCACACAAGAGTCGTCTCCCTTGTTATTATTTATTTTCTTTTCGAAGAGGTTAAATGTGTTCTATGACAATTCGGTCATCACCGTTTAACGGAAGGATCTTTGTTTTATAAGTCTAACTCTTTGTTATCCTCTATACCAACTTATTCATCCTACTATGAAAGGATTTTAGAGTTTATTCCAATATTTACATATTACTTAAGACTGTATCGGATCTCTGTCAATTTTTCTCTTTTCTCCTTAGTTAATCCTAGTTATCATCTGTCGTCTTTCAGTACTCTGTCAATAACCTGTTTATTGACCCAGTTTCCTTTTTCTTGTCACCTAACACCTCATGGTTGTCCAAATGACTCTTCCTTAGTCTTACCTTATTACTACTCCAATTAAAGTACACTCTAATTCATATATTAACCAACTTTCAAATTTGTTAATATATTTAGATTCTCAAATTTTTTATAAAACTTTCTATGAAGAATAACACTACTTTTATTTCAGAAAAATCATCAAGATATTTTAGGGAACCTGAATTGACTATGGGTGCAGTTTATCAAGAAGATTAGTTGAAAACCTTGACGTTCAGACGTTTAGGATGAAAGATTCTAAACAAACGAAGTTAAAAAAGACAAAAATGAGTAAGATTTTAAAGAGGGAACCGGAAGTGTTTGGAAGTGTATCAAAGTTAAGAGGTCTCACTTAGGTAGAAATTCATAATTATCAAAACCTAGAGTTTAAAACAGAGGTCTGAATTTTAGAGAGAACACGGTAGTCGAGAGAAAAGGGTAACGGACCACTTGTAAAGGTATACTTATAGACATCCCACCATATCAGCGATTCAGTACAGACTGAGAAACATTGGGGTACTTGACATACATCGGGTGGTCCGAGGAGACAAGTACCCTAAAGGGTCCGTTCTTATGACCTCACTCAACGGTAAACGAAGAGGTCTCCTAGAAGGACTAGGTCCTTAACTTGGGTCTAGAGGACGTAACGTCCGTTTAAGAAATGGTTGACTCGATGTTCCCTTCGGATAACCTTGGTTAAATTGTACATTTTTCACTGGAGTATTAAAAGAGACGGTCTACAGGAGTCGATGAAGGGATAGGCCTATTGTGATTATCAGTGTAGGAACAAAATAATCTTTTCGGACTCGTAAACTCCTTCGTCAACGGAAAAGGTCGAAAAGGTCTGAGTCAAGTCGTTCCTTTGTGACAGTGGACAGTCGTACCGATTGAGACCTACCCACTCGGTGGACCATCGTAGACATCCGTCCTCGTCGAACGAAAGACCATGATAGTCCTCTTCGAGTACAAGACTCCAACCCTCCCCAGTGACCGACCCGAGAAACCGACCAACCACAGTGACTAACAAGAGGTGTTAACCAGTCCCGAAGTCCTACACGAGGGACCGGTCCATCAGGGTGACCAACCTGACGTAACACCGACAAGAAGTCCCAACCGGTGTGGTGACCTCCCCTAGAGTTCAAGGTACCGACCTACTACGGAGTCAGACCTAGAGTACTAACCCACGACGGTGTCCGACAAAAGGTGTCGATCCACCCTGACGTCTGACCCGAAGCACTAACCCGTTCGGTGACCGATACGACGTATCAACCCGATCTAACAACCGACCGGATGGACCAGTCCTCCCCGGTCTCCGATACGAGTGCAATCCGTCACCACAAACGAATGAGTTCGACCCGGTGTAATAATACCCGAGAGACCGACCCGGTCTGATGACCCATGGGTTCGGTCCTTCTTGATTACCAGTGACACGGAGGATCGGTTTACCTTGGTAACCGAATTGTAACACTCACTCGACTCGAGAGACCAGAACACACCGATGGTAGTCCTTGGACCAGACGGTTCTAGGGACGTGACCAACGAACTCGGGACAGGGAAAGAAATAAAGATGAACTGAGGACCGGCAGATCAGGATGACTAATGGGACACGACACTTTGGTTTCACCAGAGGGTCCTTCACGGAGTCTATCAACCTCTTCGACCTACACACGGAGTCCAAGAGAAAAGCGGTGACCATTTTGGTATCTGGCTTCCCTTCGAAGAGACACACCGAGACACAACCGGACCCCTTCCCCAATGTACCAGTTTTACTTTGACGAGGAGAATAGAAGATTACGTCGAAAAGACCCAAAGAAACCAACGACAACGAATAAATAAATAAAAAAAAGTACACCGTGTTCCCCTACTAAGTGGAAGTGGGTACCTAAGACCCTAAAAGTGTTTCCGCAAGAATAGACACCTATCAACGATCCGAAAGACACTTCCCTTTATGACGGTTCCTGAAGGATAAGATGGTAGAAGGACTACAATGAGGTCTTTCTAAAACCATCTTTAACCGTTGATCTTAAAATTTTTTTTACATTTCTTTAGTCGTTTACATTTTTTTTTTAACATCTCTTTAGTAGTTTTGTCGTTTTTACTAAGACTGTTGATTTTGATCTCCTGAGGAGGATTAACGAAGGTTTTCATTTCGATTTAATTAACTCCGTCGTACCATAACTATATTCTGGTCTATATATCGACTTACATTTTTTTTTTTTATCTCAAGGTTTTATCTGGATGTGTGACATGCCGGTTAACTAAACGTTGTTTCCTTTAAGTCACTCCATTCCCTTTCAGAAGTTGTTTATAAACTTGTAAGTGAACTTATTAGTACTTGGAACTGGTAACGGAGTATGTATGTGTTTATGTGTTTCCAATTGTATTTTTCTAGTACACTCTCGTTTTTAAAATTCCGAAGAACTTTTTTTGTACCCTCTTTTAGAAGTAATCAACTCTAATTCATTTATAAAGACTCTTCCGTGTCTTTCGTTAAAGTTTTCTTTTATTAATATTTAACCTTAAGTAGTTTTGATATTTGACGACACGAAACGTTCTATAATTTCTTTACTTTTATATTCGGTACCCCTCTTTTATAAATGTTTTGTAGACTATTTTCTAAATGTGAGTCTTCTATATTCCTTGAGTGAAGTATATTCTATGTTTACGGTTGAAAATTTTTGTCTTTTAATAAATCTGTGAAATATTTTATATCTTCTTACAGATTTTTCTTCTTGCAGTTTCTTCGTGTATTTTGTACGAATAATAATTAGGAATCCATAGAGATGTGAATAACACGAAAGTCGATAGAAACCACTTTACAAAGAAGTTCTGATAATAAGTGAATAACGGTAAATATAGTAACTTAATATCTTTAAAAATATATAAGACTTATTTAAGGAAACACTCTATGTATAAAATATTGACATAGTACTAATATGTAAATGTAATACTATAGTAAAAATATTCGTTTTAAAAACAACTTTACATTAAATAATATATAAAATGTCAATCAGGAAAAATGATTGGGGTTCCGTCATTTCTATAAGATATAATAGAGGATTTTCAAAAGATCAAAATCTACAACACAAATCTAAATATACACACTTACACGTGAATCAATACAGGCTGAGAAGCCTGGAACACCTGACATCGGGTGGTCCGAGGTGACAGGTACCTTAAAAGGTCCGTTCATATAACGTCACCCAACGGTATAGTATGAGGTCCCCTAGAAGGGCTTGGTCCCTAGTTTGGACAGAGAAACACAGAGGACGTAACTGTCCGTCTAAGAAATGGTGACGAGGTGGACCCTTCGGGATAAATCTAAATACTTTTACAATCAGTGAGTCAGTACAGGTTGAGAAACGTTGGGGTACTTGACATCGGGTAGTCCGAGGAGACATGTACCTTAAGAGGTTCGTTCTTATGATCTCACCTAACGGTAAAGAAAGAGGTCCAACCCTAGAAGGGTTGGGACCCTAACTTGGACCCAGAGGACGTAACGTCCATCTAAGAAATGGTAGACTCTGTGGTCCCTTTGGGTAAGCCTAAATATTTTTATTAGTCTAAATATTTGGTGAAAATAAATTTTAAATATATATCATACTCTTTCTCAAGTTACAAAGTGTATATGTCATAAGATGATGGTATTTAACAAGATAGTTAGTTTACAGATGGAAATATGGTTATAGTGAGATAAAACTGATGACATTAAAACATTCAAAACTTCAAGGTTCAAATTCATTAGGTTGGAATATGAAACGATTCTCAAAACCCTTAAGATACGAAAAACGTAAAAGTTTGTGTAAAACAAGTCAACGTTTCAGCATAGACTGAGAAACATTGGGGGTACCTTACGTCGTGTGGTCCGAAGGGACAGGAAGTGATGATAGAGGACCTCAAACACGTTTAAGTACAAGTAACTCAACCACTATGATAGATTAGTAGAGTAAGAGACGACGGGGGAAGAGGAGGACGGAAGATAGAAAGGGTCGTAGTCCCAGAAAAGGTTACTGCACCGAGAAACGTAGTCCACCGGTTTTATATCCTCAAAGTCGAAGTCGTAGTCAGGAAAGGTACTTATAAGTCTCAACTAAAGGAAATCCCCAACTGACCAAACTAGAGTTTACGTAAAACTTCAGTTAAATAAAAATTTGATTTAACACACCCATAATACTACATGAAGAATAAAACGAAGATGCCTAACTAAACACTTCTTACTGTCGAATTTTTTATAATTTAGAAGGTTAGGTACTCGTACTAGATCTGGAATTAAATATAGTCTAGAGGATATTAAACGAAGTCACCACAAAGGCTGAAAAGTCATGTCTTCAGAACGTACAGAAAGTGATATAAATCAGGATGTATAAAGTACGGAAACTAAGATAACTTTTGACATAAAAAATTAATAGAGTAAAAGGTCAAACCTTATAATGGTGATAAAGAGAAAAAATTTCTAATAAACATGACAATGATGTTTTCATGTAAGTGTCAATAAAATATGTACCATTCACTTATCATTTGAAATACTCTTCAACTTACAGACTTTTACTGAAGTAAAGAGTACCAATTAAATACTAAGTCATATTGCAACGATTTCTACAACTTTTGTACGATATTATAGACGACATTAGGTAAAAATGTGTCTCCTTAGTATACGACTAGATTAACAAAGAAACGGCGTCTTGTAAAAAAAGAGGGATTCTTTAAAAATCCTAGTGAAGAAACGTGAATCAGATGACATAAGTGACATTTTTTTGTCTTTGTTATAACACAAATACATACAAAAATAAAGTAGGTATGAAGAACGGTAAGTCACCTAGAAAGGTTAGACTTCCGTGTACAGATAGAAATTTAGACAAGTGAAAAGAAATTAAGAAACAATAAAGAAGAAAAAATAATAGGAAGACACTGGGGAATGATCTATAACTTGGAGGACTGAAATAAGATTCATATATAATAGAGATGAGAGTATACGAGATAGAGAAACGTATGAAAGTAAAATAAGACTCTTTGTGTGAACTGAGGTAGAAAGTATGGGGGAAAAAATTATATGAATTAAAGTTTCATAAGACTCAATAAGGAACTAAGAAGACATTGTACGATACAATACACACGTTATAGAAGAACTTTGAAAATGTCATAAATATTAACACACACATACAACCCCCGTTGAAGTGTATAAAAGTAAAAGAGATACCAGTCATTAAAATGAACAAATGAAACCGAGAGAAAGCACGGTGACCTAAAAAAAATTAGTATATCATAAAGAAACAACGGTTAAGTATAAATCCTTATTCCCTTGTCCAAAAGAAAAATAAATAAATAAAAAATTTGAATAAAATTAATCTCCAATTAATGAAATGTTATAACATAACCAAAACGGTATGTAGTTGTACTTAGGCGGTGTCCATATGTGTACAAGGGGTAGGACTTGGGGGGAGGGAGGAGGGAGGGGTATGGTAGGGAGACCCAACAGGGTCACGTGGTCGGGGTTGGTAGGACATAGTACGTAGTTTGGACCTGACCACTGAACAAAGTGTATACTATAATATGTACAAAGTCACGGTAAGAGGGTTTAGTAGGGTGGGAGAGGGAGAGGGTGTCTCAGGTTTTCTGACAAGATATGTAGACACAGAGAAAACGACAGAGCGTATGTCCCAATAGCAATGGTAGAAAATCCAAAAGAATATATTCATTGACTTATCCAAAGGAAACGTACACACCTCAGACGAAAACGGATTGTCTAAAGAGGTTGTCCTCTCGATTACGGTTCGAGAAACTTATAGTCGTCTAGTACAGTTGTCTGTCCTAAATAAAATGACACACACACACATATACTTAGATCGTCCGTCTTGTGTGTCTAAATTATAGAGTTTGTGATTCCGTTCCTGTCCTTCCAACAAAATATACTCAACAGTTGTGGTTACGATCCTCGAAATCAAAAGGTTTCCATTGTCAATAAATATCTAATTTAGAGATCAATATAAGACTCTCAAATATATATCGTATGTTTCCTTTTACACTGTATTCAATTAAGAGTGACTAAAAGACATCTATTTTGAAGTTATTAAATGGTAATGAATACCGGAGATCGATTAGAAATAATTAAAAGTGTTATGACATAAATTAAAACCTGGTAGAAACACCAAAACGGAGGTTCCTTATTTATTTGGGTGGAGATGAAAACAGAAAACAGTCAAAAATCTAACCTGTGAGAAAAAGTATACTAGATTCACTAAACTAATATAAAATTTTAAAAACTTTAAGCAATTCTAGAAGACAGGTTACTATGGATTTTTATTATTCTCTAGAGTGTGTACAAAAGTAATTGTTAGAAAAAAGGGGAGATTAAAGTTACTCAGAAGTCTTTCTTTTATTCTCTATACACGAATCAGGTGGTAGAACACAGTCATCGGAAGTACATTTATTATAGTATGTCATAAACAAGGAGAGACTGACCGAATAATGTGAATCATATTACAGGGGATCCAGTGTTTAGGGTCCTAAAAAAGGAAGAAAATTTCAGACTTATTATAAGTGAACACACATGTATATAGTGCAAAAGAAATAGGTAAGTAGACAGGTATCTGTAAAACCAACAAAGGTATAGAAGCGATAAGACTTATCACGACATGATTTGTACCCTTATTCCTGTAGAGAAACTCTGTAATCAAATAAAAGAAACCTATATATAGGTCTTCACTCTAACGACCTGGTATACCATCAAGATAAAAATTTATAAACTAAGTGGAGATATAACAAAAGACATTAATGACATGGTTATATCTTTTCTACTACGACACCTTCACGACGGGAGTTATACGGTCGTTTAAACTTTTTGAGTCGTCACCGGTGTCCTGACCTTTTCCAGTCAAAAGTAAGGTCAGGGATTCTTTCCGTTACGGTTTCTTACTTTCCGTCTCCTTGGTCTCTGGTTTAACGGTTGTAGACGATCTAGTACCTTTTTCGTTCTCTCAAGGTCTTTTTGTAGATAAAGACGAAATAATTGATATGTGTTATTTGACACCTTTTAAGACTTTCTCTACCCTTATGGTCTGGTGGATTGGACGGAGAACTCTTTAGACATACGTCCCAGTCCTTCGTTGTCAATCTTGACCTGTACCTTGTTGTCTGACCAAGGTTTATCCTTTTCCTCATACAGTTCCGACATATAACAGTGAGACGAATAAATTGAATATACGTTTCGTGTAGTACTCTTTGTGGTCCGACCTTCTTCGTGTTCAACCGTAGTTTTAACGACCCTCTTGATAGTTATTGGAGGCTATACGTCTACTGTGGTGGGAATACCGTCTTTCACTCCTTCTTGATTTCTCGGTGAACTACTTTCACTTTCTTCTCTCACTTTTTCAACCGAATTTCAAGTTGTAAGTCTTTTGTTTCTAGTACCGTAGACCAGGGTAGTGAAGTACTCTTTATCTACCCCTTTCTCACCTTTGTCACCGACTGAAATAAAAACCCCCGATTCCCGTTACGGTCTCTCCGAAAAGGGATACGAAAGAAGATGTTTAAAATATGAAAACCCAAAATACGAATTCAGAAATTAGGTAAAAATCAACTAAAAACAAATGGTATATTCTATGTCCAGTTTCCGATCACATAAAAAAATTGACAACGTTCAAAGAAAAATAAAATAAAAAAATTTAGGCATCACTGTGTAAATTAAGAGTACTGTCGGGTAATCCCCATCGATGACAATGACAGTGGTAAAATATATACTCATTTGATTCTGTGTCTCTTCAGTTTATTGAAAGGGTTCCTGAGTGTCACTTTAACATCATTACCCCGATCTACGGTACTAGAATCGAAAAAAAAAAAATATAAATCAGAATTCGACCGAACAAGTGAGTGGAGAAAGTGGGAGTAGTTCTCCGAGAAATCAAGGAGAAGCAAAAGACGGTAATCTCACTATAGTAGGTACATAGACTCCAACAACTACAAAAGGACGGATAGAACTAAGATCGAAGATTGAGTAGGTCAGGTCGTAAAGAGTACTACACGAGTCACATGTCCAAGTTGTTTGTCCCACTGTCATCCGTCGGGACAGTATGAGGAAAGAAATAGAACTTGGTTAACAAACATATGGATTCATTTTAATTTACTCGTCTCCTATATTGGTTGATTAAATGACTTAACATAATTTTCAAATATTTCATATTTACACGAACAAGTTAGAAAAATCATTAGTTGATTAACGTTTCATTTAGTGGTTAACATGTTGTAAAACGAAGACTTTACTATTACCTAATTATTAACCATTATTATAATCACCTTTACTTGTGAGAGTATATGACGAATATTTTCATTTTCAATAATGTTGTAAAGACCTTTAGTCAAAAATCGAGAGTCTAGGTATATGGGAAACTGTGAATGGAACATATGGTAAATTTTTGTCCTTTATAAATATATATTTTACAATTACCATCGTGTTACTATTTTTAACCTTTATTAAGTTTTATGGTTTTGTAGTAAGTAAATGAGTAAGTATTTAAGTCAATGTTAATAAACAAGTCATCGATGTTGTACGGTCTATGACAGACTTTGGGTCTTATATGTCATCTTTACTCTGTGTGTTTTAGTATAGAAAGTTTCTCAAACGCAAAATAACCTCCCTCTGTTATTTATTTTTTGTGTTTTTTTCTCTTTTCGTTTGGTTCATGACTATTCGGAATACTTCTTCTTTTGTACTCAACTACCTCTCTTTGATCCCTGATGAAATATAACAATCCACTACCGTAAATTTAACTCTAGACTCCCTTCTCAAAAGATACAACTTTATTTTCAGGTTCTGTCTTTTTCTGAATTTTAAATACTTGTTGTCTTTCTGTGGACAAAGACACGTTGGTTGATTTTTCTCTCCTTCTAAATGTAACCTGGAACGTTGTGGAGATTCCTTACACTTGAAATAAGATTTACACAACTCTTCGATAACTTTCTTGAATTGTTTGTGTACTTTTCTACGAGTTGTAGTGAGTAATAGTCTCTTTACGTTTAGTTTTGGTGTTACTCCATGGTAAAGTGTGGTCAGTCTTACCGACGATAGGTTTTCAGATGTTCGTTATTTACGACCTCTCCCATACTTCTTTTCCCTTAGGAGAATGTGACAACCACCCTTACGTTGGATCATGTCGGTGATACCTCTTGTCACACCCCTAAGGAATTTTTTGACCTTTATCTTGACGGAATACTGGGTCGTTAGGGTGACGACCCGTATGTGTGGTTTCTTTGGTCTTAACTTTCTCTGTGCACATGGAGTCACAAGTAGCGTCGTGACAAATATTATCGGTCCTGTACCTTCGTTGGAGCTACAGATAGTCGTCTACTTACCTATTCTTTCGACACCATGTATATGCGTTACCTCATAATGAGTCGGTAATTTTTCTTATGTAAACTTAGTCAAGATTACTCCACCTACTTTGACCTTGGATAATATGTCTCACTTCATTCGGTCTTTCTTTTTGTGGTTATGTCATATGATTACGTATATATACCTTAAATCTTTCTTCCATTTCTATTGGGACATACGCTCTGTCGTTTTCTCCGTGTCTACATATCTTGTCAGAAAACCTGAGACACCCTCTCCCTCTCCCACCCTACTAAACCCTCTTACTGTAACTTTGTACATATTATAGTATATACTTTGTTCAGTGGTCAGGTCCAAGTTGCGTACTATGACCTACGAACCCCGACCACGTGACTCTACTGGGTCTCCCTACCATTCCCCTCCCTACTCCCTCGCCTCAAGTCCTACCTCTTGTGCACATATGGACACCGCCTATGTACAACTACATGTCGTTTTGGTTATGTTATAACATTTCATTAATTGGAGGTTAATTTTATTTATTTAAATATAATTTTTTTCTTGAACTTCTCTTATATCGTTTGACTAATGTAAAGTTTTCGAGTGAAACCGATGAAAAACCTCTTACCAAGAGTCCCTTGTTTTATTCTTCGTCTTATTAATAAGACTTTCGAATAATGTCAACAGATCTACTTTTATTACGGAATCCCGTCATTACATCTGATTACCTTCACTTCTCTAAGGTCTACATAAAACGTTTATCCACAATCCTTCGTTCAACCGTTGAAATATCTTACTACAAAAATCCAACTCTTTCAACTTCGTCACAACCTCTTCTGAGACCTCTCAGGGAGCTTGACGTTCCTCTAGTTTGGTCAGTTAGGATTTCCTCTAGTTGGGACTCATAAGTAACCTTCCTGACTACGACTTCGACTTCGTGAAACCGGTTACTTTTTTCACTTTCACTTTCAGTGAGTCAGCACAGACTAAGAAACGTTGGGGGACCTGATACGTCAGGTACCTTAAGAGGTCCGGTCTTATGACCTCACCCATCGGATAGGGAAGAAGTCACCTAGAAGGACTGAGTTCTTAACAGCCCCGGAGGACGTAATGTCCACCTGAGAAATGGTTGACTCGATAATCCCTTCGGGTCAAACCGGTTACGAAACAGGTTATGAAATCGGTGAACTACGTTTCTCGACTGAGTAACCTTTTCTGGGACTACGACCCTTTCTGTCTTCCGTCGTCCTCTTCCCCTACTGTCCTACTCCACTAACCTACCATAGTGACTGAGTCACTTGTACTCAAACTCTTTGAGACCCTTTATCACTTCCTGTCCCTTCGGGCCATATGACATCAGGGACACTGATGTTTCTCAGTCTGTGTTGACTTACTTGTTCTATGATAATATATACCGTTGTCATCTCCAGTGATCACCAGAAGGAAACACAGAGTCTTCCATTTCTTAGACGGACGTCATGTTCTCAGAACCCAAGCTAGGGACCCAACCCTTCTAGGGGACCTCTTCCCTTACTGTTGGATGAGGTCATAAGAACGGACCTCTTAGGGTACCTATCCCCTCGTACCGTCCGATATCAGGTACCCCAACGTTTCTCAACTTGTACTGACTGGTTGATTATGATGATGAAAAAAGTTTCACTAATACTGTTATCTTTACGGAACCATCCTCAATACCGGACCAACTCCTTTTTTACGATATACTCTTTCTTTCTACCACTTCACGTAACATCATGGGAATATCCGACGACTATAAATTTTACTTCAGCGAGTCAGCACAGGCTGAGAAACGTTGGGGTACATGACATCGGATGGTCCGAGGAGGTAGGTACCCTAAAAGGTCCGTTCTTATAACCTCACCCAACGGTACGGTAAAGGAAGAGGTCCTCTAGAAGGACTGGGTCCCTAACTTGGTTTCAGAGGGCGTCATATCCGTCTGTGAAATGTTAGAATCGGTGGTCCCTTCACAATACCATCTAGATAAAGTTTTCGACTATAAATTGGACCATTTATAAAAGTTTCTGACAAAATATACCACTTATAAAAGTTTCTCATAAATTACAAAAAATTAGTACGAGTTTTATTTGAAAATTCTTTTTTCGTCCTAATTTTTCACATTTATCTAGAATTAAAACGTTTATTTACTCGTATTACAAAGGTACTATAAATTCTTTTATAATTTTTTCGGTGATAATATTGAAAAGGTATTTATATGAATTTTGATACTTATCTGTTATAGTATCGATATAACCATATTTTTATTACCAAAGACCATCTAATTAGGTTTTCTGTTTTATTTAAAATAAGGGTTGGTTAATATACGTTACCGATAAGTTATAAAGAACTCTTAGTAAGTTTGTCACTGTTTGTAGTATATAGATTTAACCACCCTACTAAACCCTCTTACCGTGACTTTGTACATATTATAGTATTCTTTGCTTAGCGGTCAGGTCCAAGCTACGTCCTATGTCCTACGAACCCCGACCACGTGACCCTACTGGGTCTCCCTACCCTACCCGTCCCTCCACCCTCCCCCCAAGTCCTACCCCTTGTACACATGTGGGCACCGCCTAAGTACAACTACATACCGTTTTGGTTATTTTATAACATTTCATTAATCGGAGGTTAATTTTATTTGTTTAAATTTAATTTTTATTTATTTATTTAACAAGTTTAGAAGAAAACATAGAAAACCTATGAAAGGAAGTTTTTGTAAAAAAGTATTAAAAAGAACCATACATAAAACACAATTATGACACATATTCTGTGAATAAAATTTTTTAACATAATTTCATATCAACTAATAATTACACAATTAAAGTCCACATGTCGTTTCACTAAGTCAATACGTACATAGACAAAAAAAGTTTAATAAAAGGAAAAATCTAATAACGTCTTATAACACGTCTCAAGGGACATCATATGTCACCCCGGAACAACCAGTAAATAAAATATATATCGTCACACGTGTACAGCTAGGGTTTGAAGGTTAGATAGGGAGGGGATGAGAGGGGGGCCATTGGTATTCAAGTAAGAAATTCACACACTCAGAAAAAGACAAAACATTTATTCAAGTAATCATAGAAATAAAAAAAAATCTAAGACGTATATTCACTATATTATACTATAAACAGAAATATAAAAACCGAATGAAGTGAATCATACTATTAGAGGTACAGGTAGGTACAACGACGTTCACCGTAATAAATGAAGACAATTTATCTACTCATAATAAGGTAACATATATACATGTTGTAGAAGAAATAGGTGAATAGGAAACTAAATGAATACCTTCAGGGAATATTTTGATTTTTATCTCGATGGTATATAGGTCGTTAGGGTGAGGACCTGTACATAGACCTCTCTTTGAACCAAGTTTTCCTACGTATGTGGGGTCACAAGTAGCGTCGTGACAAATGTTGTCGTTTTTGTACCTTCGTTGGATTTTTTGTAAATGAAAATTACTTCATGTCGGACACCTTATAAAGAAAGTTTCTAGTATGTAAACCATAACATAGTCTTTTAATACGATTTGGAGTCGAGTAGATTTTAAGAGGGATACAAAATAAAAAACTCCGGAAGATATAAATACACAACAATGTAAATACAGACACTAGGTAAATAGGAAGTTATAACACCACTGACAAGACTCAGAAAACGGAGAAGATATAGTTGAATTCTTAGTCAAACAGTTATAGGTATTTTATTGCACAGTTATAGAAATAACCTTAACATAACTTAGTTATCCATTTCAACTTTTTTTTTTGACTGTAAAACTGTGATGACTAGGAAATAGGTACTTGTACCTTATAGAGGTATAATCAAGAAACTAAACGAATTAGTCAAAATACCAAAAAGAGTATATATTGAACATGTAAGAAAATAATCAAAGTATGAATTCATAAAGTGAAACTTCCCCTCCATTTATATTTACCATAACACAAAATTAAAGTTTAAGGTAGTAACGACTATAAATTCCTTTGTTAACTTAAAACATAGGACGTTGAAACCATATAACGAATAATCAAGGTCCTAAAAAAAAAAGCCGGAAGACATATTTCAAAATAAAGAAGGAGGGTTTACACATACAAAAAATAAAGGAAAAGAGTAACCTAATCGATTGGAAGGTCATACTACAACTTTTGTTCTCCACTCTCCCCTGTATGAATGGAACAAAGAAAAAAAAAAAGGAAGAAAGACTAGAATTTTTCTAAGTTCAAAGTGTGACAGTTCATACAATAGTCGATATCCTAAAAACTCTAAAAATTTTTAGTTACACTCCTCTAAGGGGAGATATCAAATAACTCTAATAAAAATAGTACTCACCTATAACCTAAATTAGTTTGCAAAAAGACGTAGATAACTATATTCGTGCATTAAAAAGTAATCTTACAATTATACTACATGAATCTAAGTGAAGTCAAGTCAGTCAGGTAGCACAGGTTGAGAAACACTGGGGTACCTGACGTCGTGTAGTCCGAAGGGACAGATAGTGGTTGAGGACCTCGAACGAGTTTAAGTACAGGTAACTCAACCACTACGTTAAGTTTGTAGAGTAAGAGACAGTAGGAGAAAGGAGGACGGAAGTTAGAAAGGGTCTAAGTCCCACACAAGATTACTGAGTCAAGATGTGTAGTCCACCGGTCTCATAACCTCAAAGTCGAAGTGGTAGTCACGAAGGTCACTTATAAGTCTGACTAATGGAAATCCGAACTGAACAAACAGAGGAACGTTAGGTTCTCTGTGAACGCAGAAGAGGTTGTAGTGTCAAGTCTTCGTAGTTAAGAAGTTGCGAGTTAAAAGAAATGCCAGGTTGAGAGTGTAGGTATGTACTGACGACCCTTTTGGTATCGAAACTGATATACCAGTCATTACAGAGACGAAAGATTATACGACAGATGCAACCAGTATTGAAAAGAAGGTTCTTCGTTCACAGTAAATTAAAGTACCGACTCCAGTGGTAGATCTCACTAAAACCTCGGGTTTTTTATTTCAGACAGTGACAAAGGTAATAAAGGGGTAGATAAACGGTACTTCGCTACCCTGTTCCACGTTACTAGAAGCAAAAAACTTACAACTCAAAATTCGGTCGAAAAAGTGAGAGGAGAAAGTGAAAATAGTTCTCCGAGAAAACAAGGAGAAATGAAAGACGGTATTACCACCACAGTGAACGTATAGACTTAAATACCAGTAAAGAGGACCGTTAGAACTAAGATCAAACACGGAGTAGGTCAGACCGTAAAGGGTACTACATGAGCCGTACCTTCAATTGATTCGTCCCACTGTTATATGTCAGAACTGTATGAGGACAGGGTTAAACCTTGGTCAGGTAACGAGATACAGACGAAGATTGATAACGAAGAACTGTACGAGTGTCTAAAGAGTTCTCCGTCCATTCCACCAGACCATAAGTGTAAAGAACTTCTTAAAAGGTGTCAAACAACACTAGGTGTGTTCCGAAATCGTATCAGCTATTTCGTCTTCATCTACAAAAGGACCTTAAGAGAACGTAAAAGATACTAGGTTGTCTACAACCGTTAAACTAGAGACCAGGGAGACGGAAAACATTTAGGTCGAACTTGTAGACCTTCAAATGGCAAGTACATGACAACTTCAAACCTCTTAAAACTCGGAATAAACCATCACACACTCTACTCACGTTAACACGTTATCAAACTTCTAAGAAACCGTAACGGAAAGAAACCCTAACCTTACTTTTGACTGGAAAAGGTCAGGATACCAGTGACGACACAAAAGGTTTAAACGACCGTATAACTCACGGTGTGAAAGTCTCGTAGTAGAAAATCCTAAACTTTATCGAGTTGACTTAAGGTAGTGGAGGTGATCGAAACAAGTATCACTACGAAGGATTTCCGGTGAACTGAAACGTGAGGTCCTACAGACCGAGATCCACTCACTAGTGTGGTAGCACTAATATACCCAGTACTTCTAGTAAAAATATGAAGAAGACACACAAGAACGGTGGAGAAGAATTATAGAAGACTCAGGCTATACAGGTATGGTAAAGACAGGAAGTGACACGGGTATAAACGTACTTTACAAGGGAACCATAGAGATTAAAAGAACTTCTCTAGAGATCAGAAAGGGTAAGAGAACAAAAGGAGATAAAGAAACGTAACTAGCGACTCCTTCCGAAAGAAAGGAACGATAAGAAACCTTGAGAAGTAAGTTTATCCATATAGAGAGGAAAAGAGGAAAGGAAAAGTGAAGAGAAGAAGAGATAAACATTCCGGAGGAATATGTTGGTAAAACAGAAAAACGTAAAGAAAAAGAACCCCTACCAGAACTAGGAACGGAGGACATGTTACAGTGCTTGGAGGTAGGTATCAAGAAGTTCGTGAGACAGATAGTCTAGATTAGGGAGGTTAGATAAAAAGTGAAGGTAACATATTAGCATTCCCTAAACTAAAACCAGTATGGACTTACCAGATCACCAAAAGAAAAATGAAAGGAGTCAACTTCAGACTTAAAAAGTCATTCATCAAGTACTAGACTCTCGGTGTCAGTCGAGGGTCAGAACAAAAACGACTGACATATCTCGAAGAGGTAGAAGTCGACATTTCTTATATTAGTCAGACTAAAACTATAACTAGTGGACCACTACAAGTACACATCTCAACAGAGAACACAACAACCTTCTCCCACAAACGATGCTGGTCACGTAAGACAACCGTTTTGAGACAATCGGAAACGGGACGAAGTAAAACGTGAGGTTCCGGTTTGAACGGACAATGAGGTCTATAGAGAACCGAAGGATGAAAACATAAAGTCAGGGGACATTACTTTTCCTGTAGAAAACCCCCACAATCAAGGTCTTCAAGAACATCCAGAAGTATCTTGGTGAGTTGAAGTCGAAGAAGTTATAATAAACAACCCCGTATCTGAACCCAATGACACTATAACTTACCAAACGGAACGTTTGCTTGTCTCTAGTAAGACAGTAAAGACTCTGACGTAGGTTCTTGACGTAAAGTCTGAGAAAAGAACTGATACTCCCGACGAGGTAAAGAAGATTCCCTAAGCACGTGTATCATCAACTATACTACCAGTAGACTTAATTTAAACGGGCAAGACCAGGTAAAATAAAGTGACTAAGGAATTTACAATTACAAGTGAGAACGACAGAGGACAAATTGGTGAAGGTTAAATGGAACTAAATACCTGAAATGTAAGGTCCAAGGATACTCTATAACAAGAAATGTCGTAGTCTGAAATGAAGGTAGTGGTCACTGTAGGTGTTGACCCGTAACAAAAACGAAACCGAGTCGGAGAAGTAAGAAAAGACCTCGATAAAGAAGTGAGAAGAGGTCATCGTATAACCCGTGGATGACTAGACCCCTCGAGTAGAAAGTCACAGGATATAAAAACGTAAAAGTAATTAAATATAATTAACGAAAGTTTACAACTTAGTTGGAACGCACGGACTCTATTTAGAGTGAAACAGAAGTATATGTTAAAAATTTATGTAACAATCTATACTACACGATTAAAAATTTACTGAAAAGTGGAGACAAGAACTCTCTAGGACCAGATATATAAAGAATACAGTAAAAGACTAAAACCATAACTCGATTAGAACCGGACTATCTTACTTATTCCTTAATAAGTGACGACGGAAGGTAGAAGACCTTTTACAACATACTTTAACCATATTAAAGAAGAGACTTCCAAAACTATCTTAAGTGGTCACTTGGATGTACCAGGACAAGGAAAGACAAACCCTTTCATTAATAACTAAGTCAAATAAATTATATATAGACAAGTCTAACAGATAAAGAAAAACATACTTAACACCGTCTAACACGGAAACTCCTTTAGTCAGGTAAAGTAGATCCAATGGTTTAAACACCCGTATCTCAACAAGTATTAAAGGGAAATATACATTAAACGAGAAGAGAAAAATCAAAGATTCCACCTTCGAATCTATTAACTAAAATCTATAAATAAAAAAGATTATATAAATGAGTCACGATATATAGAGGGGGACATTCGTGATGAAAGTGACATAGAGTGTTTAAGTCTATTTAAGACAAAGGTAAAAGTTAACGAAGTTTGATAAAATTAAAAGAATTTTATAGAAAACACTGAGGACACAATACATCTTCATTAAATTCGAGATTCATAAAACCCGACAGGGTTGGTAGAAAGATAATAACTAAAGGAATTAGTAACCAGACTCTCTTCTGTAACATACTGAAGATAAGAAAATTTATAAGACTCCATATAAATTGTCGGGTCTTACACCATATAGTACCATTTATAAGGATACTCAACTCTTTTTATACATAAGACGATAACAATTTCATGAGACATCTACGGTTAATATAGGTCAACTAACTACTACAAAAACTTAAGTTGATACAAGAACGAGTTGTAAGTCTTTTGATTCTAGTACCGTAGACCAGGGTAGTGTAGTACCCTTTATCTACCCCTTTGTCACCTTTGTCACAGTCTGAAATATAAAAACCCGAGGTTTCAGTGACGTCTACCACTGACGTCGGTACTTTAATTTTCTGCGAATGAGGAACCTTCCTTTCAATACTGGTGGGATCTATCGTATAAGTTTTCGTCTCTGTAATGAAACGGCTGATTCCAGGCAGATCAGTTCCGATAACAAAAAGGTCACCAGTACATACGTACACTGTCAACCTGACACTTCTTTCGACTCACGGCTTCTTAACTACGAAAACTTAACACCACAACCTCTTCTGAGAACTCTCAGGGAACCTGACGTTCCTCTAGGTCGGTCAGGTAAGACTTCCTCTAGTCGGGACCCTAAAGAAACCTTCCGTACTACGATTTCGACTTTGAGGTCATGAAACCGGTGGAGTACTCTTCTCAACTGAGTAACCTTTTCTGAGACTACCACCCTCCCTAACCCCCGTCCTCCTCTTCCCTAGGTGTCTCCTACTCTACTGACCTACCGTAACGACTGAGCTACCTACACTCAGACTCACTTGAGGCCCTCAACCACTACCTGTCCCTCCGGACCGCACGACGTTAAGTGCCCCAGGGTTTCTCAGTCTATGATGACTCGTTGACTCGACTTGACTTACAGGGAGAAATAGGGATCGTTGAACACGACAGACTTTAATTATGTCGGTGAACTTGAAAGAAACCTAATCAGAATCGTATGAATAGTAGGTAAACGATAGTTATACATACACGAAAATATAAACTTCAAAGAACATCTGTTGTATATCAACCTAGAATAAAAAAGACATAGTAGATATTGTGAGACAAAGGATACACATACAAATCTCAGAACTACAAGTCTCACTTCATTACACTAATGGAATCTTATTGTTTTATTAGGATTTAAAGGGAAAGGTACGGCACATAGTAATGACAGTTAGTAAAGTATATGTCACATGTTCGTATATGGTATTCGTGTGTATTTATGTAAAAACTATAATAATAAAACTTGTTTGACAGTAGATAGTTTAGTTAATACTTACTTTTTTTTTTGTTTTCAAAAATAAAATGAAATTGATTAAAGGAAGAGACTACGAGAAAGAATTGATTACGGGTTCAAAGTCTGGATATAGTAAAACAAAAGAGACTTAAAAAAAACTTGTAAAGAACGTTCCGTTTACATGACCGTTGTTTAAGGGAGTTAAAAACAAACAAACTCTTACAGAACTGAAGAGAAACTGAAAACTTCCTATTAAAGAACGTCATGTCTTAAGATCCAGTCACAACAAAAAGAAGAGAGTTGTGAAAGTGATAAGATGAGGTCAGAGAAGAATGAACGTAGTAAAGACTCATGTTCAGTCTATATTAACAATGGAAACGAGGAAATATCCGAAAAGGGGGGTACACCGTAGAAACCCCTAAAAAAAAAAGAAAAGGAAACTGAAAGACTTCAAACTTATACGGAACCACATCAAAACATTTGTAAAAAAGGATGAACTATAAGAGACTCAAAGGACCATGAAACCAAACTATAGACTGTAATTTAAGTCCTTTAAGAGTAAATATTAACAAAGTTTATATAGAAGACAACGAAAAGAGAGAAGGGGAAGTCCATAAAGGTAATGTACATCCAACGTCGAAATAATCCACAGGGGTTTAATAATCTATAAGACAAGACTAATAAAGTTAGTAAAAGGAGAAAAAGTCAAAACCTTAAAAAATAACTCTATGGGAGTTCGAGTCTCTAACAAAGAAGTATCGATAATCGTCGATATAAGTTAGATGATTATTCGGGTAGCTTCTGTAAGAAGTCAAACCAATTACAAGTAAAAACAGAGATAGTATAGAAAAAGCCAAGAATCTTAACGGTAGTACGATTAATCAAACGGGTAAACAACAACGTACAACACGTAAAATAAGTAATCTCGGACGTCGTATAATTAGTGTCGGGACGACTTTCCAACAACAACTTAGTGCTACGGCCCTAAGAACCGGGGGCCTCCTCTTCTTAAGTTAGGCCCCGGTCTCTGTTTCGAACTAGCGAGTCTCGAAAACACATTATTTCAAAATAATTTCATATTTCCTCTATCTCTTTCGAAGACTGTTTCCGTAGTCTTCCCCCGTCTTTCTCATGGGCGAACAATCACAATTGTTACTCAAATATATGAGAGGTTACTTAGGTTTCTTACAGACCTGGATGAGGGTATTAAATGTAAAATTCTATTGTCTTAATCGGTCTTCCAAATTTAGTCTCTGATAGGAGTCCGTCTTATGTAACAACAATTATATTAGGAACATTTCTCGTTCAGATGAGAGTATTAACTGTCTTAATCGGTCTTCCAAATTATGTCTCTGACAGGAGTCCGTCTTATGTAATAACAATATATTAGGATTCCTTAAATCTCTTCTTTTTTTCAAACAGGAAAGAAGGAGGAACTCTTAAGGTCTGGGGAGAGATGAACCCCTGGGGATCTGAAGAATAGCTGGACGGATCCTTTACTGAGTGACGATATAGACTAAAATCTGGGTTCCGAACGAAACAGGATTTCACACAAAAAACGGAAAATCAGACTGAACTTTAACAAAAGAAATATAGACTTGTACAAAATCTAACTTTCTTGACGACATTTATCTACTTCAACTTGCCAAAATACTTCTGGTTGTTCTGGAAAATCTTGATTGTGGGTTTTTTTCTATAGGAAAAGTAGTATCCCCTGACCTTACGTTTTCATCTTCAGTTCTTTGTAGACCTCATTGTCCGTTTAAACCGGAACCTTACGCCTTACTTCGTCTCGTTTCTGATTATCTCAAAACGGTTCTTTTACGTGACCAGTTTTGAGGGAGAAGGTTGTTGTGTTCTCTCCTGGGATGTGTACCTGTAGTGGTCTACCAGTTGTGGCTTTAGTCTAACTAATATAAGAAACGTCGGTTTCTACCTCTTCGAGATATGTCAGTTGTTTTTGTTCTGGTCCTCGACTGACACCGAGTCTAGTACTTGAGGTATAACGGTTTAAGTCTGTATTTAACTTCTTTCATCCCTTTTGGTGATTTGGTAAGTCCATACTGGATTTAGTTTAGGGAATACTAATATGTCACCTTCACTCTTTATCTAAATTCCCGGATCTAGACTATCTCACGGACTACTTGATACCTTACTCCAAGCACTGTAACATGTCCTCTGTCCCTAGTTCTGGTAGGGGTACCTTTTCTTTACGTTTTTTCGTTTTACCGACAGATCCCTCCGGAATGTTTATCGACACTTTTCTTCTCTTCGTTTTTCCTTTCCTCTTTTCCTTTCTATATTCGTAGCCTTACGTCTCAAGGTTTCTTATCGTTCTTCTCTATTCTTTCGGAAGAAGTCACTAGTTACGTTTCTTTATCTCCTTTTCTTGTCTTACCCTTTCTGATCTCTAGAGAAGTTCTTTTAATCTCTATGGTTCCCTTGTAAAGTACGTTTCTACCCGAGCTATTTCCTGTCTTTACCAGACCTGGATTGTCTTCGTCTTCTATAATTCTTCTCCACCGTTCTTATGTACCTTCTTGACATGTTTTTTCTAGAAGTACTGGGTCTATTAGTACTACTATACTAGTGAGTAGATCTCGGTCTGTAGAACCTTACACTTCAGTTCACCCGGAGTCTTTCGTAGTGATCCTTGTTTCGATCACCTCCACTACCTTAAGATCAACTCGACAAATTTTAGGACCTTCTACTACAACACTTTCACGACGTGAGTTATACGGTCGTTTAAACCTTTTGAGTCGTCTCCGGTGTCCTGACCTTTTCCAGTCAAAAGTAAGGATAAGGTTTCTTTCCGTTACGGTTTCTTACGAGTTTGATGACGTGTTAACGTGAGTAGAGTGTACGTCTCATTTCATTACGAGTTTTAAGAGGTTCGGTCCGAAGTCGTTATGCACTTGGCACTTGAAGGTCTACAAGTTCGACCAAAATCTTTTCCGTCTCCTTGGTCTCTAGTTTAACGGTTGTAGACGACCTAGTAACTTTTTCGTTCTCTCAAGGTCTTTTTGTAGATAAAGACGAAATAACTGATACGGTTTCGGAAACTGAAACACCTAGTGTTATTTGACACCTTTTAAGACTTTCTCTACCCTTATGGTCTGGTGGATTGGACGGAGAACTCTTTAGACATACGTCCAGTCCTTCGTTGTCAATCTTGACCTGTACCTTGTTGTCTGACCAAGGTTTATCCTTTTCTTCATACAGTTCCGACATATAATAGTGGGACTAATAAATTGAATATACGTCTCATGTTGTACTCTTTACGACCTGACCTTCTTTGTGTTCGATCTTAGTTCTAATGGTCCTCTTGACAGTTATTGGAGGCTATACGTCTACTGTGGTGGGAATACCGTCTTTCACTTCTCCTCGATTTTTAGGAGAACTACTTTCACTTTCTTCTCTCACTTTTTCAACCGAATTTCGAACGGTATGTCTTTTACTTCTAGTACCGTAGGTCAGGGTAGTGAAGTACTCTTTATCTACCCCTTTGTCACAGTCGGAAGTTAAAACCCCCGAGGTTTTAGTGACGTCTACCACTGACGTCGGTACTTTAATTTTCTGTAAATGAGGAACCTTCCTTTCAATACTGGTTAGATCTATCGTACAACTTTTCGTCTCTGTAATGAAACGGTTGATTCCAGGTAGATCAGTTCCGATACCAAAAAGGACACCAGTACATACCTACACTCTCAACCTGACACTTCTTTCGGCTTGTGGCTTCTTAACTACGAAAACTTGACACCACAACCTCTTCTGAGAACTCTCAGGGAACCTGACGTTCCTCTAGGTTGGTCAGGTAAGACTTCCTCTAATCAGAACCCACAAGAAATCTTCCTTACTACGATTTCGACTTTGAGGTCATGAAACCGGTGGAGTACGCTTCTCAACTGAGTAACCTTTTCTGAGACTACCACCCTCTCTAACCCCCGTCCTCCTCTTCCCCTGCTGTCTCCTACTCTACCGACCTACCGTAGTGCCTGAGCTGCGTGCACTTAGACTCACTTGAGGCCCTCAACCACTACCTGTCCCTCCGGACCGCACGACGCTAAGTACCCCAGTGTTTCTCAACCTGTGCTGACTCGCTGACTTGACTTGACTAACATCACCATTCCATACCACCTACCCCTTCACAAGATATCAGGATAAAATCGAGAGTCAGAAAATCACTCGGACAAGGAGACGTGACATTTGCAGTGTGTACTAAGAGTCCAAAGAGGGAAAGAAAAAAAAAATTAAAAATAAAAAAGAAATAAAATGAGATGTTATGACATAACCAAAACGGTATGTAACAGTACTTAGGTGGCGCCCACACCCTACTGACCTTTTACGTACACACCCAACTTATAAAGAGAAGGGGGTACACCTTCCGATCTCAACCGACCTCAAACCCATAAAAGGAAGGGGATCCAGTTAATTCAATTTTAGGGTCATTCAATTCAAGACCAATAAGACTTCTATCTTTAATATATCTCTTGTCTTGTGACGTAACACAAAATTTTATAAAGGAAAGGGGGAAAAGGACTGTCTTTAGACTCCCCTAAAAAGTGACCATAAACGATGTTCTTGGACTAATTCGAGGTTCTCCATCTTGAGTATTTTCACACGAGGAGGAGGTTATTGACCTAAAAGAATCTCAAAACAACAAAAAAAAAAAAGGAGTCTGAGTGGATGTGACACTGAGGTCGTTTAAAAGTTAATATCAAGTACAAAAGGATGGGATTGTGAACAAGGGTGTCCCTGGAGACGAATACCCAAAAAGTGACCGTTCACACTAAGAGACCTAAAAGGACAACAGAGAGTTTAAAACCCACGGTACTAAACAAGACACTGGAATGAAGTGAATATCTAGATTCTCCTCAACAACTAAAAAGTTAAACAAGTCGAAAAATTAACATTCCTTCTTAACCCGATGAAGGTTCAAGGAATATATAGTTTTAACTTTGGTCTACAGAATAACTAAAAAAGATGTAAATAAAGTCATAACTTATCACTCGTATCTTCTGAAGGAAAAGAACAAGAAAATTAAGTAGATTATTACTACCTTTATTTTGACAAAAATTCTCGTTTCTTATAAGAACGGAGGAAACAGTTTCTTTTCCACAGGTATCCACACACCTAAATAGAGACCCGAAAGATAAAACAAGGTAACTCGATATAAAGACAGAAACACGGTCATAGTATGACAGAAATACTGACACCGAAACATCATCTTGGACTTCAGTCCGTCCAACTAAGGAGTTCAAGGTAAGAAAAAAGAGTTCTAACGAAACCGATAAGTTCCAAAAAACATAAAGGTATGTTTAACACTTTAATAAACAAGATCGAGACACTTTTTATGGTAACCATCGAACTATCCCTAACGTGACTTAGATATCTAACGAAACTCATCGTATAAGTAAAAGTGATATAACTAAGAAGGCTAGGTACTTGTACCATATAAAGAGGTAGATAATCACAGGAGAAACTAAAGAAAGTGGTGACGGAATACTGGGTCTTTAGGGTGACGACCCGTATGTGTGGTTCCTTTGGTCTTGACTTTCTCTGTGTACATGGGGTTACAAGTAACATCGTGACAAATATTATCGGTCCTGTACCTTCGTTGGATCTACAAGTAGTCGTCTACTTACCTATTCTTTCGAAACCATGTATATGTGTTACCTCATAATGAGTTGGTAATTTTTATTATGTAAACTTAGTCAAGATTACTCCATCTACTTTGACCTCGACTAATATGTCTCACTTCATTCGGTCTTTCTTTTTGTGGTTATGTCATATGATTACGTATATATACTTCAAATCTTTCTACCATTACTATTGGGATATACGCTCTGTCGTTTTCTCTGTGTCTACATATCTTGTCAGAAAACCTGAGACACCCTCTCCCTCTCCCACCCTACTAAACCCTCTTACCTTAACTTTGTACATATTATAGTATATACTTTGCTCAGTGGTCAGGTCCAAGTTACGTACTATGACCTACGAACCCCGACCACGTGACCCTACTGGGTCTCCCTACCATGCCCCTCCCTTCTTCCTCCCCCCAAGTTCTACCCCTTGTGTACAAATGGACACCACCTAAGTACAACTACATACCGTTTTGGTTATGTTATAACATTTCATTAATTGGAGGTTAATTTTGTTTATGTAAATATAAATTTTTTATTCTCGTTTCTTATGTCTTTAATAAACTTATAATTTCGTTATTTTTATTTTCTTTCCTTTTTACTTTACAATTAATTTGTTATACAGGGAAGGTAGGTCAGAGTACAAACACATGGACCTTACAAGTACACTCCTTTACCTTCCTTTCTCAGTAAATAAACGTAATTTTTACATAAAAATTTTTAGAAGTTAAGAAAAATGACACGAACTTTCCTACTTAATATCCACCTTATAGAAACATTTTGAATCCAATTTTATAATTCGTCTGAAGGTGTCCTTTCATTACCCTGTTTTGAACGTCATTGAAAACAACAACAACAACAAATTTAAAATGGGATCAATATTTGTCCATTTTTACTTTTACCTGCAAGTACCGTCAGTACCGTGTTTACACTTATTACTCGTCAAGTAGATTTAAATCTTTATTTAAAGTACCTACTTCAAAAAGTATATTCTTTCATTTATCAAATTGAGTAATTAATAGATAACTGACTAACAGGAGGTCAAGATTCGGACGGGGAAATGATTCAAGTTTTGAACTTTACCCACTCAAATAGAGAGACTCTTATTAAAAGAAGTTAAAACTTCATTCCCCTAATCCAAAATACGGACGGAAAAACTATAAATTATTCTTAGTTGATACACCGTTCGTCACACGATCTTCGGTAAAGTGTTTAAAGTAAATTAGAACAGATATTGATTCACTCCATCCCAAATAGTAGTAGTAAAATGTTCATTCCGTTGTCTATAAAACACAATTCATGAAATTCAAAAGGATCAAAAATAGATTTTATGATGATCATTTGTTGAGATGTTGAAAGAAACTTATTTATTTGAGTTTTTCTACAATCTCAAACACGAGTTGGTCAGGATAGTGTGATGATCTCATATACCAAGAACGATGAGATCAGACGATAAGATCGACTAATAGTTAAAATGACGAAGGACATCCATTTGTTATAACCACTTTTATAGTGGATCTAAATTATAAGTTTAAAAATTTATTTTAGTTTTAATAATTTAAGTTTCATATTTTAGTAATCAATTCGAAAGTGAAAAGGTCATACTTCAGAATGGTCCGTCTCTAATGACTTCTTTTCTGTCTCTCTTACAAGGGAGGTACTTTTAGAAATTATTAATGAAGTTTTAGTTAGGGTTAAACAACCTTTTAGACTTAAATAACTTTCTCCAGGAAACCTTTTAACTCTATAAAAAGACGTCTACTAGACTTCAATTAATCTACAAGTTTCCTCTTTTGGTTTCCTTTCTAAAACTTTGTACAAAGGGACATCGTTGTATCATCGTTCCATTATCTTTGAAGTAACGAAAATCAACCTATCTACTGATTTTCGTTAAACCTAACATCTGTGTTTAGTCACAGAATTTATCGTCCTATGTAAAAAGATATTGAAAGTTCCGATCCAATAAAACCCATTTTTTGTTTTTTGTGACCCCACCAAATAATATAGTAATCCTACGATTATAACATAAAAAGTCTTTTCATCACTAGTACAGAATTTATCCTTAAAAAGTATATCTACAGGAGGTGTTTTGTCAACAAAGACTCTTGTACATAATGTATTACAATTTACGTCAAACATTGTATCAAAATCCACTAATATTTAGAAGTAATAAAAGGAGCACTTTCCATCCAAGAGTGTCAGACGAATATAACCTTAAAGTAAAAAATTAGTTTCTTTTATATAAGAATGTTTTTTTATAAAGGGGATATGATCTCAAAACCAGTATCCTATTTTTAAGGTCAATATTTTTGTAACTTATAAGTTCTCGTTTGCTTTCAGATATATTGACATCTGACTACGCAGAGTTGAAGCTGATGTATAACCTTGGTGTATCTCGTAAAAATTTTTAAGGTTACGAGTTTTATTTTCGTTTAATTAGGTCATAGAGACCCCCTCCCTCTGTCAGGAGTCATGAAAAATTTCGAGGAAGAGACAATGCACATCCATCGGTTCAAGGTCTTATCGACGAGATCCGTCAATACTAGTCGGAGTAAATAAAGGAGATCCCGGATTGAGGGTGGTAACATTGTGTAATCAGTGAATCCCCTCAAAAGTGATAAGGACTCCCGACGTAACAGAGTCACCGTTCTCAGTCAAATTTTTTATTTAACCCTCCTTAAAAACTTCCGGACACTTGACGATGATCAAAGAACTAAGACACAACCTATATTGTCTTGTACCTTTTAAGTATATTGTCTAAAGGTCGAACGTTACACTAATTTCTTTGTTCTGAATATGTGTAGTATTACCACTTCTTATTTACTTTCGTCAAACATCCCTACAGGGTTAACCAATAGTGAATAATCCCTCTTTCATTCATGTGTCTTTTTCGTTCTCTAAGAACACCGTAAAACGTCGATCTCGAAAGTGTATGTTCCACTTTAGAATCAATCCATAACGAACCTCCTGTCTACATCTGACGAATTTATTATTAGTCCTGTTGTTCCTAAAAGGGTTCGTCAAACACGTATATCAGATTGTCTAAGCAAACCATGTAGAGACGACGGTATTCGTAGACATGAGTACTTCTAAAATCTCAAAGGTTTCGGTAAAGTTTTCGTCCTTTTAATGACCGAAAAAGGGAGTTCTACTAACAACTATCCACGATACCATCACTACAGACACAAGATAATATAACCACTAACCTTTTCGTGTCGAACTCCGAGGGTACAGGACAACCCAAACGATAAGACACTCCCCATACACTGAGAATGTAACGAGTTCTCATCACCACTGAACCTAAATATATCAATCCGAAGAGAAAGTCCTTTTATTTTTATGGGACGAGGGGTTTAAAGTCATCGAAATATATACGGAGAAGAGAACTATACATAGACAAGAGTCAGTGAGTCAACACTGGTTTAGAAACGTTGGGGTACCTGATATCACAAGGTCCGAGGGGACAGGTACCTTAAAAGGTCAATTCTTATAACCTCACCCAACGGTACGGGAGGAGGTCCCTTAGAAGGACTGGGTCTCTAACTTGGGTGTAAAGGTCGCAACCGTCCGTCTAAGAAATGGTGACACGGTCGTAAATGGTTACCAAACGTTTTTAATGAATAAAACCTTCTTACATCATTTCTACCTTTGAGAGACCCCCAATATTCGTTAAAAATTATATTTATGGAACAATATTCTATAAGAAGAGTGAGTAAAAAACTCGATATTTACTCTGATTAAGGGTTAAGACTACATTATCTATTACAAGACTTTTAATTTAAGATTTTTTCTTCAATTTATTCACCTTTAGAGAATTATCCCTACGTCAAAATACACTCCCTGGTAGATAGGTATTTCTTCTATTCGCACTGAGAATCACAGACAGGAGTGTGTAGAATCGGGGATTCTACATAGATTGAAAAACACTGAGGTACCTGGGGACCGAGGAGACGTGCACCCCAAACGGTTCGTTTTATGACCTTACCCAACGTTACAGGAGAAGGTCCCCTAGAAGGTTGGGTCCCTAACTTGGGGACAGAGGACTTAACCGTCCGACTAAGTAATGGTGACTCGGTAGAACTTTCAACAGGGGTGGTCATGTATAGGACTTATAAGACTGAATTCCCTTCTTAAGGTCGTACCTATCCATCGTATCTACGGTTGTTACAAAACAAGGTTTACTACGAGTTCCCAGATTTTTCTTAACTGTATCTACTGAATTCTGGTCCACCTTAGACCTCTATTTCCTTTTTAGTTAGAGTAAAACATGAACGGACAGACAAAGGACACAAGAAGGGACCGAAAACTACGACGGAGTTCGATAACATATGAGTTTTGGTTTCACTACTGTCTTAACTCAGTAATCATAGTAATCATGAACAGTAATTAGTCGGATCTCTTGTTTCAATCGGGACTAGAGAAACCTATTGTGGTGTCACCAAAACTTTTTGTACTTCCGTCTCGAATCCTTTTTCAAGTGTATCAATTGGTACTCCCATTTACTTCAGTAACAGTTTCTCCTTGTCACATTTTAGACTTCTATCTGTACGTACTTTTAGTATCCTTTCCTATTCTTTCTTGACTGTTATAAATATTTCTTCTATATAAAAGTTTAAATTTTAAATATACGTAATTTGTCGTAAAGGAAAAAAAGTGGTAAATAGGACTCTTATGAATAAACTGAAAAACTAAGATAATTAAATTGATATAATCTATGGACTATACTTATTTTAATATATCATAAAAGTAAAACACTGACCGGATAAAGTGAATAGTTTAAAGGGAATTCGAAATACAATAACGTATATCGTCCTATAGGAAGTAAAGATTTGGATGCATTATAAAATGTCGTATACATACGTTACAAACGAAAAGGTAATAGATAATTACCTGTAAACCCAACCAGGATGGACAAACATAACCTTTATGATATTATCGTAGTACTTATCTTCACAATAGTAACGAAACAAGGACCAGAATCTCCTCGTCATAAATCAGAAAGTGATAAGTCAGACGGGTCGTGACCCCACTGTAACTCCTCTATAAGGTACAGATTCCCGTTTCCTTTTCGGGGTTGTTCTACCATCCTCCCCACTTTAGTGCAAATCTTAGTTTGAGGTATGGGTGGTCTCTACGAGTCTCCCGAATTTGTTTGGAACACACGTGGTCCTGGGTCTCTAGAGTTTCTCTGACTCTCTCTTGACATGAACTCACAGGGGACGTTTCCATACCCAGTCGTCACCTGACGACGTCCCCGAGACCCACGTCATCTGGACCCGTACCGTATTCGGGAGAACCTCCTCCAACGGTAATTAGGGTGGTATCTCGGTGGTCTTAAATGTGTCCTGACCCTTTGTCTGAGAATCTCCCGTGTTTGTTTCGGAACACACGTGGTCCTGGGTCCTCTTTCCTCGTCACTGGGGTGTTCTCTGACTGGGTCTGAACGAGCACTCACAGGTCCTCAGGAACCGTCTCTACACCCAACCGCCACCGGACGACGTCCCAACCTCCGTGACGCACCTCCTCACGTCCGTACCCCGGAAAACTATTACCGGAAAACTTCGGGAATAGAAGTAATAGAGGTGGTGTCAAACCGGAGTCCAGTTTGTTGTCCCTCCCTTGTGTCGGGGTAGGAAGTTGTCTTTTAACTCAATTTCTAAATGACTCGAATCGGGACGGATAGTCTTGTTCTGGGTCAAAGGGGGAGTCAGTCAGAGAGGGTAGTCCTTCAGAGGTATTCGGAGAATAGGAAGAGGTAGTTGTTCTCTGACTTTTGGTATTAGTGTCTTCTGATTGGTTAGACTAGTGTACCTGTTGTCGGAACAGATTGAGTCACTTCGATACACGGTAGGACCCATCCCGGTGGGTTCTACCTACCCAGTACCACCTCTCAAGACTGTTTTGCACCAGGTGACCTTTTCTCTTACCATTTGGTGAAGTCCTAAGAACGGAACTCTTGGGGTACTTGTCATACTTTTCAGTTTTTCTATCCTGTGACTTTCTACTTGAGGGGTCCAACCATCAACGGTTTGTACGATGACCTCTAGTCACCTTTTTATTGAGATCTTTCTTACTTCTCTGCCTTGGTTTCGTTTTTGTTGTGGGTCAACACCTACAGTGACCACTACCTTCATTTCAGACTACGACACTTCTCGTTATAACGTTCCTTGGACCTTATAATCCAGGTACTTAGTTCCGTTTAACCTTAACAAGTTTGTCCTCTACCGTTCTCACTTGTAACTGTAAAATCCTTAGTCGTATTATTTTACCTGACCTTAGCCACTTAAATTGAGTCTATTGGTCATATAGATGATGACACCCGGGAATCTTCTTTACCTCATCGGTCGTATCAGTTGTTTTCTCAGACTTTACGTTATGAACCTACGTTAGAGTTTTTGATATCTTACTAGAGACAAGTAAAGGTTCCATTTGGTAAGTTATAATGTCATTGGGTTCAGATACGGGACTGCTCATTACGACTTTTTCGACTTCAACTTGCCAAGACACTACTGGATGTTCTGGAAGATCTTGATTGTGGGTTTTTTCTACAGGAAAAGTAGTATCCCTTGACCTTTCGTTTTCATGTTTCAGTTCTTTATGGACCTCATTGTCCGTTTAAAGTAGAACCTCATGTCTTACTTCGTCCCGTTTCTGATTGTCTCTAAAAGGTTCTCTTACGTGATCAGTATCGTTTGTGGGAGAAGGTTGTTGTGTTCTTTTAGATATGTATCTGTAGTGGTCAACCAGTTATGACTGTAGTCTGACTAATATAAGAAACGTCGGCTTCTACCTCTTCGAGATATGTCAGTCGTTTTTGTTCTAGTCCTCGACTGACACCGAGTCTAGTACTTGAGGAACAACAGTTTATGTCTGAATTTAACTTCTTTCATCCCTTTTGGTGATCTGGTAAGTCCATACTGGATTTAGTTCAATGAATGTTGACATGTCACCTTCACTGTTTATCTAAGTTCCCTAATCTAGTCTATCTGTCTCACGGACTTCTTGATACCTACCTCCAAGTACTGTAACATGTCTTCTGTCACTAGTTCTGGTAGGAGTTCCTTTTCTTTACGTTTTTCCGTTTACCGACAGACTCCTCCGGAATGGATATCGACTCTTTTCTTTTTACTTTCCGTTTCCTCTTTTCCTTTCTATATGGGTAAACTTACGTATCAAGGTTTCTTACCGTTCCTCTCTATTCTTTCGGAAGGAGTAACTAGTTACGTTTCCTTATCACCTTTTGTACTCTTACCCTTTCTGATCTCTAGAGAAGTTCTTTTAATTTCTATGGTTCCCTTATAAAGTATGTTTCTACCCGTGTTATTTCCTGTCTTTACAATACCTGGATTGTCTTCGTCTTCTATAATTCTCCACCGTTCTTATGTGTCTTGATATATCTTTTCTAGAAGTACTGGGTCTATTATACTACCAAACTATTGAGTGGATCTCGGTCTGTAGGACCTTACATTTCAGTTTACCTGGAACCCTTTGTAGTCATACTTGTTTCGATCACCTCAACTCCCTTAAGTTCAACTCGATAAAGTTTAGGAGTTTCTACTACGACACTTTCACGACGTAAGTTATACAGTCGTTTAAGCCTTTTGAGTCGTCACCGGTGTCCTGACCTTTTACAGTCAAAAGTAAGGTTAGGGTTTCTTTCCGTTACGGTTTCTTACTAGTTTGGTGGTGTGTTAACATGAGTAGAGTGTGTGATCGTTTCATTACGAGTTTTAAGAGGTTCAGTCCGAAGTTGTCATACACTTGGTAATTTAAGGTCTACAATTTCGACCTAAATGGTTTCCGTCTCTTTGGTCTCTAATTTAACGGTTGTAGACAACCTAGTGACTTTTTCGTTTTCTCAAGGTCTTTTTGTAGATAAAGACGAAATAACTGATACGGTTTCTGACTGACACACCTAGTGTTGTTTGACCTTTTAAGACTTTCTCTACCCTTATGGTCTGGTGGAGTGGACGGAGGACTCTTTAGAGATACGTCTAGTTCTTTGTTGTCAAACTTGACCTGAACCTTGTTGTCTGACCAAGGTTTATCCCTTTCCTGATGTAGTTCCGACATATAACAGTGACACGAATAAATTGTATATACGTCTCATGTAGTACACTTTGCGATCCGACCTACTTCGTGTTCGACCTTCGTTCTAACGACCCTCTTTATAGATTGTGGAGTCTATACGTCTACCGTGGTGGTAATACCGTCTTTCGTTTCTTCTTGATTTTTCGGAGAACTACTTTGGAAAACTTTCTCCTCTCACTTTTTCAACAGAATTTCGAGTTGTAAGTCTTTTGATGCTAGTACCGTAGGACAGGGTTGTGAAGAACCGTTTATCTACCCCTTTGTTACCTTTGTCACTCTCTGAATTAAAAGAACCGTAGGTTTTAGTGACATGTACCACTGACGTCAGTACTTTAATTTTCTGCGAACGAGGAACCTTCCTTTCAATACTGGTTGGATCTGTCGTATAATTTTTAGTCTCTGTAATGAAACCGTTGTTTTCAGACAGATCAGTTTCGAAACCAAAAAGGTCATCAGTACATACCTACACTCTCGACCTGATATTTCTTTCGACTTACGACTTCTTAACTACGAAAACTTGACACCACAACCTCTTCTGAGAACTCTCAGGGAACCTGACGTTCCTCTAGGTTGGTCAGGAAGGATTTCCTTTAGTCAGGACTTATAAGTAACCTTCCTGACTACGACTTCGACTTTCAGGTCATAAACCGGTGGATTACACTTCTTGACTGAGTAAACTTTTCTGGGACTACGACCCTTTTTAACTTCCACCCTCCTCTTCCCCTGCTGTCTCCTACTCTACCAACCTACCGTAGTGACCGAGCTACCTGTACTTAAACTCATTCGGAACCCTCAACCAAAACCTGTCCCTTTGGACTGGATGAAGTCAGGTACCCCAGTGTTTATCAGACTCACTGACCTGACTTGATTAACTCATATTTCAAACGATACCTGAAAAGCATTTACGGGGAATGATACGACTTCATCAAATACGGAAAATGAAAAATAAAAGGAAAAAGATTAAACGAGTCACAAAAATGATAATTTTACAAAACTTAATAAATTTTATGAAAAAGAAGGGGTTAACTGTAATAGTAAAACAAAACCGGAAATAAAAGAATTACACCACATAATATAACTAAAAGTATACAATTTGGTAGGAACATAAAGTTTTGTTTAGGGTCAACTAGTACCATGTATTAGAAAAAATTACACGACATGTTGGATCAAACGATCACAAAACAACTTCTAAAGACGAAGTCTTACGTAGTCCCGATGATCTCACATTAAAGTGGAAAAATATCAGATAAACAGACCAAAAATATATTTTATGTATGTATATATATATACTTTTGGTATCTCTGACCAAAAAGACCCAAACTATATTATATATACATATATACAAACATAATTAGAAAGATTCAAAACAGGTAAAAAAAGTGGAAAAGTTTTTTGGTTGAGAATAAAAACCACAGAAAACAGATAACAAAAAAGATAAGAGATAAAGTAACTAGAGAGGAGATTGTAATAAATGGAGGAAGACGATCGAAACCAAATCAAAGAAGAAAAAGATGAAACAACTCGACATTTAAATGAACAACTTAACTCTAGAAAGAAGAAAAATTTACATGTGTGAACGTACAGATTCATAAGAATTGTCACGAAAGTGACGTTGATCGTTCAAAACCTTATAAAACGAAAGTAAAAATGAAAAGGGTTTTATGAAAGATTAAAGGGAAAACTGAAGAATAACTCGATGACCCTAAAGTTCTCACATGAAATATTAAAGGTGTCTTGACGTCTAAAAGGTCAGAAACTGGACACCTGAATTAGGTGGGGGGGTTAAGTATACAACTTTGGGAACGGGAGTTACACGACCATAAATATGTACCCTGGAAACCTTCTATTAATCCAAATCTAATCAAGTACTCCCACTCTGGGAATAATACCCTAGTCACGGAAGTATTCTCCATGGTCCTTCGAACGAGAGAAAGAGAGACGGTACATTCCTGTGTTTCTCATTCACCGGTAAGACCATTTTGGGTCTTACTCATGAGAGTAATCTTGAACTGAAACGACCGTCAGACTAGAACATATAGATGGGAAGTCTTGACAATGTTTTATTTTAAACGAAAAATTTCGGTGAGACAGATATCTTAAACAACACCGTCAGTTGGTTTGATTGTGTCTTAAACTACGGTTCTCACCTGACGACGGTATTATATGGATTTGTGTACCTCCATCAAAACCTGACCCATTACCCATCTCCTACCTTCTCAAAACTTTAGACACGATCTTTATACCTGTAATTCCCACTAAGAACATTCCATAATCTACCTTTACTCCTGGCACAATAACCGTAAACCTTCTTTCCACTAGGAACAATATTTTACCCCTTTTTAAACAAAATTAACACAAGTTCACAAACACCTTCTATCTTAAACGTTCGTAACTTTAACCTATAAATCGACTCCTATGATCGACTCCTATATAAACTAAGGAGAACTTACAAGTATCACTTCACGTTTTCCTCTTTTCACTTAACTCTTTCATTAACCATTCGTCTTGAACTTCTAGACCTTTTAAAAGACGGAGAAGTATGACATTTTTTACTCTTTAGTACAAGACCTCTCTTGTGGTTCCCAATCTGACCTGATAACGAGTTATTTCTTGAATTCTTTAGTAGACTTGTCTTGGTGACTGGAAAACTTGACTTCGTCTACCTCTATCTTACTTAACTTCGTTTCACAGTCAGAAGAACCTAACCTATCCTACCTTGTTATCTTGATAAGTCGACACAAGTACATGATCAAAAATTCTTCTATCTTCTTATTAGGATACCTACTAAGTCCCTAGTAGTCATGGTAACGAAGTCAAACTTGTCCGGTCTTATTTACCGGAGACCGAACTCAGAACCCTCACTCTGACATTCCGTCTCAGTCATTCCGTCCTGGTGGTCACCTCGAAACTACCGTCCTGATGGGTTGTTCTGAGATTAGACCTTCGTGAAATCTCACGTTCTAGGGAAAGGTCTCAACACCTTCACTACGACGGTGGGGTCACCTGAATCTTCAACCTTCTAGTTCGATTTCTCCTAATAAGAACTCGGAATGTTATATTACCTTAAATGAAACGATCCAAAACTTGAACGAACTTTAGGTATTGTGGAAAGAAAGAAGGTTTAAGAGAGACTCTATTCTTACAAATAGTATACGGATAGGAAGGTAACATAAAACCTTCGTGTATTAGACAGAGTAAAGTGTCCAAGTATGGACGTTTCCTTATAACGACGTCATATTTAGTATGGACTTCAAAGTAGGTATAGACCGAACTACTATCAACGTACTGTCTAACTGAAATCTGAAGACTCAACTATCACCTTGTTAAATTCTCAAAAAACAAACAAACAAAAAACAGATATTCTCCAAACAAACAAACAAACAAAACCCGATAACTCTACCTTATTCTTTTCACAAGGTTCCGGAGTAAAGTTACACAGACACACCTTCAAAGGGGTGTGTTCGTTTATTAAGAGTCTACGGTTTTATAGACTCTTTAGTTCAGTTAAAATTGGGATAGATACGTCTCTATCTTGGTCTAAGGTGTCTATTTCCTGAATTCAGGGTTCTGGTGTGAGGTGAAGTGTTCGGTCACTGGTCGGGTCCAACCATGTACATGAAGATTGGTTGGTCGATGTGTTAGGGAAAAAACTCAAGTTAATTAAACGATCTTACAGAACGTCTTAAGTCGTTTTGGATAAATCAGTGGTCTAACGGTTAAATAATATTGTCATATAGTTTCGTTGGGACTTATAAGTAATCTTTCTGACTACGACTTCAAGGTTATGGAACCGGTGGACTACACTTCTCGACTGAGTAACCCTTTCTGGAACTACGACCCTTTCTAACTTCCGTCCGTCTCTTCCTCTACTGTCCCCTACTCTACAACCTACCACAGAAGCTGAGTTACGTGTACTCAAACTCATTTGAGAACCCCTCTCACTTCCTGTCCTTTCCGACCACACGACGTCAAGTACCCTAACGTTTTTCAGTCTACATTGACTCGTTGACTTGTTGTATAATTTACTGTACTTAGTTATCGGTCTACTGGTCGATTTATCCCACTCCAGGATTTGTCTTTCCGAGACAGGAATAATTCAAACCCCAGACCGTCACACCATACGTCTTCGTAAGACTAAGGGAATGTATCTTCGAGAGACTTGTCCCGGTTTTACGACAGAAAAATACAAAAATTCCTTCGAAGTAATGTATCAGTACTGACTAATTTAGTAACCGGTTATTGTTGACTAACTTGGAGTTCCGGAAGAGGGGATGACTTTTTAGTACCCCACCCTGACTTTTAAGATTGGAAGATTAGTGTACCAACCAAGAGAACCGTTGGCAGCGGGTGAGAAGTCAAGTCAAGTCAGCGAGTCAGTACAGGTTGAGAAACACTAGGGTACCTGACGTCGTACGGTCCGGAGGGACAGGTAGTGGTTGAGGGTCTCAAATGAGTTTGAGTACAGGTAAATCATCCATTACGGTAGGTTGTTAGAGTAGGAGACAGTAGGGGAAGAGGGGGACAGAAGTTAGAAAGGGTCGTAGTCCCAGAAAAGGTCATTCAGTCAAGAAGCGTAGTCCACCGGTTTCATAACCTTAAAGTCGAAGTCGTAGTCAGTAAAGTTACTTGTAAGTCCTGACTAAAGGAAATCCTACCTGTCCAACCTAGAGGAACGTCAGGTTCCCTGAGAGTTCTCAGAAGAGGTGTCAAGTTTTCGTAGTTAAGAAACCAGGAGTCGGAAGAAGTGTCAGGTTGAGAGTATAGGTATGTACCGATGACCTTTTTGGTATCGGAACTGATCTGCCTGGAAACAACCGTTTCATTACAGAGACGAAAACTTATACGATAGATCCAACCAATATTGAAAGGAAGGTTCCTTATTCACAGAAAATTAAAGTACCGACGTCAGTGGTAGACGTCACTAAAACCTCGGGTTCTTTTATTTCAGTCGGTGACAAAGGTGACAAATAGGTAGATAAACGGTACTTTACTACCCTGGTCTACGGTACTAAAATCAAAAGACTTACAACTCGAAATTCGGTTGAAAAAGCGAGAAGAGAATAAATTGAATATACGTCTCATGTAGAGGAAAGGTACGAATAAATTGAATATACGTCTCATGTAGTACTCTTTGTGACCCGACCTACTTCGTGTTCGACCTTAGTTCTAACGACCCTCTTTATAGTTATTGGAGTCTATACGTCTACTGTGGTGGGGGTAGGAATCCACCCCAGATTTTCGGTGGAATAGTTACATTGTTTTCTGTAGATATACCAAAATTAGTGAATTCTTTAACGTTTCTAAAATCTTAGAGACACGGACTTTATCCCTACTTCTGGTTTTTATATCAAGAATAAAATTTAGTCTTATAGTGTCTTACTTCTGTAAAACGTACGTTCTTCCAGTACTTAAAACACCCGGTCTCAACCTTATGATATCTGATTTATCACAGAGGGGATTTAAATATAGACTTAAGGATTGGTGGTTACACAAACATAAACCTCTACTCCGGAACCCCTTTAGTAATCTACATCTATTTTATTACTCTCATCCAATAAGCACCACCCTAATTACGGGAAGATCTCTCTCTGTCGACCTCTTCCTCTACTGTGGGGTGAGGTCATGAGAACGAACCTTTTAGGGTACCTACCTCCTCGGACCATCCGACGTCAGGTACCCCAGCACTACTCAGTCTGTGTTGACTCGCTGAAGTGAAAGTACGTAACCTCTTCCTTTACCGTTGGGTGAGGTCACAAGAACGGATCTCTTAGAGTCCCTACCGTCTGGGGTCACCCGACGGTAGATACCTCAGCGTGTCTCGACCTGTGCTGACTTTACTGAATCGTCGTCGTCTTCGTCGTCTCTCGAAAAAGAGACACACATAGAACACTCCTGAGTAGATCTTTCTCAGGTAGACACTCAGTCCTTCACCGATGACTGGTCTTAGAAGTTCCGATCGTGACACTAGAGTTTTAAGGTCGGTGGTCTTGACACTATTTTACTTAAAAACGACAATGATATATCATAATAATACCCTCAGGACTGATTATACGAAACACGATAACTAAAGATCAAAGTAAGATGACACTAACCTTTTCTATGAAAGTAACTAAAGTCATTAGTGCTTAATAACCTGGACAAAAAACTGGATTACACAACAGATAGGACCTCTTGCAAGCTACACGTTAACACTTCTTACAAATTTAAGACAAAATAAAAAGAGACAACTAAGTATAGTGGTACACAACAGTAAAGGAATGAGGTCATATTGAAACAAGTATTAATGGACAGAGAAGACACGATAATATTAGTTTCTATAATATAAGTATGTTTAATACACGAGTCATTACGTTAATATATTTTAACAAAATATGTCAATTACGAATTTAACCAACTCTCTTCCTTCTTCTTCCTATATATATTAAAATAACAGAATAAAAAGGGATTTATTACTGGACATTACTATGAGTCAAAAAAAGTTACCTAAACTTAATGACAGATTACAAAGAAAGTCGGACTTCACCCAAACGGTCGTTTTTTGTTTTTTTTATGACAGTCAAAAAAAAAAAAAATTAGACTCTAGTTGAAAGTCAAGTCAAGTCAGTCAAGTGAGTGAGTCAACACAGATTGAGAAACGCTGGGGTACTTAGCGTCGTGCGGTCCGGAGGAACAGGTAGCGGTTGAGGATCTCAAGTGAGTCTGAGTGCAGGTAACTCAGTCACTACGGTAGGTTGGTAGAGTAGGAGCCAGTAGGGGAAGAGGAGGACGGGGGTTAGGGAGGGTCGTAGTCTCAGAAAAGGTTACTCAGTTGAGAAGGGTACTCCACCGGTTTGATGACCTCAAAGTCGAAATCGTAGTAAGGAAGGTTTCTTTAGGGTCCCGACTAGAGGAAGTCTTACCTGACCAACCTAGAGGAACGGCAGGTTCCCTGAGAGTTCTCAGAAGAGGTTGTGGTGTCAATTTTTCGTAGTTAAAAAGCCACGAGTCGGAAGAAGTGTCAGGTTTAGAGTGTAGGTATGTACTGATGACCTTTTTGGTATCGGAACTGATCTACCTGGAATCAGCCGTTTCATTACAGAGACGAAAACTCATACGATAGATCCAACCAGTATTGAAAAGAAGATTCCTCATTCACAGAAAATTAAAGTACCGACGTCAGTGGTAGACGTCACTAAAACCTCGGGGGGTTTTATTTCAGACTGTGACAAAGGTGACAAAGGGGTAGATAAAGGGTACTTCACTACCCTGATCTACGGTACTAGAAGCAAAAGACTTACAACTCACAATTCGGTTGAAAAAGTGAGAGGAGAAAGTGAAAGTAGTTCTCCGAAAAATCAAGGAGAAGTGATAGACGGTATTACCACCACAGTAGACGTATAGACTCCAATAACTATAAAGAGGGTCGTTAGAACTAAGATCGAACACAAAGAAGGTCAGGTCGTAAAGAGTACTACATGAGACGTATATTCAATTTATTCGAAATGGAGGAGAATTAAAAACTTTCTACCAAAACGATCTTAATACCAAGAACCAATTCTCAAATAAAAAGAGAATCATGTAACTTATATTAGAGTGACTGAAGATCGGGGGTATAAAAAAATTTACTTTTCAACCGATAATTATAAAACAAAGGGATCATCCATTTCACAGCAAAAAAGAGGGGACGATGAAGGTTCTAAAAGAGAAATAAAATTTCAGATAAAACAGACTCATAACGATGAAGACGAAAGAACATCGAAGGTAAATGTGCTTTATAGGAAAAGGTAGGGGAGTGAAAGTCAGACACACAGAAATCCAGACTTTACTCGGAGAACATGTGTCGTCTATCCACCTAGAACCAAAAAAAAAAAAAAAAAATTAGGTCAGTCGGTGGTATACAGAAAAGTAACCTCGTAAATCAAGTAACCGTAAATTTTATTAACTGTCCATACTTGAGGTCATAAGAACTCTAAGGGAACACCGAGTCGACCGTTTCTTATGCGGACCTTACACCCAAACTAAGGACCCAACCCTTCTAGGAGACCTCTTCCCTTTCCGATAGATGAGGTCATAAAACCGGACCTCTTAAGGTACTTGAGATATCAGGTACCCTAACGTTTCTCAACTTGTGCTGACTCACTGAAAGTTAAAGTACATTAATAAAGGTAAAATATTGAACAGAAGACTAACAAAGACATCAAGAAGAAACGAACAAAGATGTAAACCAAAAATGAAAACACCTACCTAATAAAAGAAAATATCATACGAATACAAACAAAGAAAACTCAAAAACACAAAGATAACCTCGAAAAAGAACACACAAATGGTACCCAAGTATATACAACTTGGTTTTAATGAAGTTGAACAAAATTTGATCATCACTAAATTCAAGTTTATGTAAGATTTACTAGTGTAAAATTGAGAAAAGAGTGTATAAAACACTAAAACTACAGTATAAAATGTAAAGTTCGAATGAGGGATTAACAAATGACATCAAAATAAACGAAAATGTCAAATAAATAAATAAAAAACAGAAAATTAGAAACATAACTAACTTCACGAACTAGGAATCAGGAATTATATGCAAACCAAAAGGATCAACTTAAAAGGGAAAGGATTTCTAAGAGTGAAGAAAATGTAAATCTCTTCTGAGAGAAATTGTAAAGAAAGTCGCATCCGAATCATAACTACTTAAGAAATTCAAAAACAAGGAGACTCTTCAATAAAGACAAAGATAAGATTTACTATAAAGACCCATTTCATAGGATCTAACATCCATAAAGGGAAAATCACGAAACATATATAGTACGGTGAGGGAAGACCGGATTTTTCAAAGACGGTTTTTCAGTTGACTATCAGAATACCTCCAAAGGAACACATACTGGGAACCATAAAGAGGACGACGGAAGATTTAAGAGAGAAATTCAAAAAGGTAAAAGTAATACGCAAAACCAGACCTAGACATATGCAAGTAGGGTAAAAGTTAGGAGGTACGAAGACAAAGAAAGAAGTCCAAACCCATCAAACATCGATGTTAAAGGAGTTTATATAAAAATCGGGGAAGAGTGAGAAAAGGAAGACTATCGAAATATTATACTTACAACCATAAGAATTACAAGGGTAGAGTGTACGATCATTTCATTACGAGTTTTAAGAGGTTCGGTCCGAAGTCGTTATGTATTTGACACTTGAAGGTCTACAAGTTCGACCAAAATCTTTTCCGTCTCCTTGGTCTCTAGTTTGACGGTTGTAGGTGACCTAGTAGTTTTTTCGTTCTCTCAAGGTCTTTTTGTTGATAAAGACGAAATAACTGATACGGTTTCGGAAAGTGACACACCTAGTGTTATTTGAAGTTTTATTTTAAGACCTTCTCTACTCTTATGGTCTGGTGATTGGACGGAGAACTCTTTGGACATACGTCCAGTCCTTCGTTGTCAATCTTGACCTGTACCTGGTTGTCTGACCAAGGTTTATCCCTTTCCTCATACAGTTCCGACATATAACAGTGGGACGAATAAATTTAAACTACGTCTCATGTAGTACTCTTTGCGACCCACCCTTCTTCGTATTCGACCTTAGTTCTAACGACCCTCTTTATAGTTATTGGAGTCTATGTGTCTACTGTGGTGTGAATACCGTTTTCACTCTTTCTTGATTTCTCGGAGAACTACTTTCACTTTCTCCTCTCACCTTTTGCTTCTAGTACGGTAGACCAGGGTAGTGAAGTACCCTTTATCTACCCCTTTGTCACCTTTGTCACAGTCTGAAATAAAAGGACCCGAGGTTTTAGTGACGTCTACCACTAACGTCGGTACTTTAATTTTCTGTGAATGAGGAACCTTCCTTTCAATACTGGTTGGACATGTGATATAATTTTTCGTCTCTGTAATGAAACAGTCGTTTCAGGTAGATCAGTTCCGATACCAAAAAGGTCATCAGTACATACCTATACTCTCAACCTGATGTTTCTTTCGACTCACGATTTCTTAACTACGAAAACTTGACACCACGACCTCTTCTGAGAACTCTTAGGGAACCTGACGTTCCTCTACCAACCTACCGTAGTGACTGAGTTACCTGTATCCAAACCCACCTGAGGCCCTCAACCACTACCTGTCCCTCCGGACCACACGACGTCAAGAACCCCAGTGTTTCTCAACCTGTACTGACTCACTGACTTGACTTGACTTACAAGAATTTTTAGAGATAGACAAAATCATAAAAATTTAAACATAAATAAAATCGGTGGATGGACCACTAAAGGTAATAAGATAGAGGTCTGTTACATATACAAGAAGATACAGTTAATCAGACGATAAAAAGGGAATATCCTATAAAATATAAAGTCCATAACCTAAAAAGGAAAGATTAAGCTGGAAAAAGAATTCCTTAAGTAAGACATGTAGTTCCTTTTACTGTTGTGTTAATCAGATATAGGGAGTCTGAACCTTAGAATTTATGTCATGTACACACGAGTACGATTCAACGAAGTCAACACAGGTTGAGAAACACTGGGACACCTGACACCGAGTGGTCCGAGGAGACATGTCCCCTAAGAGGTCCGTTCTTATGACCCCACCCAACGGTAAAGGAAGAGGTCTTTTTCTCATGTTTATTTACATTCATCGTTTTTTCTTTGTTTGAGCATCTACATCTTTTGTTTGATCAATGATGGTTACTTGTCTTCGTACTTCCCTCCCCCACATTCGTGTCCCTTAATGACGGTAATAGAAAATTATTGAAAATCATCTTATGTTTGACATTTTTTATAACTTAGTAATATGACATATAGACTTTGTTTATATAATAACATTTAGGTGATATGAAGTCAATTTTTTTTTGTTCTAAAAGAGAAACAGAAATGTATAGAACTATTACTGAATACTCCCACCTACAGAAACAAAAATAAGACGAATATTAAACAACTAGAAGAACCTACACATGGAAATTTTAGTTTAAATCCTTTAAAAATTGTTAAGTCAGGAAGGTTACGTATAAATCCCGACTAAAAGAAATCCTAACTGACCAATCTCGAGAAACTTCAGGTTCCCAGAGAGTTCTCACAAAAGGTTACGGTGTTAAGTTTTCGTAGTTAAGAAACTGCCAGTCGTAAGAAATACCAGGTTGAGAGTGTAGACATGTACTGATCACCTATTTGGTATCGAAACTGATATGACTGGAAACAACCGTTTTACTATAGAGACAAAAAATTCTACGACAGATCTAAAGAGTATCGAAAAGATGATTCCTTGTTTTAGAAAATTAAAACACCAACGTCAGTGACGTTTGTTCTTTTCTTTTAGACAATGACGAAGGTGAAAAAAGGGGAAGATAAACAGTACTTTACTACCCTGGTCTAGTGTACTAGAAGTAAAAAACTTACAACTCAAAATTCGGTATCTCATTTTTTTTTTCTTTTTCTTTTTTGAGTACGATGGTAAGGTCTCATGTGAGAAGAGTTACAATAAAACACGAAAGGAGTATGCACTTAATAATAAATAGTATAAACAAAGTGGTGGTAAAAGTATGAACACTGAACTTGTAAGTATGACTAAGAAGAGATTAGACATCAACAAATAGAGACAAAAGAAAGAAAAAAAAGAATGTACGTAAGGGTTTGTACAAAAGAAATAAACATTCTAAAAATAATAATAATATATTTTGTGTAGACGTTTATAAAAGAGACTTAAACAGTAAGTAAAAAGGTATACCTTGTTATTGTTAAAAACGAAAGACATAGTGACTAAGACAAGTACTACGGTCAACATAGTGACAAGTGTGACAAACGGTTTGGGTCCCACGTGTTCCGTATTCGATTCTGTGACCTTCTGCTGAGCTCCTCGACATCCTTAACGTCTGTGTAAATAAGAGAGGACCGACCGTACCGTCGGTATTGTGTCGGAGAGAGGACCGACCGTGTCGTCGTTATTGTATCGGAGAGAGGACCGACGGTGTTGTCGATATTGTATTGGTATTGTGTCGGTATTGTATCGGTATTGAATTGAAGTATATTGTACTAAAACTATGAGAAGATCACATCGGGGTTACTTTGTCGTTGGTCCCAAAAGTGTCACGTCGAGTATGTCCGCATCACGTATGTCGTCGGGGTAGGTTCGCTCAAGGAACACTACGTGCACACGTCACGATATTTACTAGAGTCGATAATGTATCAGTAATAAATATTTTGTACCCCGCTCTCTCGGACTTGTGCGGTGGAACCGATTAAACAAGACAGGGGTGTTAACGTATATCTTTCTTGACAGTCTTCAAAGGAAACACAAAGAAACGAAAAACATAGAGTTCTTCAGGAAAGGATTTGACAAGTGTTAGAAATTTTAGTTACAACAAAGACATACAAAAGTTAGAGATTAAATAATAAAGTTCAGATCCACAAGACAAGTAAACTTTACGTATACACATAAACGAAAAGGGGGATATTTAAATATCGTCATCGGGGTCGTTATCAATAACTGTTCAAGGAAACATGGAAATGTCATATGAGTGAAAAGTCTATATACAAATAGATAAATACCTTAGACAATGATACAAGATAATAGATTCAGTAATAATATAGTGAGACAAATTGTTGAACTACGTCAGACAAAAGTGACCTCTTCCGTTACCGTGGGGTGAGGTCATGAGAACGGACCTTTTAGGGTACCTGTCTTCTCGGACCATCCGACGTCAGGTACCTAAGTGCTTCTCAGCCTGTGTTGAGTCGTTGAAGTGAAAGTGAAAAGTGAAAGTACGTAACCTCTTCCTTTACCGTTGGGTGAGGTCACAAGAACGGACCTCTTAGGGTCCCTACCACCTCGGACCACCCGACGGCAGAGACCCCAGCGTGTCTCAGCCTGTGCTGACTTCGCTGAATCGTCGTCGTCGTCGTCGTTGTCGTCGTCAGACAAAAGTGTCCATTAAAGAAGGAAGAATTAAGGGAAGGAGGAAGAATCGATAAAAGTAAATTTAATAGAAAGTGTGAGTAACATATTCGACACATGTTATAACACAGAAGGATTGGTCTTAGTACACGAACAAAAGTAAATAAGACCATATTCAATTTTAAGGATTATATAAAATACATAAACAATCTTAACCTTTACCCTAGTAAAAGTACTGTAAAAGTTTTACCAATGACTGTAATATTTCGTTATAATAATTAAAAATGTACATCTAAAAATAAACCTATTGCTGAACTAGAGGAACATCCAGATTAGAAAAAAAGTCAAACAAATGAACTTACGAGATTTCTTTGTCAGCATAACTAATATTTATTAATAGTAAAATAAAGAAAGATTATAAATATTTCAAATCGGATATGTCATTCAGTTCTTTTTATATACATCTTATATTTACACGAACTTGACATAAACCAATAATCCTAAAGTAGTTAAATCTCTTACTCCACCACCGATATGGACAACAATATATTAGTCTATTAAAATACAAGGTATCACAAAATTATTATAAGTAGATATTCTTTCAGACTTTGACAATATAAAAATGACCGATTAGAAGTTGAGTTAATGAAGATACCAGATAAAAGACAGAAGAACACACACATACATGGAAATATAGAGATATATACGAAGAAATTTAAAATTTTGAGTTTATATAACCATATTTAACGTATATTATAAAATTATATGAGATATATGTATCGATATAAAGGGAAGATTAACATAGAAGATAGATGAAAAGAATCTCGAAATTGATAAATGACCTGAAAATTTTCGTTGAATACCATGTATCTTAATAGTATGGTGGGTCATCAAGGTGATGACCTATATATGAGGTTTCTTGACTTTCATCCTTATGTCACAATGTCGACACAAGTATTGTCATAATAAGTATCTGTTTCTTATCGCCACCAGTCCCGGATCCCCTCCTCCGTTATTCCTCAACAACAAATTCCCCATGTTTTAAAGTCGGACCCTTCCACCACCACTACTAACATGTTGTTATACTTACATGAATTACGGTGACTCCACATGCAATACTTATGACACGTAGAACCAACAATAAAGTAGAATAAGGTATAAATAATAATACAAAGTTAAACATTACCAAATAAAACAACTAGACAAAGATGGTTGAATTTTACCTACGAAAGCAGTAAAGTTAAAAAAAATTATATAAAAAATTTTAAACCACCACAGTCCAGAATTAACACAGTACAACCTAAAACAGGTGCACCGGCTACCCCAAAGACCAACACAGTACACCCGAGTCATCAACACCTAGTACCCGAGGTCTCACGTAAAGAAGTCCCCACCGAGTCACAGACACCACACGTGCAAGTCAACGAGGTGCCATACACCCCAGGATCATGGGGTTGGTCCCTAGGTTGGGCATAGCGGACGTAATGTTCTGTCTAAGAAATGGTGACCAGGTGGTCCCTTCAGAGAGTAGATAAAAGTCACAAAGAAGATTATTTAATTAGATACCGAAAACCAAAAGAAAACTCATATTGAAATGACTCAGAGTCTCAAATGAGAGTTAACTTATTTTTTAATTTATATAATAAGACATTATCTATTGTATGTCTATCCACGACACTATTTATTTAGAGTTACAAAGAAATCTGTGTTATCTTGAAATAAAAAATAAATGAATTGGGTGTTACACCCAACTATAAGAATCCACAGTCCACCGGAAAAAGATACTGAATGAGGATTTTAAGTCACAAGGTATATCGACAACACAACGTGAAGAGAACCGTTTTTACACTTACCAAAGAGGTCTTAAAAACATGTCATACCAGGGTTAAGTTGTATATAATGAACTCGTAGACAGTACACTTCTCTTTTATAAGATGTGAGATAAACTTCCACTTTACTATGTCGGAGAGGGAAATAAATAAATTTTCATACATAGACTCAAAGAGAAAACTCAAAACCTTAAATAATACCGAAATTCGTACGATACACTATAGAAATGTACTCAGAGTCAATGAATTATACTTTTAATTCCTACCATGATTATGAGTGGGATCCCAAAATCCACGTGAATCGAGTTTCAGATGGAGTTATACGCAAATAATAATAAAATCAATAACATTATCATTACAACATATTCGTATATACACAATCAGCGAGTCAGCACAGGTTGAGAAACACTAGGGTACCTGACATCGGACGGTCCGAGGAAACGGGTACTCTAAGAGGTCCGTTCTTATGACCTCATCCGACAGTAAAGAAATATATATTCGTATATATAGATAACTTTTAAAGTAAAGATTAAAAATTTCTTTCTAAATGTTGATCATTGATAAAAATCTATGAGTCTCATAAGTTCAATTAGTTTCAATGGGTTAGAAATTGATTTTCCATTTGAAGATCAAAATTTTAAGACTCCAGTGAGACCTAATTTAGGTTTTAGATCAAGTATTTGATGTAAGAAGGGTTCTCTTAGTTTTCGATCTTTAATCCATTACTTTACCTCTTCCGTTACCGTGGGGTGAGGTCATGAGAACGGACCTTTTAGGGTACCCGTCTCCTCGGACCACCCGACGTCAGGTACCCCAGTGTGTCTCAGCCTGTCCTGACTTCGTTGAATCGTCGTCGTCGTCGTCGTCGTCCATTACTTTCCATTCCTTCTTCTTTATTCAGGTGAGTTAGTGAACGTTGACTTTGTAGTTAGTTCACTTTCCATATCAATGTTTCATATATCAGAAAAGACGGTAGAGAAGAGTTAATTCTACGTCCTACTCTCCCTCCCTCTCGGACTACTGTTCTGGTAGTTTTATTTTCTCTTCCTTCGTTTCCTAAACCCACTCTCTAGACTGTTTTTTTTATAATATTTCAAAGAAAACGTTCTTTTGAACCTTTAAGTAAAGGTCCGACCCTTCTCAACACCAAGATGGAAACTCATTAACGGGACGAAATTCTGTCCGTTAAAGTCGAAATAAGAATCCCTTCTACAAAACCATCTTCAGGTAATTCGTGACAGTACATAAACAAAAGTGAGATGACCGTAACACATAAACGAGAAACGAGGGAATGTTCTCGGGGAGTCCCGAACATAACGAAGTCAATAATTGAAGTACGACAGTAAACTTCAAAGGAATGAAGTTATATAAACTGGGAATTGAGTACAATAAAAATATATTTTCTATAAAGATATTAGATTCACTTCACTTATTAACATCATTTAAGTTCAAGACTTAGTGTATGTATGGTCGATTTGAGATTCTTCGTTTATACACAGTACCCGTTCTAGTCGATGAATTAAACACCCACGGTCATGATTTTTAACACCCACGGTCATAATTTTTCAATCCTCAAAGTACTACCACTGTACTCTCGTAATTTGATTAATCCCTCAGGAAGACTACAGTACTATGACATACTATATCCCACGTGTGGGGGTGTGAGGACTTTGGTAGGAAATAGTACCTACAGGAAGTCACTTGAGAAGCAAACGAAAGTTTATGCTATTCGGACACGTGAGTGGGGAACGGGTCCGGGGTCTATAGAGTACAACGGATCTTTTAGTGTTATGTGTCCGAATAAAATTTTACCAAGACACCATCTCTACCAGTTAACAGGGTTTGTATGGTGGCAAAAGGGGAATTGTTGTGTGTAAAAACAGTAATCGACCCGTAACAGGTAGACTTTTTATTACTGTGTAAAGTCTGAGGGAACGACAGTTCATACCAGTATACTAATTGAAGACCGGTTATCCTACATTTGTTTTCACGATGTACACTAAAAGTTATTCATATTAAATTCCCTCCCCTGTCTAGGAAGGAGTCAAGGTATGAAGAAAGATAACTGATCTTACGTTTACCTTACCGATCAAGTCAAGTCAGTGAGTCAGTGCAGACTGAGAAACACTGGGGTACCTGATGTCGTGCGGTCCGAAGGGACAGTTAGTGGTTGAGGGTTTAGAATGAGTTTGAGTACAGGTAACTCAGTCACTACGGTAGGTTGGTAGAGTACGAGACAGTAGGGGAAGAGGAAGTTAGAAAGGGTCGTAGTCATAAAAAAGGTTACTCAGTCTAGAAGCATAGTCCACCGGTTTCATAACCTCAAAGTTGAAGTCCTAGTCAGGAAGGTTACTTATAAGTCCTGACTAACGTAAACCCTAACTGACCAACCTAGAGGAATGTCAGGTTCCCTGAGAGTTCTCAGAAGAGGTTGTGGTGTCAAGTTTTCGTTAAGAAGACGCAAGTCGAAAGAAATATCAGGTTGAGTGTGTAGGTATTCACTGATGACCTTTTTGGTATTGAAACTGATCTACCTGGAAACGACCATTTCATTACAAAGACAAAAATTATACGACAGATCTAACCAGTATCGAAAAGAAGGTTCCTCGTTCGTAGAAAATTAAAGTATCGACGTCAGTGGTAGACGTCACTAAGACCTCAGGGGTTTTTATTTCAGAGAGTGACAAAGGGATAGATAAAGGGTACTTCACTACCCTGGTATACGGTACTAGAATCAAAAGACTTACAACTCAAAATTCGGTTGAAAAAGTGAGAGAAGAAATTCGAAGTAGTTCTCCGAGAAATCAAGAAACGGAAGACGGGATTCCCACCATAGTAGACGTATGGACTCCAATAACGATAAAGAGGGCCGTTAGAACTAAGGTCGAATACAAAGTAGGTCAGGCGGTAAAGAGGACTACATGAGACGTATATTCAATTTATTCGTCCCACTGTTATATGTCGGAACTTCATGAGGAAAGGACTAAACCTTGGTCAGACAACCAGGTACAGGTAAAGATTGGCAACGAAGAACTGGACATATGTCTAAAGAGTCCCCCGTCCAGTCCACCAGACCATAAGGGTAAAGAAAGTCTTAAAAGACGTCAAACAACACTAGGTGTCAGTTTCCGAAACCGTGTCAATTATTTCGTCTTTGTACAAAAAGCCCCTGAGAGAACGAAAAAACTACTAGGTTGTTTAAAACCGTTTAACTAGAGACCAAGGAGACGGAAAAGATTTAGGTCGAACTTGTAGACCTTCAAGTACCAAGTACATACAACTTCGGACCGAACCTCCTAAAACTCGTAATGAAACGTTCGTACACTCTATTCGTGGTAACACACTATCAAACTCGTAAGAAACCGTAACGGACAGAAACCCTAACCGATTTTTGACTGGAAAGGGACAAGACACTGGTGACGACTCAAAAGGTTTAAACGAGAGTATAACTTACGTCGTGAAAGTGTAGTAGCAGAAAATCCTAAACTTTTTTGAGTTGACCTTAAGGTAGTGGAGGTGACCGAAACAAGTATCATTAAGGTCTTTCTTACTTCTCTACCTCGGTTTCGTTTATGTAGTGGGTCGACACCTACACTGACCACTACCTTCACTGTAGATTATGACATTTCTTGTCATGACGTATCCTTGGACCTTACAATCCAGAAACTTAGTTCCATTTTACATTCACTAGTTTGTCCTCTACCGTTCTGACTTGTAACGGTAAAATCCCCAGTTACTTGATTTTACCTGACCTTACCTACTTAAATTGAGTCTACTGGTAATATAGATGATCACACCCGTTCTTAGGGAACCTTCTTTACCTCATCGGTAAGATCAGTTGTTTTCTCGGACTTACAGATCTCAACTCTGTGTAAATAACGTGTATACAATATAAAAATTCGATAAAAAACGGATTAATTTTAAGTTTAAAAGGAATTTATGAAGTAACAACACTTGTAACCACTTTATTCGTAAAACTTGGATATAAGAAACATGCATAGGAACAGAACCCATCTATGTCTCTTTATCTTAAAGATGTACTATCTAAGACGTATAAGAGTACTTTTTAAACGGAAATTTCCCATACATAGTTTAATACAAAGGTAGTTGTCAAATAAGTAAACTTTTTTATAAGTTAAAATACCATAAAGTCCATGATCCAAACGATTTCTCTTCTGACTTTATACAAATACTAATTTAAAAATAAAATTATCCTTTTCATATATTATTCGTTTAGTTATATATTAATCATAATGTAGTCAAGTATTATTTATCACTATATTATACCTATCGTCACTACCCCTAATTATAATATGTTTCACAAATCTCTTCTGGATCAAATACTTTACTGTAAACTCGGTCTCTGGTTTATTCTTGTTTTTTCTATAGTGAGAACTGTTTCCTTTGTCTTCTATGGATCTGGGACTCTAACTCTGTTCGAACTGAACAAGATCTTTCTCTTTTAGGTCACAAAAAACTCTGTATTAGACGTTCCTATTCCCATCATAATCTACTTCAATTCTTTCCTCTGTCCGATATCTAAGGTATCCTGGTACTTTTGGTCTATTTTCCCAAACTGAAAAAAAAAAGGTTTATTTTATTTCAGTAAGCTTCTAAAATTCCTTCCCCTCACTACAACTACACAAAAATTTTTACTAATGAAACCTAGGATGTGTCACTTACTGAACAACTCTATAATCTCTTCGTTTATCCTATGGACAGACATCCTACAATGCATCGGGTGTGGGACCACTCTATACAACTATTAAATCGGATCCCACCTATATCACTTCTACTTCTCTTCACCTGTTCAAACCTTTTAAAATTTCTATATCATATCTGTTAAAAAAAAAAGGAAGACTAACATGGAACGTCGTACCCCCTTAAATCAAGGGACTGGTCTTTAGTTTGGTCTCGGCAGTTGTCACGTTCATACCTCAGGGTTGGTGACCTGGTGGTCCCTTAAGGAATCTGTCCAAAATCTTTACCCAGTCTATAGTATTAGACAAAGAAGATGAAAACGATTTACAAAATCTACTAGTTTAATATATTAAAAAACGGTCAACTACCTAATTTTTAACATAGAGAACTGGACCTTTAAAGTAAAGGAACTAATGACTATTTCGACTCGTAAGAAAATACTGTTAAAGGTAGGAGATATTTATAGGTGATCGACACAATAAACGTACAGAGGAGTCAACCACCAAACATTCAAAAAGAACTATTCTTAAAAAAACAAGTAATTCGTACAGAGTTTATGAAAGAAGTCCAGGTAGTGAACAGAAAAATTTGAATAACAATAAAAAAACAATTTTTATTTCAGAATTTAAATTATATCAATCTAAGTAGTCAGAGACTGAGTTCAAAACGAGAATAAATCCTTATGAAAGACATTAATTTCCTCTATTTGGACAGTATACGTAAATTGAGTATACTTAAAAATTTATAAACTCAGAAATTGGATAAACATAAAATTCAAAAACTTATCAACCAGAATCTTTATTTGTATGAAACAGGGTATACCTATCGAAAGGGTCATGGTGACATAACTAAATTTGAGTGTAAATAATGTTCAAGTTGAAAGTACATAAAACTGTTTATTTACAGATAATGACTAGAGAAAAAACAAACTAACTATTTGAACTGTTCAGGACATGTTTATGGTTTTACAAAATTCTATTCAAATATCACATCTTTAATATTAAATAATTATTATATTAGTTATATTATATATTATTATTATAATTATATTAAATTATGGACTAGAACGTAACTGAATCGTTCAAGACCTCCGTTAACTAATATAAACTTAGACTTAAAAGATAATGAGTGACATACGTAACCCTTTCAATAAAAAAGGATACGGAGTCGAAAAAGTTCACATTTCACCTCTATTACTTGGAGGGAGGATCCCAACGACACTCCTAATTTAATTGAAATATCTTTGTCTATTTATAAATTGATACTGGATTATTTTGTTATAATAAGTCTTCTATTCTTCTAGTCTAACTACGGGATTTAACTTTCCTTGTTCATTTTACTAGAGACAGTTACTGTACTAGAATATACATCTTTTAGGATTTCTGAAACACACAAACGTGTCTGTATACTAATTATTTAACTAAGTCATTTCAACATACTATGTTTTAGTTGTATATTTTTAGTAAACATAACGATATGTGGTCGTTATTTGATAGACTTTTGTTTTAATTCTTTTGTTGTTTTAGATATCATCGTATTTTTCCTTATTTTATGAATCCTCATTTAAATTGGTTCCTTCACTTTCTGAACACGTGACTGTGGTATTTTGTGTTCACTTTTTTTATTTTCGTCTGTGTTTCTCTACCTTTCTGTGAAGTACAGGTACTTGACCTTTTTAATTATAACAATTTTCAGTATGACGGGTTTAACTATATTTATAATTCAAGTTAGGGGTAGTTTTAAGGTTACCGTGAAGAATATCTTTATCTTTTTTTTTAAGACTTTGAGTATACTTTAGTGTTTTCTGAAATTTGTTAGTTTCGTTAAAACTCGTTCTTTTGTTTCAACCTCAGTGGTGTGTGGAACGAAAATTTTATATAATGTTTAGATGTCATTAGTTTTGTTACACCACTTCACTTCACTTCAACGAATCAGTACGGGTCGAGAAACACTGGGGTACTTGATATTGGACAATCCGAGGAGACAGGTACCCTAAAAGGTCCGTTCTTATGACTTCACCCAACGGTAAAGGAAGGGGGTTTGTTACACCATTATTGTATTTTTATCCGTAGTTCTGGTTAAATTGACTTAGGTCTCGGGGCTATACATCTCACTTGACCAGAAACTTTTCCCGGTTCATATATGGTACCCCTTTTCTATCAGAAAAGTTGTTTAATACAACCCTTTTGACCTATAAGTGTTCGTTTTCTCAGCTTAACCGTGAATAAAATATGGCATGTAACTTTTATTGAGTAATATCTAATTTCTAAATTTGTATTTGGACTTTGACATTTTGAAGATCTTCTTTTGTTCCCTTTTCTAAGAGTTGTAACCAGAACCGTTATTAAAGAACCTATACTGTGATTTTGGTGTCGTTGTTCTCCTTTTCCTTTCACCTTGATGGAACTTGACTTCTCGAAGACGTGTCCTTTTTTTTCTTTCTTTTCCGTCCGGATGTCTTACCCTCTTGTATAAATGTTTGGTGTATAGTCTTTTTCCCAATTATAGATTCTATATATTCCTTAAGTAAAGTTAGTTATTGTTATTATTGGACTATTTTATATCCGTTTCTTTGACTTATCTGTAAAGAGGTTTCTTCCGTGGGTTTACCGGTTGTCCACATACTTTTCTATCCGTTATAGTCATTAGTAATCCCTTGACTTTTAGTTTTGGTGTCACTCTATAGTAGAGAATAATTAATCGTACCGATTTGTCTTCTATTTTAGAATAGTTGTCTTATTTTCTATTTTCAAAACCATTCCTACGTCTTTTTTCCGTTGGGAACATGGGATAACCACCCTTACGTTTTACCACTTCTACGATAACTTTTTCTATACTTTCAAGGAATTCTTTGTTTGATGATGTACTAGGTGGTTATAGTAAAGACACATATCCTTATATATTTTCTTCCTTTAGGACGACAAACACTTTTGTACCTACTTGGACCTCTGGTAATATTACTCACTTTATTCGGTCTGTGTCTTAATGTTATGATATACTATGGTGAATATACTTCTTAAATTTTATCGGTATGAGTAACTTCATCGCTCATCCTACCACCAACAGTCCAATACCACCCTTCTCTACATAATCAGTGTCCCATGTTTTGAAGAAAATACATTCTACTTGTTTAGACTCTCTATATGATATGTTATATCAAGAATTTGATATAATATATGAATTTGAAAACGATTCTCTCGTCTAGAATTATGTAACACAAGAATGGTGTTTTTTTATTATTTCTCCCACTCTCCTTGGAGATTTCCACTATATATCGGAATATCATATCTGACCACTCTTAAAGTACCCACATACGACAACGACGATTTAGCGAAGTCAGCACAGGCTGTGACACACTACGGTATCTGCCGTCGGGTGGTCCGAGACGACAGGGACCCTAAGAGGTCCGTTCTTATGACCTTACCCCACGGTAACGGAAGAGACAGTACCTACAGATAAATAGAGGTTTACGTAGTTCAACATATGTAATTTATACATGTGTAAACATATACAGTTAGTGTGGTATTATTTAACAAAAAAAAAAAAAATTCTTGTCTAACTCAAGGTATTCGTACGTTGTCTAAATCCTTTTTGAGTCTTACTCTAACTTTTAAATAGGTATAACTTCGTAAAACATCCTGATTCTTTTGGTCTTCGACTACATTTGTATATCCTGGTTAAGATAAAAATGAGAGAAAAGTGTGAGTTTTAAGTCTCTCTTTCGTACCAATCTACTTAAAAATTTTATAATAAATAAATACCAACATGACCCAGAAGCAACGACGTACACCCGGAAGAGATCAACGTCGTTCACCCCCGATGAGAAGTAACACTACGTACCCGAAGAGTAACGTGACCGAAGAAAACAACACCTCGTTTCCGAGGTTGATGTACCTGAAATCATCAACGTGGTGCACCCCAGTCATCGACTTCAAGTCTCTGGGATCTCACACTCGAGTCATCAACACTGGGTGTCCGAACCAACGAGACGTCGTACATCTTAGAAGGACCTGGTCCCTAGCTTCAGTAAAGAGGACGTAACCGTCCGTCTAAGAATAGATAATATGGTGGTCCCTTAAGGGTCTATTACAAAATATGTCCGAAGGGACAGGAAGTGATAGAGGACTTCAAACGAGTTTGAGTACAGGTAAGTGACTTAGTCACTACGGTAGGTTGGTAGAATAGGAGACAACAGGGGAAGAGGAGGACGGGTGTTAGAAAGGGTCATAGTCCCAGAAAAGGTTACTCAGCCGAGAAGTGTAGTCCACCGGTTTGATAACTTCGAAGTCGAAGTCGTAGTAAGTTACTTATAAGTCCCAACTAAAGGAAATCCTAACTGACCAAACTAGAGGAACAACAGGTTCCCTGAGAGTCCTCAGAAGAGGTCGTGATGTCAAACGTTCGTAGTCAAGAAACCGTGAGACGGAAGAAATGTCAGGTCGAGAGTGTAGGTATGTACTGATGACCTTTTTACTATCGAAACTGATATACCTGGAAACAACCGTTGCACTACAGAAACGAAAAATTATACGACAGATCCAAACAGTCCACCACGATCACCATTTTTTGAGTGGACGGTTACGTCCAATCTACAATCTCCACGGCCAAACTAGGGACCCAGTCCTTATAAGGGATCTCTTCTCTTACCATTAGGTGAGGTCATAAGAACGGACCTCTTAGGGTACCTGTCTCCTTGGACCGCCCCATGTTAGGTATCCCAGTGTATCTCACCCTGTACTGACTTCACTGAATCGTTTCGTACCGTACCGTGTCGAAACAGTATTGAAAAGAAGGTTCCTCGTTCATAGAAAATTAAAGAAGTATTAAACAAACAATACTTCTATTTATTCGAATATCCATACCTAAAGACAGTGTTTAGTCGGAGACAAATCGTGTACCTTGAGACGAGTTACAATACACCGTCGGAACTACCCTCACCTCAAACCCCCTTTTACCTATATACATATACATACAGACTCAGAGAAACGACAAGTGGACTTTGATAGTGTTGTAACAATTAACCGATACATACGTACGTACGATTCAGTCAAGTCAGCACAGACTGAGAAACACTGGGAGACTTGACATCGGGTGGTCCGAGGAGACAGTTATTCTAAGAAGTCCGTTCTTATGATCTCACCCAACGGTAATGGAGGAGGTCCCCTAGAAGAACTACGGGTCATGTTTTATTTTTCAATTTTTTGGAAATTTGTTTATACATATTGTAGTGAAATGATAATTATAATCGTATCACATACATACGAGTCAGTACAGGTTGAGAAACATTGGGGTACCAAACATCGGACGGTCCGAGAAGACAGATACCTTAAAAGGTCAGTTCTAGTGATCTCACCAAACGGTAAAGGATAAGGCCCCTTAGAAGAACTGGGTCCCTAGTTTTGGTCCAGATGACACAGTGGACGTAACCGTCCGTCTAAGAAATTGTGACTCGGTGGACCCTTCGGTAATACTACTGTTTTTAAATTTAGAAAAACAAGACACATTAGTCTACAGACACCAGTAATTGTCTAGTATCGTTAACATGAACCTTCGATAACTATGTTACACCGTCAATACGTTCACCTTATCTTTTGAGTATAGGAAATACCAACCAAGTGACTTGGATTTTTGACCTGTCGTACGTCGGAGATTCACGTTTCGGGACTCGGTCCATATTTTGATAAGACGATCTAGTCCTTCTCAAATAGTGATAGACACCTAGTGAAAAGAGCAAATAATAGTTAATACGAGTATAAAGTCCTTCTATTTATCAATCGCCAAATTTTTTTCCTCAAGAAATTGAAACATCACAACCTTAGTGATAATCTCATGTATGGCTAGACTGTGTAAAAAGTAGTCCGTAACTATCAGTCTTTTAGACCCGAGACAAGTGTCGGTAGTAAATCAAATCCACTTAGTACATCTTGGTGGTGGGGGGGGGTTTTTTTTTGGTGGGTTTTATGATGTGATACACCATCGAAAAAAAAAAAAAAACGCAAAGAGTAGAAATTTGGTCTATATAATCACAACATACGTATGTTTGTCTAATAACGACAACAAAACACATGTTTATGACTAAGTAATAAAATTACAGTATGGTTGTCTAGGTTATTCGCGTTGTTTACTGAGGTTTTTGTAAGTCAAGTTACCGGTGAAGAACTCACAAAGTATAACGGTCTATGGTTATATATGAAACTTCTAGTTAATACAACGATAAACGGGAAGTCCAGTAGTAAAAACTAACTACACATCATGATAAAATTTCATACATACGTGATTTAAAATGAATGAAGGGGTTTATTACCTTTGGATTCAACGTTTAATAACACGAAGGTGTTCCTCACGTCACTACACATAGAAATGTACTCTGGAAAATACTCATTCACGTATCTAATCAGAACCTATCATTAGACTCTCATCCTAAGTAACTATTTGAAACACATACGTATACAAATGATTAAGTTAAATGAGTCGTCTTATAACCATAGTCAGATACAGGGAGTTCAAGCCATACTCCAAATTATACAAAAAGTAAACGATTATAAACCAAATGAGTTTGAAAGACCGTAAGTAGGTAATGATAACATCGTGAAATTTGGTCACATGTAACGATAAAATTAAACATTAACAGAGGACTGTTTATCTCAACTTTAGTTGAAAATGTACAGACAATTGGTAAGTAACACTTTCACAATCAGCGAGTCAGAACAGGTTGAGACTTTGGGGTATCTGATATCGGACGGTCCGAGAAGACAGGTACCTTAAGAGGTCCACTCTGATGACCCCTCTCAACGATAAGGGAAGAGGTCTCCTAGAAGGGTTGGGTCCCTAGTTTGGATCCAGAGGGTGTGACGTCCGTCTAAGAAATGACAGACTTCGACGTCCGTTCGAAAATACTGAACGAATACATATAAGAAAGGGTTCAATAAACAACATATTATATTTATAAATAACAACTAAATGTTGTCAACTAACATATATAGTCTGTGTATTATTATGGAACATTCGAATGGTAGTTTTTCAATAGAAGGGTTAAAAAATTATCTTCAATAAAAATCTCGACAAAACCAAGTGTCATCATGACTCGTATTCCATGTCTCTAAAAGGTATATGGGGGACGATGGTGTTTACGTATGTAAAAGGACAATACTCGTAAGGGGTGTCCTTACCACGTAAACAATTTTGACTACTTACATGTAACTGTTTAGTGACAGTGAGTTTCAGTTATCAAGTACAATCCCGAATAAGAACCATAACACATAATATACCCGAGTCTATTTGCATATTACCGTACATAGGTGGTATATCATGGCATGTCTCATCAAAATGACGGGATTCTTAGGAAACACGAAGTGGATAAGTAGGGAATGAGGGTCCATCAGAAACTGTCGGTAAACAACAAAAAGTCAGTACAGGTTGAGAAACGCAGGGGTGTCTGACGTACGTACGAAGGGACAGAAGTGGTAGAGGACCTCTAACAAGTTTGAGTTCAGGTAGCTCAGTCACTACGGTAGGTTGGTAGAGTGGGAGACAGTAAGAGAAGAGGAACACGGAAGTTAGAAAGGGTCTTAGTTCCAGAAAGGGTTACTCAACCGAAAAACGTAGTCCACCGGTTTCATAACCTCGTTGGTATCTAGAAAGATAACAGAGGTATCAAAACTGAAAAGGTTTTACTTAATATGTCATACATCGGAAAATTCTGAACCGAAGACAGTGAACCATTACACATAAATTTCAAGGAGATGTAAAAAAGCACAGAACTATCTAGTAAAGAAAAATCGTGAATTGTTATAAGGTGTAAAACTGTTAATACTTTTTTCGACGATATCTATTTAGTGAACGTCTAGAAAACACCTGTATTCAAAAGTTGAGGAAACCCATCTATACTTCCTCGTACTAACGATCTACCATATCATTCTCACACAAATCAAAATATTTTTTGGTGGTTTGTGAAGGTTTCACCGACACGGTAAAGTGTTAGAGTGGTCTTTACTTACTCTCAAGGATCACAAAGTATTAAAGTTTTTTTAAACTACAACAGTTATAAGACCTAAAATCGGTAAGATTTTCCACACCATCGAGTAACAATAAAATTAAACGTAAAAGAACTACTATAGGATACTTCGTGGAAAAGTATACGAATAACCGGTAGACATACAGAAGAAACTACTTTACAGATAATTCCATACCGGATAAATAATTAATCCAACAAAATAAAATTTTTTAAATAAATAAATAAAATTAACCTCTGATTAATAAAATTTTATAACATTACCGAAAATGGTATGTATACGGAATCCAATCTCGAAAAACGTCTTCACAAAAGAGAGAGAGAGAAAAAGGGAGCGAGACCGATAGGATGTCAAACCCAAAGATAGAGTGTAATCAAGGGAGTCTGACAAGAGTCCCGTGAGTCCGGACCAGGAATGGGATTCGTACGTTGGGCGCGGAGGGACAAGTCGGGGACGAACGATCACCGTCTACACTCGCAGACCTGATGAAGAGGTGACCCTCAACGTCAATCCGTACATAAGACACCCCAAAAGGGGGGATGGTCAATACAACGGGAGACTCTAAGGTTTTGAGGGGTGTCTGGGCGGTCACTCTCCCAAAGGACCACAAACCTTTGGAGAGGAAGTGTTGACGAAGGGGTCCTACCCAGAGGTAGGGATTGAACTAACAGAGAGAAAAACAGAAAATATAAAACAGGATGGAGGAAAGCTTCTGTTACCCGACGGAAAGACCCACGGACCACAGGAGACGGTCGTAAGTCTTCAACAAAACACCTTCAACGAGTCGTAAGTTTACTAGAAAACTACTTAAACACACCCTCTTTCACCAGAGGGGTAGGATAGGGAGGCGGTAGAATCCTGACGAGGGTCAGTCCAACAAAGGAATGACAATGCAAGAAAGACACAACACCTACCCAGGAAACAGTTACATAGAAACGTTTATAAAAGAGGGTCAGACACTTGATTAAAGAACAAGAGACCTCTCACAGAAAACGTCTTGTCTTTATAATTTAAAGTTATGTGACCGAATAACAAAGAAAGTATCTCATATTGAACCACAACATATAATCTCAGTAGTAGTTTAGAGTCCAGTGGATCTTAAATAGGATACAATATAAGATCTTTAAAATATGAAAACGTGAAATGTAAATCCAGACAATAGGTAAAACTCAGTTATAAACGTTTTCTACATTTCAGATACGGATCTAAGGAAAAAGCGTATACCGACAGATCAATAAAGTCGGAGTGAATAACTTTTCTGATAGAAATGAGGTCACGTTACGGAAATGAGGAAAGAACTCTAGTTAACTCGTATTAATACTCAGATAAAAACTCAATAGAAGTAACTAGATATACAGATAAGAAAGTGATTAATGTGTAATAGAAAAATTTTGACTTTATATCAAGTCAAGTCAGCGAGTCAGCACAGACTGAGAAACACTGGGGTATTTAGCGTCGTGCGGTTCGGATGGACAAGTAGTGGCAGAGGGCCTCAAGTGAGTCTGAGTGTAGGTAACTCAGACACTACGGTAGGTCGGTAGAGTAGGAGTCAGCAGGGGAAGAGGAGGACGGGGGTCAGGGAGGGTCGTAGTCTCAAAAAAGGTTACTCAGTTGAGAAGCGTACTCCACCGGTTTCATGACCTCAAAGTCGAACTCGTAGTAAGGAAGGATTCTTTAGGGTCCCAACTAGAGGAAGTCTTACCTAACCAACCTAGAGGAACGTCAGGTTCCCTGAGAGTTCTCAGAAGAGGTTGTGGTGTCAAGTTTTCGTAGTTAAGAAGCCGCGAGTCGGAAGAAGTGTCAAGTTGAGAGCGTAGGTATGTACTGGTGTCCTTTTTGGTATCGGAACTGATCTGCCTGGAATCAGCCGTTTCATTACAGAGACGAAAACTTACACGATAGATCCAACCAGTATCAATTAAAAGTTATACCACAATCAAAGTTCATATATCGTATAACAAATTGATAAAAACATTACATATGAGACAATGTCCAATAATGTTCTATAACCCATATTTAGGGACATGATCTCATTATGAAACAACACATATGTAAAATACATATTATCACACACAAACAATTAGGATATGGGCACTAAACAGGGAAAGGGTAAGGGAGATGAGACACCATAGACACTCAGACGGTACAAAACTAATGACATCGAAATATCATTCGGAACTTCAGTCCATCACAATAAGAAGTTTGAATCAAAAAGAGGAAGTTATAATATAACAGATAAGACCCAGAAAACGGTGATGTGTATTTAAAATCTCAGGCAAACAGTTATAGGTTTTACTGTTGAACGAGAATAAAAGTAACTATAACGTAACTTAGTTTTCTAGTTCCAACCTTCTTGACTATAGGACTACTATTACTTCGAAGAATAGGTACTTGTATCTTATAAAGAGACAAAAATATCAAGAAACTAAGGAAAGTAATCTCAAAATATCAAAAGGAATGTATCCAGAATATATAAAAATCTGAATTCATAAATTTAAAGACCTATGATTGTATTTACCATAATAAAAATTTAAAGTTTAAGGTGAACAAGTAACGATCGTATTTCCTTTCGTTAACCGATAAATATAATTGAACACAGTACCGTGGACATACGACGACGACGATTCAACGAAGTCAGTACAGATTGAGACACACTGGGGGTATCTACCGTCGGGTGGTCCGAGGCGACAGGGACCCTAAGAGATCCGTTCTTGTGACCTCATCCAACGGTAAAGAAAGACGTTACGTACTTTCACTTTCACTTCAACAAGTTAGCACAGGTTGAGAAACACTGGGGTACCTGACGTCGGATGGTCCGAGGAGGCAGGTACTCTAAGAGGTCCATTCTTATGACCTCACCCAACGGTAACGGAAGAACTCCTTGGACATATTCCAATAACAATCAAGATCATCAAAAAAACACAAAAGAGAATTTTATAGTACAGTAGACAATTTTTTGTTTTTTTGTTGGAAAATAAAGAAGGAGATATTAATCTTGTAGAGTAAAGGAAAGGAAAAATAACGTAATAGATCTTCGACCTAAATTAAACCAGACGAACAAAAATCAATAGGATTTCACCTTCAAATTTGCTAACTAAAAGTTATAAATAAGAAAAGATTGTCTACGTAAATTACAATTTTCAAAGGGGTTTTGATGACGAAAACAACGTGTATTATAAGTCCTACTAGAAATCCTAACTGATCGAACTAGAGAAACGTCAGGTTCCCTGAGAGTTCACAGAAGAGATCGTGGTGTTAAGTTTCCGTAGTTAAGAAACCGTGAGTCAGAAGCAAAAAAAAAACAACAACAACAACAAAAAACAAACAAACAAACAAACAAAAACCGTGAGTCGGAAGAAATAGTAAGTTTAGACGTAGGTATGTACTGATGACCTTTTTTGTAACTGATGTGTCTGGAAACAACCGTTACACTACAGAGACGAAAAATTATACGACAATATTTGGAAACAGTATTGAAAGGAAGTTTCCTCGTTCGTAGAAAAGTAAAGTACCGACGTCAGTGACAAACGTCACTAAAACCTCGGGTTCTTTTGTTTTAGACCATGACAAGGATTGAAAAGGGGTAGACAAAAGATACTAACTATCTTGGTCAACGGTACTAGTATCAAAAAACTTACAACTCAAAATTCAGTCAAAAAAGTGAAAGAAGAGAGTGGGAGTTCTCTGAGAAATCAAGGAGAAATAAAATACGGTAACTCATCATAGTAGACGTATAGACTCCAATAACTATAAAAAGAGTCGTTAGAACTAAGGTCGGACATTAACTAGGTCGGACCGTAAAGTGTTCTACATTAGACGTATCTTCAATTTATTCGTCTCACTGTTATATGTCTGAAAGGGTTAAAACTTGGTTAGACAACAAGGTACATTCCAAGATTGAACGAAGAACTGGATGTATGTCCAAAGAGTCCTCTGTCCATTCCACCAGACCATAAGGACAAAGTAATTCTTAAAAGATGTCTAATAACACTAGATGTGTTAGTTTCTGAAAACGTATCAGTTACTTCGTCTAAAAAAAGACCGTAGGGGAACGAAAAAGATACTAGTTGTATACACCCATTAAACTAGAGACCAAGGAGACGGAAAAGATTTAGGTCGAACATGTAGACTTTAAAAAATCAAGTGTATCATAACTGCGGATCGAACTTCCATAACTTGTAATGGAATGATCGTACAATTTACTCTTGTTAACACACCATCAAACTTGTAAGAAACCCTAACCTTACTTTTGACCGGTAAATCAAGTTTTATAGAATTTTAAACAGAACTCTAAGGAAGAAACTGGGTGTATAATAAAGATTCACAAAAAAAAAAAAAAATGAGAGGTTCAAAACCCCGTAAAAGAGTGATAGGAAGATAACAACTTAAAGGAGTAAAAAAGTGGATAATTAAAGGAGACTGTTCAAGGAATGATTTTAAATTTTTTTTTAAAAACACCAGTCAATCTAATATTAAAACGAAATACTATAAAGTCAAAACATAGAACAATTTCTTCAATTAGGATTTCTGTTTTTATATATAAAGATTTTACAAAGACGAGGTAAAATATGAAAAGAGTTAACCTTGAACTTATGTATACCTACAGTGGAAACTTATATCAAACACAATAAAAGAGTACTGTAAAAATATTGTAATAACTTAATATTACCCGTGTGTCAGTTGACGTGTACAAATACTACTCAGATACATAGGTAGATAATAGATAGTAGACATACTTGAAGGGAAAAATAAAGTGTCAGTACTATCAGTTGGGTATACACTTGGGACTTTCAAAGAAATTTAGGAAAACATTAAGGATAGAGGACGTACACACGTATGATTTAGTGAAGTCAGGATAGGTTGACACTGGGATAACTGACATCGGGTGGTCCGAGGAACAGGTACGTTGAGAGGTACCTTCTTACGACTTCACCAAAAGGATAGAGGAAGGGGAAGAGTAAAGATTGGAAGAGTCTGATTGTGACTATATGAAAGACAGTGATATCCAATGATATCCAATCAAATATCTTAAAATTTATTTACTTTAGGATATAAAATATGGTAAAAACCAGACCGAAGGAATCACATTAAGAAAACACTAAGTACATAGTGATCAAGTAAGAAGAAATAACACCTCATAATAAGGAAATATAGTATATAAGGTAATATACAAATAGGTATATGGATAAAAAAGTAAAAATAGGTAAGTACTTGTACACGTAACAAAACGTGAACTAATAATATTTATTTTGACGATACTTGTAAACGTGTACAAATATACCTGTGTACGAAGTAAACTTTATATACGGTATACATTTACGGAATCTCAACTTACGAATCTATTATCCTATCTACATATAAATTGAAAAATAAAAAAATTAAATAAATATAAAATTAACTTCCTATTAACGAAATGTCTTAAAACAACCAAAGACGGTTTGTAGTTATATTTAGTCGATATCCATATGTATACATGGGAGGGAGAACTTGGAGGGAGGGTAGGGTGGGGAGATCCAACAATGTCTCGGGGACAAACTCAAGGGACTCAGTATGTCGTTTAAGGGGAACCGATAGATAAAATGTATACCATGATATTCAAAGGTACAATGAGAGAGGTTCTTTGGGACATACACAAAAGGTTCCAGCAACGACAAACGAAAGAGTATTTGTCATATACTCTCGAGACAAATAACCGTAGGACGAATTGTCACCCATAATAGTCAGAAAAGTTAAAATCGGTAAAATCATCCACAAATATCGATAGAGTGACATCAAAATCAAACGTAAAGGATTACTGGTACTATAAAGTATACGAATAAACGGTAAGGCTATAGAAGAAAAGTCTTCTAAGAGAAGATTAGATAACAGGAAAATAAGTTACTCAACACCAAACGACTTCAGAGTACCTGTAGTGGTCTACCAGTTGTGGCTTTAGTCTAACTAATATAAGAAACGTCGGTTTCTACCTCTTCGAGATATGTCAGTCGTTTTTGTTCTGCCCCTCGACTGACACCGAATCTAGTACTTGAGGTATAACGGTTTAATTCTGATTTAACTTCTTTCATCCCTTTTGGTGATCGGTAAGTCCATACTGGATTTATTTTAAGGAATACTAATATGTCACTTTCACTCTTTATCTAGATTCCCTGATCTAGACTATCTATTTCACGGACTACTTGATACCTGTCTCTAAGCACTGTAACATGTCCTCTGTCCCTAGTTCTGGTAGGGGTACCTTTTCTTTACATTTTTTCGTTTTACCGACAGACCCCTCCGGAATGTTTATCGACACTTTTCTTCTCTTCATTTTTCGTTTCCTCTTTTCCTTTCTATATTCGTAGACTTACGTCTCAAGGTTTCTTATCGTTCGTCTCTATTCTTTCGGAAGAAGTCGTTAGTTACGTTTCTTTATCTCCTTTTCTTGTCTTACCCTTTCTGATCTCTAGAGAAGTTCTTTTAATCTCTATGGTTCCCTTGTAAAGTACGTTTCTACCCGAACTACTTCCGGTCTTTACCTACCTGGATTGTCTTCATCTTCTATAATTTTTCTCCACCGTTCTTATGTGTCTTCTTGACATGTTTTTTCTATAAGTCCTGGTTCTATTAGTACTACCACACTAGTGAGTTGATCTCGGTCTGTAGGACCTTACACTTCAGTTCACCCGGAATCTTTCATAGTGATGCTTGTTTCGATCTCCGCCACTACCTTACGGTCAACTCGATAAAGTTTAGGACCTTCTACTACGACACTTACACGACCTGAGTTATACGGTCTTTTAAACCTTTTGAGTCGTCACCGGTGTTCTCGCCTTTTCAAGTCAAAAGTAAGGTTAGGGTTTATTTCCGTTACGTTTTCTCACGAGTTCGATGGTGTGTTAACGTGAGTAGAGCGTACGATCATTTCATTACGAGTTTTAAGAGGTTCGGTCCGAAGTCGTTATACACTTGACACTTGAAGGTCTACAAGTTCGACCAAAATCTTTTCCGTCTCCTTGGTCTCTAGTTTAACGGTTGTAGGCGACCTAGTACCCTTTTCCTTCTCTCAAGGTCTTTTTTTAGATAAAGACGAAATAACTGATACGGTTTCGGAAACTGAAACACCTAGTGTTATTTGACACCTTTTAAGACTTTCTCTACCCTTATGGTCTGGTGGACTGGACGGAGAACTGTCGTCCTTCGTTGTCAATCTTGACCTGTACCTTGTTGTCTGACCAAGGTTTATCCTTTTCCTCATACAGTTCCGACATATAACAGTGGGACGAATAAATTGAATATACGTCTCTTGTAGTACTCGTTGTGACCCGACCTTCTTCCTGATCGACCTTAGTTCTAACGGTCCTCTTTATAGTTATTGGAGTCTATACGTCTACTGTGGTGGGAATACCGTCTTTCACTTCTCCTTGATTTTTCGGAGAACTACTTTCACTTTCTCCTCTGACTTTTTAAACCCAATTTCGAGTTGTAAGTCTTTTGCTTCTAGTACCGTAGACCAGGGTAGTGAAGTACCGTCTTTCTACCCCTTTGTTACCTTTGTCACAGTCTGAAATAAAAAGACCCGAGGTTTTAGTGACGTCTACCACTAACGTTGGTACTTTAAATTTCTGCGAAAGAGGAACCTTCCTTTCAATACTGATTGAATCTATTGTATAATTTTTCGTCTCTCTAAACGGTTGTTTCCAGACAGATCAGTTCCTATACAAAAAAGGTCACCAGTACATACCTATTCACTGGATTCACTTCAGCGAGTCAGCACAGGCTGAGAAACTCTGGGGTACCTGTCATCTGATGGTCCGAGGTCCAGGTACCCTAAAAGGTCCGTTCTTATGACCTCATCCGACGGTAAAGGAAGAGGTCCCCTAGAAGGGTTGGGTCCCTAGCTTAGGTCCAGAGGACGTAACGCCTGTCTGTGAGATGACAGACTCGGTGATCCCTTCGGAGTACATACCTACACTCTCAACTTTACATTTCTTCCGACTCACGACTTCTTAACTGCGAAAACTTGACACCATAACCTCTTCTGAGAACTCTCAGGGAACCTGACGTTCCTCTAGGTTGGTCAGGTAAGATTTCCTCTAGTAGGACCCACAAGAAACCTTCCTGACTACAACTTCGACTTTGAGGTTATGAAACCGGTGGAGTACGTTTCCCAACTGAGTAACCTTTTCCGAGACTACGACCCTCCCTAACCCCCGTCCTCCTTTTCCCCTGTTGTCTCCTACTCTACCGACCTACCGTAGTGGTTGAGTTACCTGTACTCAAACTCACTTGAGGTCCTCAACCACTACCTGTCCCTCCGGGCCGCACGACGCCAAGTACCCCAGTGTTTCTCAGCCTGCGCTGACTCACTTGACTTGATATATAAATATATAAGACGTATACTTACACTATACCTTTATAAAAGAGAATCTGACCCCCACAACAAGTAAAACAATATCAATAGTCAAGTCAAGTCAAGTAAAGTCAGCGAGTCAACACAGGCTGAAAAACGCTGAGGTACTTGACGTGGTGCGGTCCGGAAGGACAGGTAGTGGTTGAGGGTCTCAGGTGGGTTTGGGTACAGGTAACACAGCCACTACGGTAGGTCGGTAGAGTAGGAGACAGTAGGGGAAGAGAAGGACGGGAGTTAGTAAGGGTCGTAGTCCCAGAAAAGTTTACTCAGTCGAGAGACGTAGTCCACCGGTTTCATAACCTCAAAGTCCAAGTCGTAGTAAGGAAGGTTTCTTGTGGGTCCTGATTAGAGGAAATCTTACCTGACCAACCTAGAGGAACGTCAGGTTCCCTGAGAGTCCTCAGAAGAGGTTGTGGTGTCAAGTTTTCGTAGTTAAGAAACCGTGAGTCGAAAGAAATATCAGGTTGAGAGTGTAGGTATGTACACTCTTTTTGGTATCGGAACTGATCTCCCTGGAAACAACCGTTTCATTACAGAGACGAAAAATCACACGACAGATCCAACCAGTATTGAAAGAAAGGTTCCTCGTAGAAAATTAAAGTACCGATGTCAGTGGTAGACGTCACTAAAACCTCGGGTCTTTTTATTTCAGTAAGTGACAAAGGTGACAAAGGGGTAGATAAACGGTACTTCACTACCCTGGCCTACGGTACTAGAATCAAAAGACTTACAAAATTGACCTGTACCTCGTTGTCTGACCAAGGTTTATCCTTTTCCTCATGCAATTCCGACATATAACAGTGGGACGAATAAATTGAATATACGTCTCAATATCCATATAAAAAATCTTATTCTGAAGATTTAAAATTACTTATTAAAAAACTAAAAAGAATTCATTAAACACGAAATCTGTAGTATAGATTCTTTAGAAATGGACTCTCGGTGATTTTAAAAGAAGATATTAAAAAGATTTTTGTAATATTAAATTTAAAAATGTAAATCTAGATATTAAGTGAATTAAAACCATATACTATACCCAATGTATATCTTTAAACAAAAACGTATAACAATAAGTCGACAAGAGAGTCATAAACAACTTTACTCAGAAAGGTGACTTAACAGATACATAGAAACAGTTTTTAATTAAGTCATCTATACTTCACTTCACTTTCAGTGAGTCAGTACAGACTGAGAAACGCTGGGGAACCCGATATGGTAGATACCTTAAGAGGTTCGGTCTTATGACCTCACCCATCGGAAAATGGAAGAGGTCCTTTAGAAGGGTTTGGTCCCCAGCTTGGGTCCAGAGGACGTAACGTCCGTCTAAGAAATGGTCGACTTGTTGTTCCCCTTCGGGTGTCATATACATACAGACAGAGATATTAGACAAGGTGACCAGGAAAACAACTATAAATTAATTCATAGTGTGATGTAACCAATGACATCGAAATATCATTTAGAAATTTACTACATTACAATAAAGAGTTCGAAAAGAAAAAGTGCTGAGAAAAAAGTGATAAGATCAAGGAACGTAAAGACATACGTAAAATCTTAGTCGAAGAGTAATAAAATGTTAATTTAAGACAACTATCAAACACACCTTAATATTACTTATATATCTATCTAACCTCTCTTAATTGTAGAATTGTTATAATTCAGAAGGTTTGGTATTTGTTCCACATATATAGGTAAATAAATCCGTAAGAAACAGAGTTGTTACAAAAAGTGTAAAATCATATGTACATAAAACGTAAAAAATAGTCTAAGTAGTGATTTATAAATTAAAATATGTCAACATTTACCATACAAAATTTAAAATTATCGGTGAACAAGAAACGATCACATATTTTGGTTTATTAAAAACATATACTGGAAAATAGGAAGTAGGAACGATTCTAGGTCATCGAAAAGACATTTAAGATAACTAAAAAATGTGTTGACTGGTACAGTGGATCTTTATTTCTGGCAAAATAAAAGAAAAGGTTTACATACTGAAAGGAAAAAAAAAAAAAAAAAAAAAAAAAAAAAAATAANAAAAAAAAAAAAAAACGAATTAACGTGACAAATCTTGGAGGTCATGTTACACTTTATAACACAACTCTCGTCCACAGGAACATAATAAGGACTTGAGTCCCCCCTTCGAAAGATTAAAAGTGGTAATTTATACTACAATTTACTTTCCAAAAGAAATGTCCCGGAAATAGTCCAACTTTTTCAAGGGAAGATAAGGATTAAACGAAATTCAAAAATAGACCTTACCGGTAACATAAGACAGTATAGAAAAGACGTAGACAACTCTTACAAGTATGACCCAAAGACAAATAATTACACAACTTAATAAAACTAAATATATACACAATTTGGTCGGGTGGTAAGAATATTATTTGAGGGTACGTAAGTCCTACATATTAGGAAAATCATATAACGACATATCTGTAAAACCAACTACTAAAATAAGGAAATCGAGAAAACTTATACAGTACAGTGACACAAGACCGTAAAAAAAAAAAAAGACTACTTTTAAGTGTCATTCAGTACTTTGGATGGTTCAACCGAGAGTCTCTCGAAACCATATTAATAACTCGGTTGATTCAAAACCCTACTTTTATCCTCCTCCACACTCATTCTTACGATGTATAAGGGTAAGAGATAAGAATAGGTTCTAAACAATAAAAAAGAACGTATTTGTGAAGAGTTACCCGAAGAGTACACCGAGTCACCATTTCTTGGACGGACGGTTACGTCCCTTCTAGGGGACCTCTTCCTTTACCGTTGGGTGAGGTCATAAGCACGGACCCTTTAGGGTACCTATCACCTCGGATCACCCGATGTCAAGTACTACAGTGATTCTCAGTCTGTGTTGACTCACTGATTTGTTGTTGTGAAGAATTAAATAAAACAAAAATAACTACTGAATATCTCGAGTTGTCACTAACAAAGGGTACTAAAATAGGTCAAATTAACTACCGCACAAACAACAACAAAAAAAAAAAAGCCACCCCTCTTAAACAGTTCGAAATTTGGTGGTATAACTTTCATGACGGAGGAGACATCTGATTAAAATAGGAACGTTACTACTACTCCGTAGATTAATAGAAGGATGCCTATACATCCTCTCTTTTTCTCCTGTCTGTAATTTTTCGTTTTGATTTGTTTTGAGGATAGAAAATGGGTGTTTAGGTCGGAGTTGATAATATTTGATGAAGAGCGGGACGATGGAGAGGGGTCGAATCTTGTATCAATTGAAGATAGTGCGATGTCTCAAGAGTGTCCACCATAATTAAATTGTCTAAATAATTTGTTGGAGACCATAAGACTCCAAAACAAACAACCAACCAAAACCTCAAAGATACAGATAAAGAGCCTCTTCCGTTACCGTGGGGTGAGGTCATGAGAACGGACCTTTTAGGGTACCTGCCTCCTCGGACCACCCGACGTCAGGTACCCCAGCGTTTCTCAGCCTGTGCTGACTCGCTAAAGTGAAACTGAAAAGTGAAAGTACGTAACCTCTTCCTTTACCGTTGGGTGAGGTCACAAGAACGGACCTCTTAGGGTCCCTGCCCCCTCGGACCACCCGACGGCAGATACCCCAGAGCTCAGCCTGTGCTGACTTCGCTGAATCGTCGTCGTCGTCGTCGTACAGATAAAGAACCATACTTCTGTTAACTACCATCAAATGGTAAGACAGTCCTTAGACTAAAAAACGATAAAGGAATATCGAAGTTCAGATTATGTTCGAAATAATAGTAGAAGGACCTATTAATATGGATATAAAGTAAGTTCAAAGTACAAAAGATAAAGAAGATGAAGTTAGATGTAATTGATGACGGTCTTTAACGAGTACAGTTTTAGTAAGAAAAGTCCAAAGTAACGACTCTTCAAAACTTACCTCCTCTGAATTTAAAGACCACCTTATAAAATCCGAGGAATAGTACATTACTAACGACGTCCTTTTGAATGGAACTGATTAATTAAGGGGAACAAACCAAGATGTCTGATCCGTAATAATATAGGTAAATTATACGATTGAACGTAGAGTTCCTTATTTTCTTGGTCTTCTTTAAAACATAAGACACAATGTCTTCAACGAGTCAGCACAGGCTGATAAACACTGGGGTACCTAACGTGGTCCGAAGGGACAGGTAGTGGGGAGGACTTCGGATGAGTTTGAGCACAGGTAGAACAGTCACTACGGTATGTTGGTAGAGTAGGAGACAGTAGGGGAAGAGGAGGACGAGAGTTAGAAAGGGTCGTAGTTCCAGAAAAGGTTATTCAGTCAAGAAGTGTAGTCCACCGGTTTCATAACTTCAAAGTCGAAGTTGTAGTCAGATGACTAAAGGAAATCCTACCCGACCAACCTAGAGGAACGACAGGTTCCCTGAGAGTTCTCAGAAGAGGTTGTAGTGTCAAGTTTTCGTAGTTAAGAAGTGACGAGTCAAAAGAAATATCAGGTTGAGAGTGTAGGTATGTACTGATGACCTTTTTGGTATCGAAACTGATCTACCTGGAAACAACCATTTCATTACAGAGACGAAAAATTATACGACAGATCTAACCAGTATCGAAGAGAAGGTTCCTCTTTCGAAGAAAATTAAAGTACCGACGTCAGTGGTAGACGTCACTAAAACCTCGGAGGTTTTATTTCAGACAGTGACAAAGGTAACAAAGGGGTAGATAAACTATTATTCGTTACGGTACTAGAATCAAAAGACTTACGACTCAAAATTCGATCTATACTAACCACATGGAACAAGGGGTTAAAAGGTTTTATTACCCTATATGAACCGTAATAATTGCCCTGTTAAGCATTCTGACATCTAGTTTTATAAGAAAGAAAATCTCAAAAACGGTTTGTGATTATCCTCTAGCGACTCCTATTTATATAAGAATAATCCTCTTTTACGAACGAGGATTGTGGAAAGGACTATTGTGAAAGAGGACTGAGAGAAGTGTAACTAAAGACGAATAAAGTATGTTGTTTGAAATACGAAAAGGTTGTATCCCTGAAACGTTTATAAGGGAACCGGACTTTCTGTGAAGTAGGATGAAATATCACGTCCCTCAACTGTCACTATGAGAGGGTAAACAGAAGTCACGTTACGTCAATTACTTAATACTTTATTTTATACGTCCGATTTCTATTATGATTATTACGTTTGTATTGACTTTGTGACTTTTTACTGTTAAAAGGATACCGATCATTTTGGAGAGGTAGTCAGTTAATACTATTTTTTATTACTTCTAGATTAGTCAAGAATATACAGTAGATTTTGAAAACTTTAACAGTTATTCTAATAAAATTTTACTTATATAGGTGACGATAATTTATTGGAACACGAGGTGATGATAATCTATCACTTTCACTTTCACTTCAGTGAGTCAGCACAGGCTGAGAAACGCTGGGGTGTCTGACATCGGATGGTCCGAGGAGACAGGTACCCTAAAAGTTATCATGGCCTCACCTAACGGTAAAGGAAGAGGTCCCCTAGAAGGACTGGATCCCTAATTTGGGCCCAGAGGGTGTAACATCTGTCTACGAATTGGTAGACTCGGTGGTCCCTTCACTATCGGAACACGATTTATATTATTACATCTACAGGATTTACATATAATTAATTACAATCATCCTCCTATGGTGTAAATCCTTCTGTAAATTTCTGATTGGTTTGTCTCGTGTTTCTGTATTATGATATCAAAAAAAGTCAATTAAAGGTACACGATAAATTAGATCGTTAGATATTATATAGAGTTTGGTTTTATTACGAATTTATGTCTTTTACCACCGTTATAATCGGGGTTTATTAAATCTATAATATCAATCTACTATAATTGTTATTTTGTAAAATGATGTAATTGGGATAAATTCCTTAGTTTCTAATACTTATTGGTAAACTATTATATAAACATTTTATACCCTTAAAATAACCTTATATATGTAATAAGTTTAAATAAAATTTTGTGTATCTTTTACATTAATTATTATTTTATGGAAAATATTATTACGGTGTCTTACATCTCATGGACCTTTTTTAGGTCGTTTTCTCACAAATACTAAAGATTTCCTGTGTAATAATTTATCAGAATTCTTGTCTGAATAGTTAGGTTTACAATCATCTTTCTATATGATACGAACGTATCTTTTTCGTAATCATACCATTTGTACCCGAATGGACGACCGAGTGGTAATTTCTTAGACGAACGGTACGTCCTCTGACGGACATTAAGTCCTTAACACCCAAAGTAGGGACCCACCCCTTCTAAGGGGTCTCTTCCTTTATCGTTGGATGAGTCATAAGAACGGACCCTTTAGGGTTTCTGACCTGGAACCCCAGAATTCTTAATCTATGTTGAATCAGTGATTTGATGGTGGTGGTACGACGACGATTCAGTGAAGTCAGTACAGGCTGAGGCACTCTAGGGTATCTGTCGTCTGGTGGTCCGAGACGGTAGGGACCCTAAGAGGTCCGTTCTTGTGACCTCACCCAACGGTAAAGGAAGAGGTTACGTACTTTCACTTTTCACTTTCACTTCAGTGACTCAGTACAGGTTGAGAGTCGCTGGGGTACCTGATGTCGGGTGGTCCGAGGAGGTAGGCACCCTAAAAGGTCCGTTCTCATGACCTCACCCCACGGTAACGGAAGAGGTTGGTGGTGGTATCATTTGTAGTATAAAGGGATTTTGACTCGATGTATAAGTCAAGTAGACTTACTTTTATGGTCGTCCGAAACAAAGAAGAACAACAAGTCAACGATTCAGCACAGACTGAGAAACACTGAGGTACCTCACGTCGTGACGTACCGAAGGGACAGGAAGTGATAGAGGGTCTCAAACGAGTTTGTATACAAGTAACTCAGTCACTATGGTAGGTTGGTAGAGTAGGAGACAGTGATAGAAAAGGAGATCGGGAGTCAGATAGGGTCTTAGTCCCAGAAATGGTTACTCGACCGAGAAGTGTAGTCAAGAAACCACGAGTCGAAAGAAATACCAGGTTGTGAGTGTAGACATGTACTGATGGCCTTTTTGGTATCGAAACTAATATACCTGTCTGGAAATAGTCGTTTCACTATAGAGACAAAAAATTATACGAGAGATTCAAACAGTATCAAAAAGAAGGTTACTCTTTCACAGAAAATTAAAGTACCCACGTCAGTGGTAGACATCACTAAAACCTCGGGTTCCTTTATTTTAGACGGTGACAAAGGTAAAAAAAGGGGTAGATAAACGGTACTTCACTACTCTGACCTACGATACTAGAAATAAAAAACGTACAGCTCAAAATTCAGTCGAAAAAGTGGGTAGAGAAAGTGGAAGTAGTTCTCCAAGAAATCAAGGTGAAACGAAGGACCCTAATCCCATCATAGTAGACGTATATACTCCGACAAGTATAAAGAGGGTCGTTAGAACTAAGGTCGAACACTAAGTAGGTCCGTCTGTAAAGTGTACCACATGAGACGTAGTTTCAGTTTATTGGGTATAAACAAGGGAGTCAAGTCAGCGAGTAAGTACAGACTGAGAAACGCTGGGGTACCTGACGTCGTGAGGTCCGAAGGGACAGGTAGGAATCTTAAGTTATTAAGATTTTGAAATTCATTCTTATTACTCAGTTCCTTTGTTCCTTTCTTGTGAACGGAATAGTATTGAATTATACTTTGTTACACTAATTCTTACACACTATAAACATTCGAGGTATTTTTGTCAAACGAATATATAATTGACTATGTGAGAGTCACGAATCTTTTTTTTACTAACCGGGTATCCTGTCTGAGTTATAACCGAAGTATTTCCTTATATCCTTAAAATTATTACATTAACTTTTCAAACTTTATTTTAATAAATCTATATATTGCAGGACTTTTTTGACACACTATAAACCATATTTCTTTCATCTGATCCTTTCTCTTGAACCTTTGTAAGCACATAAAGTATGTCAATATACTGTATTCATTTGTCTTTTTTTTAGAGTGTCTTAAATTATGTCGTGTTACTAGAAAAATATTTGAAATTTTGTTAATTTTAACATATTATAAAGTGTACATACAGATATCATGAAAAAATAAATAAAATAAATAAAATAAAAAAATGAAATGTTATGAAAATACCTTATGTGTTATGTCTGTATATCAGTGTATGTGTACACATACGTTTATGTATATGTGTGTTCCTGTCGAGAACGAAACGTTTCTAGACTATACGAATATGAAACCAATGAGTACCAAATTTATGGTGGTCGAAGTTTGTTGTGTTAAATTTAAACAATGGTACAATATAATTGATACTCATTAACGTATTTCATATTTGTAGTAACGATCGAGAAGTAAGGTGTTTCACTTTCAGTAAGGTGTCTAGTCATACATTTATTCTACGTGTAATACTAGTCAATAATTAGTACGGTATAAATTCAAAAAAACAAGTAAACAGAGATATATAGACCCGTACGTAAAGTACGTGTCTCTCGTTTTGTACACCAACACGATATGTAGGAAGAGGGTTACTATTTGGGTACATTGTACAATATTTTTACATATTAGGTTTTACCCTTAACCGATTGTCTTCACTTATATGTCTTTTCTTTATTTTCACTATTTTGATCTTCAATTTAACTTATATTAATCTAAACTTTTACCACTGACGTTACTATCCTTCATTCTGTAGGACTGTCCTTCTTTCTCGTTCATTATCCGTACGACAAACCGTCTTTGATTAAATTCTAAAACAGATTATGTCTCTAAAGAATTTATAGGAATGAGAAGTTTCTCTGATCTTTTTACACTTTATATATCATCTACAAATCGTGTTATTTATCAATAATTCCATTTGTAACACCTGATGTTTTTAAAAAAGAGTGACTGAGAAGAATTAAGTGTGACAAGAGATCTTAAAGTGAATTGAAAGATTTTTATAAATAATTCGAGAAAGATAAGGTCCGTGGTAAAATCCTTAATTTACGTTTCCATTTTAATTTGTTTCTTTAGAAACTGGAGTACTTCTAGTATGAGATGACCCTTATGTGTTTATTATTTACTATATTTGTTTATTTACTATATCATATGGTACTCCACTATTCACGGTACCCTTCTTTATAAGTTCTACCTTCTTTCTTGTTATCATAACTTCCTACCTCACTTTAAAGTTTATCTGTCAATCCCGAATATATTGACTGCAGTAAAAACTGTTTCCTACACTACCTTTTTGAGTACTCTGTTGAGTTACTCTTTTGACTTACTCTTTTGAGTTACCCTGTTCGTAAGGTCCCTCTTCTTTGTCACTGACGTTTCCGGGACTCCACCGTTACACACACCGTAAAAGATCCTTGTCGTTCCTCCGGTTACAGATACCCTTTATCTTTTATCCCTTCCTTCCTTCTCAATGGTCACTCCAATTTTTTTGATTTTCTCTGAGTCTAACAAATCTTTAAACGTCAAGTAACTTTCCTGAAACTGAAAATGATGTTCACTCTACCGTTCAAAGTCCCTCGTTCTTTAAAAGGAGATGGGAAGATCTAAGAAGATCGATCAGATCCTTAACTTAACTGTATTCTGTTCAATTGTCCTCTTTTAGTGTGTTTTCTAATTATCGTACCTATGTACCCTCTCTGGGTCCTTTTGTAAGTAAGTTTACCGACTTTGGGAGTGGAATTTATGGTAGAACTAGGTTTCTGTTTTCTCCTACAACCCCTACCATAAATCGTGAAGTCTCCCCTTCTTCTCTTAAGTGTACCTCTATCTTTTTACAAACCATTTTACAAACCATTTGTTTACAAAAGACCCGGACATCTCTTTTACCCTGTCTCTTCCCTTAAAATTGTTTGTCTGAAACGATCCTCGGACAGATGGTGTGGATCAAGTATCATCCAAGTAGTATCAAGTAAATACCACATTTGTGAAAGACCTTGTTCAGGAGACAGATGTAAATAAATCCGTCAATCACCCCTTTCAAGAGAGAATCAACAAACCCGGAACTTTAAATAGTCGTATTTAATTAGTAGTACGGTTTCTCTGTGTAAAGTCCCACCGTTTAAACGAGGGGACATCTTCAGTCACCGATTTAAACTCGTTTTCTCATTGTACTAGATTTATAAAATTGGGTCAACGAGTCCGAAGATATGACTCTTGTTTAGACCAACAATTTGTCACCCTATTTCATCTTCGTCCCGTGTTCAATTATCCACTAAAATTATTAGGTCCTTATGTACTACTACTGAACCATCGTCACTTTCTGTCATTCTTCACAAGTCGAATACTTATGTGAAAATTGTATTTTGAATATTCAAAAGGACTGTCCTACCACCCTGTACCCTAATTTTCACTAGTTTGTATTGAAGTTCCTAAGATCGGAACATATAGACCTTCCTACCTTAATTGACTCTATCCCTTTCTGACATTCTTTGTTTAAACCTCAACCCCTTTTAGTCCCCGAGTCAAAACACTAGATCTTGTGTTTTGATTAGTACAGTGTAGTGTCGATTTTAGAAAGGAACTACGATCTTATTTTAAATTTGTGGAGTCCTATCATATGTTTCAAGACTTACTACACTTAGATCAGATGTAACAACCCGAGGTAGTAAGTGTTAATCGAATGTTTTAGTAAACGTAAAAGGGATCATTGTTTCTCAAAACGTTAGTAAACGGGAGTAACCTCACTTAAAAGAGGGGAGAATATGTAGAAATTCTACATCTATTTAGTATTATGAGAGATACTTTGAAAGGGGTTAAGGAAGTCCGTTTCATTTAGTTAAAAAGAAGGGAAGGCGATATTACAACACTAGGATACAAATAGTATCGTGTACAAAGTAATAAACCCAGAGTAATTTGACACTCGAAGTACTCCTGTTCTAGTAGTGAATAAGTGTAGACATGGGCCATCTAGAATCTTACTTTTATATTGTAAACAACAACAAATCAACGATTTACCACAGAGTGAGAAAACGATGGGGTACCTGACATCGGGTGGTCCGAGGAGACAGGTACCCTAAAGGGTCCCTTCTTATGACCTCACCCATCGGTAAAGGAAGAGGTCTCCTAAAAGGGTCGGATCCCTAGTTTGGGTACAGAGGACGTAACCGTCCTTCTAAGAAATGGTGACTCGGTGGTCCCTTTACGTTTTACATCCTGTCGACGGGGATTTTATAAACAAATTAGAACTTACTTCTATATCTACTTACCATTTTGTATGAACTTCTAATAAACCTCAGTATAAAAGTTCACTAATAATATTAAGTCTTTAAATATATATAATACTTCAGTTCGTCCTTTACGATTCCAAATTTATCTTATAGGTATATCTTAACTTCTTATGTAACATTTCTATACACTTTTTTTAATTTTCGAAAGTCGTAGTAGGTAAAGAACCTTTTGAAGATTATTTAAGTCTCATGTTGAACATGAATAATATCAATCATAGTATTCTCTTTCTTGTCCAAATGTTAACACGAAGTTTCTGTCTAAAAGCGGGTTCAGTACTACGTTTTTTCAACTAGTCGAATTTTTCTTTTTAGTAGAACGGAAGTCAAGCAGTGTTCTACAAATACTTAATCAGAAGTAGAAGTATTCATCTACTTAACAAGGTACTTTAGATTTCCAAACACACAAATCTAAGTACGGTCTGTGTAAGACGTCCGACTACCGGGTTACACTGTCCCTACGATTGTAAACAACTACTGTCTATATAATTTCGATTCTACGAATTTATACGGTTCCGAACATAGACACACAGTGTAAATTACAGAGTCATATTTAAGGATATATATAAAGAAAGAAAATCGAATAAATCCTTAAAATACTCTACTTGACACAAAGAGATGGTTAAACATGACGATGACGACGATTCAGTGAAGTCAGTGCAGGTTGAGACACGCTGGGGTCTCTGCCGAGGGGGCAGGGACCCTAAGAGGTCCGTTCTTGTGACCTCACCCAACGGTAAAGGAAGAGGTTACGTACTTTCACTTTGTACTTTCCCTCAGCGCGTCAGCACAGACTGAGAAGCACTGGGGTATCTGACGTCGTCTGGTCCGAGGAGGTAGGTACCCTAAAAGGTCCGTTCTCATGACCTCACCCCACGGTAACGGAAGAGGTGTGGTTAAATATCCTCTTCAAGATTAGGGGGTCATGAAATCTTACACTGACATAAATCTCTGTCACGACAATTTCTTCATTAATTCCAATTTATTCCAATAAACCCACCCGGGATTAGGTTATATTAACCAGAGGAATTCTCCTCTAATCTTGTACGTGTACGAGTTTCCCTTCTGGTATACTTTTGTTTCTCTTATCTGTCGGTAGATGTTTAGTTCTTGTCTCCGGAGTCCTAATTTGGTGTGACTACTGTATAGTTAGAACCTAACAGTCTTTTATTTAAAGACAAGAAAGTCTATGGGTCAGAATCGTTTGATTATGTCCCTCTAACTAAGATTCAGACTTAGTCTCTATTATATCTATCAACATACAAAAGTAATTTAAAACTACATCTATCTGTAAAACCTTTGTATCACCATTGACTATACATATGACAAACCCTCCCAATTTAGAATCCGACAACGACAAAGTCAAGTGTCAAGATATATGAAAGTATCTTTAATTGACCTTGACCCGTAGACTCTATCACTTACTGTTTGAATCACATGTTGTCTTTGTGGACTTTCTACAATTTTCATACTGAAGATTTCATGTGAGATTTATACCTTACGGTGTGTCTGAAGATGTAAAATTGTTTCAATGGTCAATCTACGACCACCAGGTTTCTAATTTTCGTACCAATCTCTTTGTAAATAGATCCTAAAACAACTTTATATTTCCTATCTTTTCAACTTTCTATACAGTATCAAATATTCCGACAGGGTTACATTGTCACATACGAGTACCTTCTCGGCTGACAATCGTGAAGAAGGGTTAAAAATCGCTACAGTGTGACCATCGAACTTTAACCGGTATCATAGATATCGATGTGTTATCTTTATCCTTGTACGATGTCTATCTCCGAGGAAAAGGTGGTTTCTTGACTAAAGATCGTGTTATGACCTTTATCCACCACCGACAAGTGACCAAAAACAGGGATTAGAAATACACGGGTCGAAGGGACCACCGAGTCGACCATTTCTTAGACGGACGTTGCACCCTCTGGACTCAAACTAAGGACCCAACCCTTCAAGGGTACCTCTTCCCTTATCGATGGGTGAGGTCATAAGGCCGGACCCTTTAAGGTACCTGATATATCAGGTACCCCACCGTTTCTCAGTCTGTGGTGACTCGTTGAAAGTGAAAGAAAGAAAAGATCCACAGGTTCCAGAAACTTCACTTTTAGACTATTGGATAAAATATGAAACTTATCCAGTAAATGAGTCCGTACTACAATACTGTAACAAAAATTTTATAACCACTTAACTCGATACATCTATAAAGTTTACAACTGTGTAAAGTAATATATTGTAGTCTTTTTATTGTAATCAATTTTAATGGTACTTTGAATGTAACCCTTCTACAGTTCGAGTATTAGTCAAGTCAATTCAGTGAGTCAACAGACTGAGAAACACTAGGGTACCTGACGTCTTGCGGTCCGGAGGGACAGGTAGTTGTTGAGGACCTCAAATGAGTTTGAGTACAGGTAACTCAGTCACTACGGTAGGTTGATAGAGGAGGAGACAGCAGGAGAAGAGGAGGGTGGAAGTTTGAAAGGGTCGTAGTCACAGAAAAGTTTACTCAGTCGAGAAGTGTAGTCTACCGGTTTCATAACCCCAAGGTCGAAGTTGTAGTCAGGAAGGTTACTTGTAAGTCCTGACTAAAGGAAATCCTACCTGACCAACCTAGAGGAACGTCAGGTTCCCTGAGAGTTATCAGAAGAGGTCGTGGTGTTAAGTTTTCGTAGTCAAGAAGCCGCGAGTCGAAAGAAGTGTCAGGTTGAGAGTGTAGGTATGTACTGGTGACCTTTTTGGTATCGGAACTGATCTACCTGGAAACAACCGTTTCATTACAGAGACGAAAAGTTGTACGATAGATCCAACCAGTATTACAAAGAAGGTTCCTCATTCGTAGAAAAATAAAATACCGACGTTGGTGATAGACGTTACTAACACCTCGGGATTTTTTATTTCAGACAATGACGAAGGTGACAAAGGAGTAGATAAAGGGTACTTCACTACCCTGACCTACGGTACTAGAAACAAAAGATTTACAACTCGAAATTCGGTAGAAAAAGTGAGAGGAGAAAGTGAAAGTAGTTCTCCGAGAAAACAAGAAGAAGTGGTGGGTATTCCCACCACAATAGACGTATAGCCTCCAATAACTATAAAGAGGGTCGTTAGAACTAAGGTCGAACACGAAGTAGGTCGGGTCGTAAAACGTACTACATGAGACGTATCTTCAATTTATTCGTCCCACTGTTATATGTCGGAACTGTGTGAGGAAAAAGGATAAACCTTGGTCAGACAACAAGGTACAGATCAAGATTGATAACGAAGGACTGAACGTATGTCTAAAAAGTTCTCCGTCCAGTCCACCAGACTATAAGGGTAGAGAAAGTCTTAAAAGGTGTCAAATAACACTAGGTGTGTCAGTTTCCGAAACCGTACCGTGTAACTCAATGGGATTTAACATTAAAAGAGGATTTTAAAGTTTGAAATAGTGACCAACGTTTAAGATACAACAAAAGGAACTCTATTTTGTTTACAAATGAAAAGGGACGATACCCTTCGTGTATAACTCTATTCCAAAAACAGTCGGACTCAGAGTCTCATTGGTACTACTGTCTCGAGACGACGGTTAAGAGTTACCTGTTCACTCTATCTTAGTTCGATAATTTTTTTTAATACTATTTTTATGTGTATTGTATTTTAAATATCAATTACTGTAGATCATGTAAATATGATAACACGTTAGTAGTGTTTAGAGATCAACGTTTTACAAAAGTAATGGGGTTTCCTTGGGGATTTGGGTAGTTTGTCAGTGAGGGGTAACAAGAATCAGAGCTTCAAGACCTTTGGTGACTAGACGAAAGACAAAAATCCCTATACGAATGGACCTATCAAATATGTTTAATTTAGTATGTCATTCACCGTAAAAAACAGATCGAATAAAGTGAATCGTTTTACGAAAGGTCCAAGTAGGGATGATATCCGTGTATAGACATGAAATCAGGAAAAACACTAACTTATCATAAGGTAAATACATATATAGTGTAAATAAGTAAGTAGTCAACTATTTGTAAACTCAATAAAGACGGAAAATCGATAACACTTATCATGACAATAATTGTAAACACATGTTCATAAACTTATAGATGAAAGTTCATAAGACACATATATGTCCTAACTTTAACGATACAATATATAATATATATATGAATTGTAAAACTCCTTTTTAGGTTGAAAAAAGGTGTTATATCGTAGTACCCTTTACATAATGACAAGGTTAAAAAGATATAGGAGTGGTTATGAACGATAAAAAGTAAAAAAATTAATGACGTCTGTTGGATGATCTACCCTTTATCCTAAATTAACACTAAAACTAAACGTAAAGGGGTTATCGATGATTACAACTCGTAGAAAAGTACACACACGACTAGTAAACATATAAAAGAAACCTCTTTATCTAAAAACGGACAAAAATCAGTCCAACACACGAAAAAATGATACCACGACAACCTCAAGAAATATTATAGGACCTATCATTTAAGAAGACTGTATATTAAACTTTTAAAAAAGAATAATATATCCAAAATAAAAGTTAAATAACTACTATAGGAAACTGTGGTTTGTAAAATGTTAAAACAAATTCAGGTTGAAAAAAGAAAACAATTGGTATTAAACATCCGTACGAATTTTTAGGTAAGAGTTTATATACATTTATTTCTAAATTAGGATACAAAAGAAGAATTCCAAAATATTAAAGTGGATAATAGAAATTCAGAAACAAGGTAAAACTTAATTGAAAACACATACCACACTTAGTTCATTGGTTGTAGTAATAGACATCTAACAAAACCCCTAGAAACGGTAGAACTGTTATAATTTAGAAGGTTAGTTAGGTAATTGACTTAAAGAAAGACAAATAAATCCAGACAAACAAAAGGAAGTCGTTGCAAAAACTTAAAAACCACATATCCAGAACGTATAGGAACCGATTTAAATAAGAATTTATGAAATAAGAGATACTAGTGTAACACTAAACTTAACAAAAGAATTAAAGACAAAACCTATGACATGTAACGATCTCATACCTTTATGTTGACTAAGAGTATAAATAGAACATGGACTCTTGAAACGACTTAAACTAATCATCATCGAGATTGTCCAAAAACACCTAATAAATTCTAAAGGATACCTCTCTCACGACAATAGATGTTTGTATCAAAATGAACAAGAAAAGGTTATACTTACTAAAAAAAAAAGAAAAAGAATGGATTAACGAGACCGATCCTAAGGATCATGACAAAACTTATCGTTATCACTTTCATTCGTGGGAACAGAACAAGACTCGTACTACAATGGACCCCTAAAAAGTATTTACAGGAAAGAGTAAATTCTTTCAAGGGAAGAGAAGGATCAAATGAGACAAAATAGTACTTTCTTACAATTTAAAACAGTTGATGAGAAGGACATAGTTAATTCTACCAGTAGACCAGAAAAGGGAAGTAAGCTAATTACACATAATATAAGAAACTAAAAAGTATACAACTTAGTCAGACGTAAAGACCCTACTATTTAAGGTGAACTAGTAGTATTAAACCATAAAAAAAATAAACTCCGAGTAAAGTAAATAACTATTCCCTATAACCGGATACCAAAATAAAGACCACTCTAGAAACATTAAAGAAGACCTCAATAAACCATCAAACATAAAACCTTAAACACGTAAAGTAGATCTAACAGATTAAATAAGTACATGTTAACAAGTATTATAAGTACGGATATATAGTAAGTCTTACACCAGGACGGTAGGTTCGTCGTGGAGTTTTAAGGGGTTAAGGGCGAGTTACCGAGCCACAAGACCTAGTGAAAACCGTGTAATAATTTAGAAGGCCCTTCGTCTGTGGTTATAATTCAACCTTCACGTTGTATAAATACCCCTCTCCTCCATTTATGACATTTTTTATATCACCTCTTTCTAGTCCTCTTAATTCCCCTTCAAAGGGGTGGTGTTACGTCTAACTTGTGATTACTTTTTCTCTTTCCTTTCCTTCTTATCCCATCTTTCTCAGAGTATAAACAACATAAAGACTGTCTGACAACGGTCGGGTTACCACTCTAGGTAAAATTTCTAAGAGGTATGTTGTCAGTACATGACCGGTTTTAGATTTGGGAAAGAAGTGAAAAACGAGTCAGTTACCGACCTATGACGAAGTACATACATCGAAGTCGAGTTTTGAAACTGTATATAACCTTTAACGGTCGATTACCTCGTAGAAAACGGACCACGGGTGAAGTACCCTCTAGCCTTTCCATGTAGAGATACCGACTGTCTTACTTACTGGAATTGTATTCTTATAGTGTCCGGTCAATAAACATCCTACGGGAGGGGGTTGGCCCCGAAGCGATCGTAAAGAATTACCGAGTTAAGTCGTATAGGTAGGAACCGTCCTTATAGAGTCTTCATTACAACTCAGGAAGACTGACGTAGGATACACCACTACTTATTAAAATTAAACAGGGTAATGATTACACTTGTTGTCTGACCAAGGTTTTTCTTTTTCCTCATGCAGTTTCGGCATATAACAGTGGGACGAATAAATTGAATATACGTCTCATGTAGTATTCTTTACGACCCGACCTTCTTCGTGTTCGACCTTAGTTCTGACGGTCCTCTTTATAGTTATTGGAGTCTATACGTTTACTATGGTGGGCATACCGTCTTTCACTTCTCCTTGATTTTTCGGAGAACTACTTTCACTTTCTGTCACCTTTGTCACAGTCTGAAATAAAAACCCCCCGAGGTGTTAGTGACGTCTATCACCAAAGTCGGTACTTTAATTTTCTATGAATGAGGAACCTTCCTTTCAATACTGGTTGGATCTATCATATAATTTTCGTCTCTATAATGAAACCGTTGTTTCCAGGTAGATCAGTTCCGATACCAAAAAGATCACCAGTACATACCTACACTCTCAACCTGACACTTCTTTCGACTCACGACTTCTTAACTACGAAAACTTGACACCACAACCTCTTCTGAGAACTCTCAGGGAACCTGACGTTCCTCTAGGTTGGTCAAGTAGGATTTCCTCAGGACCCACAAGTAACCTTCCTGACTACGACTTCGACTTTGAGGTTATGAAACCGGTAGAGTACGTTTCTCAATGAGTAACCTTTTCTGGGACTACGACCCTCCCTAACACCCGTCCTCCTCTTCCCCTGTTGTCTCCTACTCTACCGATCTACCGTAGTGGTGGAGTTACCTGTACTCAAACTCACTTGAGGTCCTCAGCCACTACCCGTCCCTCCGGACCGCACGACACTAAGTACCCCAACGTTTCTCAGCCTGTGCTGACTCACTTGACTTGAGCTGACTAGACTTACACGTAAAACTAGTAAACTAATTCTACTATAAACGGTTCTACAAGGTGAGATTTTAATAAGAAATAGAGTGACCTTAATTATCAGTAAAAAACCCCTCCATGAAACTTTAATATATATATTGGACGAATAGTCGTTTAAAGTTGAATAAGTAAATGTAAATTTACTTTAGTACGAAAGGATAAAATAAAGTAATGATGAGAATAAATGAAGTTATAAGTTTAACGGAGGTCAAACCGGTCACCCCTGGATAAGTCAGATTAAAGATACAGGAATACCATATTAGAGTAATAAGAAACTCGTGAAGAAAACAAAGACCACGTTCTTCTACAAGGTCCATGTAAACATGGAAGACATCGGTTACTTGGTCGACAAGGAGGTTCTTCGGAATTTAAGAAAGAAAAATTAAAAAATTAACCTCATATTAACGAAATGTTACAAATTAAGAAAATCATTTTCTATCATGTACCTTCTAGACCCTTACTTCACACGAGTGACAATAATCCACAACGACAAGGGACCGAGAGAATCATAAGTCTCGACACCTTATACACCTATATGTGTATACATTATATATATGTATATGTTTGTGTTGTACATTAAATACATATATATTACATATATAATATACATATATATGTATATTATATATGTGTATATATACATAAACAGATATACATGGTGGTTAAGACACCTCATCATTTACCTTCGGGTGAGGTCATCAAAACGGACCTTTTAAGATATCTGTCTCCTCAGACCACCCCCGGTGTTTCCCAATCTGTGTTGACTCGTACGTGTGTGTAGTGACTAAGGTTAGGTTGTAGTTTGTCAAGTAGGTTTAAAAGAGTGAGGGGTATAAAAATTCATAAAGGAGGTCACCACTCTTCGAACCGAAAGTAATAGGAATTTTATAAATGAATAAACTAAACGATGAACATCATTGGTCAGAGAGAAAAGAAGGGGAAGCAAATGGGATAGGTTTATAGTATAAGTGGGACAACATCAACAGAGGAGTTCTGTCCGTCTAGGGTGTGAAAGTAAGAAGGAGTGTCACGGGACCGAGACTACAGAGTTTAATTTTGTGAGGGAGGACACGACGGGGAGGGGGTTGACCGGTACCTGTAAGAATAGGACACACCAGGGGTATTGGGTATGACCCCGTGAGAGTAGGACGGTCAGAGTACACGATGTGTAACGGTTGGGATACATACTTATGGTAGGAATTGACAAAGACCAAGATTGTAACATGTAGACCGAAGAGGTGGAGTCCCTTTGGGAGGAATGGTAAGAATATGAGATTGAGAGGTACCGGGTAGAATAGAGTGAACCCAATAGTGTGAGTTACGATTCAGTGAGGAGTTATCCCTATAGGAGAAGTAAATTAAGTACTAGACTACGGGTCGTGACCAGATGGTACGTGGGGTACTGTGTTTGATGGTTGTAGATACAGACAGGACGAGACGGGTACATCATCGAAATTTAGACTTAACAATTACCTTTCTCTCTTCACATCTCTTTCTTTCCCTTGTCTTTTCTTATCTCCCCTCACTTCCCTTTCCTTCCTTCCCTTTCTCTTTCTTCAGAGGGGTAATAATAAGTCACTTAACCATTAACTTTAAAAATAAATGGGTAACTAGTTTTTTAGTGTGTAAAATAACTCACTTAACAACCACAAAATCTGTACCTAAGTGTAAAATATCACTACGAACATCTATCGACCTCCGACATATTGAAGACCAGAGACTTTAAATACTATTTGTGTACTTACAGAAAATACATGAACTTTTCTTACAAATAAGGGAATCAGTTTTAAAATGTCACATTTATTAATATAAAAAGTTATGGAGATATAAAATTAAGAATTACAGTATAAAATTAAAATTTGATACATAAATTTAGTAGGAAATAACAAAACGGTGAAATAGAAATCTAAAAAATTTATCAGAAAATTATGTACATAAAACCAGGAAGTAATTATTTGTTACTGGGAGACAGAATAAATTGCGAAGAATGTTATTTGGGATGAAAGATACTGTAATTATAATACTACGGAAAAAATCAACACTTAAAATTCGTAAAACTCCGTGAAACAAAATCCATAACAAGAACACGTCATGTTAAAAATTATGGATAAACTCAGAGATATAAAATTATCCCTCCAAGTTGATAGATGTTAGTGACAGTGTTTAATATAAAAGTTCAAACGAAAATTTGAAAAACAAAAACTTAAATCAATTTATATAAAAGATGAGAAGACAAAAGAAACAATGATACGACTGGTTTCTTAACAACAAAGAGATTAACGTCCGAATTAATACATTTTCTGTATAAGACGAAATTAACTCGTTCCCCGAAGGGACCACCGAGACTACCATTTCTTAGACGGACGTTATGTCCTCTGTGTCCAAACTAGGGACCCAGTCCTTCTATAGGACCTCTTCCCATACCGATGAAGTGAGGTCATAAGAACGGACCTTCTAAGGTATCTGTTTCTTCAGACCGCCCAATGTCAGGTACCCCAGTGTCTCTCAACCTGTACCGACTCGTTAATCGTAAAAGTGAAAATTAACTCGTATCTCACAAACTTAAGTTAATAAGACAAAGAAGAAAATTCTCTTTAAATTCAGGTTCATTCAAAAGTTTTCGAATGGATAATTACAGTTTTTAATTTGTCATAGATACACAAGGATAAAGTATCCTATTTTTTAATCGAAAATAACTATAAAAAGAAGAAAAGGGTGAAGATTAGATAATAACGATATAATCAAAAAGTCGTCGAGAATTTTTAAAACCAGTACTCTTAAATTAAATGATTAGTACGAATGTCGATAACTAAAATGTGTCAAGAAGTTGAAACGTAAAAACAAATGAAGGTTTTAAAAGTGCTAAGAAAAAACAAGGATCGAAATAACTGTATATTAATCGTATATTGTAACATATTCAAATTGCACATATAACACTAATAAACTTTGTACATACATAATGTTTTACAAATGGTGTTATTCTAATTAATTGTGTAGAAAGTGGAGTGTCTTAATAACACACATAACAAAAAAATACTACTCTTGTAGTTTCTCGAGAAGAGTATCTTTGAAAGTTCATATGTTATGTAACAATTGATGTCAGTGGTACGACATGTAATTTAGAGACCTTCAATGAATAAAATATTAAGATTAAAAAATGGGAAACTGGTTTTAGAGGAATAAGACCGTGAGGATTCCCGGATCGTTGGTGATAAGATGTTACAAAGGTCATTAGTCTACAAAAATCTAAGGTGTATATTCATTTTTGTATGTATAAATAAAAAAGTTAGACTAAATAAAGTGTATGGTATTACGAGAGATCCAGATAGATACAAACAGTGTTTTGTCCTAAAGTAAAAGAAAATGACGACTTATTACTAGGTAACACGGACCTTTTAGGGTACCTACCTCCTCGGACCATCCGACTTCAGGTACCCCAGCGATCCTCAGCCTGTGCTGACGCGCTGAAGGGAAAGTGAAAAGTGAAAGTACGTAACTTCTTCCTTTACCGTTGGGTGAGGTCACAAGAACGGACCTCTTAGGGTCCCTGCCCCCTCGCACCACCCGACGACAGATATCCCGGCGTGTCTCAGCCTGTGCTGACTTCGCTGAATCGTCGTCGTCGTCGTCACACATATACACATGTATGGTCGAACCGGTTTTTAAAGTAAGTCCCAAAAGGTACTGTAGATTATCTTTTTGATTTGTTTGGAAAACCGGTAGATATGTATATATACACACACACACACACACACACACATACACACACAACAAAATTAAAACTTAGGACGGTGGAATGACTTAATCAAGTAATCCAGACTCCTAAAAAACCACCTCATAAAATCTACAGTACTCGTCTCGGTTAAAATAAAGAAGGAAGGGTTAAAACTACTGAAAATAAATGAAAAAAAAAGGATTAAAGAGACCGAACGTGAAAACCATGCTACAACTCATTCACCACTTTCATTCGTGGAAACAGAACAAAGACTAGAATCTCCCTAAAGTGGTAACTCATACTACAATCAACACCCAAACGGTGTATACCGGAAATAATACCACTCTATATAGGAAGAAAAAATTACATTTACATAAATAAAATTAACCTCCAATTAATGAAATGTTATAACATAACCAAAACGGTATGTAGTTGTACTTAGACGCTGTCCATATGTGCACAAGGGGTACTCCCACCAAGTCCTACCTCTATATAGGAAGATATGGGTTAAACAACTCTCGAAAAATAGTATTTACCTATAACTTAAAACAGTTTACGAAATACAATATATATAGAATTAGAGATACCACATAGAAAAAAAAAAGTCTCTTCTCATTCAACCTCTTATGCAAAGTACATATTTTCATCTTTCAAATGGTTTTTATGGTTTTCAAATGAGTCAACTACTCCATATTTGTCTATATTTGTAGTTTTAAGTCGGAGAGTAAAGTAAGATAACAACGTAAATTTTAGAGGTTTTGAGAAACTCTAGTTGGATTGAAGGAAGTAATATTCATTGAAGTGAGAAGGGAACGGACTTATAAATATACAAAAAAGAAGTAGATTTTAAAAGAACGTATTACTGTCCATGTATAGTGATAATTAAAACGTACCATATACTCAGAATAGTTAAATATTTCCGTCTATAAAGAACTAGTTCATAGTAAATTGTAAATAGTCAAAATAAACGATACCAGAAAAAGAAGTATTATAAAAAGACTTTCAACATCGAAGAAAGGGGGAGAAGATATAAATGACAAGAAAAACAATTGTAAAAGAAAGGAAAAGGAAACTCAAGACTCTCTCCGAGAATAAACAGGAGGTGGAGTGAACAAGAAAAAAGACAGTATAACTATGATGAGTTATTAAAGTTATGACAAAGTTTAAGACGATATCGTAATAACTACAGAATAGAGGGATCTCCAAAGACGTCCGTATAAAATATTGGAAACATAATCGGAAATTATTCTATTACAGTATAAAATGGTGTATCACACGTACCTCAAGTAAAAAAGACTACAAAATAACTACCTTTCTTTGACTATAACAGGTTTCGTACGAAGAAAAAATTTTAACGTAAAAATAATTTTTTAAGTAAAATAAACAGTTTATGATAAAGTAAACGGAACAAAATACTAGGTCTTAACAAACAGAGGTAGGAAATAATCAATTGTTCCGAACATGTCTAAGAAGGAAAAATCTGTTACTTATAAATTTTTAAATAATATTACGAACATATTACGATAAAATCAGAAATAGGGTTTAAAATGAGGTTTCCTGAACACTACCTTCAAGTAAGGTAGTGGTTTTACTAGATTCCCTTAACTTCATCGATACAAAAGGGATTCTCTTCAACAGAGTTAATGTCTTTTTTTCTTGTTGTTTCTTGACACGTCTCAATGAGACGTGTAAGTTAGTATCGATGAAGTTAAGGGAATCTAGTAAAGATACAAGTACCGTATTTCGTACAGACTAGAAGAAAGACCACACTTAAGTCCGGAATAGTACCTTCTTGAATGGTACAGTATTGTTGGAGACTAGTTAAAATCAAAATACACCGATAGAAACTTAATGACGAAAGTTTATCATAACACCATTTCCCTTAATTTTTACCTTATGGATGTCTTCAACGAGTCTTTTTTTAATCCCCACCCCAATAAAATCGTATAGGAGATATATGAAGTTACATTGTATAAATGTATGTACATGACTCTTACGATAATAAACTACATATTTATTTCCTCTCCATATCCTTTCTTGTTACATACTTCGAATCAATATTCTAATTTTAGTCTAGTAATATAAGACTAACCACTTAACCAGTATAGTCATTACTTAGCTCTGAAGTAAATCCTGACAATGTAAAAAGAAAATAGTGTCTATCTCAAAATTAAATGAAGTTACCCTGACTTTACATGGTTTAGTTAAGGTAGAGAAATTTCCTCCAGAGTTTATTGTCTAGAACTTAATGTCTGTCAAATGTTAAATAAATTTTACGAGGAATATAGAGTTTTATAACGACGTTCTACATCATTCTTGTGTGAGTCAAATTAAACCCCATACCTATTTAAAAGATATCTCCGTAATACCTAAGTGTCTAATGATAGGTAAGATTACTTAGAGGGTAAAGTCACGTTTCACAACGGGAAGTACCGATTACTTCACCTTTCGACTCTCATAGACACCGTCTTATCGTAAGAGGTTAAACAATAGAGTACCCCTTTTCGGTAAAAAAGGATTAGGACTTTTATCAAAAGTACTACACTGTCGTTAATCCCTATAAAAACCGGTCATGTGATTCGTTGATTTGGTTAGGTATTTTGATCCGACACCATATTTGTACATCCAGTTAGAAAGGTGAACTAAAACTAATTGTGACAGTAGTTTCCGTATATTTAGTGAGTAAAGGTAGTTTCAGTACCAATAAGAAACGGTAAGTTTAAGATGACTTGTTTTCTTTTGAAAACCACTAAAGTAACACCTAAATCTCCTTGGGTTTCCCCTAAAGTCTAAAAAAAGGATTAGTAAGAAGGTTAAAGGAAATTTTAATAAATTCTTTCGAAAAAAAAAAAAACGGGATATCTTAAAAGTGTAAGACCTAAAACAATTAACATAGTGGTACCGTTGTAAATCCAAAATTAGTTAAGACACAAAGTATATTTAACATGATTCAGAGTTTTGATAGTCTAATTCCAATTATAAAACCTTCCAATAAAATTCTCTATAAACACACAAACGGTGGTCTTCCGTTTATTAAATATAAAAATCAACAATAATCTTGTCACTATTCAGGGTAAGTAATACTCAACGTCATACCACTATAAGATAGTAAGGAAGAAATAAAGAATTTATGATTTCTATTTTAAAGGAAGTAGGTATAATAACAGTGGTGTCTTACTATAGTATAGAGATTGGGGGTTTAAACAAATTTACGGTTCTGGCTACTACGGTGTTTATATGAATCTCCTATTATACTTTTCAATAAAGAGTGTACTTCGAAAGACCCCTCTTGTATCATTTATACAATACGAGGGTTCTTCTTGATACGTAACGAACTGTCCGTCTTTTGCATTAGACCGAACCCCAAAATAATACCAATCTCCTTAACCCGAAAACACACCCAAGGACTTGTACCTGTCTCCAAACACACCAAACTTATAGGATGACCGTGTCTTCTTCCCTCGGTGGTACAAAAACAAAACCCAAAAAAATTGGTCGAACGGGTCTATACCATTGTCTTTCCTTTCCCACCCCATCTCTAATTTTGACACACACCAATGTACTATAAGATCCCTTTCTAAAAAAAAAGACGAGACCAGTATAAATATACATAGTCAAAGAAGTTTCTCAGAGTGTAGTCATAACAGTCTCAATCCTGGAGGAGATACCGTTTTTAACGAAATTTTTATATAAACGAACAGATAATAACTTACGTCGTCTTAAAAAATCTCGTCAAATTCTAAGTGTTGTTTAACCTCATCTTCCATAACTCTAAAGGGTGTATATGGGAAGGGGGTATATAAGTATTTGAGAGAGTCATAGTTATACGGATGGTTTCACCGTGTAAACAATCTTGACTACTTGTATGTAACTATGTAGTATAGTGGGTCCCAGGTATTAAATGTAATCCCAGATGAGAATCACATCATATAAGATATCCAAAACTTGTCACCGGAAATAAGAGGTAATCTCATAGATTGTCTTCTGAAAGAAACGGGATTTTCAGGAGACGAGAGGACTGATAAGTAGGAAGGGAGGGAAAATTGGGGAAGCTGGTGACTAGAAAAATGATGTCAAAAGACAAAGACATTACAGTATATCAACCTTAGGATGTCATGTATTGAAAAAGTCTTACTGAAGAAAGTGAATCATTATACGTAAATTCAAAGGAGATACAGAAGAGTTCCGACTTATCTATTACATAAAAATCACGACGAAGGTTCAAAACCGTTAATACTTATTTGGAGGATATTTATAGGTCCACATATATAGGTCCACACAACTATAAAAAAGTCAACGAAACCAATTTATGGTCTTACTAACGATCTAGTACACTATTCTGATACAAATGGAAACACTCTTTGATAGTTTGACTGAAGGTTTCACACATGGTTGGGTACCGCCTAAGTACAACTACATACCATTTTGGTTATGTCATAACATTTCATTTTATTTTATTTTTATTTTAATTTAAATTTTTTTTGTGGTTGCACAATGGTCAAATTTCAAGTCAATCGTTACTTACTCTCGAGGACAATGAGGATTCGAAGAACTTGTAAAAGACAACAGTCAAAAGACCGTAAAATCTGTAAGACTATCCATACATTACCGTACAGTAACGACAAAAATTAAACATAAATGTAATATACTACACCTCGTAGAAAAGTATACCAGTAGTAGGTATATAGAATAAACCAGTCCACAGACAGTTCCGGAAACCGGGTAATAAATTAGTCCAACGAGTAAAAGAATAACAACGCCAATAACAACTCAAAAATTTTAACATACAAAACCTATCGTCAAGAAATAGTCGATACAGAAACGTTTTTAAAAGAGGTCAGAGAACTGAAAGTAAGAGAACTGTGACAGAAAACGTCCCGTATCTAAAAATTAAAATTAATTCACGTCGAGTTAATAAATAAAACAAAATATCTAACAAAACCCCCCCAATATGATTTCTCAACAAATATTTCCAGTAGAACTAAATAAAAGAACCTTATCCCAAATGTAAATCCATATATTAGGTAAACTCAAGTAAAAAGTATTTTTAAAATTCCAGAAACAGGTCTAGAAAAAGAAAAAACGTATACCTATAAGTCCAAAAAAAATTTATTGAAAATAACTTTTTTTCGACATAACATAACGAAAACTAGGAAACAGTTACTAGTAAACTGATACACTTTTCAGTTTCGCAATCAACGAGTCAGAATTGACTGAGAAACGTTAGGGTACCTGACAACGGGTGGTCCAAGGAGACAGGTACCTTAAGAGGTTTGTTCTTACGACCTCACCCATCGGTAGGGGAAGAAGTCTCCTAGAAGATCTGGGTTCCCAACTTGGACCCAGAGGGAGTAACGTCCGTCAGAGACATGACAGACTCGGTGGTCCTTTTTAGGTTCAACTGATATGAATACCCACAGATAAAGACCCGAGAGATAAGACAATGTGACAAGATAAACAGATAAGAGAGTGGTCAAGATATGACATAACTTATAACATCAAAAATATGATTCAGAACTTCAACCCATCACAGTCGAAAGTTATAAGAGAAAGTTATAATACAACTAATAAGACCTGGAAAACGGAAAGGTATATTTGAAATCTTAGGTGAACAGTTATAGGTGTTTTATGAACGAACCTTAACCCAACCCTAACGTAACTTACATATCTAGTTCAACCCTTCTTGACTGTAGAAATTTTAAAACTCAGAAGGATAGGTACTTGTACCTTATAGAGAGGTAAATAAAAAGAGAAACTAAAGTAAGTATTCTCAAGACAACAAAAGTGGTATATCGAGAACATGTGTAAAATAATCAACATGTGGTTTGATAAAATTAAAAGACCATTATTACATTCACCATAATACAAACATTAAAGTTTAAGGTAAACAAGTAACGATCATATATTCTTTCACAGAATCAAACATCTTGACGATATCGTTCTATGGTATCTGAGTCACCGAATACTTTTTGTCTTTAAGTAAAACGTATCAAGACTTATGACTTTCAGGTTCTAGTCCCACGGTCGTACCAGTCTACTACCGACAGAAGACCTGACGTTGAAAAAACAACATCAGAATGTATCGTCTTATCTGTTCGTTCGAGAGACCTCGGAGTAAAGATTCCGTGGTTAGGGTAACACTCTCGAGACACGAATACGGGATTAGTGGCGGTTTTACGGGGTGGAGAGGATTATGGTAATGGAAACAACAACAACAAGTCAATGATTCAACACAGACTGAGAAACACTGGGGTACCTGACGTCGTACGGTCCGAGTGGTCAGGAGGTGATGGAGATTCTCAAACGAGTCTAAGTACAGGTAACTCAACTACTACGATAGATTGGTAGAGTAGGAGACGACAGGGGAAGAGGAAAATGGAAGGTAGAGAGGGTTGTAGTCGTAGAAAAGGTTACTCAGTCGAGAAACGTAGTCTATCGGTTTCATAACCTCGAAGTCGAAGTCGTAGTCAGAAAGGTTACTTATGAGTCCCAACTAAAGGAAATACTAACTGACCAAGTTAGAGGAACGTCAGGTTCCCTGAGAGTTCTCAGAAGAGGTCGTGATGTTAAGTTTTCGTAGTTAAGAAACCACTAGTCGGAAGAAATACCAGGTTGACAGTGCCGGCATATACTGATGACCTTTTTGGTATCAAAACTGATATCTCTTGAAACGGCCGTTTCACGACAGAGACGAAAAATTGTGAGACAGATCCAAATCCCCAATCTTAGACTTAAACACTCAAAACCCTCTTGTGGTTGCAAGTCTGTTATTGTCTTTCACTAACCGAAAACATATTATTGTATAAGACGTTGTGGAACGATATTAACGAATAATCAAGGTCCTAAAAACAATGCATTTATTATAATGGAAAATTTCTTTCATAATAAAGAAGGAAGTGTTTAGAACATGGAAAACAAAGAAGAATAATCGACTCTAAGGTCATACTACACTTTTCTTCACCACTCGCCTTCGTAGGAACGGAAAAAGGATTAGAATCACCCTTTCTTTTTCAAAGAGTGGTAACACAAGACTTTTGTTTTTAACGTCCTAAAGATATGAAAATTTAGACAATTCCACACAGAAAATACCGGGTCTTTCACAATATAGAACCAATCAGAAAGCAACTGGAACTCTTATTGTTCAACAACTATAATGTACTTAATAAGATGTCTATAGTCAATTTAGGTTAACCTACTACCACGACAAGTCAAGTTGATACCGGAATGTCTAAAATAAGGGTGACCTAGAGAGGTAAAGATTATCTTCCTATTACTTCAGAGGTTTATTTTATCACTTAAATAAACAAAGAGGAACATCAAGGTAGTCACAAACGGAGGATATAAATCTAAGAGACGAAAATTAACGTATATACAATTACCAATATATTTTGTAGAATCACTTAACTACGGTACAAGAAAACTGATCACAGTAGTATCATAAAAACAACAACAAGTCAACGGTTCAACACAGACTGAGAATCACTAGGGTACCTGACGTCGTACGGTCCGAAGGGACACAAAGTGGTAGGCGATCTCGAACGAGTTTGAGTACAGGTATTTCAGTCACTAGGGTAGGTTGGTAGAGTAGGATACAGTAAGGGAAGAGGAAGACGGAAGTTAGAAAGGGTCGTAGTCCCAGAAAAGTTTACTCAGTCAAGAAACGTAGTCCACCAGTTTCATAACCTCTAAGTCGAAGTCGTAGTCAGGAAGGTTACTTATAAGTCCTGACTAAAGGAAATCCTAACTAACCAACCTAGAGGAACGTCACGTTCCCTGAGAGTCCTCAGAAGAGGTTGTGGTGTCAAGTTTTCGTAGTAAAAAAACCACGAGTCGGAAGAAATACCAGGTTGAGAGTGTGAGTATGTACTAACGACCTTTTTGGTATCGAAACTGGCATACCTGGAAACAGTCGTTTCAGTTCAGAGACGAAAAATTATACGACAGATACAACCAGTATCCAAAAGAAGGTTCCTCGTTCACAGAAAATTAAAGTACCGACGTCATTGATAGACACTAAAACCTCGGGTTCTTTTATTTCAGACAGTGACAAAGGTAACAAAGGGATAGATAAACGGTACTTCACTACCCTGGCCTACGGTACTAGAAACAAAAACATTACAACTCAAAATTCGGTCGAAAAAGGGAGAGGAGAAAGGTTCTCCGAGAAATCGATAAGAAGTGAAAGAAGGTACTCCAACCATAGTAGACGTATACACTCCAATAACTATAAAGAGGGACCTCAGAACTAAGGTCGAACACAAAGTAGACCAAACCGTAAAGTGTATTAAAAGAGACGTATATTAAATTTATTCTTCCCACTCTTATACGTCGGAACACTGTTATATATCATGAGGAAAGGGTTAGAATTTGGTGAGACAACAAAGTACAGACCAAGATTACCAACTAAGAACTGGACGTACGTCCAAAAAAGTCCTCCGTCCATTCCACCAGACAATAAGGGTACAGAACTTCTTAAAAGGTATTAAACAACACTAGGTGTGTTCCGAAATCGTATCAGTTACTCCGTCTTACCACAAAGAGACCTTAAAAGAACGAAAAGGATACTAGGTTACCTACAACCGTTAAACTAGAGACCAAGGAGACGGAAAAGTTTTAGGTCAAACATGTTAACCTTCAAGAGCCAAGTTCACGATAACTTCGGATCGAACCTCTTAAAACTCGTAATGAAACGATCACACACTCTACTCACGTTAACATGTTATTAAACTTGTTAGAAACCGTAACCTAAAGAAAACCTAACCGTACTTTTGACTGTAAAAGGTCAGGACACCGGTGACGACTCAAAAGGTTTAAACGACCATATAAATCCAGTCGTAAAAGTGTCGTAGTAGAAAATCTAAAACTTTATCGAGTCGACATTAAGGTAGTTGAGGTGATCGAAACTGGTGAAGGTTACATGGAACTAAGTACCTGAATTGTAAGGTCGAAGGTTACGTCATAACAAGAAATGTCGTAGTCTGAAATGTAGATAGTGGTCAGTGTAGGTGTTGACTCACAACAAAGGTGAAACCCAGTCGCAGAGGAAGAACTCGATAAAACAGTCAGGAAGGTGATCGTTTAACCCGTGGATGGCTGGACCCCTCAAGTAGAAAGTGACATAGAAAAACGGAAAAGTATGATAAGTACCCTAAGAGTTCCGTTCTAACGACTTCACTAAACGGTAAGGGAAGACGTCACCTGGTACAAAACAGTCTTTAGAGGTGGTACTGGAACCCACCGGGATATACTGTACCGAGTATCAAAGTAAGTGTTCCGACACTAGGTACACTAGTCAAACCAATCAAAAGAGACTAATACCAAAAATAAGACAGACGGTAGACTACCTATTCCTAGTCTCCGAACATGTCCAAGGACTACCTTCCATTACTTTGTCTTCATCTATAAAAAGACCTTAAGGGAAAAAAGAGATACTACGTCACTTACAACGGTTAAACTAGAGACCAAGGAGAGGGAAAAGATTTGGGTCGAACTTGTTGACCTTTAAGAACCAAGTACGTCACGATTTCGGATTGTACGTCTTAAAAATTTATATTAGAATGATCGTACCCTCTACACACGTTAACGGGTCAATAAACTTGTAGGAAATCATGACGGGAAGAACACTTGACCCTATTCCTAACTGGAAACAGTCAAGACACCGGTGACGACCCGAAAGGTCTAAAAGACTGTATAACTCACATCGTGAAACTATCGTAGTAGAAAATTCTAAACTTTATCGAGAGACCCTAAGGTAGTGGAGACGATCGAAATAACTGTCGTCACGTAAGATTCCAGGTGAACTGAAGTGTGAGGTATTACAGACCGACACACCCACTCACTGGTGTGGTGACACCAATAGGTCCAGTAATTCTAGAAGAAACATGTCATGAATACACATAAGAAAGGTAGAGAAGAACTAGGGAAGACGATGTTAAAGATAGGAAATAACACGGGTAGAAACCTACTTTACAAGGAAATTATAAAGGTTAAAATACCTTCTCTAGAGATCATAAAGGGGAAGACAACAAAAGGAGATAAAGAAACGTAACAAGTAACTTCTTCCGGAAGAACAAAGAGGAACGATAAGAGATCTTGAGACATACATCAACCCACATGGAAAGGGAAAGAGGGAACGAAAAAGGAAGAGAAGAAAGAAGTCGATAAACATTTCGGAGGAGTCTGTTGGTGAAACGGAAAAACGAAACAAAAAGAACCCTACCCTGACAAACGACAGAGGATATGTTATAATGCCTGGAGACAGATATCAAGAAGTCAGTGAAACAAACGATCTAGATTAGGGAACTTAGATAAGTAGTGGAGGTACGATATAAACATCCCCTAAACTAAATTCAGTATGGACCGACCGGATGACCAAAAAGGGTGAAAGAAATCAAATTCGGAGTTAAAACGAGACTCTTCCGCCACTAGACTCGGTGTTAGTCGACGTCCAGAATAAAAACGACTGATATATCTTGAAGAAGTAGAAACCGATGTTTATTACAATAGTTAGACTAAAACCACAACTGATAAACCACTATAGGTACATATTTCAACATAGCACACAAAAACTCTTTCCCACAAACGATATTAGTCACACAAGAGAACCCTCTTAAGACAATCGGAAACGGAACGAAGTAAAATATGAGGTTCCGGTTTGAACGGACGATGAACTGGAGGATGTAAACGTAAGGTTGGGGGATACTACTTGTCCTGTAGAAAAAACCACAATCAGGATCCTCCAGAAGATCCAGAAGTACCTTGACTAGTTGGAGTCGAAGAAACGGTAGTCATCAACCCCATGTCTGAACTTAATGACACTGTAACTTACCAAACGGAACCTTTACTTGACTCTAGTAAGATAGGAAAGACTCCAACGTAGGTTCATGACGTAAAGTCTGAGAACAACTAATACTCCCAATGAGGTAAAGAAGATTCCCTAAGAACGGGTGTCATCATCTATATTACCAGTAGACTTAATTTAAGTGGGTAAGGGTAGATAAAGTCGAACGACTAAGGATTCTACTACAAATGAGAACGATAGAGGACGAACTGGTGGAGGTTAAATACAACTAAGTACCTGGATTGTAAGGTCCAAGGATACGTTATGACAAGAAATGTCGAAACCTAAAATGAAGGTAGTGGTGTGTACAGGTGTCGACTAGTAACAAAGGTGAAACCAGGTCGGTGAAGTAATAAAACCTTCGATAATCGTTGACGGGAGACGAGAAGGAGTCACCGTAAAACCTGTGGAAGGTTGGAACTCCTGAGTAGAAAGTCACAGTATAGAAAAACGAAAAAATATGTCAAGTATACTAAGAGTGTCGTTTATATGACTCTACCAAACGGTAAGGGAGGAGGTCACCTAATGTAAAAAAGGTCTTGAAAGGTGATACCGGACATGTAGAACCCACCGGGACGTGTCGTACCGAGTATCGTAGTAACTCAATGTGTTCAGGGAAGTGGTACTGTTCCCTCACTAGGTACTTCCCTGTACTCCCATATACGAATAAATTAAAATGAGGCATACACAGAAGTATAAATTGCAACCAAAGAACATCTGTAGTATATTAACACAGAATAAAAAATAGGTGAAGTTACCAGAGAAACTAATTTCACCAAATTGGAGATTAACTACAATTTTCACTAATAAAGACATAACCCCAATTATAGATGGTCTTAAAATAACAGCATATAAACAACTGGAACACGAAACAGGTATAAAAGCAGAATGTGAAAAAGACAAAGAAAAACACACACACCGAAATTAACTCGTAAAATATAATTAGTTAAATGGTAAAGAATTATACAGTAAAAATGAAAAAAAACGAATGAAATCTTCTAAAAAAAGTGAGACAACTAACAAAGGAAATCACATATCTTCGAAAAATCGAAATACTTTAGGGTGAACAGATAAAAACGAAAACAACGGACACAGTACAAGTTCTCTTAAAAACGGGTCTGGTTTAAGTTCTTCTAAAAGGGTACAAAAGAAAATAATTAAAATACAAACGTCCTGAATTCACATTTAGAAATTAGACAAACTCAACTAAAAACACACACTACACTCTATCAACAGGTAAAAGTGTTAAGACGTTCACCAATAGGACAAAAGGGTCGTGATAAATAACTTTTCTGATAAGAAAAGGATTCTTATGTTAACACATAAGAACGGAGTAGTAGATCAGTTCTAGTCAACTGGTGTTTACTTACTCAAATAAAGACCCGAGATTACAAGGAAACCCCACACACACACACACACACACACACACACACACACACACAGGTTTAACCGAAGGGACTATCGAGTCAACCATTCCTTAGACGGACGTTACACCCTCTGGGACCAAGCTAAGGACCAGTCCTTCTAGGCGACCTCTTCCCTATCCGATGAGTGAGGTCATAAGACCGGACCTCTTAAGGTACCTGAAATATCAGGTACCCCAAAGTTTCTCAGTCTGTACTGACTCACTGAAACTTCTTTATATATATATATATATAAAATCAAAATCAAAACGTCACGACAATGATCCCCACAGATACCGATACCGAAGACAGTTCAGGGATTCAGACCACCCTTTCTGACGGAGTCCCCGTCGTCATCTCATCTCGACCTCGGTCCGATACCCTTACAAAGTCCCTAGTGTAAACTTAGGTTCCAACAGTCCGAACAATGGTCCCGGACCAAGGAGGGTGTAGGGAACCACTTTCCCCGACCACCGTCCTGTGACCTGTTCAGTATGACCTAGACTCAGATGTCTTCCCTACCCCAACGAAAACTAGACGTCGACCTTTGTACCAACTGCTTGTATGACAACAACGTGTTCAGACGGAGGAATTTCGTCGGAAGGAGTCAGAACCTAAGATGACCAAGACATTGGAGATTGGACCTAGTGTTTTGAGGGTGTATCCGTGAAAACAGGTACCCACTGACAGTTCATAAAAAAAGACACTCTCCTACATCTGTCTCCTAGAGGAGAAGGTGGTAGAACGAGTAAAGTGGGTTAAGAAAGGGAGAACTGAACGTTTCGGAAATGGTGAATACGACCGAAGGGACCATCGACTCGACCACTTCTTAGAAGGACGTTACGTCCTCTGGGACCAAACTAAGGACCCAACCCTTCTAGGGGACCTCTTCCCTATCCGATGGATGAGGTTATAAAAACCCGACGGGACCACCGAGTCTACCATTTCTTGGACTGAGGTCACACCCTCTGGACCCAAGTCAGGGACAAAACCCTTCTAGGGGACCTCTTCCCTTTCCAATGGTAAGGTCATAAGAACTGAACTCTTAAGGTACCTGTCTCCTCGAACCGTCCGATGTCAGGTACCCCAGGGTTTCTCAGACTTTGTCAACTCACTGAAAGTAAAAAGAAAGTGAATGACGACTACGATTACTATGACAGAATTAGGTTACCCGACGATATTGTTTTATGATATCTGACCTACCGAATATTTGTTGGTTATAAATAATGAGTGTCAAGATCTTTGTACCACGGTCTTTTAAACAGACTACTCTCGAACGAAGAAACAAGTGTCTGTCGGTCGGTAGAAGAGAGACACAGGAGTATATTGTCTTCCCCCTTCCCTCGAGAGACCTCAGAGAATGTTTCCGTTATTAAGGAAAATACTCCCGAGATAAGAGTACTAGATCAGTTGAGGGTTTCCAGGGTGACAGAAAATGTTAGTATAACCCGTGATCCAAAGTCATATGCTTACCCTTCTACCACCACCTGTGGAGTCAGATAATGTTGGTTTGGTTCGATTAATAAGATTAAAATATTAAACTTTTTTAGATAGTTCGATCAACAAAGAGAAGTTGATTATGTATAAAAAATTTTGTGTGACTTATAGGTGTACTTAAACGTTTTATAAACACTTCGGGTGTTTTATAAGAGAACCCTAAAACTAACTCTAACCGTAGTTGTGACATAGATCTCTAATTAAAACGATAATAAATCGAAACGGTATATAAATTATTTATATCGCATTACTAGATAAATCAGTATAGAATTATAAAGAGTTATTAAAAAAAAGATTAAAATAGGTATTTTCGAAATATATCGAAAATCCCCCAAATGAGTATCCATTACTTTAAACGATGTTGGAGTTTTATCTATAGAGAATTTTTAAAGAAAAAGGTCACTCTAAACGATCTTATATCTTTTATTAACTAAAATCTATAACTAAAATTTAGTTCGTTACAACTATTTGTAATTAAGATTATAAAATAGAGATCTAAGAGAATATCAAGGATATATTCTTTAACAGCTATCGTTTATTACTATCAAAATGAATAAAGAAAATAGTTAGGAATGATAAAATAAAAAGAACGGAATAAGACGACCGATTCCTGATCGTTATTCTCCGTCTTATCTTTCTTTTCCACTAATATATCTGAAATATCTTAATATAGATTTTATTTCTTTCCAAACAAAAAGTATCTCTTTAGTACATAGTAGACATCAGTGCCCCCCTTTATATATATCCAAAAAAAAAAAGACAAACCGTTTGGATCGAAGTACACTGTCGACAATGACAGACTGGTCACTATTATTTTAGACAACATATAAGGAAGAGGACGGTAGATAAAAACACGAGGAAACCTATACAATCCCTTCCTCTTTTTCGTCGAAAAGTCCTCCTGTATACAAGTGATTTGACACCGGTTAGTTAAACCTATTAGAGATCACACTTAAAAATGGGATCCCTCTGTTCAACAAGTGGCGTTTGGTTCGAGACGAAAGACATCTTTATTTGGTCATACGAGTCTCGAGTGTTGTCAGATCATATATAAAGATTAAAAATTTTGTCGTGGTCTATACAAAAAATTATACCCGTTATTACGTAACAGTCCCCTGTAAGTTGAAATTCCCTAGATCACACAAAAGAAGGAAACACACGGTAAAGAGTGTCTGAGAGACAAGGAATAGTTAAGGACCTTTTGTCCTTGTTCGTCTTGGCGTACGTCAAGAGTCCTGACTCTAGTACCCTTTCTCGTGGGCGAACCTAAGAGAAGTCACTGAAAGAAGTAACTGGAAAATGAATTTCCTGATAGGTAAAACAACGTTGACCACCTTAAGGTAAGAAAAATTACCGACTCATTAGTAAAATAACTTCTATATATTCGTACGTAAAGACGTTTATTTCATGGGAACAAAGTGAGCTCTGAACCCAGGGGACGCAGGGAGAAGACCAACTGAGGTCAGGGGTCCAGGGTCAGATACTTCTGGCACTGTGACGTATATTCATTATACTTTATAATATTTCTTCAATGACTAACCAATGAAAATATATACACACATATAACACACACACATACATATACATATGTATATGTATGTGTGTGTATATCCACATTAAATATGTGTGTGTGTGTGTGTGTGTGTGTGTGTGTGTTAATGGGATCGACTTTTAGTCGACCGATTTTTCGTATGTTATACGTAAGTTGTGGATTCGTAAAAAAAAGAGACTTACTGTTTTATATTAAAAACAAAAAGGATTGACTTAACAAAAGAAGAAAAACGGGAGGGGAGAACTGATAAGGGAACAAATGTCATTACCGAGGGAAGTAAGACACTGTTCCCTTGACAGTTCACCCTTGTACAAATGATAACGTCCCTACCATTTAATGGACGTGTTCTTTCAAACGATGGGGGAGGACATAGGTATAGTCTATGTTTAATTAGTACTATCGGAAAGGATTACTTACCACTGTGTCGACTTATAATAAAAAGTCGTACCTTGTGGTCCACCAGTTAGTTTACTTAGACGTGACCTCTACCTTATATACATACTACCGTCTTTTATCTGGTATTGAGAACCTCAACTCTATGGCAAAACCGGTATTCCATTCTCGAGCGACAAAGAAGGTATATCCAGACTGGAAAACGGAGATCCGGTACCACGGATTTTTTATCTCTGACAATTAAAAATTGGTAATCTTAGAATTTCAGTCATTTAAATTTAACATTATTACTAGTACATGTGGATTGTCCTAATGTATACACAAATCCCTTTTCCACTTTATGTCTTCAAAAGATTTTAAACTCCCTCTTTGATTACTTTAAAACCACATATAACCAATAGTGTTATGAACGTATCTAACAAGTTGTCAATAGTCATTTTATAAAGGTTCCCTATAATTTTATTATTCACTTGTCTTAAAAGATTCACAAGTAGATACGACGACCTTCGTCCCACAGAGTGACAGACTGAGTTACGATTCATCCCGTCCTCCTCCCTAATCCCTTTTTTTTTTTTGTTGTTGTGAAATCAGGAACCCGAGGTTTCTTTAAAGATTACCGACGTTACTCATTATATCTTTCGGTATTAATAAAGACTTATGAAAAGGAAATTCTACTACAAAACCATTTATTAATCGGACATTACCGGAACTATTAAAGACTGTAGACAATGGAGTTTAGACGACTAAAATCAAAAATTTTATCGTTCCTCATAAGAACTTATAACGTTTTGACTTACGTCTCTATGAGGTTCATGATTAAACCTTTCTCTGAACCATATAGAAAGGGTACTAAAATTTTTCTTTACTAGATAGTATTAGTCTTTTTCCTTGGTTCGACATCGTACGTCTCCAATCCCTAACAGGTATTTTATAGAAGAGTAACATAAAGTATAAAATCTCTTTTATGTATTGTACCACGGACGGTTCTAACATCCTTCTTTTCAATGGTGTAATCTCTACAAGAAACAACATTCTTTAATCGACGATCCAATTAATTAAGTATTGACTTTGGGTACGAAAAGTAGATATCCTTTCTTTACACTTATAAAACAAAAAATTTAACTTACAAAAGTACCCTTTATAGTACTTCAAATCACTGACTAATTAATTACAAGACTTTCGTTCATAAAAGTTTTCTAACCGACGATACGTACAATTAACACTTGTTCAAATGACGTGTGTTGTGACCAAATCACGACTAAACTACGTAAAATATAAATAGCAAATCAAGTGCATAGAACTTTATTGACCTTACTGACAGTAAAGAACTCTTGCAACAATCTTTCAGAAATAAGATCCCCGTTATACATTAACAACAAAGCCTGACACTTAAAATTTAGTAATATTGATCCGAGTATGTGTAAAAATAGTTAGTTTTATCCTTGGTAATGTTAGTTGTATAAAAACGGTTGTTCTTTATTCAAACAAATAAGGACATCGAATTTTTAGGTACGAGACCCTAAGTCACTTGAGAACCTTTTGTAAAAGACGGAGGACGACCAACACCTTCGTAAAAGGGACGTTTTTTTAGCTCTACGAACTTCTTCACCAACACTCAACCGTTCTCCAGTCCACTTATATCGTATACTCCGTTTTGAAGTTTCCGGTTAAATAAAACTTCGTAACTAACACGTTACACGTCAACCCGCAACAACACCTCTTCTTGACCAAACAAACACAACTTTCGGATACACGACTACCCACTCCGATATAAGGGTGGGACAACCAATTAACCGGACTCCACAGGGATGTGACCTCGAATATCCGACAACCATCCCCGGTCCTGAACGACAGTATTACCGGTACTCCTCTCGAGTACAGTCACTCACGAGTGGTCATTACGACGGGGGGAAGAGTCCTCTGAGTGGTTCTGATAACCTATCCAGACCGGGTCCGAGTAATACTTAAGTAGCGAAAAAGTGGACCCAGGACCACGTGTGTTCTGGACACACTCGTGAGATGTTCACCTTAAAGACACAGGGGTCATGACTCCACATAAACACTAGTTCGGGACGACCGGAAGTTTTGGTATACGAGACCACCGAGGAGAACTACGGTTTGGTCTGACCCCTCGGACTACACCCCGAGTCTTGAAAGTGATAAGACCCTTTTGGAGACGTTATATTAATAAAAGGTCAAGTATCCAGCTGTTTAAACTGACATAGTACTTACACGGGAAGGATAGTATAGTGACCCCGAAGAAACAGGAACTAACATCCCATAGAAAAAAGCATCCAAGATCAGAAAAGACAGTTACCAACAACTCATCAATTAACACTAAAACCACGAAAGTACTTTCCTCCACTTGGGTTCAAGAAGATGAGATGGTAGAAGGAGTGGAGGGTTTCATCTAATGTCCAAATAACGGGTTCCTATTGACTCTTTGTCAGTCTACCTTCTCTACGTCTCTTTTTTCATATACCCTACCCTGTAATTCGAAGGTACGAGAAACGTTAATACGTGAGAGGGGTTTGAAGGTACACAAGTGGTTGGTCATCGTACAACAAAACTAATGACATCGAAACATCATATATATCGGACTTTAGACCCCCCTCACTATGGAGGTCAAAACACGAAAAAAGACTTCTAATGAAACCTCTAAACCCCAGAAAGTATCAATGTATACTTAAAATCCGATTAAAAAGTTGAGGACACTTTTTACAGTACCCATAAAGACTATCTATAACGTAATTTAGACATCTAACGAAAGTCATCATACCGAAAAATTTTTTTATAATTAAGAATATTAGGTTCTGGTGTCTTATAGAAAATAAAAAATGTAGTAGAAGCTATAGGAAGTAGTTACAAAATTTTAAAAGTGTCATATCCGGAAACTAAGTCTTCCAAATATGGAAACAACAAGACAGTGATTCAGTACAGGTTGAGAAACGTTGGGGTACCTGACGTCGTACGGTCGGAGGAGACAGGAGGTGTTAGAAGATCTCTAACGAGTTTAAGTACAGGTAACTCAACCACTACGATAGATTAGTAAAGTAGGAGACAGTAGGGGAAGAAGAGGACGGGAGTCAGAAAGGGTGGTAGTCCCAGAAAAAGTTACTCAACCGAGAAACGTAGTCCACCGGTTTCATAACCTCAAAGTCGAAGTCGTAGTCAGAAAGGTTACTTATAGATGCCAACGGGAGGAAGTCCTGACTGACCAACCTAGAGGAACATCAGGTTCCCTGAGAGTTCTCAGAAGAGGTCGTGGTGTCAAGTTTTCGTAGTGAAGAAACCACGAGTCGGAAGAAACACCAGGTTGAGAGTGTAGGTATGCACTGATAACCTTTTTGGCATCGAAAACTCATATCCCTCGAAACAGTCGTTTCACTACAGAGACGAAAAATTTTACGACAGATCCAGACAGTATCCAAAGGAAGGTTCCTCGTTCGTAGAAAATTAAAGTTCCGACGTCAATGGTAGACGTCACTAAAACCTCAGGTTTTTTTTTTTTTTTTTCTTTTCTTTTCTTTTTCTTTTAGACGATGACGAAAGTGAGAAAGGGGAAGATAAACAGTACTTCACTACTCTGGTCTACGGTACTAGAACAAAACCTTACAACTCAAAATTCGGTCGAAAGTGGGAAGAGAAAGTGGGAGTAGTTTTCCGAGAAATCAAGGAAAAGTAAAAGAAGGTAATCTCACATAGTAGACGTATCGACTCCTACAAATTCCGTTTTCCTCTTCCCCCACCGTTTCCTACTCTACCAACCCACCGTAATGGTTGAGTCACCTGTACTTAGACTCGTTTGAGGTCCTCTATCACTTCGGACCACACGACGTCAGGGACCCCAGTGTTTCTCAACCTGTGTTGAGTCGTTGACTTGTTGTTATATCGAAGAATGAAGAAAATGTGAATCTCTTCTGGCATAAATTGTGAAGGAATTCTTAGTCAAACCATGACTACTTAAGAAAGTCAAAACCGAATAGACTCTTTAAGAAACGAAGAGGATAAGATTCACCATTAGTACCACAATCCGATAGGAAAAGGGAAAACCCTGAAACCTATACAGTAAGACGAGGGAAGACCGGACGTTTCAATGAAGTCTCTTTTGTCGACTATCGGAATACTAAGGGAACATATACTGAGAATGACGGAAATCTTAGAGAGAAATTGACAACGGTAAAATTAATGTCATACATTCAGAATCACACCCATATTAACCCAAGTAGAACAAACCCTGAGGTACATGAAGAACACCGATCTATGTACAAAAGAAGAAGTCTAAACCCCTTAAAAGTCAGTATTAAATAAGTTTATGAAAAAAAACTAGGAGGTAAGAGAGAGAAGAAGATCCGGGGGATATTACGTTTACAAACATACGAATGACAATAAGGTCTCTAGAATATGATAAAAGTAAAAATTTTTACATGAAAAGAAAAACGATAAGATTTACACACTAAAGGTATTAAAATAGAAGGTATGGTGAAAACATAAGAAGACACATTGAATCATACGATAAGTATTTAAGATTGTACTCAAAATAAAATTAAAAGGTGATAACGAGTAAAGACTAACTTAGAAAAAGTTAAGGAACATTTTTAAGAGTGACACAAGTATATTAGAAAAGGGATTAAGTGAATTGTAAGAATTTTGTTTACGAGACTTAAGAAATAGACCAGTTCGTAAATAAAGAAAAAACAATAAAAAAAGTCATCAAAAGGGAACGAGAAAGTTAACTTTCATAAAGGACAGAAAAACACAACGAATTGAAAGAGACGGGGATACTCAAATCCACTTGACAATGGATGACGCCAGAACTTCTCCGTAAGAATACTTGCTCATAGGGATACGTCTGACACACACAGAGTACGGAAACCACCCACTCGACCTAAACTACCTTCACGTTTAGTACAGAAAGGGGTACCACACGACCGTCGATAATGGAACCATCGCCCATCCCATCTCTACTTCCCACGACCTTGATCTCGGAACACTCTTCTACTTGACGGGAAGGTACACCGACAGTGTTGGGATCCTCCCCACCCCGGACTAGAATTCAACGACCTGGTCTTTGGGGTTCTCAGTCCCCGTTCCTCCGAGACAAGGGAAATTCACACAAAAGGGTAAAGGGACTTGGTCCTCCGAAGGGGTCACGTACCTCATGACTTGTTCACCCCGGGCACACCCGAGAGTCGGATACAGTCGTTGTCTTCAGGTTCGACGGAGAATACACGACGGATACGTTTGTAGTTTTACAAAAAAGGGAACGAGGTGAGTCTTCGTCCCAAAGGGTCAACCGTGAACACCATTTCTTGGGTGGACGGTTACGTCCTCTGTACTCTATACCCAAGCTAGGAGCCCAACCCCTCCAGGGGACCTTCTCCTGTACCGTTGGGTGAGGGGATAAGAACGGACCTCTTACGATACCTGTCCCCTGGGACCGTCCGATGCCAGGTACCCGAGTGTTTCTCAACCGGTAATGACGTCGTTGACTCGTGTGTACGTGAGGACTATCCATCCACGGTGATAATAATAATAGAGGTGAGTCTTCGTCAGTACCCATGTTCAGGGGAAACAGGAAGTATCGGTTAGAGCTGGAGGTCCGAGACGGTGGGATGACACAACGGTATAACATCTTTACTACTCCGGACACACCTGCGAACCGTACATAACCCTCCACTCGACACTACCTCGTAACCGATAGTCCCTAGCCCCGACGAAGATTACGTGACGGACTCACTCACGGTCACTGCCGTCAACAGCAGGGTCGGTTCAAGTCGGGACACTGGTCCAATGGAAAAGAAGGATCCGACTCAGAAGAAAGTCGAGTACCAGTGTCGACTAGGTCACTATGTGATATTATTCCGTACTCGTTCCGACACTACTAACGAGTCTAGTCAGACCCCATGTGTGGCTTCACCAGTTCCTTTTGGACCACCGACGACCACATCTGGAGAGTGGAGGAAAGGAGTACCCGTTAGACTACACACACGGGGGTAGACCTCGGTTTACGTCCGGAGGACCGTGGGAGGACAATGGTCACTCTCACCCCGTCGACCAGGGAGGGTAGAACCTCGGGTCGTGACCCCGTAGTTTAGGTACCGACATTGGTGAGGGGTCCTGTCCATAGGTGGGTGTATAAAAGGGAAAAAGACTCAAGGGAGGGTCCCTGTATGTAGGGTAGGAGTAGTGAAAAGAATGGAGCGAGGGACTCATGTACACATAGAAAGAATAAAAGAACGTATGTGTCCTCAGGACGGTCAAAGGTCAATCAAAAGTCACTCTTAAAAAGGTGTAAATCTACGTAAAACTACACAAACAATCCTCTCCACTCGGGGTACGGGAAATGACACAGTAGAATTAGAAAAAGGATTAACTTTCAAAAGTTTATAAAAAAATGGATCTTCTTACGTTTAGGTTCCACATAGAAAAGTATGAAAAGGTAAATGACACCATAAAGTATAAGTTTTAAACACAATTTCATATTAAGTAAATCATATAGGTGTTCTAAGGTACATAAACGTAATAAGGTAATATAAAAATCTTTAGAAGAAACGGTACCATAATTGTATATAACATAACTAACAAATACTTCTTATAGGTTCCTAAGGTGTCGTTATACACGTTGTACGATAATCTCAAAACGTAAAAATTATTGTCGTATTGTACTTATTATGGGATAGGTTTTTTTCATATTAGACCCAAATCCCTTTCAGAGGTTGCAACAATTTATTGTCAAACCTTATACTCTTCCTTACAATTCTATGACATAGTCTGTCTGAATATAGAACCTAAATAAAGGATCATCGACTCATTGTTCATAATCGTTCAGTTAAAAGACTTGGAAAATAAATAGTAATAATTTATCCCTATTATCACGACTGTCTTTACAACACTACTGAATTGAGGTGTTTTTATTAAATGAATCTTGAAGACCGTATGACAACTATAATTTATTATTAAAGAAAGGTAAACATAGAAAGGGAAGTTAATTTACTTGTGAATAATTAGGAACTATTCAAGATTTGGAATAATCAACAATCTTAAACAATGTACATATAAAGGTTCTTTTTACAAACCATATTTTGTAGTAATTGATGTAAATTTCCCCGACTTTACGACCCCATTGTACACCATGGATACGGTACACGGTTCATAAACTTTAAAGGATCTGATAGAAACTTGTAGATTCTTTAGGATTATTGATAATAATAGGGGTAAAATATCTACTCCTTTAACTCCAAGTTCATTCTTTCAATTCCGTAACCGGTTACCGGTGTTGTAGACCTTTCCGCTCTCATTCCTAAACTTAGATACATCAAAGAACCCAAGAATTTTATTCAAATCCCTTCCTATGATGACACCACAGGCATACCTCTATTTGAGAAGACATTATACAATCAGAAGTCTTACTGGACCGGACATGCAATCGACTTTTAAAGATATCCAGGGAAATAAGTTGTTGTCCCAGACCCCGAGTAATAGTATCACAAAGGAATATAGACTGTAAACCTTTAGGTTTAACCCCGAAACTTCAAAGAGGTATTTGGGACAAACCGTCGATCATAAAATAGTTGTAGGACTCGGAGGGGTCTACAAATATATATGAGACCTATATATCTTAATCCGTTAGTACATTAGACTTTTACGGTATCAAGGGTCTAATCTGACAGTTTAGTCCGTAACGTGTCTCGGTCCATTTAAAGAACGAATTTTTCTTTATGTAATTTAATCGCAAAAGGTTTCCCATAAGAGTCGTTGTCTTCAGAACTCTTTACAAGTCACTTTTTTCTTTTACTTTGTGTCTGGTATTTTTACTTTTATTACCAATTGTCTTGTTTGTTTTAACTCTGTCCTACGTATGGTATAGTAGGAGAACCTCTAAGTGTCAACGAATCGTATAAGTCTGAGACTCAGAAAAACCGGTAGGAAAACTGTACCGTACACCCTAGAATCAAGAGTCTGATCTATAACTTGGATATGGGGGACGTAACGATCACGTCTTAGAATTGGTGACCTGGTAGTCCCTTCAGATGTTCTGATTCAGGAAAACTCTCTCCCAGTTCTTCTACCTCCTCCTCATCCTCCACCTCGAGTGGTGGAAGGTGTTTATGTAGTTTTTCACCTTGTCAAACGTGTCTTATAGAATGACTAACAATCGTATACTGGAGTCCGAAGGTTTTATCGTTCTCTTGGAGATACAGTGACCTATCCTGTTTTCTTTTTCTCGTCTTACCCGTACCCTGTAAACGGTGTCCTCCCTTACAATTTTCTCAAGAACTTGGACCCCTTCAGGGGAGTGGTCACCCATCTAGTTGGACTTGTGTCTCCCTCGAAACCTCGGAGTCTCCTCACACGTAGTCACAAAGACCATCCGTTTTGTCTCTTACTGGACGTTTCTGTCATTGTGACGGGACGTAAGAGTCGGAGTCTACAAAAGGAGTGTAAAGTTTTTTTAATTGAGTTTCACCTAAAATCTTAATCTGTACTAACGATTTTGTTATTTTGATCATTTTCTTTTATACCCTCATTTAACATTGTTAAACCCCAATCCGTTATACAACCCTCGGTCGCACTCCTTGAGGTGGGTACCGTTTCCAGTACTCCTTCCTCCGAAGCCGTATACGTTTCCGTCCTAGCTCGGAGTCCTTTGGGGGACAAGGGCTCGTAGATGGGGGTTTTGGTCTCAGATGGATGAAATGACAAAATACGAGAGTGGATATGGAGACTAAAATGCCCTCCGACTGGGGGTAATGGAGAGAGTCTCTTCCTCAATTGAATGTCGAGGTTCAGTTATTTTTAAGGACCCGCACTGTTCTCACAAAGTTGAATGCTTGAGGAGACTTCCAATAGATCGGACGGACATGTCCAAGCAGGCCGGTGTACACTAACAAATGTCGGAGGGTTAGCACTCTTCGTACTCTACAAAATCTGAATAATTTCCGTCTAAGAAAACCCTTCAACCTTTAACAATCATATCACCCAACCAATCCTTAATATAACCACTTCCCAAAAAGTGAAAAACACGGTTATTAACGACGATTAAGGGACGGCACCCACACTGTTCCCACAGAGTCCAGTTTGGAGAGACGACTGTCTGATTGAACACACTGTTGGAGAGTTGGTATTTGTCGTGTCTCTCAAACCTCATAAAAACTTTTAGAATTAATCGTATCCCGAAAAGAGTAACAACTCAGTTACTAACGACGGTCCGGAGGTATAGGAATCCGTGGACCCTTATATAATTAGTTACATAAACCTTATATCTTTTCCTTTATATCATCAAAACTACAATCATTATGATCTTGAAAACTTAATTACTTAAAAGAGAAAACAATATCTAGTGACATGAAACAATATTTTTTGACACAGGAACGATACATTTTTACATTGAAATAGTGATAGAATTCTGATTTATCTAGAATTCCCCTTGTAACCACTTCCCAAAAGTAAACAACCCGACTACAAACGACGATTTAGAGGTATAAGAGACGGGAATATTACTTATGTTGATCGTATATCCTCTTAATTCATAATTGGAAATTCTAATTAGTACAATTGGAATCCAATTTATTTAAGGAAAGAACTAACATTGGGTGATGTGGGAGTTGGATATCCTTACGTTGAAATAAAGCTCCCACCACGGACCAAATTCTTTTTTGTGGGAATCTTTTTTATTCAAAAAACCAATAGTCTTTCTTTCCTAGTATTTTACAGTCGTCCGGAGTATCGGTATTCTACTACATTTTGGGGATTCTGGAAAAAAATATGTAAATATACTTCGTGGACTAAAACTATTTCCAGTCCTGACGACTGGGGGCACACTGAAATTTTAAAGGTAAACAGAGATACACATTGTTTTCCATATATTCGTTTGGATTTTTTATTTCTTTACCCCAGTCAAAGACCTTTCTGACCAAGGGGGTACAGTAAAGAAAGAACGAGGGACAAAAAGACCGACTTAAGGGTAGACCATACACCCATGAGTGGTTCGGACAATTAAGACGGACCCGAAGATTCTAGCCTGACCCCTCCGGAGTCACGGAGGAGAGGAAGTCATCTTGTCTTTCTGTAGACACCGGATGTATCCACCACTAACCATAAGGTGCATTTGGTTCAATAAGTCGGAGAAAATGAGACAATTAAAAGATTAGAGGGAGATAGACATTAATTTATTCAAAAAAGGATCCTACGTCTAAGGTAGGGGTGGAAGCTTAATGGGACCTAGGTGGCCCCGACCTGGGGCCGTCGTTATCCTTCGATACCCTAAGGGAGTATCGAGTCAACCATTTCTTAGGCCGACGTTACGTCCTCTGGGTGGGTCAAACTAAGGACCCAACCCTTCTAGGTGACCTCTTCCCTATCCGATGGGTAAGGTCATAAGACCGGATCTCTTAAAGTACCTGATATATCCGGTACCTTAACGTTTCTCAGCCTGTGTTGACTCACTGAAAGTAAAGTGAAGTGAAGTTATTAAATATTCTATACTTTGTTTTTCGTGTCCGGTGTTTGTTTATTTAATCTGATATTCTTCACTTTTTGTACAGACGAAATTTACTATAATAGTTCTTGTACTTTTGTGTTCAGTGTCTTATCCTTTTTTTTTATAAAAGTTTATGATATAGAGTTATTCCTAAAGATGGGTCTTATATATATTTTACGAATCTTGAGTTATTACTTTACTATTTACCGGATGAAAAATACCCGTTTAATAGACTATTTGTAAAGAGGTTTCTGTTTATTTCCCGGTTATTCTTTTACTTTTCTATGACTTATAGTGATTAATAATATCTTTACGTTTAGTTTTGGTGTTACTCTATAATTAAGTGTAAGTGATCATACCACCATCCCGAAGGGACCACCGAGTCGTCATTTCTTAGACGGACGTTACATGTTCGGTGTCCTCTGTACCCAAACTAGGGACTCAGCCCTTCTAGGAGACCTCCTCCCGTACCGTTGGGTGAGGTCATAAGAACGGACCTCTCAGGGTACCTGCTCCTCGGACCACCCGATGTTAGGTTTCCTAGTATTTCTAAACCTGTACTGACTTCACTGAATCGTACATACGTCCTACCGACATCATTTTATCTGTGATTATTTACAATCAACCTTACACTTCTTTAACCTTATGTGTGATTAACAATCACCCTGATATTTTACCACGAAAGGGGTCACCGGTCACCATTTCTTAAACGTACTCTACGTCCAAACTAAGGATCCAACCCTTTTCGGGGACCTACTTCATTACTGTTGGGTAAGGTCATAAAAACAGACCTTTTAAGGTACCTGTCTCCCCGGACCGTCCGATATCAGGTACTCTAGCGTTTGACGGACTGCACTGACTCGTGCGTAATGAGTGAGAGACATTTATCACATCGACATATTAGATCGTTAAATTGAGGAACCATATACTTTTGTACATGTATACTTTAGAACGTACGTTTATAAATGTCATAATAAAATAAGTATTATAGGTTTGATACTTTCTGTTGATTTTATACTATATCGACTAATAAACCGTTATGTTTACTTCTCGACTATATACAATGTTACACCGAGTTGGAACTGTTGTTAAACGATACACTTTCTTCACTCAGTGTTTTCTGGCTACCACATACTAAGGTAAATATATTTCATCTTACTTACCTATTAAGATATCTCTATAATTCATCTAATGACAAACGGAGTTCGACTCTCCTGACCCCTCATCTTACCCCTTATAGACGATTGGACTTACCTCAAAGAAAACCCCCATTACTCTTTCAAGAATTCAATCTATACTACTCGCAAAATTTTAAGACATATATATAAATTTCGATAACTTAACATGTTAAATTTAATCACGTAAAATACCGAACACCTAATATTTAATTATGTCGACGAAAAATTTTATCGGTAATGATGTTAGATATCAACTTTATTAAAATAATCAAGTGTTGACTAGTTTATCACGTAATTAAAACCAGTATTCTACGTTTAGTTCGAAACTATCCTTTAAATTGATACTATGTATGTCCTAAATTATACATAGGATAAAAAAAATTTTTCTAGTTCCTATATGTTAAGATTTTTAAAACAACAAAATGAAAGAATCGTGATAACACTAAATGAGATTTTGTAAAGGAAAGTACGATTTTAAATCACATATTAACACAATAGTAGGGGTGATAGTCAAGTCAATTCAAGTGAAGTCAGTGAGTCAGCACAGACTGAGAAACTTTGGGGTACTTGGCGTCGTGATGTCCGGAGGGAAGGTAGTGGTTGAACGCCTCAGGTGGGTTTGGGTACAGATTGCTCAACCAGGAGACAGCAGGGGAAGAGGAGGACTGGAGTTAGAAAGGGTCGTAGTCCCAGAAAAGTTTACTCAGTCGAGAAACGTAGTCCACCGGTTTCCTAACCTCAAAGTCGAAGTTGTAGTCAGGAAGGTTACTTATAAGTCCTGACTAGAGGAAATCCTACCTAACCAACCTAGAGGAACGTCAGGTTCCCTGAGAGTTCTAAGAAGAGGTTGTGGTGTCAAGTTTTCGTAGTTAAGAAGCCACGAGTCGAAAGAAATATCAGGTTGAGAGTGTAGGTATGTACTGGTGACCTTTTTGTTCTTGGAATTGATCTACCCGAAAACAACCGTTTTATTACGGAGACGAAAAATTATACGACAGATCCAACCAGTATTGAAAGGAAGGTTCCTGATTCACAGAAAATTTAAATACCGACGTTATTGGTAGATGGCACTAAAACCTCGGGAGGTTTTATTTCAGACTGTGACAAAGGTGACAAAGGGGTAGATAAAGGGTACTTCACTACCCTGGTCTACGGTACTAGAAACAAAAGACTTACAACTCGAAATTCGGTTGAAAAAGTGAGAGGAGAAAGTGAAAGTAGTCCTCCGAGAAATCATGAAGAAGTGAAAGACGGTAATCCCACCACAGTAGACGTATAGACTCTAATAACTATAAAGAGGGTCGTTAGAAATAAGGTCGAACACGAAGAAGGTCGGGTCACAAAGAGTACTACATGAGACGTATCTTCAATTTATTCGTCCCACTGTTATATGTCGGAACTGTATGAGGAAAAGGATAAACCTTGGTCAGACAACAAGGTACAGGTCAAGATTGACAACGAAGGACTGGACGTATATCCAAAGAGTTCTCCGTCCAGTCGACTAGACCATAAGGGTAGAGTCATTCTTAAAAGGTGTCAAATAACACTAGGTGTGTGAGTTGCCGTGACCGTATCAGTTATTTCGTCTTTATCTACAAATAGACCTTGAGAGAACGAAAAAACTACTAGGTCGCCTACAACCGTTAAACTAGAGACCAAGGAGACGGAAAAGATTTTGGTCGAACTTGTAGACGTTTAAGTACCAAGTGCATATCGACTTCGGACCGAACCTCTTAAAACTCGTAAAGAAATGATCGCACACTCTACTGACGTTAACACACCATCAAACTCGTAAGAAACCGTAACGGAAAGAAACCCTAACCTTACTTTTGACTGGAAAGGTCAGGACACCGGTGACGACTCAAAATGTTTAAACGACCGTATTACTTACGTCGTGAAAGTGTCGTAGTAGAAAGTCTTAAACTTTATCGAGTTGACCTTAAAGTAGTGAAGGTAATCGAAACAAGTATCACTACGAAGGATTCCGGGTGAACTGAAGTGTAAGATCCTACAGACCGAGATCCACTCACTAGTGTGGTAGCACTAATAGAACCAGGACTTATAGAAAAAACATGTCAAGAAGACATATAGGAACGGTGGAGAAGAATTATAGAAGACGAAGGTAATCAAGGTTTGGTAAAGACAGGGAATACCTCGGGTAGAAACGTACTTTAAAATGGAACCATAGAGGTTGAAAGAACTTCTCTAGAGATCTGAAAGGGAAAGATGATAAAAGGAGATAAAGAAACGCAACTAACGACTTCTTCCGAAAGAAAAGAGAGGAACGAAAAGAAACCTTGTCTATATTCGTAAGTCTACGAATATAGAAAGGAAAAGTGAAGAGAAGAAAAGTGTCGATAAACATTCCGGAGGAGTCTACCGGTAAAACGAAAAAAACGAAAAGAAAAAGAACCCCTACCAGAACTAAGGACAGAGGACATGTTACAGTACTTGGAGGTAGGTATCAAGTAGGGGAGATATATGTGTCGGTTTAACCAAGATACATCGAAAATCACTTGATGTAGACACTAGAAAGAATCGTGTCTGTAATGAGAACGTACAATGTTTCACATTTAACTTGATGTAATTTTATTTTTTATAGACAACATTTGTTATGATGACCTGAGTCTGATGGAAGTAATAAAGTACTCAATAGGTGGATCCTCTATTATACTTACGGTTACTAAATGGGAAACTAAACCCCAAAGAGGTCAATATACTAGACCACTTAAGTCTGTTGTGAAAGACTACGAAGATTACACAGACTTTAAAGAATCAACCTTGGGAAGGTAATACTATTGGTCCTTAAAACAAATTTTTCATATTTGGACCTAAGATATTGTCTGGGTGATTTAGTCGTAGATATTACCATCTCAAGTTTAATGAAAAAAAATCTAGGGATCTATTAAGACAATAAAGGGTGATAAATTCATCTTACTTAAATTGAATTAAACATATACGATAAAGTCTAAAGAGACCACTGAATAAGTTCTTTTTGACGTAATCTGAAAAATAGATTAATTGAAACTTTAGTATCTGGAGAGATCATTAGAAGTTGGATGTAAATATACACACGAGTCAACACAAGCTAAGAAACGTTGGGGTACCTGACATCGGACGGTCCGAGGAGACTGGTGTCCCAGAGGGTCCGTTCTTATGACCTTATTCAATGATAAAGGAAGAGGTTCCCTAGAAGGGGATGGTTCCGTAGCTTGGTCCCAGAGGATGTAACCATGCGTCTAAGACATGGTGATCGTGGTGGACCCTTCGAGATGGAAAGATATCCCCGTCCTTATGGTAGGAAAGGGGAAAGTTTTTAAAATTAATGACGAAACATTTAAATACCGGAAATCAAACGATCACTTAAAGGTATGAAAACGAAAGGAGGTTTTCCGTGATAAAAAAAGGTAAACAGAAATTACATTCAAAGAAAAGGAAGATCATTTGACATCATAAAAACGTACAAAGAGTTGAATGGGTAAATTATCGGTAAAAGTTATATGGTTTTACAAAATTAATAAAAACTTGGAAACTAAAACAAAAGTAAACAGGTTATCACTCCTTATATGGATCGATTTAACATCATAGACCTTTGTTCAAATATAAACCATAGTTATAATTATCCTATTATATCATATATATTTGGTATATATATATTTTGACACATAGATAAATATCTATTTATCACAGTAAAGGTCAATTATATATAATTAGAATTTTAAAATTTAGTACCATACATTTAGTTTCCTATCTGACTTATTATTTGCTACTGACTGTATAGATTCTCCAATACACTTAGTACTGATATTATTCGAGACGTAATAATAGTTCAACTATGAATTTTAGTAAATAGAATGTAATATGTATATTATGAATATATATGATATTAAATAATAATACAGGATCATACCTAACAGATCAATAACTCAATTTTTCTGAGGGGAAAGAAGGGTACACATTCAGACTTAATAATTTGTATTAAGGATCCTTTAGAGAGATATACATTTACTACCTTCACTATTTTGAAGAATGGATTTAATAATCGTACTAATAGGTATACAAAGAATTAATAAGGGAAATCCCAACGTAATTTAGAAGGGTTATGGAGTAACACCCTTAATTCGATATCAGATCTTATCGAAATAGAGTTGGCAAAGATCATGAAAACTTTCCTTTAAACACAAGAATAATTCTAATGATTATTTGAAGGGTTATTTTCTAATACGGGTCGTTTAGGAACGGATTGTGACCGTACAGGATTTCCCTCTCATTTCCATAGATCATAACGGTCCTCCGTTTTCCTACGATGAATAGGTACCCATTCTTGAAATATTCCTGAGAAAAAACCTCATATACGAGAAAGAATACAGATCATTGTGTTATCAGTATTTAATGATGATAAAAACATGATCCTTTTTGTACAGTTTAGAAGGAAACTGGTACAACCAGAATCTCAACATGATAGAGTCACTGTTAGAAATGGTAACCACTTACCAGGGTTCTCGGGTCCAGTCTACTGAAGATCTGTTATAGTGATTCTAAATATAAGAACAAACAGAGTCTCGTCCGGGAGAAGATATGTTTCAGTGTCGTCAAGAGGAAACACACGTACTGAGGATCCTGAAGACTACTACAAAAAGGTCGTGATTAAAATGTACAGGTACAAAGGGACCTCGAAGATATGATATATTATCCGAAACACATCACGAAGAGGTTCAACAAGACAAGATGAGAGGGTCTTTTTGACCATTGGGACCACTTTCAATAATGGAACATCAAGACGGTATTGCAGTCAGTCTGAGGGGATTCCTTCGTACTAACACATTATGACGTCGTAGTACGGGAATCGAAGAGATTTGATGAGACCCGGAACCTCTCTTACACTTGGAAGGGGACGAGGGAAGGGCATAGAAAAGAGTTCCATGTCGATAGTTCGGAGAGATTCCTAACAGAGGACTCCATCTAGTCTATTGTTGAGAGAGGAACTTCAAGAAAACAGGTCCATCGAATCGTTCCATGGATTAAAAAGACTCTTTATTGGGGTAAAAGGTATCATAATATAATTGCGTTTCCATTTGAAATTAGGACCTTTTCTATAATTAGAATGTTTGTGAAAATTAAATTTCGAGGTAAGTCATTTTATTCGTTACCGTGACGACTAATTTGTCGGGGAAAAGAAAGGACTAGAGAACTCAAAAAGTACAAGTGGTTTTATATGAAAACCAAAAGTTCACATTCGTTGTCGTTGATATAAATGGAGATTGTACAATTTGAAGTTAATAGACCCACCGAGTCCACCATTTCTTAGACGGACGTTACACCCTCTGAGGACTCAGTCCTTCTAGGGGACCTCATCCTTTATCGTTGGGTGAGGTCATAAGAACGGACGTTTTAAGGTACCTGTCTTCTCGGAACTCCACAATGTCAGTCTGTACTGACTCGTTGGTTATGAAAGGTGAAAGAAAGATTCTGTTAGTCTTATAAACAGACTCTTCTCGAAAACTTATGAGTGATCTCTCTCTCTCTTTATAGGGACAATATTTAATCAAAAGAATAATAAACCGACTCAATTTTTGTTCCTTTTGTTTCTTTGTTGTTGTGTTGAAAGACTAATATCAGTCCAGTCATGAAGAAAGTCTTTAAGTGAGGTTTTCACTTAAGAGGTTTAGATTATGATCTTTGAATGAGAACTATAATTATACTGACGGCGTTAATAATTCCGTCGTAATTTACTATAAGTAATCTTAGATGATGATACTCTTTTTACACAAATCTATTAAGTCTTTGTTTATTACTTCGTATTTTCAATACCAATTTGGGTGTTTAAGACAATTGGTCTTGTTAGGTCAACAATTGTAAACGTAAAGAACTTTATATTGAGAGGGAATTTTTTAGTCTATATTGAAGTAAACAGAATGATCTTCCTTCGTATTCTGAAAAATTTTTTAAGACAATTACATAGAATAAAAACGTCATTATCTCCACACGACACTCACCCTCCTCACTGGGTTCTTTCTGTGTTCGGTTTTATCAAACTCTTCGTGTGAAGGGAAACAGATTCCTGTAGGGGGGTCCAGTCAACTATTTAAAGAATTTATGTCATCGTTTTAAAATACTAAAGTCGAAACAAGATACCTCTCATATAAAGGACAAAGAAATCTAAGTGGACTTTTTTAACTTATGAAAAGTCATCTCAACTGTCAACTTTACGAGATAAATAAACTGGAAATTTTATAAAAGTTGACACTTGTCGACCGATGAGACGGGGAAAGGGTCTCCGACGAATCCGACATTTGTCCTCCGTTTCATCTTAACGTCGGTTAGATTAATACCTTATAACTTTTCCAGTTTCGTAACGGGACCCGATGCTTTACCATTCTAGAAGTAAATTTTCTTACGGTTTATAGGATCGGTTATTTACCTTTTCGTCATCGAATATAAAGAATATTTTAATCATAAATGTTCATGGAGGATATGTATTTAAAGACATGATTTGTACAATGTTATAATGAGTTTTTAACAGATGTTTCCGTCACCTTTATACCTAACACCATCGTAGAAGAATGTAATTCCCTGTTACATAGAATACACATTGTGTCACACAGTCAATTCAAAGTTAGTCTCTATATCTTAGTAATACTTACAATATTTTATTCTCTAAATGGTATCCTTAATCAAGAATACGTTAACATTTGAATCTGTTAATGTAAGGGAGACATAGACTACCATACAGATTACAACGACATTAACCGTCCCTACTATCACCCCCCTTTTACCACTTACAGGTTTTCTCCTCTCATGGTTGTTCTACCTTAGGTACTAGTGTTTTACCTCAGGTACTCCGATTTAATCTCAAATATTCCAGTTGTCTTTAGGTACAAATAGGGATAGTGGAGACAGGAGTTGTTATGTCCACTAAACTTCTTACTCAACTACAGAAGTGGTACCTTGATGTATGTCCGAAGTCAGTTCTGAACCTCTGTAAGTTCTACCTCTAGACCACCTGTCACCTTTCGACACCCGGGTCGACATCGGGGTACGGTTAATCAACTACTGGATGAGGATGGAATTGTTTAAAACAGGTTTCATGAGACATCACTTGAACTTAGATCTTGATATATCCTGAACTCAAATCGATACGACTGTCTTTTTGTGGTATGGGGTACTGGTCTCCGTAGAAGATTCCATCGACTCTACACGAGTTCTTGGTACACGATACGACACATTATACTGTCTAAACCCTTCAGGTATACCTACAAAGACTGTAATAGATCTAAGACAGCAGAGTATGCATCCTGTTGGTTCTTGATATATGTAAGATAAACTTTCCATTTAAACTTTCTAAAAGATACCCATTCAATTTGTTAACTTTATTATATCTTTCTCTACATAGTTACGATTTCTATCGATTTTTTTAATTTAACGTTTCAGTCTAATTTAGGTGAGTAAAATGGACGAAATAGGACATTCTTGGTGGTGTCACTTAGAATACGATTGTCTATTGGTACCCTACCCCAAACATACACTACTCTTTGTGTGAATAGTCTCCTTTGTGTATAAACCTCGTCTAAGGGACCTCCCCTTTTAGACTCGATAATTATAAAATAACCTTTAGGGGTGACTGGTTAGTTGAACAGTAAGTCGTCTTAAAGACTTGTCTTAAAGATCTAATTTGTACTTCACTAGAAAAATGCAGTAAATTTTTTAAATTACAAAATTAAAGTCCTTTGACAAGTATAAGGTTTAGGTTGACTCCTCTGAGAAAATCCTGACTGAGTCGACAGAATAAAGTATTTACTATAAAGACAGGTTAAATCATTTATCGTACGTGAAGATTATTATACTCTACAATGTTTTTCACATGTACTTGACATAGATTATATAATTTATTGAAGTCGTTATTATACAAGGGAAACACCATTTATGGTACCCTTACCCAATCTTTACTAACCAGATCCAATAAAGGGAACTCAGTAAAAGTACACTAAAACTTCAAAGGTTGGTACAAGTATTTTTTTCATTTTATATCGGGTATCGTTGAGTCACCCATTAGTTAAGTAATTTTAATTAATGTGAACCTTGGTATCTTTACTCCTTTCTTCCGACAAAGAAACTAAAGTTACAGATGTCGTTGGGAGACTGTTGATAGTCTCATTGATATCATATCTGAAGAGGTCGTTTGAGGTCTCTCGGGGAGGGACAACGTAGTCAGGAAATACAGACAATAAACGCCAGAAATAAAGTTTATAAACTACATCTAATTACCTGTACACTGTCTGAACGGGAAGTACGAATAGTAGAATACTAGTCCCATATATTGGGAATCGTACATGGTATAATAATAACATGTTTTATTTACCTTCGTGAAATAAGACAATATCCAGGATCTTACAAGTACCGAATACACATGTCTATATATAAGAGATCACTACATTCATCGAAATTAATACGAGATATTATTCTTCGTTACCTGTCTTGGGTGGTTTCTATACCCAATAGAAATTTTACTTATACACACATACGTAGAAGAAAAACGAAAAGAGATATAGGTCTAAACCCAACTATAATAAAGAGACACACGGTGAAAGAGTTCGGTCGGTCAAAACTTTTGAACGGACTTTTGTAACTTTTAATGATACTTGAATCCACTTCTTACCCGTAAAAAAAGAGATTTTTGAAGGTAAATAAGTGGTGGTTTCTGTCTGAGTTTACGACTACTAGGTGTTTTGGATATTCGATTCACATTCAACATTAACAACCGACAAAAAAGGGAAGTTTACGGGTTAAAAGTTGTTGTTTTAGTGTTGTGTATGTTTCTCTATTCTTTGGTACCAGGTAAGTTTTCTTTGTCATTTAACCGTTTTTTACATGTGCTCCTCCTTTTCTGTAGTCTAAATTATCTGTTTCTGAAATTTTATAGACAAAATTTATATGAGTTCCTCGAGTTTTTTCTTCTTTCTTTTATTTAACCCTTTTACTGTAGACTTTTTACTCTTATTGATACTTCACTATCTTTAGTACTTTTCCTCGGTTTGTCTTTAATCTCTACTTTTCTATGTTATTGACTCAACTTTTTAAGTTATCTCCCTAAATTGTCATCTAAAACCGTTTGTCTTTTGTTTTAGTAACTGACACTTGTGTTCTGTTAGATTTAATAGTACAGACTCCTTGTATTACTATTTTTCATTTCTTTTTACTGTCTAGGATTTCCTGTAGACCCTATGGTGGTTCTTTTAGTGACATATGTGATTCCTGTAGGGTCTTCTCTTTCTCTTTCCTTGTCTCCCTAATAAAAATTTTTATGACCGGTTTTACAAAGGTTTAAATCCCTTTCTATACTTAAATGTTTAGGTTCTTCGAGCTATTTCACATTCATCCTATTTATGTTTTAATTAGTGTTGTTCTGTATAATATTACTTTGACAGTTTTCGGTTTCTACTTCTCTCTTAGAACTTTCGTCTTCTCTAATTACTAAACAGTGTATGTTTCTTAAGAGTTATTCTAACAGTCGACTAAATAGTCGTCTTTGGTCTTCCGTCATCCTCTTATATAAATTTCAAGATCTTCCTCTTTTTTGATTTGTTTCTTAAGATATAGAGCGTTTTTTATAACATGTGTTTACTCTTTAGTTGTGTAAAGGTGTATTTGTTTTCATTTCCTTTAGGCAATGTTAGTCCAAACTGTTGATATTTTTGTTTTTTCATAATAACATGAAAAATCAATCATTGAATTGAAAAATAAAAGATTTCCTAAACTCTCTGTCTCCATATTTTTATTAATAATGGAAACTATTACTTATGTGTTACAAATTTCTACGTTAAACACCGTAGTAAACACATTTCACTACTCTTTCGACATCTTAAAGTATACGTTGAATTCAACCATAGTTGAGTTTAATACAAGAATATTGAAATTCAACAATATACATTAAGGGGTATCATTGGTATTTCTTTTATAGATATTTTATGTGTGTTTCCTTTAATATTCCCTTAGATTCATAGAGTAATGTCTTAGTTATTTGTATTTTTGTCCTATTATCTCCTTTACTTGTTGTTATTGTGTTTTAGATATTCTGTACATCTTTTGTCTTACCATTTTCCTTCAGGAAAAAATAGTCGTAAATAAAATTTATATTCCACTAATGGTTGAGGAGTTAGTTTTCAATATCTAATGTTTTACCTATTTTTTGCTTTTGGTACTAGGTTAGTTACCCCAGATGTTCCATTAGTGAAATTTATATTTCTGTGTTTCTCCACCTTTCATTTTCCTGTTCTTTTCTATTAGGTACGTTTATCAAGGTTTTTCTCCCGTCAATATAACTGTAGTTTGTTTTATATGACTTATGGTTTTTGACAATGTTCTCTATTTTTTCCTTGATTATATAACTAACGTTTCTTTATCTCCTTTTGTCTTCCCCTTTCCGATCTCTAGAGTTCTTTTAACCTTTATAGTTTCCTTGTAAAGTAGGTTTTTACCTGTGTTATTTCCTGTCTTTGCCATTTCTGGTTTATCGTCGTCTTCTCTAGTTCTTCTCTACCGCTCTAATGTGTCTTGACAGGTTTTGTCTACAATTACTGAACCTATTTGGTTACCACACCAGTGAGTAGGTCTCGGTCTGTAAGACTTGACACCTCACCTGGAGTCTTGTGTGACGACGATTATTTCGATCACCTCCACCTTCCTTAAGGTCGACTCGATAAGTTTTAGAATTTTCTACTACGAAAATTTCACGACGTGAGTTATACAGTAGTTTAAACCTTTTGGGTTATCACCGGTGTCCTGACCTTTTCCAGTTAGGATCAAGTTGAGTAGGGTCAAGGGTTCTTCCCGTTATGATTTCTTACAAGTTTGGTGGTCTGTTAACGTGAGTAGAGGGTACGATCATTCTAATACGAATTTTAGGAAGTTCGATCCGAAGTCGTAATACATTTGACTCTTAAAGGTCTACAAGTTCGACCCAAATCTTTTCCGTCTCCTTGGTCTCTAGTTGAACGGTTATAAGTGACCTAGTGTTTCTTTCGTTCTCTTAAGGTCTTTTTTGTAGAATGGAGATAAAGTAAACTGATGTGATTTTGCGGAAACTGGAACCTAGTATTGTTTAACACCTTTTGAGAATCTCTACTCTTATGGTCTGTCACGACGTCAGGTACCCCAAAGTCTCAGTCTGTACTGACTCACTGATTGTGACTAACTGACTACGTTGTTTGTAGTCGCGATGTTTTATATACTGTGTATGTGATTGTGTATTTCCCTAAAATTCTTAGGGGAAATAACATCTTTTCCCTAAAGATGTTATTATCAAAGTCTGAAATTATAGAGTGAAAGTAATTTTATATTTTATAGGTTTATCTACTAGTTATTTCTTTATCTCTTACGGTATTTAATTTACATGGTTTGTCTACATATGTCTTATGAGGTGTTTTTATTGTTGTACTATCTGTAAAAAGAGTTGTGTACCTCGTAAGAGATCTTATATCTGATATACATCCGACATTTTGTTCAGTTGTTTAAATGTTTCTAACTATAGATGTTTATAGGAAAGATTAGTGTTACCTTACTTTGGTCTTTAGTTATAGTCCGTTTTGACCTTTTAAGTGTTTATACACCTTTAATTTCTGTGATTTGTTGGTGTGAATTCATTGGTTACCCAGTTTCTTCTATAGAGTTCCCTTTAATCTTTTATAAAAGTTTGTTTATTTTTGTTTTTACATTTTATGTACATTATATTTTGAATATCGATATTTACGAATATAATTTTTTTATCCCACTATTGTTTTTCATTACATTGAAACGTGGAATTCCTTGATCTTTTTTCTTCACCGTTTGGGTTTCAATCTTTTCTTCTTATATTATTCTTCATTTATTAATAAACTCACTTTATCTCTTATCCCGAAGGGTCCTCCACGATCACCATTTCTTGGATGGATGGTTACGTCCTCTGTATTCTCTGTAAAGTTAGGGACCCTCTAGGGGACCTCCTCCCGTACCGTTGGGAGAGTTCATAACGACTTCTTAGGGTACCTATCTCTCGGACCACCCGATGTCAGGTCTCCCAACGTTTATCAGACTGTGTTGACTTCGTTGAACCGTGTGTGTCTCTTATCTTTTCGTTATCACCTTTTAGTTACTTTGGTTTTCAATAAAGAAACATTTCTAGTTGATTTAATAGATTGGTAATTGATGAAATTCTTTTTTCTCTTTTAATTTGAATGATTTTAGTATTTACTTTAACCCTTGTAATACTGGGTAAAATTTCTTTAGTTTTCTTGAAATTATCTTATCATATATATGAACACACGGTTGTTTAACCTTTTAGATCTATTTTATATGTTTAAGGATCTTTATATGTTGAATGGTACTTATTATTTCTTTATTATGAGACTTACCTAGATATTCATCATTCTTTAAATTAGTCATTATTTTTTTTGGAGGGTTGTTTCTATTAATAACCTGATAAACCTAAACAACTACTTAGGATCGTTCATAAATTCTTATATATTATAGTCAGAAGTTTGAGAAGATTTTTTAACTCCTCCCTCGTGAAGATTTAAATTAGTTACTCCGGTCGTAGTTGGAGTATTGTTTCGGTCTTTATCTGTGATGTTCTTTTGATGTTTAGTTGTAGGGAATACTTATGAATACGTTTTTAAAAGTTGTTTTATGTTCATTTGTTTTAAGTTATAGTGTAATTTTCCTTATATGTAATATTTGTTCATCTTAATAAGGATATTCTTATATATATATATATATATATATATATATATACGACTTTTATCGGCGTACTTGACAAAGGACGAGATCGACAATTATGCCATCGTACAATCAGTGAGTCAACACAAGCTGACAAACACTGGGGTACCGGATGTCAGACGGTCCGAAGACAGGTACCTTAAGAGGTCCGCTCTTATAACCTCACCAAACGGTAAAGANTCGAACTCTAATCCCTAAGAAAAGGACGAAGCAGACCTTTCTTAAGGGCCGAAAGGGCAGCGTAGAGTTCTTCTCCACGAGAGTAATCCTTTCCACTCTCTTTGGGGTCACAGCACGGAGTTAAGGTTCCCTGGGGGTCTACAGAGTCAGGTAAGGTCTCCTTGAACAAAAGGGAAGTGACGGAGATGAAAGTGAGGCTCCTAGGTGAGTGAGGTGGTACCGTACAGGGTGCACCCTGTCGGGACACCCTTTCGGAGCAGCCTTTCGGAGCTCCCTTTCGGTGTCCAGGGAACAAGGTGCGCTTCCCTTCGCGCTGTGACGACGATGTCGAGTCCTCCTTTCGCGTGCAAGTACGGGGGTTTGCTCTGCTCTTGACTGAGGGGTCCCCTCTGAGGTCTTCATAGGGTTCCAGGTACAGTCGTGACCTCTCCTTAGGAGTCCTAGCCCGTGGCTGAGGTGTGTTCCAGAATCCGGGGCCATAGCTGCCCTCTCCTTAGGGCTCTCCGGGGTCTCTCTGAGCGTACCCCTTACCGGAAAGGACTCNCAGTGAGTCAACACAAGCTGACAAACACTGGGGTACCGGATGTCAGACGGTCCGAAGACAGGTACCTTAAGAGGTCCGCTCTTATAACCTCACCAAACGGTAAAGAAGGAGGTCCTCTAGAAGGATTGGGTCTCTAGTTTGGACCCAGAGGAAGTAACGTCCATCTAAGAAATGGTTGAGTCAATGGTCGTGGATAATTTTTTTCAACAGAGTGATGAATCATTTACTTGTTAATGTTCTTTAGTTTAATGTAGTGGAGATTTCTCTTATGAGTTACGGAGAGATGTCTTGTCTTTAATTAAGAGATCTTAGTAATAATTACATATTGATATCTTGTACCCAGATACTACTGAAGAGTTTACACTTTAGTCGTACAGTTTACAATCATTACTGGTAAAATTGTAAATGTAAATCTTAATTAGAGACCAATATATTAGTTTCATATCCAAGTAAATGAAAATCCAATTACCAAAATTTAAGATTGAGACAGAACGCAGAATAGAAAACATTTAGTTATACAGTATAGTCCTTTTCGGGAAAGGGGTTACTTGTGGGACTTAAATAATCGTAGATGTTTCGTTGGAAAGTAACAAAGAGAAGGGAGTAATTATTTGTCCACCAAGTTCTTAAGTGGTATATCATTTTATCAATAGAAAAGGGTATAATCTATTTAACGTGTATCCGTTAAATTTGTTGTCTTTTACAATAATTGAGATGGGAATAAGAGTGTTTTTTAGTCCCTACTTTGTTATTATTAACCAGAAAAGACCCAGATATAATAGACAGACAGGTTTACTACAGATAATTAAGAATCATAAGAAATCTCTGATAGGAAAGGGGTGACTACAAGTGTCAAGGTAATAATTTATAATCGACTGGAATATTGACGATTGAAGTCCCAAACCAAAAAAAAACCGAGTAGAACTTTTGTATAAGAAAATCAGGTGTCTACTCGGGGGGTCCGACCTGCCACGATGACCTCTTCTCACCTCTGGTTAATGATTATCGAGGTCTTTTTTTATTTCTCCGACACGTTTCAGTTTTACTACGAGTCGACACCGACACAGACCACCACTTTCATTTCAGGTTACGACATTTCTTGTTATAACGTATCCTTGGATCTTACAATCCAAGTACTTAGTTTCAATTAACCTGTACCAGTTCGTCTACCGGTCCCACTTGCAGTTGTAAAATCCTTAGTCACTTGATTTTACCTACTCTTACTCACTTAATTTAAGTCTGCTGACCATGATGACACCCGTTCTTAGGGAATATTCTTTACCTCATCGGGAGTATCAGTTGTTTCGTCAGGTTTTACCTCATTAACCCACGTTAGAGTTTTTACTGTCTTACTAGAGACAAACAAAGGTTCCGTTTGGTGAGTTGGAGTGTCATTAGGTTCAGATACGGGGTCGGTGACTACGGTTTCTTCGACTTCAACTGCCCAAGACACTTCTGGATTTTCTGGATCCACCACCACCATCGGACAGTTCGAGTAGACAGGTACCCTAAGAGGTCCGTTCTTATGACCTCACCCAACGGTAAAGGAAGAAGTCCCTGAAAGATCTTGATTGTGGTTTTTTTTTTTTTTTTTCAAGAAAAGTAGTATCCCCTAACCTTACGTTTTCGTCCTTCAGTTCTCTATAGAGCTCATTGTCCGTTCAAACCATGACATGATTTCTTGTTACCTCCTGTTTCCGGTTGTCTTAAAAAAAACTTTCTTACGTGACCAGTATCGTTTGTGGGAAAATGTTGTTTGGTTCTCTGCTGACATGTGTATCTGGAGTGGTTTACCAGTTATGTCTTTAGTCTAACTAATATAAGAAATATCGGTTTCTACCTCTTCTAAATATGTCAGTCGTTTTTGTTCTGGTCCTCGACTGACAACGAGTTTGGTCTCGACTGATACCGAGTTTAGTAGTCGAGGAATATCGTTTTAAGTCCGACTTCAACTTCTTTCGTCCCTTTTTGGTGATCCGGTAAGTCCATACAGGATTTAGTTTAGGGAATCCTAATATGTTACCTCCACTACTTATCTGAGTTTCCTAATCTAGACCATCTGTCTCACGGATTCTTTATACCTGTCTCCAAGTATTATAACATGTCCTCCACCACTGGTTTTGGTAGGACTTCTTTTTGTTTACTTTCTTCCGTTTCACCAACAGACTATTTCGAAATGTTTATCGACTCTTTCTTCTTTTCGTTTTCCGTTCCTTATTTCCCTTTCTATATGGGTCGTTTGACGTCGCAAGGTCTCTTATCGTTTCTCTCTATTCTTCCGGAAGTAGTTCCATGTTACGTTTCTTCATCTCCTTTCGTTATTTTACCCTTTCTGATCTGAGAGAAGTTCTTTTAACCTCTATGATTTCCTTGTAAAGTACGTCCTACCCGTGTTATTTACTGTCTGTACAATTCCTGGATTGTCTTCGTCTTCTCTAATTCTTCTCCACCGTTCTTATGTGTCTTCTTCATATGTTATTTCCAGAATTACTGGTCTACTGGTACTATGAAACCAGTGAGTAGTTCTCGGATTGTAGGATCTCACACTTCAGTACACCCGGAAGTCAGTTAAGTCAACGAGTCAGCACAGGCTGAGAAACGCTGGGGTACTTAGCGTCGTGCGGTCCGGAGGGACGGGTAGTGGTTGAGGGTCTCAACTGAGTTTGAGTGTAGGTAGCTCAGCCACTACGGTAGGTCGGTAGAGTAAGAGACAGCAGGGGAAGAGGAGGACGGGGGTTAGGGAGGGTCGTAGTCTCAGAGAAGGTTACTCAGTCGAGAAGTGTACTTCACAGGTTTCAAGACTCAAAGTCGAAATCATAGTAAGGAAGGTTTCTTGTGGGTCCTGACTAGAGGAAATCTTACCTGACCAACCTAGAGGAACGTCAGGTTCCCTGAGAGTTCTCAGAAGACGTTGTGATGTCAAGTTTTCGTAGTTAAGAATCCGTGGACCCGGAATCCTTCGTAATTATGTTTGTTTCGATCGTCTCACCCACCTTAAGGTTGACTCGATAAATTTTAGGATTTTCTACTACGACAAGTTCACGACGTGAGTTACAATCTTTTAAAACTTTTGAGTCTTCACGGGTCTTCTAACGTTTTACAGTCAAAAGTAAATTAGGGTTTCTTCCCGTTACGGTTTCTTACAAGTTTGATGACATGTTAACACGAGTAAAACGTAAGGATCATTCCAATACGAGTTTTAGGAAGTTCGATCCGAAGTCGTCATGCACTTGACTCTTGAAGGTCTACATATTAGACCGAAATCTTTTCTGTCTCCTTCGTCTGTAGTTTAACGGTTGTATGTGACCTAGTACCTCTTTCGTTCCCTTGAGGTCTTTTTGAAGACGAAGTGACTGATACGATTTCAGAAAATGACACACCTAGTGTTGTTTGACACCTTTTGAGATTTCTCTACTCTTATAGTCTGATAGAAAGGATAGAGGACACTTTGGATATACACCCAGTTCTTTATTATCAATCTTAATCTGTACCTTACTGTCTGACCAAGTTTTAACTCTTTCCACATGCCGTTCATATGTATAACAGTGGAACAAATAAATTGAATATACGTCTCATGTAGTACGTCTAAAGACCCGACCTTCTGAGTGTTCGACCTTAGTTCTAACGGTTCTCTTTATGTTTACTAGGGTCTATACGTCTACTATGGTGAGATTATCGTCTTTCACTTCTCTTTGATTTCTCGGAGAACTTTCACTTTCTCCTCTCACTTTTTCGACCGAATTTTGAGTTGTAAGTTTTTTGATTCTAGTACCGTAGGTCAGGGTAGTGAAGTACCCTGTATCTACCCCTTTTTCACCGACTGAAATAAAAACCCTGAGTTCGGTTAAAAAAGTGAGAGGAGAAAGTGAAAGTAGTTCTCCGAGAAATCATAAAGAAGTGAAAGACGGTATTCCCACCACAGTAGACGTATAGACTCCACTAACTATAAAGAGGACCGTTAGAACTAAGATGGAAAACGAAGAAGGTCGGGTCGTAAAAAGTACTACATAAGACGTATATTAAATTTATTCGTCCCACTGTTATATGTCAGAACTGCATGAGGAAAAGGATAAACCTTGGTCAGACAATAAGGTACAGGTCAAGATTGACAACGAAGGACTGGACGTATGTCCAAAGAGTTCTCCGTCCAGTCCACCAGACAATAAGGGTAGAGTCATTCTTAAAAGGTGTCAAAAAAAACACTAGGTGTGTTTCTTAAACCGTATCAGTTATTTCGTCTTTATCTACAAATAGACCTTGAGAGAACGAAAAAGCTACTAAGTCAGCTACAACCATTAAACTAGAGACCAAGGACACGGAAAAGATTTTGGTCGAGCTTGTAGACGTTCAAGTACCAAGTGCATAACGACTTCAGACCGAACCTCTTAAAACTCGTTGGGAAATGATCGCACACTTTGCTCATGTTAACACGCCATCAAAATCGTAAGAAACCGCAACAGAAAAAAACGCTAACCTTACTTTTGACTGGAAAAGGTCAGGACACCGGTGACGACTCAAAAAGTTTAAACGACCGTATCACTCACGTAGTGAAAGTGTCGTAGTAGAAAATCCCAAAATTTATCGAGTTGACCTTAAGGTAGTAGAGGTGATCGAAACAAGCATCACTACGAAGGATTCCGGGTGAACTGAAGTGCAAGGTCCTACAGACCGAGATCTACTCACTAGTGTGGTAACACTAATAGGCCCAGCACTTCTAGAAAAAACATGTCAAGAAGACACATAAGAACGGTGGAGAAGAATTATAGAAGACGAAGACAATCAAGGTTTGGTAAAGACAGGAAATGACTCGGGTAGAAACGTACTTTACAAGGGAACCATAGAGATTAAAAGAACTTCTCTAGAGATCTGAAAGGGAAAGATAACAAAAGAAGATAAAGAAACGTAACTAGTGACTCCTTCCGAAAGAATAGAGAGAAACGAAAAGAAACCTTGAGACGTAAGTCTACGAATACAGAAAGGAAAGGAGGAAACGGAAATCGAAGAGAAGAAAAGTGTCTGTAAACATTCCGGAGTAGTCTGATGGTAAAACGGAAAAGAGTAAAGAAAAAGAACCCCTACCAGAACTAGTGACGGAGGATATGTCACAGTGTTTGGAGGTAGGTATCAAGTAGTCCGTGAGATAGTCTAGATCAGGGTATTTAGATAAAGAGTGAAGGTGACATATTAGTATTCCCTAAACTAATCCAGTATGGACTTACCGATCACCGAAAGGGGTGAAAGAAACTAAATTTAGACTTAAACCGTTATTCCTCAAATACTAGACTCGGTGTCAGTCGAGGGTCAGAACAAAAACGACTGAAATAACTCGAAGAGGTAGAAACCGACGTTTCTTATATTAGTTAGACTAAAGTTACAACCGATAGACCACTACAGGTACACATCTCAGAAGAGAACACAATAACCTTCTCCCACAAACGATACTGGTCACGTAAGAGAACCGTTTTGAGATAATCGGAAACGAGACGAAGTAAGACATGAGGTTCCGGTTTTAACGGACAATGAGGTCCACAAAGAACTGAAGGATGAAAACGTAAGATCAGGGGATATTACTTTTCCTGTAGAAAACCCCCCACAATCAAGATTTTCCAGAACATCCAGAAACATCTTGGTAAGTTGAAGTCGAAGAAGTCGTAATGACCAGCCCCGTACCTGAACCTAATGGTACTATAACTTACCAAACGGAACCTTTACTTGTCTCTGGTAAAACAGTAAAAACTCTAACGTAGGTTCATGACGTAAAGTCTGAGAAAACAACTGATACTACCGATGAGGTAAAGAAGATTCCCTAAGGACGGGTGTCATCATCTATATTACCAGTAGACTCAATTTAAGTGGGTAAGGCCAGGTAAAATTAAGTGACTAAGGATCTTACAACTGTAAGTGAGAACGGTAGAGGAAAACTTGTGAAGGTTAAACGGAACTAAGCACCTGGATTGTAAGGTCCAAGGACACGTTATAACGAGGAATGTATATATATGTTTATCTACATATATGTGATCATTAAAATTTACTTTAAGAAAGGATTTACAACCTTTCCTCCACTATAAAGTCAGAACGAGAGAAATCAGTAAACAATTGGTTTCCGTCTCATAAGTATGTAACCATTTACAAAGTACACGTAAATGATACACGGTCCGTAATTAGATTCACGTCCTTTATGTCTTTACTTAATCTTTCTGTTTAAGTGTGGGACAACAGGAGTGTAAGATAATCTCTTCCTGTCCGTTATTAGTTTTATTTGTGTGTAAGATATTCATAATATGTCTCTTTCAATTTGTCCATTCACGACTCCACCAACAATCCTACCAGACCTTTCTAGAGTGACTTTCGTAAAATACAACCTCCTTTATGGAATTCTTTTACTTCTTCATTCGGTACGTCTATTGACCCCTTTATGTCAAGATCCATCTCCTTCGTCTTACATGTTTCTGGAAGCCCATTCTCCTAAAGGGTCCTAGACGTGGTTCTAGTCCCGTTAAACTCATTCTCGTTTCACAATCAGTGAGTCAGTACAGGTAGAGAAACACTGAGGTATCTGACATCTGGTGATCCGAGAAGACAGGTACCTTAAGAGGTCCGTTCTTATAATCTCACCCATCGGTAAGGGAGGAAGTCCTGTAGAAGGGTTGGGTCCCTAGTTTAGACCCAGAGGACGTAACGTCCTTCTAAGGAATGGTAAACTCGGTGGTTTACCCTTTTGTTGATTGCTACTCCAACCTTTCTATTGTCTTTCGGTATAACATGTCCAAACCATAAATGAGACTCGTTGTACCCGACAGTGACCTCAGAAACAAAATTTTCCTAGTTAGACCGATAACACACTTATCTTACTTTTAATTCCGGTCCTACTTTCTTTTCTCTTGTCAATCCTCCTATACTAGTAGCCTCCAGACTCTACCTGTCACTAAATCTACTCTCATCGTCGTCACTTCTACAATTTTTACTAGTGTTAGATCTATAAAAAACTCTCATCCCGGTTGTTCTCCTAAATGACTATCTGATCGAATCCCCTACACTCACTTTCATCTCAATTCGTACAAAGGTCCTAAATAAAAGGATTCATGAATTTTCCATATCAAAGTTATTGTCTGTCCTTTCCATGATCATCTGTCTTTTAATAACTAAAATCTACTCCTTTATAATCGTTAAACCAAAATCTGTAGGATTAAAATCTATATACCATCTATTTGTTAGAGTCTATCTTTGAACCGTTAACATATATACTCCGATCTCAAGTCTTTTCACAAGGATCGACCTGTATATCTAAGTCCTAAACAGTCATACATTAAACAGAGTTCGGCAACTACGTCCTACTCAGGTAGTTGTCTCACTAACACGTGTTCCTTCTGTTCTACAGGGTCTGGACTTGGGACTCTGTGAGGTTTCAATTCTCCAATACTCCTACTCTTTTTACTTATTTTCTCTGATTTTTACTAGTCTAGTACTCTACTCTCTTTTAAGTTCTCTCTCGAAAACTCTAGACGTCTGTTTTACTTTTATAAATCCCTCCTATTCACAAGTTAGTACGGGTTACCTTATATGTAAGATATGGTATATACAATAAATATAAGATTCTTCGTACCGTATTTAATGGTATCTATTATTTTAGTACTATGATAAGATGATTAGTCTTATTATTGTTAGATAAAAATAACTCATGAAAGATACATTGTTTACGTTATTAATCAAAATATACGTATTAGATGTACGTACATAGGAATGTTGTTGTAGTTTTACCTCATCTATGATAATAATAAAGTTAAAACGTCTATTGTTCATTAAGTATATCTTTTGTCATAAGAGTATGAAATTATAAATAATATTTTGTTAATGTTACTCGAAAATCTAGATTACTTAAATAAAAATTTTTGTTCACACAGTACTGTAGACATTATACGACTTTAATTAAAATATCAAGTAGTTTGGATACACATTAGTATTAATTTTTAAGTTAAATTACGGAGTATATATTGAATTTCCAATTAAATTTTTCATATGATATTATTTTACCATTCACAAAGTGAGACATCTATAAACTTGAGTCGATGTTTTCTATTGTGTTACTGCATCAAGTCATCAACATGGATATTATGTTACAGTGACGTTTTCATTGTCGATTTTTACGTTTGGTTAAGTCCTTAAAACTTAACGGTTAAATTTATACACATTAAAAGACTTACTACCCGGACAGTAATATTCAAAATTTGTTTGTTCACCTGTTACATGTAAAAAGGGGAGTTAATAAGGGAGTTAAATGTACGATGTACGTAATAATTTTTTCAAATAATTTTAGTTAGTTTTAGTGAAACATACAGAGGACCTCAATCCAAGATTTCAGTGTATCAAAAGGTCCGAGTCTATAGGTAAATCGTGTCTTTTATAGTGTACAAACTTACAGATTATCCTGTAAGTTTTAAACAAGTTCTGTATCCTGGTAAAAGACACCAAGGACTAGTAACGTAAGACAGTTACTTTATGGTCAACTCGGGTGAGAGGTCAAAAGTACTGAGTTCTGACTGTTTAATGGTTTTACTATAGAATCCTAATCATAGTCAAGAAGACTCTTAGTGACCTGTCTGACTTACCTCTTCCGTTACCGTGGGGTGAGGTCATGAGAACGGACCTTTTAGGGTACCTACCTCCTCGGACCATCCGATGTCAGGTACCCCGACGATTCTGTCTGTACTGACTCTTTGAAGTGAAAGTAAAAAGTGAAAGTACGTAACCTCTTCCTTTACCGTTGGGTGAGGTCACAAGAACGGACCTCTCAGGGTCCCTGTCTCCTTGGACTACCCGACGACGGATACCCCAACGTGTCTCAGCCTGTGCTGACTTCGCTGAATCGTCGTCGTCGTCGTCCTATCTGACTTTACATGAAAGATGAAACATGTGAGAAGGGGTACGTTTACTCAGTATCTCCCGTAATATCGATTCTGTAATTGAAAGTAGGTTAGTTTTACAGAATGTTATTATTTAAGGAGGTCGAGGTAGGTGTCGTGGGTCGTTAGGGTGATGATCCATATATAGGACTCTTTTGGTATTAAGTTTTTCTGTAAGTAACGTCGTGATAAAAGGTACCGGTCCTGTACCTTTGTTAGATCTACAGGTAGTTGTTTAATTATCTATTTAACACCATTTATATATGTTACCTTATAATCAGTATTTTTCCTTGTTTAAACTCGGTGAACTCGACTCCACCTGTTTGGATCTCGGATAATATGTTTGACTTTATTCAGTCTTTCTCTTTTTGTTTATAACATATAATTGTGTGTAGATCTTTTTTACCATGACTACTTGGATAACCATGACTACTTATCTCTGTGTCTGTATCTCTTGCCTGAACACCTGTGTCTCACCCTTACTCTTCCACTCTACTTAACTCTTTCATCGTAGCTTTATATATGTGATGGTACACATCTTATCTGTCGATCATTCGTTAACGACATATTGTGTCCCTCAAGTCGAGTCACGAGACACTACTGGACCTCCCCACCCTACCTTCCCACCCCACCCTCCTCTCTCCCCTGTACGTATATGAATACTAACAAACAACAACATTTCGTCTTTGGTCGTGTTGTAACATTTCGTTAATAGGACGTTAAATTTTTTATTATTTAAGGTGATCGTACCTTTATTTGAGTTTGATTTCGATACTTTGTTTACAAACCAGTCTTACACTTATTGTGTCGAAAGAGGGATTGATTTTCGGGGTTTTGATCAGAACGGTTCCGTAAGTTTGTTTTATTAAGAAACGACAGTGTGTCTGAGTGACATCCGATTTTCGGTTTATTTGATAATTGGATTTCGTTTTAATGAACATAAAAAAGATCTTTAAGTATTTGACAGAAGATTTGTGTTTGTCCCCGAAGGGTCCACCGAGTCACCATTTCTTAGTTGAGTAGACGGTTACGTCCTCTGCCCCCAAGTCTAGGGACCCAAGTCTTCTAAGGGACCTCTTCCTTTACCATTAGATGAGGTCATAAGAAGGGACCCTTTAGGGTACTTGTCTCCTCGGACCACCTGATGTCAGGTTTCCCAGTGTTTGTCAGTCTGTGTTTATTCGTAGGTTTAGTACGGTTCGTGTTTGTCATTCTCTTCTGGGTATCCAACAACTATAAATTTTTTAAAACTAACCAAGTATATGATCTTAATTTTAGAATAAAATTTTAAAGACTTAACCTCTTATCCTTTTAACAAAATTGGAATATCCGACTTATAGTGTCTATTTCAAGGTCACAGTATTTCTAAATAACTTAACTTTCCGGTACGATTTAATTCTATAAAATTCAAACGAAAATGAGAAATCAAAAATTTTACTCAGTCATTACTATTTCTGTCAAGACATTTCACGGGGATTTTTCGACTAATACGGTTCTGGGTACTAATAGACCTCCTTCTCCATAAGGTTTACTTCTGAAAAAAAAGTCCGTCAGTAATAGAGAAAAACAACTGTCATAGAACCTATTTGTCTGAGTTTACAATATGGCATATATTGACAGTTCGAAGTCTACCAAACGTTAAACTATATATAAAGATTCTCATAGTAAAAGTCACATCATTTATATAGTAGTTATCGTTTCATGTCTACTGTGGAATGGACGGAGGACTCTTTAGACATACGTCCAATTCTTTGTTGTCAATCCTGGTCTGTACCTTGTTGTCTGACCAAGGTTTAACCCTTTCCTCATACAGTTTCGACATATAACAGTGGAACGAATAAATTGAATATACTCCTCATGTAGTACACTTTACGGTTCGACCTACTTCGTGTTCGACCTTAGTTATATTGGCCCTCTTTATAGGAGTCTATGCGTCTACTGTCGTGCGAATACCGTCTTTCGTTTCTTCTTGATTTCTCGGAGAACTACTTTCACTTTCTCCTCTCACTTTTTCGACCGAATTTTGAGTTACAAGTTTTTTGGAGCTTATCGGTTTCGTTAGAACTCCTTCTTCTTACCTTGACCTCCTTAGTTGAACGGACTGAAGTCCGAGATGATGTTTCGGTGTCAGTAGTTCTGTCATACCATGACCGTGTTTCTGTCTGTATATCTAGTTACCTTGTTTTATCTTTCGGGTCTCTATTTAGGTATGTGTATACCTGTGGAATAGAAACTGTTTCCTCCGTTCTTATATGTTACCTCATTTCTGTTAGAGAAATTGTTCACCACGACCCTTTTGACCAGTTGGTGAACATTTTCTTACTTTGATCTAGTGAAAGAT